>OZ020484.1:17930365-18561989 GCA_963971405.1 Psococerastis gibbosa
AAAATTGGATGACCAAGTCGAGGTCGAAACTCCAATAACTCAGCTGTTTTATTTTCTTATTTCATACTTTGGTCTGTGGACCACAGTTTGTGAATCCCTGGTTTAGTGGGTTACAGATCTCGGAATTTTCAAATGCAAGTATCTATGTCAAGTTACACATCAAAAGAAAGCTCTTTTAGAGATCATCATCAAGATTATCCAATGAAAAGACACAGCGTTAATTAAGACGTTTATGCAGATAGCACCTGTACCTTTAGGTGGCATACCAAATTATAGGGCTCAAAAAGAGCTTTGAATTGATGTGTAACTTGACAGGCTTGCATTTGAAAATTTTATGACCCCTCCAAAAAACCCCATTGCCGTCCCCTGAAAAATAAAATATAGGCCTAATACGATCCATGATAGTTCGAGATCAATGTTTTTTACCTCATCATAAAATTCCACATAACAACCAAAATATAGGGTATGGACGGATGGTGTGAATCACCCTGTATAGTCATACTCCCAAATATTACTTTATCGACTCCTTAATTAAAACCACAAATTTTTCACCTTTGCAACTTGTAGAATTTACCACTAGTTGTTAGGCCGAATTTATGCAGCGTAAGAAAACAACTCCCTGACGTTGCATATTATAGGTCTTCTTTTCATACTATAAAAAAGTAGGAGAGCAGAAGGTTTCTCGAAATCGGCTAAGCCTCGACAGTGGCTCTTCTCTATGGCTGACACAAAGCAAATCAAGTCACGTCACTCACATGTGAATCCGCCCAAGCTGTGAAGCCACCTGTTCCTCGTCCAACTGATCAGCATCTCCAGCTTCGGCATCCATTTTGTCCAATCCCTGCTCATCCTCATCTCCACTCCACTCAGATTCGCTAAGCTCCGCCTCATTTTCAAAGAATTCAGACGGCTTCACAGGTTGAATTTCATTTTCTTCTGAATCATATTCTAAGGGCCCACCTTCGTCGTCGCTAAACCCCTCGTTGTCAGTAACGTTCTGTGCCTCAGATGCGCCGGCCGCGTTGGATTCACTATTAATGCCCTCATCCTCACTACCATCGACGTTGCTAAATGTTTCCTGCCCCTCATCACCGCTATCTTCGTCATCTGCAATGGAATTAAATCCAGATATGAATCATTACGGAACAATTCAGTAAGAGTTGACTCTCACTCTTTTAACCTTCTTACCGCAATATTCACAACATTGATGGACATCACATAACGGTGAAATAATTAAACTGGTTATTGCAGGGATCACTGATGAAAAATATTGCCCGGCTACTAACACTTTTGAGTCCCCAACTTAAGACTGCAAGATCTTAAACGACCTCACAAGAGAAACAAGTTGTTTAAGATTGAATTGTAGTTAAATATTTGAGTACTTACTAAGGCGCGGTTTCCACCGACCTGCTAGTGCTAAATACAAATACGGTGACGTGGTAACAGACATTCAAGACTTAGGCGGGGTTTCCACCGACCTCGCATTGCAGAATGCAAATGACATTGACGGAAATTTGAATTTTTCTTTTTATAGAAATCTGTTAAAATGTTTGTACTTAGCATATCCCATGACGCCATTTTTTGATATTAGTTTGTTTGTTTGTGATTTTACTGTATGATCATTGATCAATTTTAACTATGGCATAGAGTAAAACAACCATTTCCGTCAATGTCATTTGCATTTTGCAATGCGAGGTCGGTGGAAACCCCGCCTAAGTCTTGAATGTCTGCTACCACGTCACCGTATTTGTATTTAGCACTAACAGGTCGGTGGAAACCGCGCCTAAGATACGCATTGGCGCAATTAAGACATTTACATCAGTTATTGCTACAATAGATGTCACACATTTACCAAATCTTTTGGAATGGGGAATTGGCCTATAGAGCAATTATTTATTTCAAAAAAATAAGTAAAAATTTTCCATTATTAATTTCACTAACTTCAAAAGGAAGAGAAATAAGGTATTACCAGAAAATTTCAGTTTTATTCCTTTCCTTTTCAATATAGGGACATCAGACTTTGCAGGCGACAACAGATTGACTGCCGCAGGCATTGCGAGGGTTTCCTCCTCCAAGGTTTGAGCCTTTGTGGTTTCTTCAGTTAAATTAGGTTCGCAGCTATCTTCACTAAACTCCTGAAGTAAAATTCGCTAAAACAATAGTAAGAATTGGGTAACAATAGGCCTACCATCGTAAATGTACCCGAAATCTCCGTTCACCTACCAGCAGTTGAGGACAAAACATGTGCCTTATAAGGATTTAGGAAATGGTAGAAAATAACAAATGTTACTGCGTTACAGTTGGCCAATAACTGGAAACACTGTAAAGCAGAACTTGTAGTAACTCACCCGTGGTTTTAGCTGACTAAATGACGGTTGGCTCTGCTTTGCAGGAGACGCTTCTGTAAAAAATAAAATATTCAATTTAAAAGATATCAACGGAGCCTTTAAATAGATTTTTAATGATGCAATCGCTATTAGTGTATCGCTATAAGTTTAGTATTGTCCGCATCCTATCTGCAAACATTTTTGTCAAAACAATTTATCTGAAACTAAGTACGCCTGCGATTGTAAGGAAACCTTCGTCAGTCTGTTTACTGATAGTGCCTTTAACGATCGCTTGAAAACTGTCGGTAAACCACCATGTTAAAATAAAAATAAATAATTTTTTATTTGCATACAGACCTAACCTAATTCATATTAGTGTACCTAGCATTGCATAAAGATTGACCGACCTAATTTATTATTCTCAGTCATTGGATAATACACGCTTTATATTGTAATCTTTTATCCCTTCGAGGTCCTTACCTGGAAAAGCTCCAGAGACGAACAAAAACGGATCGTCAATATCATGTTCTAATTGCGATTTCAATCCTGGCGAGTCCATTCCAAATAACGTTTTCATAACACTCGTCGCTTCCAAAGGGCTCACTAATTTTCTTACAGAGAGAGGAGTTTTAAGGTCGGGAACTGCCACGGGGGTTTCGCAAATGTTATGACGAGTATCTGTATTAGGAGTACGATTGGTTCTTGGCGTCAGTCCCTAAAAAAATATGAATAAGTTAATAGTGACGCGTTACCAATCTTTATGCAAAGGCATTTTTAAAGAGCCTTATGTCAGAATGACAAGCATAAGTGAAGGTTTTGGCTTCCGACCGTTTCTTCAATACAACCATATCCATTTAAACTGCGGACTATTTTATACCTAAAGTTATTGTATTTAGACACTAATTAATTTATAAAAATAAGGTTTGTGGCAATCTCGGTCAGTAAGAGATCCCATTAAATGTCTGAAATTCCGAGCCACACAGCCCATTCCAAACCTACAATTATAATACCCTTCTTATGTCTGACTTTTTTTTTTTTAAGTGAAAATTTCTTTAGCGGCGTTGAGCACATTTGTTTTTTGCTGGCTATAGTAGATTTTATGATGGTGTCAATGTGACTATAACATGTAAATGGTATGCTATGGTTTATAGTCATAGAACAAATCTACACTACTCGTAGATGCATGATAGCATATTTGATAGAATAATACGAACTTACTGTTAACGATAAAGCTGGAGAAAATACTGACGCTTGCTGATTACGTTGTGTGGGCGTACCATCTCCCTGTACCATTATGCCACCTGGCTGATACGGAGGAAGTGTACAATCGTCGTACTCATCATCTATCAAACAAATAATAATAACAATTATTTAATAAAGAACACACAAGGAAAACATGGCCACACACTGACGTACAGTATTTTTTCTTTCGAGATTTTTTTCTTGCATATATTTAAAATAAACTTTCGGCAGATACTTCAAAGTTGTCCCAACATGGCTATCTTCAACGTGAATTATTGAATTATTTTAATAAATTTGGGAATATGTGCCGCATCTAAACAGACACTTTTAAATCTTTTTTATAGTAATCTGATGGGTAGAAAAAATAAACTATGCAGAGATCCCAGGCTGGGTACGGTCGTCAAACAAATTTTGTTAGTTAAAATTAATTAATTCAAAAAAGTAGGCTATGTATTACAATGTACAATAATACATCACTCAATTTTTTTATAAGAAAACTGCCATAGCTTAGTCATATTCAGCATAATAACCTAAGTAGACTCTCTTAAACCATGTCTGGTCAATGGAATTTCGCAACTGAACAGATTAACTGATTGATGGTGATATGCAGCAGTCACTGCGATGTAACTAAAAAAAACGCACCTGGAATTTGAATGACTCCTTGGGCTTCCTCACTAATGATGTCCCCTTCATCTTCTCCGTGTAAATCGTTATCATCGTCGTCATCATTACCGTCTTGCACGTCATCATTATCGTCTTGCTCATCATCGCCATCCTCACCTTCCCCATCAGATTCTTCTGCTTCTGAGTCACCGAACGCACACGAATCTCTGGGCTTCTCAATTAAAGCCACATCATTCTCTTCAGGCTCACTCTCGCTTGTGCTTTCATCATCAATTTCTTCTTCTAATTCATCATCGCCACTCTCAACAGTTTCTTCAAACCCATCTTTGATAGGAGCACCAAACTCAGCACATCGTTTTTTAAACTCTTCTTTCCACTCCCCCTCTATCTTATCTTTCAGTGTAGCACGTAACCTCTGAAGTTTCCCACCGGGAAGGTTTTTTTCGAAAATATTGTCATGGGAATCTGATGTTAGAACAATTGTTTCAATTGCTACTTTAGTTATTTCACCTTTGTCATCCCTTTCTGTGGCTGTTGTTGACACTTCAATATTTTTAATCGATTTAACTGGTTGATTTTTCAGGAATCTATCCATTAGTTTTATGGCTCCGGGATGGAGATTTGCCTTCTTTGGGCTGTCTAAGTCAATAAATTCGTCAGAGCTCTTACTGAGAGTAGGAATTTTAAGCAGTGTACTAGGGCTAAACTGAAGTTTTTTCTTAATAGATTCAACTTCTTCATATGAGACAATATCGTCCAGCCATTTTGTTGTTTTTTCTACACCACTCGGGGTTTTCTCAATATTGAGCTCATTGCCGCTGGTTTCCCTCACCGGAGAAAGAGATGATTTTGTTTCATTTTGAGAGTTGCACTTGGAAGTGGTCTTAAAGGCTTCCACGATTTCTGTTTCGCTATTATGACAATTGACTAAAGTGAGTTTTGGCACTGCTACTTTTGGAGAAAGAAGCAACATTTTCCCTTCACTTGAAATTGTTAAATTTTCATTGCCTAACTCTAACATATCAGGGACACCCGGCTTATCGACAGAATTATGGATTTTCGAAGACTGGAACTCTCCAGCCGCTAATGTCGAACTTTCTATATTCATACAATTATTATGGCTTTCAGTTGTGACGTTTTTGGTGGCAATATTTTCACTTTCTTTACCAAATTCATTCATTTTACAATACGAAATATTAGTAGTTATTGCTTCCTTAACACATTCGAAGTCTTTGGTAAAGCGTATATCTTCTTTGTCTATTTCATTCGTCTGGCCTTTCTCATCTTCAGTCTTTGCGCCAGTCTCTTCAATATTGACATTTAATTTTGGTTGTATCTCGTCTTCTTCTTCTGACTCTGATTTGAAAAAATATAAACTTTCTTTCATATTTTCATGTAACTCAGTCCTGCAAAATATAATTATATGCAAAATATTGCAAGTTAGCATATATTATTCTAATGTAGGCTTACATCAATATCAATATAAAAATAAGAGATCGAACACTACTTTACGGACTACCTATCAAAACTGTAGTTTTGTTTTTAAAACTTTCATAAACCGAGCTGGGAAGTCCGAGGTCCGGATATTTTCAATGCCTTATCTGCGTGAACGTCATGCGGTCAGAAAGTATCAAAATAGGGGGAAGAAGCGAATTAAATTTACCATGTATTAACCATCTTAGACGAATTTATACGCAAACAGTCAATTGGAATGATCTGTTTTTTCCGGGATAGAAATTCTTGCAGACCCCGTTGCTTCGGACGATGATAAGGCAGCTGAAAAATTAATTTATACACAATTAAATCAAATTGAGCATAACCACGGATGACGGCACAGTCAACATAAATTTTCAATTCAAATTAAAATAATTAAATTAAATTAATTAGTTACTAGGTACCTTCGACGCAATCTCCCGCTCCATTCTTTGTGTCTCACTTCTGATAGCCAACTTGTGGTCAACTTTCTTCTTCTTTTTTGATTGTTTATGTTGTTTTTTTTCCGTGCAGCCGCTTTGTGGAGGAACTTTAAGCAAATTTTCCTCGACATCATCATCGCTATAATTTGCATTAGAATCAAAATTCTTGCTCTCGTAGTTTTCAAAATCACCAACTGAAGTTTTATTTTCATTGGTAAGACTTCTCTGATTATTTTCACTGGTCTCTTCTTTTTTGAAGACGTTAGGATTATGTACAATCTCCCCGTCACTCTCGATGTCACTTTCAGTAATCAGACCACTTTTAAGGAATGAAGGCTTAATTTTTTTCCTCTCTTCAATTCTTTCATTGGCCAAATTTTTCTCAAATCTGTCTTGGTTATCAGAGTTTCCTCCATGTTCATCGGATGTTTCAATGTTAATCTTACTTGACTGACTAAAAGAAATAGGATTTGCCACTGCCTTACTCTCGCCTGATTCATCGTCACTACTACTATGCAACACGCGTGCTTTCTTGTGGGAACATTCCTTATAGCAATTAATTGAGCCATCATCATCCGATTCATCACTCAGTAACGCCTTCATTTCTAGCTTCTTTACGCATAAAATAAAATAATTAATATATCATTTATAATCGTGAAAAGTCAAATTAAAAAAAAATACTAATATCACTTCACTAGTGCACTACGACATTATTTTTATTACTTGTTTATGACTTTATTGACGTTATGTTTATGCTTTCTTTTATTGTTTACTAGATTTTTTCCCGCGTAAAAGATTAAAAGAAGGAAGTCTTTTTTGACTCCTTGCGCTAGTTGCGCTTGCGTAGTAAATCTCAATATGCGCCAATATAATCTAAAACCATAGAAATACATTAACTGGAGCGGCGGGAGCCATAATATGCTTTACGAGGTACACGTTAATCATTAGCCAACTATCAGAGACACTTACCAACGCAACAAATATTGAAGTCTTACATATTGCAGGATAGCAGAACGGATACCAGGACCCGTCAAAAACTCTGTACTTGGCTTGTGTAGGCTACACTTATCACAGGTTTTCCCCGCCAAATTGCGTACTTATCTTGTGCAGGCTACACTAGCAGCCATATTGATAACGGTCTCCAGCCACAGGATGTCTTTGGTGAACATTCCATTGACCGGTTAGGGCTATTTCCAAAAACGGTGACGTGGTAGCAGACATTCAAGACTTAGGTGGCGTCTCCATCGACCTCGCATTGCAGAATTGACGGAAACGTTTATTTTCCTCTATGCCATAGTTAAAATTGATCAATGATCATACAGTAAAATCACAAACAAACAAACTAAAATTAAAAAATGGTTTCATGGGATATGTTAATTACAAAAATTTTAATAGATTTCTATAAAAAGAAAAACAAACATTTCCGTCAGTGTCATTTGCAATCTGCAATGGGAGATCGTTGGAAACGTTACCTAAGCCTTGAGTGTCTGCTACCACGTCACCGTTGTTGGAAATAGCCGTAGCCGGTCAATGGAATAGCGCCTAAAACACTGGGGCCAGCTTCTGAGATGGTCACGTGAGCTTTTTGACACCAGCGCCGCGGTGCCGACTGCCGATGTACATGTGCTGGGTCTGGGTGACTATGAAGTCCAAAATCGTTGTTTTTGTTCAACATGCATGAAGTTTTTCTAATATTTAGTGAATGACAATTATAGAATTATTATTTTAAATCTATTTAAATTATAAGATTTACCATCAGTGTTTTGAAATTATAAATTAAACGTCAAAAGATAATCAATAATCCGTGGTACCATTTTCCTGCCATTTTTCGAAATAACATCTAATATTTCATTTTCCAAATAATAAAACAGTGAACCTCCCATAAGGCGGGTATTCCATAGGGGGGTATTCCACATACGTACAACGTCAATGAAAATTATGAAATTGATGGTGGCAGCAGACATTTTTACATACTAAAAATTCTGCTGCCACCATCAATTTCATAATTTTCATTGACGTTGTACGTATGTGGAATGGGGGCCATAATATACGTACAACGTCAATGAAAATTATGAAATTGAAGGTGGTAGCAGAATTTTTAGTATGTCTTTAATGTCTGCTACCACCTTCAATTTCATAATTTTCATTGACGTTGTACGTATGTGGAATGGGCACCTAACTAATACTAAAGTACTCGCTGTTTAAAATATAACATGTTAATTAATAAATAAGCAACTTGTTCATTATCTTTTAATTTCTAACTTCTATTCGATTAATATTGCATAATTTTATTGGAACTTAAAAGGTTTGGCGTAACGGCACCCTAATCAGGCATACCTTCAAAAACAACATTTTGAAGATGCTTTGGCTAATAATAAACAGTCACATACTCACATACGCATTCCTAATCGAAAATTTCCGCCTTCTTTTTCACACTTGATTTTTTCGGCACATGCAAAGAGGTTTTAGTTTAGTGGAGTTTAGATATAGTACCGTAGTGAATACTCTAATTATATTATTGAAGCTAGCTAGAATTCTAATTTAACGCAGTATGGAATGGTTTAATATTACGATTAATTGGTAAAAACAAGATATTTTGAATTTCAGCGGGAAAGCTGCTAGCGCGCGGTGGAATAATCCACTTTTTAGCTCTAGCAGACGACAGAGCATTAGCGGAAGAAAGGCAAAAATTGCAATTTGTAATGAGCTGCTATGTATTGTCTATTAGATCAGTTCTCTTCTCTATTATCCTATTATCGTGTCATGCGTTTTAGTTTTAATTATTTAATTATAATTTAGTATAGTATAACTTGTAGGTTTGTCGCAATTAGATTTTAGCAGTTAGTTACTTATTCATCTAGCATCTGGGAGTTAACCAGTCTTGAGTCTTCTTTCTTTCGACAGTTCGATTTTCACTCTTTCATTCAACACTCAAAAGTTATTTATCCATCTACTGTATGTAGTATGCAGTGTATGTCGTATGAGTTAACGGAAGTCAGTGTCCGTCGACCGACGTCCTTAGTCATTTATGAATGATTTAGTGCACTGCCACCCTATAAAGTAGTAGCACTTGAGTAAGAACTTAATTTTTAGTTCGAAACTACCCGTAATTTATCCTGATTTTATGAATAATCTAGCAGAAATTGTATTCAGAACCCTTCTATCTCTGGCACTTATATACCCAATTGACATGGCTTACCAGAATTACCACGTTTCTAAAAAGGTTCTGACGATTCCACATACGGGTGCTGTTCATCGGGGCACATTAATTTTACTACATGGATCTGGTAAGTGGACCTAACTTAACATACTGCACTTTTGTGCCGACACATAGTCTACACTCATCCTCAGGTTTTCGACACTTGATATCATCTCCAAGCGATTGGAAGGTGCTACATTGGGTCCCTTTGAACCTGTTTTCCACCGAAATACGGATGGCTTACCAACTCACCTGAGCCTGAACGAAAAGACACATAGTAAAACTGAATATATGCCTGGTAAGTGTCAGAAAGGTGGAAAAGAACTAAAGTAGTTTGAAGTCTTCAAATTGATATTAACACTACCAAAAACGCGGCCGAAAAAGGCCTATTTTCGATGAAAATCGGCAAATTCGGGCGCACCTCCTCACGTTTCCAACCCCCCCCCCCTAACTCGAACCCCTTGCCCGATTACAACAAATATAGCATGGCCTGAAAGTGGAAGAATAGCCGAAGACATGGGTATAATTTAAATTGAGATAGACCTTCTACATCTGCCCAAAAGTTGCTTTAAACCCAGCGTTACTGACCCGCGTTCCCCTTTTTCTTACATGCCCCTAGTATTCCAGCCAGCGCTCAACGATTTATTAGACGTTGTGACGTCAAAATGAATACTCAAGTAATAAGTAATCGACTTCGATGGCCAGGTGGTAGCGTGCTTGTACATGTGCGAGTCTACACGCCATGCGATCGGAGACGTGTCACAAGTACCCATTAGGTAACTTAAATTAGTGAGGCGACTGAAGAGGTCAATCGGATACATTCATTGAATTGTTTGTATGGGATTAACCTTAAAAAAAAAGTAGTTAACATTGTTTAGATGTGTATTGTAAATTAAAGTGAGAATGACAGAAAACATCCCAGACGGCAGTGGTCAAGGGGATGGCATAAGTCGTATTTTGTTACACGAATATTTTACATTTGAACACAAATCCGTATTAGAAGTTGGACCAATCAGGGAACAGGAAGAATAGAAGCGAAAAATGTAACAAAACGAGCGTATTGTGATATTCGAATATTATATTCTAAGCGTTTTACCACTCAGAATAAGGGATATTGAGGACAATAAGTTGTTCTATAACGTGCTTAAAAAAGAATTGTTAAACATTTGTCCGTATTCTGTCAGTGAGTTCTTTGAAGTCTATAGGAATTAGAAATATCATTCCCCACCCTCTAATACTCCACACCCCTAACACTCTTAACATTGACCTAATAACTGCCAGTTATCTAACGTTAGGATTTAATTTAATTTTATCTAATTATGTATAGGTACGCATTTTTTCCCTCTAATTTTGACGATGCCTAAAACTAAGACGACGTGCCTAGGCGGTTGGCTTAGTTAAGACTGGTGCAAATACTGAAATACAGTAGACATGAATTCAAATTAAAGGCGCCAATCCAAAATTTGAAGAAAAGACATCTCCCATTATTAAAAATAACTTAAAACAACTATCTAAAAAAAATAAAGAACCATTAGAAATTGGGCCGATGGGCCGTGGTTGATTTGAAATTTGAATATGGAAGTTCACTTTCATATCGACTATGGACCATAAGCCCATTTTCTACTGATTCTTCATATGGCTCCGGCAGCGAAAGCCTTTGCAGTTACATTTTAAAAAATAAACCCCATAAGAAGTCACACCGACAGCATAATATTAACCATTAACAAGTTAGTCGTCACAAATCCAAGATGTAAGCGTAGGCCGGAAACAAATTTTTGTAAGCCAAAATCGTGGCAAAAATAAAAAAAAACTTATGAGAAAAAAAATGAATATCTGATCCACCTCCCGAGCTACTTTGAAATATTATTGAATTTATAATACTAATCCAGATCATCCGTTTTAAGAATCGAACATTTATTTCGCTCCGCCCCCTTTGGTAACAAAATACACCAAATCCAGTAATCCAAATTCGAATTCGTGTAACAAAATACGCCTATATTAAGGGAAGAACTCGACCTAGCGGTAAAATAGCAGCAGGAGTTAAAAGCCGGAGTAAAGTAAAAGGGCAGGAAAATCCGATGGGCGGTATACAAGGATGATGATGCTGCAGTGATAAGACGGGCTTAGACAAGGATGTTTGCTATCGTGGTCCTATTTAGTATATCCATACAGATGACCTTGAACGGGATAAGAGAATGGCTGCATGACGCAAGAGGTGTGAGAGTGCATGGGGAAAAAGTTAACATGATACGTTTCGCTGATGACATTGCAGTTATCGAAGATAAAACAGTTGCAGCGTGCCTTGATAGCAATGGAAAAGAAATCAAAACAAGACCAAGGTCATGAATAAAGAAGAACTGAACATCCGTATTCAGCAAGGGAATTATAGAAAATCGAAGATTCTGGAATCTGTCAACGTAAGACTAGGCATCAGGAGACCCGGGGCCCTTTTGCAATTTTATGAATAACTGTAAATAGCCCTACAAGTTTTAGGTTTTCACAATGCGTATTTTTCAAAATTGTCCCCCCGAGCCCCCATGTTATGCTATTCTGTGGTGCTTGATACGTGAAATACTTCTGTATGAAAATCGATAAATGTGTTCCAGTATTTTTGGCCGATACTGAATGAATAGTTACTCCTCATTCTTCTATCTTGAACAATGCCTTTTTAGTTTAAAAAAAAACATAAAACATCAACGATTAGTGGTGCCAAAAAATAAATAATTTTCTAGTGCCATAACTGAATAAGCCTCGACTTTTCCACAGGTGACAGCGGCCCTAATTTCTGGCAATGGGTAAAAACTCTAGTTCCAGACTTTCCATTCCGTCATATCAAAATTATAGTACCAACTGCTCCTAATCAACCATACACTCCTAACGGTGGTGCGGTAAGTTTTGAGAAATAGCAGCTTCTACACTGTTCATAAAACTGCCCATTTAAGGTTTCTTATCATTACCAATTGATAACCAAGGTCTATAGTTTAACCAAAGAAGTCTGCCAACAATTACTTTGGAATTGTGCATTACAACAGAACTAGCTAAGCATGACTGAAACAAGCCTATTACATTTTCTGAGGAATTTTGGTCACTGCTCGAGGAAGAATGCTCACATGCCATCGTTGGCGTACTGGTAGCTTGTTCATACTTGTGTGAGTCTCTATACACCACGCGATCGCCCATGAATCAACTACACACTAAGACAAGCCCAATTCAAAGCTTTTTAAGAAAAATCAACCAATGGTTCTCAACAAATTCCGCAGAGTTAAATATTTTATAAATGTATACCCCCAACCTATTTCAGTTCTTGTCTACATTTTTCTTCTCATTTCTACGTACATACTGTAGTCCCAATAAGACGATTTTATATTGAATATACTTTATTAATATGTTTAGGTAGGTAACAAACCAACGGTAAACCGCACACGGACCAATGGCTTGCGGTAGATCATGGAATTTGGTGTAAATGGTATCTTGTTGGTAATAAATAACGATAATAATGTCTTAATATTGCAGATAAGCAATGTATGGTTTGATCGGGAAGTTGTCGCACGAACTTCTCCAGATATATTAGATTCAATCGATCACACCGCAAAGGAGTTGGTGGACATAATAAACAAGGAGGTTGCAGCAGGAATACCATTAGACAAAATGGTCATCGGCGGCTTTTCCATGGGCGGAGGAATGGCAATGCAATTGGCGTTTAGGCATCTTCCTTCCGTGGCCGGAGTTTTCGCTCTTTCAGCATTCCTCTCTGACCATTCAGAAATTTATAAGCTATCAGCTGAGAAGCAACGCCTTCCACCACTTTACATGTGGACGGGCTCTCGTGATCCTCTCGTGCCACTGTCATTGGGCAATCAGACTTTTGAATCTCTACAAAAAATTGGAGTGCGTGGATCGTTCCATATCGGACAAAATGCTTTGCATGAGCTCACACGAGATTGTCTTTTGGACGTAAAAAAATGGATAGAAGAAAAAGTGCCCATCCCAAATCAGAGAATATAACGAATGTTTTAAGACATGGTGCTATGACCGATGCTTTATGTTTTTTCCAATTATATATTTTTTCAAGTACTCCCAGTATCGTACATTCTTCGAAAGTAAGTACCATAAGAAATTCAAAGAGAATTGAGTTTGTAGTACATTTATTTGACATTTCTTCCTTACTTTTAAATCCTTATTACTTGTCCACTAACAGCACCTTTGGGCGATACCGTTATCTTGGCAAATGATCCACCGACTAAACCCTTGGCTAAGTGCTCTGGATTAACCACAGTGACGTTATTAATATCCTGCAACAAAGACATTGTTTTTAGCAAATAAAATATGAATATTGCATATAATCGTTACATCACGATCAATCAAACTTAAACTTATGAGTCTAGTATATCCTGGTAGAGCGGAGCTGCAGGCTACGAATATAACGAATAAGCTGCCACCGACCAAGTAGCCTCATAATCGGAGGGTGTGGTGGCAAGTCTAGTGGTCTGGTATCTCACGGGGCGAATAGTTGCCACCACTATATTAGCAACCACTACTAGTGCATTCTTTTGCCCTGGGGTTGGGAAACTGGCCCCGAAGGCGGAGGATCTCAATGAAGAGTCAACGGCACCGGGAAACCACCACATTACAATTCCCTAATACAGTCTAGTTGAGTGTAAGAAAGGGCCCGAAGGCCCTAACTCCGCTAGGAGAGCCTAGTGCAATAAAGAAACAATTATTATTATTATTATCATCATGACTAAGCACATTCGATACTCGAGTTACTGGACTTCCTTGGGGAGTCCGATGTACGGTATCTACGTGTTTACAATATGATGATCGCCAACCTTCGATAGAAGAGGCATTCGAAGAATATAATATAGCTTGCATTCTTGAACGAACTGTGTGCTATTTTTCAAGAACGCCGTTATTAAATAATTGTGAATTTCATTATTTTTTGATAAGGGCAGCAGAGAAAGGAGCCCAGTTTTAATGTAAAACTTTTTAACTAGAATATTCTGCAAAAATTGAGCGGAAACATACCACGTCACAGTACTTACTTACTTTTACTGCGCCTTATCCTCATGGAGGGTCGGCGGCACGAGAGCATCGTTTTCACACAGTCCTGCTCTGTGCGTCCTTGGCTGTGAGCCCCTAACTTCTCATATTTTCGGCCATCTTTCTTCCCAGTGTAACTTTCGGTCTCCCTGGTGGTCAGTAATGCATGGATAATTGTGATGAATAATTACTGTTAATTAACTTACTTTTATAAAGCAGCGCAGATCTGAAGGAAGTACTAGGATGTGAGGACTAAACTGAAGGCTAAGCCTCTCTTCAAGAGTGGGATCTAGTGGTACTTCCGGTGGAGGAGGGCGGAGCGGATACATGCTTTGTTGTTGAAGAATGTGACTGGTCAGTCGCAAGAGCCGATCCCCACCGTGATGGCCCGGGCTAAAAAATAAAAAATAAACTTGATATTCCGTCTTAACAATGAATATGATTGCACCTATCGCTACCGTCACGGTTATAAAAAAAAAGTTTTTTGTCATTTTCGGTGTTTGTTTTAGCCAATTCATTGCTAGATCTGCCAACCCACTTAACCAATCATAAATCACCATTAACATAGCCAGTTGTCAAACCATGATAATACCATTAAACCGCGCACATCCCTATCGGTTGTTTAATAGTAGAGGAAATGAAACGCATAATGCAATTTACTTACGATGTTGATTCCTCCTTGCCCAAATGCATTAGAACATCAGTCGAAGTTATTGCTATCATAATGCCTTCAACATCAATGACACAAGGATCAGGAAGGAATTTCAGATTGTGCCAAGAATTCTGAATGCGGTGCGGTGGAGTAGGAAAGACAGCAGGACCATTGCTCTCTCGATATGATGAAACGAAAACTACTTTCGTTTTCAGACTAGCATGAAAAAAAAAATGAAAAATTTTAATGTCAGTGCCTTCAGGAAATTTATCATTTATGAAGATTAATAAAAATAATAAGGTACCGTTCTTGCAGCAGGAATAACAGTTAATAGTCATAGCCTCATAGTACAGTAAATTTGGCCCTATTGGAAAGAATTCGCGAGAACAGATGTCCACGAA
Source organism: Psococerastis gibbosa (assembly GCA_963971405.1). Classification (NCBI taxonomy): domain Eukaryota; kingdom Metazoa; phylum Arthropoda; class Insecta; order Psocodea; family Psocidae; genus Psococerastis; species Psococerastis gibbosa. The sequence continues at coordinate 17,945,767 of OZ020484.1, forward strand.
AAGGGCTGTATGACCCATGAACAGCTCAAACAACATTGGCGCAGTTGCGCTTGATTGAAAGGGAAAAAACATAAGTTAGTCCTCAAGAATTCGATTTTTACTAGTTTTTAGTATTGACCTAAAACCAGGAATTGGGCGTAGGAAAGAATGAACTGGGCCGTGTTCAGCACATTAGAAAAGAATACCTGGTTAGGTTGAACATAGGCTGTTCCCGTTATGAATTGAAATGAAAAACGACTTTATTGCAAATAAACAAAAGGCGAACAATAAGACTATAATGTCTTGTTTTCATGCTAACCCTATGTATGATTTTAAAGGCTGCACTAAAAATGGTCCCACTGTGTTGCTTACATGATGATTCATAAATAACAAAATAAACTACGTACTCCTTTAAAGGTTGCATAATCTGACTGACGAGGCGCACAAACATGTCACTAAACGTTTCAGCAATCAAATTTTCACGGATGGATGAATGATCTGAATCTATTAGCGGCCCTGTTAAAATGAGAAGATGTGGCTCCTCCCTCACCACTTCACTCAGAAAATCTGCGAGGGGTTGATACGCAAGGGAGTCTGTTGTACTAAAGGGGCCGGATGCTATCATAATTCTCAAACATCCTGGAACAAAACATTAATACATAAATAAGTTTTAAAGCATATCGCTAAAAATGTGACCATGTACTTCGGTGCCGGTATCAACGGTGGTATGGATGGTTTTGACATAGACTCGAGCTACTGGGCATACAGACGAATGCTGCCCATCTTGGAGAAATCGTGTCTCTAAGGCGGCAATTCCACCGGCGAATTTACTTAATTTGTGATATGAGACTTTTTGTTTGTTTTGTTTTAAGGAGACTATTATGTAGATACTGGCATACTGTCATCTTAGAAAAATTATATATGACGAGACGAAAGCATGCGAGTGCATCATTTGTTAGGTTAGATGGTTGTTATTCGCGTAGCACTTGCAAAGTATGGCTCAGTCAACTAACCATCATTTTTTTAAAGTGCAGTTTACCAATATTCCCCGAACTTACCAGGCAGATTCACAGAATCAGGCGGATCTGTTAAAGAAGCATCAGTCCAAACTGTTTGTGCGACTAATTTCGTGCCAGACACATTGAGACCACATACTGCCATCACTTGTCCAGGGAAAACTGCCTGCGAAGGTACTTTTGACAAATCCAACATGACTGTATCTCCACCACTGTCCGGGCTGGACTCCAGTAAGACAGATTGTGAATTAAGTTTTCCATCTGCGTCGCAAATTACTCGTCCGGCAGTTGTAATAGGCGTCTAAAAAGAGGTGACAATCAATGCTGTTACTTGCCGATTAGGCCCGGTACACATGGACGATTCCAACGCCAGTGATCCGCTGAAAATTGTGTTATGGGAACAAATGGGCTGATGACGGGTTTGTGCAAAAAAGTCTATTTCTGAACGCACTTCAGAAAATTTCTAAGTCGCTGGTGTGCCGTGCACTTGCGAAAAGCCAGCTACTTTTGTTAGCCTCTCAAACCGTACCAATAACATCAGAAGTGATCGTCTTATAGCTATAGTCTCACTCCAATATGCTGTTCCATTCATCCTTTTTGGTTTCCTCAATTTTACTGTGGAACTTAATCCCCCCTGAGATTCAAGAATCGCCGTCACTAACAGTCTTCAGGATTCCACTCAAGGAGCATCAAATTTCAAATATAATATAGGCTAGGATTTATTCGAACCGCCCCATGCTTGTGTTTGTGAGTGCTTATTTAATTTTAAGGAAATAGCAACTCGATTTTTTTTGTTTTGTTTGTTTAAAAGATTGGTCACACACAAACAATTCAATGAATGTATCCGAATAACCTCTTCAGCCTCCTCTGTAGGTAATAAGTGTGTTGAGTTACGACAAGCTTCCGATCGCATGGTGTGTAGAGACTCGCACAAGTACGAACAAGCTACCACTATGCCATCGAAGACCTTTGATTTGAAATGGTACTGTAAATTTTACTAATGTGTTTGTTGCTGACCCCTACTTGAGTGTAAGAACTCCGCTACGGTGGTCTCAGCTAAAAATAGTCATTCCTTATTTATTTATTTAGCTTCTGGCGAGAACCCACCAGGCTTAATCTCGGTCGCAACTTTTTTCTGTTTCATTGCATGCGCTGTGGATGGCCAACTTTTTATTTTTTATTTATTTCAAAAAAGGTTAATCGCATACAAACAATTTAATGAATGTATCCGATTGACCTCTTCAGTCCCCTCCGTAGGTTAGTACCCGTGTTGAGTTACGACACGTCTCCGATCGCATGGCGTGTAGACTCGCACAAGTGCAAGCACCTGGCAATCGAAGTCGACTTACCGGCCTGGATGTCTCAAAATTCAAATTCAACCGATTGCAAAACCTTAGATTTGCGTAAACGTGATTTAAGCATACTAGTTAAGATAGGAAGTATTTATTATCACATCTTCCCATAAGATGCGGCTATCCTCCGCATTTGTTAACTTATCTCAACCATATAATTATTAACATGAACTTACAGGATTCTTTGTTCGAACAGGAACAAACTCTTCCAGAGTGTGTTTCAAAGAAAGTTGCGTGGTAATGCGATTAATATGGGTTTCTGTCGCATCGGCGTAATCAGTCAGATGAAATGTCATAAATTTTGTATCAGTCCAATCCCATGGAGTGACATCAGTGACTTCTATTGAACGACCAATGTCACTGCCTTCAGGACTAATTGGTTCTCGCTCGCATATAACCGATCCAGCGTTTCTTCGGCCTTCATACCTCGACGAAGGAGTTCCACTAAAACAGAGAGCAATTATCACGCATTTGGCAGTATGCTTGATAATATTCCAAAATACCAAATTATTCTAGGCTTCAATTCTTACGGCCCCCGACGGCAGGACACAAAGAGTAGCGGTACGGACTCAGGCTTTAAACCAAAAGGTTGTTGGTTCGAGTCCCACACTTTCTACATTTTCTGGTCATGCTTCGGAGGACATGTAATGCAAGCGGGCCCGGACGTTCCTAGCGGAGCGTAAGAGAGGACTTTATATCCTTAACTCCTCTAGGCAGGCTTAGTAATAGAACGAAGGCATTATTTATTTATTTTTATAAAAGCTAACCTCGGGTGCGAAACTGAAGGTAGAGGTTATTTATATTACTAATTTATTGCGGCAAGCGACGAGCCAACGCGTTGCAGGGGTGTGACTAATTCCCGATCAAATATACTTCTGTGAGCATTCCTCGGAGATCCTAGCTCTGGGACCATAACTTTCCTTTCCAATATTTACTAGCAATACTTCCGGTTGGAAATAATATTCTCAATTGTAACTTCACTTCGATGTGTCGTGAGTTCAAAATAAAATAAAATTCATATTTAAATCATAATTTTAATCCATTTTGTATTTTGTAGCCGACAGTCGTCAGTCATATACATCATGGTCTTTAAAAGGCGCAGCCGAGTGCATCTGTAAAGATCAGATCCAAGCAATAAGGCAAAAGAGATCTAAAAACAGGATAAACTTTAAAGGAGATCAACACCTACCAGCTACCTGCACAAAATTGTCTACTTACACAGACGGTGAGAAGCTTGCAGGAGAGAAACAAGCTCGGGGGCCATCAGTGAAGCGATTTAAAGTTTTGCTCCCGTCTGGCGTTCTTGCTAAGCGCTGTAACAAATTTAAAAATCAGAAGACACTGTGATTTATAGATGAAAGTTATAACTTGTGGTCGTCTTATTTATGAAAATTAGAAAACACTTTGCTGAATATAAACACAGGACATAACAGCAAGCTTACGTTTCTACTGGTCACGAATAAGTATACCACAATACAGTATAGTACAGCTTCTCGGAACTTTCAAGTGTAAATATGTGTTGGGCATCAAATTAATGCCTTTCATTTGACACATAACTTGTGTGCCTGAGGCTTAAGGACACGGGTAATTTAAGGTTACATTTCAAATACCAACTTGTGTTTCTTTTGTGCGATTATGGATTATGAAAACTTATTTTTAGTACAGTACTAAATGCCATTCAAGGCATGATTTTCATATTTTAAGGTTTCAAAAATTAAGTTAATGACAAAAATGCTTCGTTCGTGTTGTTTCGAATTTCGAACTGACTTGTTATTTTTAAAACCTTAAAAACTGAAAATCGTGTCTTGAATGTCATTATAGGATTTGAACTGTGCGTGTAGTAGTGTACTAAAAATCAGTTTTCATTTAAGGTAGGTATCCTAATCTACAATCGCATGAGTTGGTATTTGAAATGTACCCTACAATTTCCAGTGTACCTTAAGTCTCAGGCACACAAGTGATATGTCAAATGAAGGGTGTTAAAATGAGCTATAATGTTATGTCCAACACGCCCGTCCTTACACGACACGCTTACATTTTAAAATTCTGAGATACCACCGATACCCCCACCCCAAAGTGGTACTTTGAGTACGCTTATGCAGTCCTATGTAGGTCCATATAAATTCTACGATACGTTTTTTGCCGCACCCCAATATGCCCCATAATAACGAAGTTAAGGGGGATTGCGTAGTATATGTTTTGTAGCCACGTAAAAATAAATATTAGTCTACCGGTTTCGGCAATAAGCCATGGTCGGGTTGCAAATACACAGACAACTGAATAAAAACAAGTCCAAACTAATATGGCTCTACGCTTGCGCGCGCAGCCAGTTCTGCAAGAGGGGACGAATGGACGTACGTCATATCGTTAAAGATGTTTGCCCCCTGTAACCGCGCTTTTCTAACTTCGATATTCTGGAGAATTTCTATATTCTTTACATCTACAACTCTATATCTCAACAATCCAGATTTTAAGGAGAACTCTATCTACAACTAAAGTGGCTCCAACGATGTAGCAAATTCTAACACTGCGCTTTACAAATCAATACCACTCATATAATACTGTACATGTTATTTAAATTAGCTTAGTATATAAGATTCTTCATGCGACGTTCAACGGTCACTTGCTTCTGTAGCTGAGGATGCGAATCTCAACCGGCAGGGCGCGCTTGGTAGGAGAATGTAGTGGCACGTAGTTTTCATTGCATAAGGTCACCATTGCCGCTAGACAGATTAATGTAAGGCAAGAGTATAGATCTAGTCATGAATAAAAATAACATGCACTAAACCCATGCTCATGCCTCAAGTTATTCATCCTTGTTACCCTAAAAAAACTTAATGCTCCAATAAAACAAATCACTTCTGAAAAATCCTCGGCTTAACACGTGAGTGCGCGACATAGGTCCCAAAACGATTGAAGAGAGTCTAATATTTCAATAATAAACATAAACTGTCATTGAAGCACAGTACAATATTTCAATCATATTTTCCACTTTCACTTCGTCAGAGGAAATTAAAAAAAATATATATACAGTATAACTAAAAATTAATTATGTACTACCCGACTACGATAGGATGGCTTGTGGAACACTTATAAAAATCGAATAAACTCTGTGCTCCGCTTCAGCAAGTTTTCGAATATCGCCATGTGTTCCAAATGCCATCCGATCGTGGTCGGGTAATACTGTCTCGAACCATTAAATAATGAAACACTAAGTTAATTCCAATACTTGCTCAAACATAATATATTTGCGAAGTAACTTACAAAAATAAAAATACATAAACTAGGCTACTTTGCTTGTATCTAAAATAAGATTAGGGCTGATACAAATTGACACGTACACGAACACATAATACTTGCATTTAGGGCCTTCTGGTGCCAGAACACGTTGTATATCACATTTTTCCTTAGTGCGGCAGTGTACGTACACACATACTGACGTGAAGCTCATGTAAATGCAATACTGTTGAAACATATAAAAATGACAACAAATAGCTTCATGCAGTTTCTGATCTATACTTAAATGTAATTATTTAATTAAATTAAACCCTTTACCTGTGGAGTAGCAGCATATGAGTTGGCGATTTCATTCAAACCACTAAACGCATGTTAAGGAAAAGCATCATTATCTTCGAATGTGAAATTATTTAATAATAGTGAATAATACATGACATCTCTGCCAGTATCCATTAAAATTTGTGCTAATGGGCTTTAGAAGTGTACAATGCATTTTGTGCTTACCGGTGATCATAACTGAAAATTACCAGTCGTTTATTTCCCTAAAGCAGTAAGAAAAATATCTGAATAATTAAAGACACCAAAAAGGATACGCATCAGTGATATTAAGCGTAGTCTCACAGGCAGACGAATCAGCGCGAGCTTTCTTCTTTGCCAATATGTCCCTTTCAAATTTTGACAAGTGCTGTGCAGTTGGATCTTCCCCTTGCAAGTGAGAAACACTGAAAGCCATCCAACTGTCCACAAGCTCCTCGGCATTGTCAATACCATGATTCGTGCACAATTCAACACCTACAAAATTCATAAAAATAAATAGTTGCAGCTTCTCTGCACAATCATTTATATGAATAACTGAAAAAGAGCTTCAAATTTGGGGAAATTGTATTAATTACCGCGGAGGAGCCATGCTACATAACTTGGAATTTTTGTGGGCCAACAAAAAAATATCATCCGTTAAGTTAATAGCAATGCTGGGGTCTTTTCTTTTTTAAAAAGGTTAAATCGCATACAAACAATTTAATGAATTGAATGTATCCGATTAACCTCTTCAGTCAATACAATACAATAATTAGAGTCCCTGACCAGCCAGAGCCGGATCGACCGTGTCAAACAAAAATAGCCACCCGAGAGGGTTTTGTACAAAAGAAGGAGGAGGTACTTAAATTGTCCAGCTCCTGGGGTCGTACTCATCCAAATTATATAGTGAGGCGTCAATAAGTCTGCTCTTAATATATGTTCTGAAACAAGCTGGATCCAACTGACTTACTAAAAATGGTAGCTTATTGTAAAACCGGTGTGCAAGTATCGGATAAGAATCCTTCGACTTGTTTAGGCGACACCTAGGCATATCAAACCCTTTTGCCGATCGTGTATTATAGGAGTGCACTGTACTCCGAGCTGGCAATCCAGGATTCATCTTTATGGCCATTAGACAATTAAAGACATACTGGCCATGAACAGTGAGGACTCTAGCGGCTTTAAAAAGGGGTCTGCAGTGAGCAAGATAGGAACGCCTCACTAAGTCACCTAATAGGTACTTGTGTCGAGTTACGACACGTCTCCGACCGCAAAGTGAATAGATACTCGTACAAGTACGCTACCACATTGCCATCGAACTCGCATAACGCATATTAATTATCACCGATGACTTCTTTCCTACAACGTACACCCTTTGGGGAATTATGCATACTAGGCAATACTTACACTTAAAAACAATATCCTTGTTATAAACAACGCCTAACTCTTCAAATGATCTTTCAATAGAGTCATAAATTGAAGAATCGCCCATTTTCACTTTAAATAATAACTTGTCTTACTTCTAACAATACGGCTATTTACAATTACTAGCAACCGCCAGTTGGATACTATGGAACACTGGAACAAATAACAAAATAAGAATAGAAAGACTAAGTAAACACCTTACACCGCTGACCACTAATGATATTCAGAGATAGTAGATAGTGAGAGTGAGACGAGACGAGACGAACTCTCAAGCATGATATTGAGCGGGGCTTGTACAATAGAACTCTAATTCCAATAATCGGGACCGACGCGCCAATAATGACAATGGAGAATTGGAGAATGGCGTTACGGTTACCGCTTGGCGCTTAGCAGTTGACATAGCCCAAGCCCGCCCGCCAGCAACGATGGGATTTCATGTCAAGGACTTGGACTTGACGACCATTTGGTCATATAGAAAGAGCCCCTTAATATTTATTTTTAATTATAAACATACCTATGCAAACCGTAGTCTATATTTCTTTGTAATTGAGCTATAAATACAAGTTCAGCTTCACTACTTCCTGCAAAAAAAACTTTCAAAAAATTCAAATTGAGATTTGAGAAAAGAATCAACAATGAATGAAACAAAACAAAAGGAAACTCCCGCGCCCGCCGGCCGCCGCCCGGCGCTGAGTCACAGAGTATAGTATGCATAAATTAAACAAAAAACGTAATTAAAAACCTTTTTTAGTATATTTACGTTTTAATAATTATATTTAATTGATAAAATACAAGTTTAAAATATTCAATTGCGGATATTAATTTAGTTTTGACTTATTAATAATTGATTCTTATTGAGATTTTTCGACGTAGCATAGTTATTTATTTTACTTTTACTTGTTTTGTTAATTTGTTTACTTTTACATTTACAATTGTCAATTTTTTACTGCGATAAGGTATAGTCGGTAAAATGAATTATGAGTTTAAAGTATATTGCTTTGATGCTTCATATAAGTTTAATTGCGGATTGTGAAGCTGAATGCAAAGTACATTCTACAATACTAAGACAACTAAGAAAGGAAGGGTTTCATTTAGAACTTTTATCCACCGTAGAAATAATTGTTGGGTCAGAAAATTGCCCACGGTGGGAAGATTGTACTTTGGCTCTTGTGGAAACAATCGGAACATCATTTTATGCTAATCCCGACGAAATATCATATCGGGAAATAGATTATTGCATTACCGTTCCTGTAGATACTGAAAAATCGGAAAGAGATTCAACTCCACACATTGTTTACTTATTTACAACACCAAACCGCATATTAAACTTGGTACAGTCTGATTTTAAGTTACCTTTGCATCTTCGTTATCATTCTCCGCGTACAAATGGAGGGTTTGTTCTTACCACACTTCATCGACCTTCCTTACTCATTCAATGCCCTCAGGCAATAAATTCCTCTAATAGTTCTATAATTCGCGGTCCTTGCCCGACATGTTCAAACCAGACCTGTGACTGGCTTCAAATGTCATTTAAAACCAACGCTGAGAACTTGACTGTACCTGTGCCAGTTGGAGACCTGGACCACTTGATCCTTGTATCTGCAGTGACGTACTTATTGGCTTTTGGAGGATCAGTGTATTTGACACTCACAATTCTGCAACTTGTTTCTCAAAATTAAATTAGGTAAGAACAATTTAGTGTTAATATACGACGGTTGTGCCCTAATAATAGTGTCGCGTCTATCTGAGCGTTTTATGTTGTACAGGACAGATAGTACTAAAACTGTATGGAACTAGCAAGCTCGAAACAGTCTTAAAAACTGTATTAGGCCCATTACTTTCTCATGTTCTGTAGAGTCCCGCGATGTGCCTGTCCCTGATCAAAGATTTCCAAAACCTTTCTACTGCTCTCAGCTCTGACCATCCTATTACTGCCTGTAAGTCGATGAAATTAAAGGACATGAAAGGTATCTTGATAGCGCATGGCCACCTTTGATAATTTTAGTTGAAAAGGAAAGCTTTTGTGTGGACATTACTTTGTCTGAAATCTGGTGCAGTTTGGGTCGTCCCTTTTTCTGTCCAATGAACAGATTTGTACCATTTTTATTGGGCCTTTAACAGTGGCAATGCCAATGTTCCTTGAGCAATACCTAAGGACCGAATTGAGTTGCCCTTCGCGCACAGTGTATGAAATCAGAACTTGCTCTGCGGTGTTTGCACTACCAATACAAGAAGACTTACCTCTGGGTGTATTGGATCATTAGTACTTACATTACAATTCAGTTTTCCAGTCATAATTCTCCTTTTTTTTATTGTTTTTTTTTTTTTTAATTGGGGTACAGGTGTTACCTGTGTGCACTTAAGCCGATTGGGCCTATTGTGTCCCCTGCAACAAAGTACCTACATCACTTCCTCGATACCTAACTCCCTCAGGAGAGCAAGGATCGTGAGGGGATTTAGAAGTGGTAGGTCTTTTACATGTAACTGCAAACTTCTCGAGCATGCTGCTCTTCGTGCGATTGCATCGCAGTGTGGGAGGATGTGCTCGGGGTCCTCCGCTAATTCATTGCAGAATCTGCAAGGCTGTAGTTGTCTCCCCAAGAGACTCCAGATATTTAACCCCAGGACCAAAGACGCCAAGGCCTGTTGTTGATTTTGTACGTCCTAGCCTAGAGCCATCAGTAAACCAATTGATTGTGTGACTACTGAGAATTCCTGCTGATTCGCAGTATTCTTTCATTGTCTTTAATAATATAGTTTCGAATTCCCTTCTAAAACAGTATTTTGGATGGATTCTATCGCTTGGCATATCCAGGCAGTGGTCAGACGTAGTCAGAGAGGCTGAGTCTCTCTTAATTGCCTTTCCACTCCTTTTTACCCAGCTCCTAATAAAGCCATTTCGGCTGAAGTTTCCACTGCAACATGGAGGGGTGGGAGGTCCAGTACTATCTCCATTGCTGCAGTGGAACAGGATTTCATAGCCCCTGTAAAGCATCATGTTAGAGAATACGGGCTTCTGAATTTAGCCATAATTTGGATAATTCAGAGAAAAATTCTCATGTGGTTTGATTTTGCCGTGTCCATGAAGCCATGACCAATGGTATGGCTACAGCAGGAAAAGACAGGTTGAATAATTCTCCTTAATTTGAATTACTTCTGTTACAGATAATTTGTGGAAATTTTGGCTAGCGTCACAATGTCTCGATACTATGTCAACAGCTTGCCTGACTTCAGCCGTGATGTCCCACTTCTTCCTGGTGCAGGGTCGGGAATAGTAAGCATATATTTGGTGTATTATACTGCTAAATAGTGAATAGAGACAAAACGCAACCTATGATTAATATGAAAACTTTGTTCTCATTTGGGTTTATAGATTTGAATTACATTGCCAGATTACCATACAGTTTGGGTTTTGGCGGGGTTTCCACATACGTCAATGGTCAATGAGAAATATGGCTTTGACGTGGTAGCAGAATTTTTAGTATGTCTTTAATGTCTGCTAAGACGTCAATTTCACATTTCTCATTGACCATTGACGTATGTGGAAACCCCGCCTTTTCAAAAGATTATTCTATAGAATTATTAATAATCTGGAATTCTGAATGACCGAATAAATTCATTGTCGCCTCTTATAATTTAACGACTATTACGGGTTATGACTAGTGGTCAGTGGTCACATGGGCTGATCTGTAAAGACTCGCAGGAGTAGGAGCATGTTGCCATGTTACCTTTACTTGCTGATGCTAATATCCAAGTTCATAGTGATAGATGGCTTGATCATAATTAGCATAAGGCGCCCATTCCACCGACCGGCTAGGGCTATTTACAAAAACAGTGACGTGGTAGCAGACATTCAAGACTTAGGCGGGGTTTCCACCGACCTCGCATTGCAGAATTGACGGAAATGTTTATTTTTCTCTATGCCATAGTTAAAATTGATCAATGATCATACAGTAAAATCACAAACAAACTAAAATTAAAAAATGGCGTCATGGGATATGTTAAGTACAAACATTGTAATAGATTTCTATAAAAAGATAAATTCTAATTTCCGTCAATGTCATTTGCATTCTGCAATGCAAGGTCGGTGGAAACGCCACCTAAGTATTGAATGTCTGCTATCACGTCACCGTTTTTGTAAATAGCCCTAGCCGGTCGGTGGAATGGGCGCCTTATTAAAGGCGTATTTTGTTACACGAATATTTTACATTTGAACACAAATCCGTATTAGAAGTTGGACCAATCAGGGAACAGGAGGAAAAGAAGCAAAAAAATGCAACAAAATGAACGTATTGTGATATTCAAATATTATATTCTAAGCAGTAGACATGAATTCAAATTAAAGGCGCCAATCCAAAATTTGAAGAAAATAAATGATATCAACATCACCCATTATAAAAAATAACTTAAAACAACTAACTAAAAAAATAAAGAACCAGTAGAAATTGGGCTGATGGGCCGTGGTTGATTTGAAAGTTGATTATGGAAGTTGACTTTCATATCGACTATGGACCATCAGCCCATTTTCTACTGATTCTTCATATGACTCTGGCCGCGAAAGCCTTTGCAGTTACATTTTAAAAAATAAACCCTATAAAAAGTCACACCAACAGCATATTAACCATTAACACGATAGTCATCACAAATCCAAGATGTCAGCCTAGCGTAAACAAATTTTTGCAAGCCAAAATCGTGGCAAAACTAAAAAAAACTTATCAGAAAAAAAATGAATATCTGATCTACCTCCCGACCAAGATTAAATATTATTGAATACATAATACTAATCCTGTTCTCAAATCCGGGTTAAGAATCGAACATTTAATACGCTCCGCCCCCTTTGGTAACAAAATGCACCAAATCCAGTAATCCAAATTCGAATTCGTGTAACAAAATACGCCTTATATACCATCGTTATGCCGGAGTAAGATTAGAATAAAAGCCTTATGATCTATAGTTGATATGAATTCTTAATATTTCATTTTCAGAGCAATACTGACATCATAATAAAAACGGAGATTGAGAGTATTTACCAACGGCTTTTAAAAATTTTGGAGGATAATTTGTGTGAACGAATTAGTGACAGCTCCATCTACACAGGCACGGCTGGTATTTCCTATTTATACCTACTCCTTGCAAATAAAGAGAAAAAAACTAACTTCTTGCTTGTGAGTATTTCACATTTTTGTTAGCTATGCTGTGTTGTAATGATGCTATGGGCTGCTGATGGCTTGCTGCTTGCGCCGAACCCCGGGATCTATCGGGACTAATTATGACTTAAGGTTAGATCTGTCCTCGATTCATGAAGCTCTGAGATGAACTTGACTTTTACACTTTTTCCTACCCTAACGCAAAATGTCAGTATTCTCGGAATTGGGATCTATTGCGTTTGTGCTACCCCGTAACATGACATTTTTTCGTCATTGTTTGGTCATAAGCTTACATTAATAAAATTTGCCTTCCCGTAGTTAAAATTGTCATGCTCAGGCACAGCTACAAGTGAGAGTCCTACCTTTCAGTTCACAAAATAGGCTTTACTGGTGTGTTTCGTTGCATATTGATAATTGTACCGGGTTAGTTATTGCCGAAGATTTGAGCGTTGTCATGCATGTAGACCTGTTAACTCGGCGAATACATTAAACCTTCATTTCACTCTATAACACCTTAGCCAATTGGCTAATAAAGACTATTTTTATAGTGCATGAAGTCGCCACTTGGCCTGGGCTGGGACTTGTTTGCTACTACTCCGGTGGCGGTATATTAATTAAACTTAATAAATCTAAACGTATTGCAGAAAAGCATTCATTTTGCGGAGGAAAGCTTGAATCGACTGCGGAATAGGGATGCGACATTTCTGTGTGGCGACACAGGACCCTTAGTAATGTCGGCAGTTTCCTTACATCTTAATGGGAGTTACACTCTTTCTCGGAAGCATGTCTCCGCAGTGCTCGATCTTTTGCCTGCAGTCATTGACAGTAACAGCGACATGCCATGTGAGCTTCTTTATGGGCGAGTTGGATATCTTTACTCACTGCTGTTCCTTGAAAAACATATTCCTGGATGCATCCAAAAGTCCTACATGAAACAGGTATGTATTTACAAATGTTGCTGGCTTTTAAAGGGGCTGGTTTTTTTTTACGATGATAAGGAAGGCCCAGTAACTTGGTAACTTGGTAACTAGGTTGCTTTCATTATCTCTCATTGGTTACTACAAAATGGTGATTGCCAATTAGCCTATCATGCTCTTTACGTAATCACTTCTAAAAGGACCATAATTAGGATCAATAAGTTGGTACAAAAATGCGGAATAAATAATTCGTTTCCCTTTACTATTCAATGGCGACAATTTATATTTCAACAGCAGTAACTTAACTTGATCTTCTGACTTCTTCATTTTTGGCAGGTGAACAATTTTTCATGGGACACAGGGTATTGGGTATTGTCAACACGGGCGTCATATATGGGGTTCTAGACATCATCCTAACTAACGAGGAAATCGTTACAATTTTTATAAATATGTCTAAATGTCATCTCCCCCCCCCCCAAAAAAAAAATAAAAAATAAAATAAAACTACTCATATCCCATCTAATGGCGGTATGGAAGAAGATCGTTATCAACCCAATACTGTGGTTGCAGATAGCGGATGTTGTAATAATGTCGGGTCGGACTCTGTCTCGCTATAAGAAATTCGCAGCCCCGCTTTTATGGGAATGGTACGATGAGCTGTACGTCGGTGGCGCCCACGGCATTGCTGGAATACTTTATTTGCTCCTTCAGGTACGTTATTGTATTCCAGGTAGCTTCCGCAGTTGTGTCCTCAGGACATTCCGTTGGTTCGCCTCCCCTTATGTGGACTTGGCATAACAAGAAATATCTAGGGGGAGCCCATGGTGTGGCAGGAATTTTACATCTTCTCCTTCAGGTATTCCATATTATAATTTCACGAAGAATTAGCAAGGAATAAGCCTAGAGTTGAGAAAATTAGTTAGCATGGATCCTGCCCTGGCATTGGGAGCGTATAGGTTAGTTTTATAATGCTTTCCATAATTAAATGACGAGTGGTTTTATGAAAGTTTAGCTTATCGTAACAAACAATCTGCTTATTTAGTAAAGTTTTATTACACCAAAGCCGCACTTAGCCGACCACTGTGCTATCCCATAAACATGAAACGAATAATGCTAAAATAAATGTTGACGTTAATGTGGGGATGTGAGTGTCATTGAAGTGACTCGTCCATTTTAAATTAAATATATGTAATATATGAACATTTTTCAGGTGAAAGATGTATTATCTGATGAACAAATGAACGCCATTCGTTCGACTGTAGATTACCTTCTTACCATCAGATTTCCTTCGGGGAATTTTCCATCTTCTATTGGTAGTGCTGAAGACAGACTGGTTCATTGGTGCCACGGTGCACCTGGAGTTGTGCAACTCCTGCTCTCGGCTTACAGGGTATGTTGAATGTGAAGACTTGCTTCTAGATTACGTTGCTTCTGACCATTCCTAAACTTGCAATTTGTTTTTAATTTTTTTCGCGAGCTTCCTAGGTTCTGGCACGTAAGTGACCACCGGCTTTATGACAGTTCTTAATGATCCTTTCAGTGAATGAATGATTTACAAATTTTTATTATGCAATAAGGGATGTTAGCCGGAAAAAAATGTGCTTGAAAATGAAAGTCAAGGTCACGAAAAAATGAGACCCACCTAATGGGGCTCTTATAAATGTTTGTTGTGTTGAACGTTGTACTTCCCAACATTATGTTATAATAAGATGAAATACCGTCCTGCTTGCAAATGCCATTTCCGCTGAAATGACTTGCCATCCAACTTCATTGTACATTGCCATTGGGTACCCTTGGATATACTAGAATGCGGTCACCATGAGTTTTGTCTTCGCCATTTTCGTATGTAACTTCACTACAACCTTCAACATTGTTCTTTCATTTTTACCGTGCGTTATGCGTTAATTTTTCTGCCATAGTTTTGTTATGCCTATGGGCAAAAGTGTTGATTGTATATTTATCCTCAATTAATTAAGAATACCAATCGTATTTCGTTCTTTTTCGTCCAGGTGTGGGGCGAAGAAAAATACTACCTCGCTGCTGAGACCTGTGGAGAGATAGTTTGGGAGCGTGGTTTGCTGCGAAAAGGTTATGGAATCTGTCACGGCGTTGCGGGGAATGCCTACACCTTTATAGCCCTCTACCAAGTAACACGAGATGAGAAACATCTGCACCGTGCTACCCAATTCGCTAAATGGTGCGATACTTTCGATAAATATCAAGAAAGACCTCCGGATCGCCCCTTTTCGCTGTTTGAAGGCCTTGCCGGTACTGTATATTTTTTAAAGGACATTCAGGACCCTTTAAATGCTGTTTTCCCCGCCTTTACATTGGAACCTTTTAAATAGATTTCGTTTGCGTATTTCGAGTGGAACATCGCTAAAAAAAGGCGAGAGTCAAATCAAATAATACAAATTTTTTATGTGTTCAGCAGAACATCTCTCTTTAAAACGATTGGTAGTTGTAAATTAAGCTAGTCGTTCAGCATATTGCTGTACCAATTCATTTTTTTAAAGTAAGTATCATATTTAATAATTTATCTTGTTTCATTCTCAGGTTTTGATTGTAGTATTAAATTTAGCCGTAAAAAGTATTGTATTTTACGGCCAGAATTAATTGTTTTTTTGGTATTTCGGAAGACTGACAAATTTTTCAATTAATATGTCGCGAATGACCGTTGGACATATTTTAAATAAGGCATGGTAAATGGCGTATCGCAATGGCTCGTGCTTATACAAAGGCTTTGGATTCGGAGACACAAGGCCATGCATCAGCTTTTCATACAGAATTTGATCTGCCAGTGGTTTAGGTGCAGTTGCTACCGGTAGTTGTGAAAGATATTTTTGAACTGCATTGAAATAGTCTTGATGCAAAACGCGTCTTTGGGATGTCATATCGTTCAACATATCTGCTGCGTATACTGATTGCTTCGACATAATATTGCTCTCGCCAAAAAACGAGCCTGAAAGGTAAAATGTAAAGTTAAACAGAAGCCTTTCTTCCGGATTTTGACAACCAAGTTAGCTAGCACTGTAATGCACAAGTACTGGTTTGGTTTACCTGGTATCACAGAGATCACTTTAACGCCATACTTGTTTTGTTCAATGCGGAGTGTGTCACTCCAGTTCAAAATGGCGGCTTTAGTGGCTCCATAGACGGAAAGGCCGGGAAGTCCAGCTAGGGCGCAGTGACTTACAATGTTCATCAACCGTCCTAAAACACAAAAGGAACTAACTGCTACTGTAACCCATGCAGTTTGTCCCTATAGTACTCTGCATCACAGCTTTAAGCTAAAATATCGGACTTCATCTACTCTTTGGGCGCCCATTCCATTGACCGGCTAGGGCTATTTCCAAAAACAGTGACGTGGTAGCAGACATTCAAGACTTAGGTTGCGTTTCCATCGATCTCGCATTGCAGAATGCAAATGACATTGACGGAAATTAGAATTTTTCTTTTTATAGAGATCTATTAAAATGTTTGTACTTAACATATCCCATGACGCCATTTTTTAATTTTAGTTTGTGATTTTACTGTATGATCATTGATTAATTTTAACTATGGCATAGAGGAAAATAAACATTTCCGTCAATTCTGCAATGCGGGGTCGGTGGAAACGCCACCTAAGTCTTGAATGTCTGCTACCACGTCACCGTTTTTGGAAATAGCCCTAGCCGGTCAATGGAATGGCACCTAACTATAAAACTCGGTAGTAACAAGCTAGTGGTGAGAAAAAAGGGGGGCTTACTTAGTATGTATAAAAAGTGGAAGAGAATCGTAAAATCTCGAATGTTCAGTAAAAATATCAGTTAAAATACACATCTCAGATTGTGGATGGACACTACAAACCGCATCCACATTTTTGTGTTATAGTACATCGGTTCCTTTATCACAGTAAAATTGTTGTTAATTTATGTAAGTACGTGAAGTACGTCCCCACCCCTTCCCTTGTCAGATAATACTTGCTCTTTATCGCAATTATTATATCAATTGTCATGAAATATTTTTGTAGCAGTCGCGATTCACCATTTGTGTTTGACTGTTAGGACGACAACCTACATCTAGCTTTACCCACCTTTGCTCTGCTGCAGTAAAGGTAAAAACTCATATGCCATATTAAAATAACCGAGGAGGTTAACTGAAACTTGGGTTTCAATTAAATTATGAGTCTGCCATTCGAATTCGCCAAACACCATCACTCCAGCGTTATTGACTACAGCTTGAAGTCCTGAAGAAGGAAAACAGTGACACTTAGTAATGGGCTCAGTTTTTTTGGTTGTAGTTGTCTGTTGGAACGATTCAGAGAAGCCATGCCTAATTTTATATTGTAACTGATTTGGTGCTTTAGGTTTATAAAGAAAATTTTAATTATTCACTTAGCAACGTTTTGTCCAAATTTGGACTAAAATATTTATAGTATAATCAACAATTTGCTCTATCTTCATGACCTTCAAGGCGAACTCAAAATGGAATTGGCTAGATTGAGTGCCTGGAACATACAATAAAATTCGTCATATGCCAACAGAAACCATGTGACTTACATATATTCAGTACCTAATTTTGGTTTTAATAAAAGCGTGAAGTTACAGCATACAGTATGTAGCATCGTAGGTCCACTTACTGTTGTTATGCTGAATCATTTCTTGAACAGTGGCAGCTGCAGATTTGACACTTTCTTTCTTGGTGACATCCAAATGCAGAACCTTAGCGCCTAACTCATTAAGTTGTTGTGGACCCTGTCCATCTGGCATAAGACAACCTGCCACAACTGTAAATCCATCAATTTGGCATCTGCGGGCTAGTGAGAATCCAAGACCTGAGTCACAACCACTCAGGACTACTACTCCCACATTCCGAGAAAATTTCCGAATCCACAGGCGTGCGCTGATATGCGCCATGTTGTTTTCGTTGTCGGTAAGCGTTTAGAGACCTTGTTTGATATCTAGAATTGTAAATGCTTCTGAAATCAGGTTATGCAGGCGCTGCATGTTGCCATTGAAACTGTGGATCGTGGAAAACTGTTTTGTAGATTTGGTATTGAAGGCACCCTGCACCCACTAAGTACCGTAGCCCTAATAAGTAACTGTGGGTAACTTTGTTACTAGGGCTCTTTTACTTGTTAATATCTTGGTTTGCATTCACCGGGTTGTTGGATGTCAGAGATAAGCATTAACAGTGAAACGGAGACAAGTTAGGAAGCACCATTCTCAGCAATAGGTTTGCCAGATCTAGATTATAATAATGTAAATACTGGGGTCAAATTAAATATACGGGACATTATTTTGAAGGCAAATGCATTATTCATTATTACTTGTTGTTGAAATGCTGGAAACCCTATTTCAAGCCTACAGTATGTTTTCAAAAGATACCTACATATTAGTAAGCCACACAAAAAAATATGCTTTCAAATTTTGGCCCCGTAAGTTCACGCTATCACATTAAGCCTGAGTGTTCAAAATGTTTTGTAAACAAGAAATTATCGTACTTTTTGGACGAAATTAATTAATTGGCTCGTTTCACAGCCACAAAGATATGAAAGGGAACAGATTAAAAAATCTTAAAAAATACGAGCTTTCTGTGAAAGCTGTCTATTTCCCTTACAGATTTACAGCTGTGCCACAAAATGGGTTTAAGGCTCTTTATCCAATTTTTTTAAGGTAATAATATTTCAGTTCAGAAAATATAAACTTCCTGCGATAACTTGGATTTTTTATGAGTTTTTATCTGTTCACTTTATTACAAGGCCGTAGCCAGGATTTTATTGGGTATTATATAGTGGTTTTCATTTTTCCTCTCAAAATCCGATTCTATCTAGTATCAAGCCATTTCATTTCGGGGGGGGGGGGGGGGGTTCAAACCAAAAAATCAGCAAAATTTCTTGTTTACAAAACATTTTGAACACTCAGCCTTAACTTACCTTTTTATGGTGTACAGAGGAGCAAAAAATATCAAATGATTGCTCTTCATTAACGGAAAAATTGTACGTGTGGTAAATAGGAGGAAACGAAGCTTTAAAGTGAGATCAACTTTCCCGAGTCTCCTCTACATGTTTGTGCTTATATTGCATTAGAGTAGTAGATCGCCATTCGCCTGTACGTTGCTGTTATTATTATTCCAGGTTTTTAGGGACGTAGGCGCACTTGTAGCGGACCCATTAAACCTTGCCCTGCCAACGACCCTAACGTTTTTTTCGGAAATTACTGGTACCCAGGCGCGGATCTAGAATGAGACCAAGGAGGGGGCTAAGATTAAATACGATTTTTTTTTAAATAGGGCTGAAATATTGGGGTTTTAACCATTTTCAGAGCAATAAGGGTTCTATATTATAGGTAATTAATACAATCGAGCACAAGAGGGACCCCCGGGGGAAAATTTGTGAAAAATAGGACTGAAATAGTGGGGTTTTACTAATTTTGAGGAACCTAATGGGGGGCTATAGCCCCCCCCCCCATAGATCCGCGCCTGCTGGTACCTACCGTATTAGTTTTGTTTCCGAATTAATTTTTGGCCGTTGGCAAACTGGTTCACGTCCTCAATGTCATCGTACCTACAGCGACTACAAGTGACAATAATAGACAAGCTGAGACATGCTCATCTAGAGCCTGAGTTCTATATAGGAGAGATGGAACGTTCGCTTCTTCCTCACTGATTGGTCGAAGATGTGGCAGGTGACACCTGAGGCAAAAAATCTTTTTGACTGGTGCGAATGTCTGAACTCTCCTAAGTTATTATAGAACTAATTACTCACAATGTAGATACACTACTACACTGCATGCAAGGACGGATACAGGGGGGGGGGTAGCTGCCCCCCCCAAAAAAAAAATTGGCTAAATCTATTGTTGTAAATTAAGTTATTACGCTCTAATTTAGTCGATCCTACATAAGTTTTCCTATTTTGACCCTCAGCTACCCCCCCCCCCCCCCCCAAATGGGCTGGATCCGTCCCTGACTGCATGCCGATGTCGTACCGCAGGCTGCCAAAAGTCCAAAACTTTCCTTATTGACGTAGGACTCTAGGACCTTACATAATTGCATAGTACCAAATAATTTATATTTTTGGTTTATGGCGTCAAAGTACTAATGGGAAAGTCGTAAAAAATGGCGTAGTATATTCTCCCCACACGATGAGATTGACTCCATGATTATGATTTTTATGGGTCTTTTCTTTGAACTTGAAGCCAAGCCTAAAGTTGTAATAATCAGGCAGGGTAATATACCTATTTATGCGTTGCACATGCCATGCATTACTTTCACCAAGACTAAATTAGACCTAGGTCTACCTATATAAATAAGCCAATATTTGAACTTACAATTTGCATACGGCTTCAAATACACGTGTTCGCTACGCACCAAGCCTTATTCCATAATGGCCATATTGGCTATTGCCGTCTGATCTGATTCTTCGTGTTCCCTTGCTTCACTTCGCGCCTTTCCATGCAGGCTTACCAACAATACAGTGACGGTATAGCCTATACTATAACCTTCAGCATGTGCTGTTGATATTAGAATTGTTCATATTTTATTCATTATGATGTCAGCTGAGAAAGGATGTAAAATGTTTGAGGATTTTTAGTACATACAGTAGACCTGTACTTTTTTCGTATCGTACATCGCTAGCCTACCTATTAAGTTTAAAATCTATAATGTTTAAAGTTCTACTGGATGGGTCACAACTGTTTTGACGATCGAAAAGTAGCCCATATTGATATAGGCCTAGACACGTACCCGAACTTGGCTACGTCAAGCGAACGCCTGTTACAATATATCAATGGTAAGCTTGTCCATTGTTGCTTGTAGCCGGCGTGGGTTGACATCGAGGCCCGAGGACGTGTACCAGATTGCCAATGGCTAAAATTCCATACAAATCAATAGTGTCCGGAAAATCCCGGGGTCGTTGATATTGGGCAAGGGCCACTAAGTAGGCCCAGGACCTAGGTCCATTTTATCAGGACATTATTTTTATCCCACATAAATGAACTGATATTTAACTAATAGAAAATGCCACAATGAAGAATGTGGGCTGGCATATAAATAGGCTATGTCATTCTTCTATTTCTTTTTATGTAGTAAGTCGTAGCCCTAGATGAATAAATAACTAGCCTGTATAACTTTACAATATTATAAGGTCCTAGCCAGAGAACAACAAAAATATATGACCCTAGCTTATAAATTATTATGTATGATTCATCATGCTTACCTACTTAATATATATCCCGTGAAAACGAACCCATTGATATAAAAAACTCTTTTTCTGAAAAAAAGCAAGTTAGTTTTTTTTAAAGAAAAAAACCAAGTATGTACCTAGTTAGTTGCACTAGTAGTACAATATTATTAAAATAGATATCCGGGAATGGGTAGTTAATATGTATAGCCTATTGCTCTGGACTAAATAAGAATACGTATCAATCCAAAATTTCCCATGGTCCCGAGGAAGTTTGGGACAAGAACAAAAGTTAAAATTTAAATCACTTAATTAAAATGATTAAAGTCTGAAATAAACCTATTTATACTTCAGGTTCTCATGGCGATTTTCTTTTCAATAAATTGTGAAGTTGATCATCTGCAATGCTACCAGTGCCAGTCCAATTCAGAAAACCCATCTGAATATTGCGACCCCGTTCTTTGGCGTGCTCTCCAGCGGTATGCGCGAAATGCAATGACTGTCGGTTGTCCCCGAGAAGTGGCATTGTGCATTACAAGGGTCCAGACCTTTGGAAATGGGACACGTCTCACTGAAAGAGGCTGCAATCCAATTTGTGAAAAGCCCCAAATTGGACTATGCCCATCTCTTGTAGAGCCCGGGTGTGCTGAATTTGAGACAAAGGGGGACCTAGTCTCAGATTATGCATGTCTCTGCGACACTGGTCTCTGTAACTATGCAGTGCACAAGGTTCCAAACCATTTTACAGTTTGGCGAACAACTGTTTCTTTAATGCTAATAGTGCGAATTTTTACATCTTGACTAAAACATTTTCTTTGTTGTCTTGCATAGGCAGAATTGTCTTACTCATTACATCATGTCACCGTAGCACATCAATTTTCTCTTTTTTTTTATTCGCAATATGCCGAGGTAAACATAGGCCTGCTACTTTTGATCAAAATTAGTCGACTTTACTATATTGGGGTTGTAGACATTAAAAAGTCCAAGTTGGTATCTAAGGTGCATAACTTAATTTATATATTTCTTTTTTATGGACATCATATTGGTGAGGTCTAGATATAAAGTATATCACACCCGAATTACAGTAGTGCCATAACCCAAAATGAGCAAAATTCAGGGTTATGGCAATGTTGAATTACGCGTGCGATGTGTAGTTTGTATGCCTAGTGCTACGCAAAGCACATAATATGCAAGGGAACCTTACGGTTAGTAACATAGCCTATACTTTGAAATTTACAGCAACATTTACCCAAAGAAATCCACAAGATTATTAAATACGTAATTTACAACCAGCTTGTTGCCTATAAGCTTATGGACCACTTTTAATTTATGGAATTATATTATTCGAAGAATTGAAACAGATCCTCTTCAATTCAGGTATTTTGGACGTCTCTTCTCTTTCCGGTGAAATGGATAAATTGTCAAGTTCCCCCGACCCGGCTCTGTTACGAATGCAATTCCACAACTGCTACCCTCCCTGCAGAATGTGACATTCACAATTGGCGTGGGTTAAGTGACGAAGTTCAAGATGGTCTAGCAACTGGTTGCGAGTATGGAGTGTCACTGTGCATGAGAAGAGTGAAAATGTTAATAAACGGACAGCGTTTGACCGAGCGGAGTTGCAATCCTTTATGCCCATTTGACATTCCTTGTGTTGAATTTTTGGAACCAGGATGTTTCGAATTTGATGCCCACGACGATGTCATTTCCGATGAGCTTTGCTTCTGCGAAACGAATCTTTGTAACTTCTGCGTTTCCCGCAACTCTAACATCATTTCTATTTGGTTACCCATAATGCTTCTTATTTACAATTGGTATGCTGCATAATATAAAGAGGTATCACTATATCTATCATGTCTAAATATTCACGTCTTTCCAAAGAATACTGTCGGCACCTCTATGCTTAGTATGGAGCGCGGGGGTACTTTATGTAATTGTCAAGACGTCTCATAAACTCAATATGAAGGGTCCGGCACCCTATAAAAATAAAATATTGCATAAAACAGTTAATTGATTTAAGGCCGCGGTGCCCGAACCTAGTTTCTGTATCTCAGCACATAAATGAGTTAGTTTGATAGTTCAAGGCTTGCATCTGCCAGTAGCTATAGGGATATCAGCTTGAACAAAATAGAAGAGCTCATATCATGCCACCTTTGGACCTAGCGGACTCAAATATTTTTGGTCTATTCGTTAATGTGACTGGCTGTCTGTGACATGAATTTGGACTTCCTAGGTTGCTGAAAGCTTCTAAGATAAAATACCAACAAATCATCAATGTAAACCAGAATGACCATTCATCGATTTAGTTTAGCGTGAAGAGTTGAAATACTTAGATGAAATATCATACACAAACAAAGAAATGCTAAATTATATCTTACAGTCAAAGTACCAGCAAAATAATCATGCGGTAGGGTGAGCACTAGGTCTACTCATCGTCCTAAAGAGCTGAGATTTAAATTCGCATATGTAGATGGTAAGTATAGCTTCCTAGTTCATAGTTTTCTCCAACAGACAGGTCTTGCATAGTGTAATTACGAGTGTACACTCGTAGATAAGATATACCACACATAAACAAACAAATCGTAATAAACCGTAGAATGGGATGAATCGAAACACCTTTCCATCTTGGTCTTGTTCTTAGCTTGAAATTGGTTTCTATTCACCCCATTCCACCGTTACTTGATTTAAATAAATTGACAAAATTGCACGGTATGCGCAGTAATAAATTGTTCCCAGCATCAATATTCAAATTTTAGGTGGATATTAAGAGTTCATAACTAAAAAAAATTAAAAAATTTTCAGTCAAGTGTTGCCCATATTTTTTTGCCTTCAATACTTGCCAATATTCACGCGGGTAATTAGTACGACTAAAGCACGCAATACCTATGCTATTAAAAAAAATTAGGTGGTTAATATAGTGAACTGCAATGGTTCGGTTACGTAAAGAGAATGGATAACAGCGGGCGGATGGAGAAGTGGTTAAAATGTGGGGGGGGGGGGGAAGAGGAGAATCGAAGGAAAGGTCAAGGAAGCGATGCGGAAATCAAAATTAGGACGGTTTCAGGAGAGTGGAACTGGAACCTGAGCTGGAGGAAGTGCTGAATAATCAGAAGTGGAGGGACAGGACGAAGGAGTGGATGCGTCACACATATCACACCCGGGCAACTGGAGCTGATTTCAAGTGATAATGATGGACGGACATAATATAATGAACATAATAACGTGGATTTACTATAATATTATACTATACATGAAGTTTCGAGTAGGTTTCGTCAATCCAAGCATTAGGCTGTACCGGTTTGGACAACCTCTAGATGGGACTGTAAATGAATAAAATAATACAGGTGGGCATCGAATTACCTTATAGTTACCTCCAAAATTGTATGCTCAGTATTTTTGGCACTCACCCTCGGCAATTAAGTTTAGTTAAAAATCATTGATGTTTCCCTTTCATTTTAATCCTTTAGGATAGGTTCAATTGTGGCAACGGAAAATCCGCTGTACAATGATTTCTGATAGATAGCCCAGGCGCTTTGGAATAAAATTCAGATGAGAGTTGAAGTCACCCCATAGGCAGAGTATAAATTGTACCCCGGACATTGCCAGGCGGTAGATCTCCCTATGTGTACATGCATGCAACGCACGTGGAATAAACTTAAGAATGAATGATGAGAACAAAATTAAGAGCTAAGTTTCTTGGAGGCCTGCCACACGAATATTAGGATTGTTGTGAATTTCAAGGGATGGATCATCTCTAGTGACAATCCCACCAAGCCATGAGAGAATAACAAAACCTAAACAAAGAACAGCCAAAACCAACAAAAGGCGCAGTAAGTAACGCCTGAAGAAGTTCCGACCGCGAGGTACGGGTCTCCACAGCGTTTTCCAACGTCTGAAACAAAGAAATACAACAGTTACAGATGCAAGGTCCAAGTGAATTTGGAGTGGTAAATGAGAGGCATAGGAGTGGAACGCTTCACCGGAAATAATTACAGCAGATCCCAGAGATTGTAATAGTTGATTTAAAAAAAAAAACACGATCCTGCATCGTGGGAATTTTTATCGTGTATGTTTTGAACTACTGTACTAATATGCCAATCAAACCAAGGTGGTGTTGATGGCTGTGTCAACGAGAACGGTGCAAAAATTAATTTACCGTTACACTATAATTACCTAACAATCCAATCCAATGGTGATCGTCGCTTGTATTTGTTTTCATCATGATCAATTAGCGACTTGCGTGCATCATCTTCAAAGTCTTGCACAACCCGGCGTGGCAGCTGGTATGATGGCGTGGGGTCCACATGGACGACGGAGTGCTGACGAGCTGACGGCAGTGTTGGTGCTACCGGAGTTGCAGCAGAAGGTGCAGGGGGCGGCACGTTCTCTATTAGCTGTAATAAAAAACTTCGATCAAGCAAAAAAAAAAAAAAATGGGTTTCACCCCCTCTTACAACGAAGGGTGACTCCATAGCATTATTAATAAGCGTTTCACTTAGTCAACTATCCCAACCATGTTCAATGGCCTTTAACATATTAACGAATAAATACGCATATATTGTTAAAACCATAGAAATATATTAACTGGAACGGCGGGAGCCATAATAGCCCTTACGGGGCACCCGTTAACCATAAGCCAACTATCAGAGATAAGAACCAACGTAAAAAATATCGAAGTCTTACACATTGTAGCATAGCAGAACGCATATCTGGAAACGGGCAAAACTCTGTACTTAGCTTGTGCAGGCTATTTTCCCAGCGAAATTGCGTACTTATCTTGTGCAGGCTACACTAGCTGCCATATTGATAACGGTCTACTACTACAGAAATCCTATCTATTTTAATTTAACTCGATTTCACTGAGGTATTGTCGATGAGATGTCCAGGTATGTAGCGTATCAACGTATATTTCGCGCAAGTTGCACTTAACTGCAAATTCTATGTTTTCTTATAGCGCTGGTGGGGGTAGTTAAGAAACAACTTCGGTGAGTTCTCTGTAGTGAAACAGACCGGAAAAACTTAAAGACGAGACATCAGTGAAAATGATTTGCTTGCGGAACTGAACCTTATGATTAAAAAAAAAATTATAACAATTATCCCTCACCAAAGGTAGACCAAGCCCAGCTCTGGCCCAATTGACAGAGACGAGCTTTTCTCTTAGAACATCAGCAACGGGAGAAACTAAATTAGGGGCCGGAAATATGCAAGCTTCGCAGCTAGGACACGTGTATCCAGATGGTCCAGTTGTCAGTGGCAGTTTTCGTCCATACTCCACAATGCAATTCCAGTGGAAAACATCTAAAAAGATAATAATTTATTAGAACTTATCCTATGTGTACGATTGAGATAACTACGTAGACTACTAATAGCTTAATGGAATCGGAACCTTTTTAAACGTACACTACAATCCTTTACTTCTGCTAGTCGGCTACATACACCATTTATAATTTATAATCAGTAGGTAATAAATTAGATAATAGCACAATAAATTAATGAAGACGTTACGGCCAACTGGTTTTTTATTGTTCATAATTGCCAAAATGCAAACTGAATAAATCCCCTTTCTAGCTAAGTTGTATTATACACTACATATTCATATTTAAAATTACTGAGGATATACATACGGTAGCATATCAATCGAATACAGTCCCCTGCCGCCAGAGGATTGCTACACAATTCGCAATTCGGATTGTAGTCGCTGTCCGCCAACCAGTGAAGATACGATTGAACAATGCACTAAAAGGAGCAAAAATATTAACATAGTAGTAGCAAGTTAGGCTATATAACAGGGTCAAACAATGATAATACTAATTTAAAAAAAAGCTAGATACCTATCTATTATAATTTATGTATTTTCATATAGGGACTTCAAGACATCTACAAGCTGGCACGCTCGCTTCGCTTTCTTTGGAATAGTGAATACTAGGCTAGGCTCAAGGTTTTTCAGCTTTGACTCAAGAATTGGCAACGCAGGCATGTGGCCTAATTGCAGAGGCTCAACGACGTCTAAACGCTAACCCCCCTGCGCGTCTACTGTAAAATTATTCAGCTACCATATTTTATTTATTTGATTGGCCGTCATCTAGAAAGTTAAAGGCAGATTTGCTCCGCTCTGTGCAACACCAAGAACCATAAAATATTTTGAAACAATTCATTAGTATGAGAGACCGGAATTGGACGAAATATGAATAACTGACCACCATTATTTATTCACTGACTAATTATTGTTTTTTCTAGAATCATGAGGGCACTGAGTAAATAGTGGTTTCTTTGTCTCCACCCCAATGACAGACCAGGCGTGTGCCAACGCGGATTGTTAAGCCCACACGTTGCACTGAACTCACTGAAGTCTGAACATAATTATAAAAATATGATCAAGCCACAGCGGGCATGGGGCCAATGCGCGATACAGAAAGTAATCCTACTTGATTTGACAATACGACCTAGTTCAAAAAATCCCGGCCTCCCAACCCATGCAATTAATCTCGTTTTCTCTTTCTGTATTCACGCCTTATGTGCAAAACATTAGACCAGTTTGAATTCTAAAATTAAATAACCAACGCCCGATAGGCTGAGGCCTAAGGCTGAGATTGAACAAGACCGGGGTCCGGGACTAATTTTCGCACAAAAAAATTGTACAAATTATCTCGAAATTACCATAATTATTAAGCCCAAGCAGCGCTGCTTTAAACGACAAATGTTATCTGTTCACAGACAAGAGTGGAGAAGAAGAATACAACATTCGCTGCATACCAATTCGTAGATTGCAACTCGAGAAGAAGTTATCTGCCCGCTGGTGTTATTGTCTTACTTTATTAAAACTATAATAAAGTTTATCAATTCTATATTGAACTAGATCAACCACGTATTTATTAACCCCAGACGCAAGTAAAGTAAAACGTAGGCCTACCTTGGGATGATTAGACACCATACAATGTTCGCAGACATTGACACGATGTTCAAAACAAAACTGGTTTGTTATTCTTCGTTTTGGACACTTACATAGACCCATATTTTGCACCGCACTACTATCAACTGCAATTCAATGACTAGACCGTTAATTTAACAGAGGAGAGGAGTTGGGGTAATTATAATCAACCATGGATGGAAAAATATCTGCCACACAGTACCCAGTCAGTCATACACAAAACACCGCCATTGTTATTTGTTGTGATGACCTTGAAGGCTTGAAACATTTAAAAATTCACCGCCTTCTATTCGGCATTTGGCGGCTAAACTTTTGGGTGGAAATAAAAGGTTTCTATCTTATTAACAGCAAATAAACCTCTAAATTAAATTAATTAAGCGATAACTTGTTATTAAAATTATATTTTTATTTAATTTCAACATAAGTTTCAGAGAATACAATGTCAGATTGTGCGAAACCTGGTAGGCCTATACGAGTATAGCCTATTACTCGCTTAAACGCCGCGCCGTTTAGAAAATTTCATTGAACTCAATTTGAATGGATCCGAACTGATTTTCACCCATATTATGGGAACAAGAAATAAAAATGGGTACGTTTATAGCCTGAGGGCATTGGACACTATAAGGCTGCAATAAGAATTAGGTAGGTACCGGTACGATATTTAATTGAAAAAGATTTATTACGATCGAGCTGAAATTTTCTGAACCATTGTAATTAGGCTGTTCCCACCAAAATTTGATGCAGGTAGGTTCATATGAATGAACAGGAAGCGAACCCGTACATTGATATATTATTATAGGTAACATGCCATCATAGTTCTGAGGTAAATAATTTCCCTTGGTTAAATTTCAGGTGCCTAGATATCTCCTATCCTAAAGCACTAGATTGATAGATGTGGCAGCAACTGCATAGTCCATAATATACAAGACTATACCTATACACAATACATCGCCACATCCTAAGATATGGCATTTTTTTGAACTAAACATTTCAACGAAAGTAGTAGTGTGTGCAGTTTGCCCATAACGAGACTAACAGAGCGACAGATATATGTATATACAGGTACTAACAGACAGACATTTCGTAAAAATCACTAAGCTTATGTATTTTCGGGTCCTGAATTGAACTCTAAAATTTCGATCATCAGGAAGCTTCTTCTTCTGTAGTTGCAATCTAGCGATTGGTTTGCAGCAAATCTTTCCACCTCCTTCTCCTCCCTGTCTTGGGCCGTTCTCTTGAGTTCCAAGTAGGTTCCGCATCTCATATCTTTCTTGAGGTCTTCTGCGTACGCCTTCCTTGGTCGCCCTCTTGCATTAGAGCCTTCGATTGTGCCTTTTATTATGGTGCTTAAGAGTCCTTCTTGTCTGATAAGGTGACCCATCCATTTTGCTCTTCTCACCGAAATGGAGGCAATTAGGGATCTTTTATCCTTTGAAGTACCTCTTCATTCGTTATATGGTTTCTCCAAGATATTTTCATCATTCTCCTACAGCACCACATTTCGAAAGCCTCCAGCTTCTTTTTGCTTCCTTCGTGTATGCACCATGTCTCACAGCCATAAAGCAGTATGCTCCATACTAGTGATTTAAGCAGTCTTTTTCTAACATTTATGTCGATGTTGTTAGCCTCGAATATCTTCGACTTTTTGTTAAACGCTAGCCGGGCTATTTGAAGTCTGCTGGAGATTTCGGTGCATGATTTTCCATCGTGCGTTATTTTACTGTCAAGGAATGGAAAACTCATGGAAGCTATCAGGAAGCTATATCCTTACATATAGCTTCGAGTAAGTTTTTACTTACGTATAAACAGGAAAGCCATAATGATTCTTTTAGAGGTACCTATCTTAATTTTGTATTGTAATAATAACTCCCTTTCTGAGGCAGGGAATTTTTTTAGGTTGCTTCCCAACCACTTAGAATACGATATACTCAGTTGTTACTATACATAATTATAGGATATAGGGGTACTTAAGGGTACAAAATGCAAAATTCCAAATGATGCAATTAATACCTAAAAAATTACTGCTCAAATCTGACAAAATTAATATCCATTTATTAATGAGCTTTTGATACGATATATTTCGAATTCCTACTCACTGTGTATTTATTTAATCATATCTAAGCAATTAAGTACCTGTTATACATAAAAATTACACAGTACCCATATCCATATACAGTATATTCCACTTATAAATTAAATTTATATTAAATTTAATAAATAAATAAATTTATAGTAAGGTTCACACTAAGCCTTAAAGAGACTAATTAAACACGAGCTATACTTTATATTTGTACAATATAAATCCAAGTAAAAAAAATAAAGTCCTTTGTTTAGACAACACTTCACTTCATGTCACCACTCTCAACGATTTAGGTTTCAAAGTCAACAGTCTTGCCTCTATATAGGCAGGTACAGACATACCTACCTAAGATGAACTAGCCTTAGCAGTGGGCTCTGTTCATATAATTTATACATCCAAATCAGGTTTTCTCGGTTTTAATGTCAGTCTGTAGGTTGTGGGTGGCAGAGCAACACAAGCGGGAAAGGTGGTAATCTTGGCCGGGTCAGCAAACAAATCGTAGCGTTGAAGAATCGATGATAGCAAGACAAATGAGAAGCCATTCACCTGAAAAAAATTCCCGCACTAAATCAATATACCGTACTTAGCCCCTTAAACATGATTCATTTTCTTCAATATAAGTATGAAGTAGGCATGTAGGCTTCACTAAATAGCAGAACTGAAAATTTAGTTCAGAAGCCAATGTTTAATGGTTAATATTTAAAAGGTTACAAAGCTCAGAGCCCAAGGGGACACGATTGTAATTATAACCATTTAACTTTTTTTTTTATAAGCTAATTAATAAGATTCAAGCTTCCAATGTGCGCAAAACTCATGCATGCGGTTCATTTATAATGTGAAACGGCGGGATCACATATCCCCATCATTCTACCTCAGGGCACAGTGGCTAAAATTAGCTGAAAGAAGAACTTTCCACTCACTTTTATTAGTATATAAGGTTTAGAATAGTGCAGCTCCTTCATATCTCTATGACCGCCTAAAGCCATTGAATTCGAATAGAAACGGACTTGTAATGCGAATACCCCGACATAACACAGCTTTATATGGTAGTTCTTTTTTTGTAAATGTCTGCCTCCAGTGGAACTCCCTAGATAAGGAAATTAGATCGCAGCCAAAGATTCGTGGGTTCAAAAGCCAGTTACTGAAAAAATTGCTAGGAACAGAATAGCTTTAGAATACGATTACTGCCTATAGGTATTTACTGTATATCTTTTTATAACCATACGTTTAGAATAAGTTCTTTTTATGCATTTTTAGAATAGGATTGTTTAAGTTAAGCGTATGTATTTTGGAAATTGTATTGTTTATGAACGTGGGTTAGGCAGAAAAAGACTTTCTATAGTCTTAAGTCTCGCCCCGTAAATATAAGACGTTTAATATTATTTTTATTATTATTTTCATCATTACGGATTTGAGGATGGGGCTGGTGTTCATCCGTCGTTGTAAAAGAGAGTAATGACTCCCGCAGTATTTTAGCCTATTGTTGTTTATATTTTTCCATTTTCTCTCCGGTGAACTTAGACGATAAACTTGTAAATTTTATTATTATTATTATTTTTAAACTTTTCACACAATACCATTTTGTGCGTACCTATCCTGTCTCTACAATCTTGATTTGGGAATACCTACCTACTTCCCTAGACTAAATAATACGTCAGTAGTCAGCAGCACGAAACTTACCAGCTGCTGTCCAATGCAGGTTCTCTTCCCCGTGCTGAACGGGATGAAATGCTCAGGCTTATGAATTTTACCGTTCTGAATAAATCTTTCTGGACTAAATAGCTGCGGATTCTCCCAATATGATGCGCCAGTGTTGAGATTATAATTATTAATGAAAATGATGGTGTCTTTTCCGATCAAGTGGCCTGCAATATATCAGAGTAGAAAAATATGTAAAATACCTTATGTGGACGGTGTAAGGGGTTTAACAGATTCATACATGTACAGTAGGTATAAGCCAGAAGTATGGCTTAACAACAGCACACACGCCTGTGCTAGCAGAAAGTGCATAGGCTAGGTAACATTTTGTACCCTATTATTATTATTATTATTATTTAAATTGACTCACTTTTTCGGACTGTAACTATAACAGATCTAGCCTCATAATATGGCATTGAGTAGCCGATGTTAGTATGGACGGTATATGTACACATAATATGTGGTCACATTACCTAGGTAAACCTATTATTTGCCAGTTTTTTATGGCACGATTCCCGCATGAAGTTGTCTACCTGTATTTTATTCCTAAATATTTGCGCTAATGTTCTAAAATAAAGTTTAGTTCGCAAACTTGTTCGGCTAGAAATATACAATAGTTGTGTTGCTGTGCTAACCTGTCTGTCTAAGCAGGTTGAATCTTGTTGTTGAGCATATATTAAGTACATCAAGTGCTGAGGCCTGAGCATGGAGCTAATAAAACTATGGAGCCACCATGTCGTATTTCGGCTGTGCTGGAGGACTGAAGCCACGACCACGCCCCCTCATAAGTGCATTTTGGGGAAATTCAAATTTAATAGTTTTATTATATGTTTTCTTTATAGTTTTCTTTGTTGTTTCATATATAATTATATTTATTATTTACATTTATTATATATATTGTTTAAAATTTAAATGATAAGTACTGAAAGATCTGCATTAAAAATTTTTATTTTTATCTAAAAGTAGGGAAAACTTTGCTTAAAATATTGTTTAAAATGTAAATTAAAAGTACTCCAAGTTCTGCATAAAAATATTGCTGGTTAGCTGGCATGATTTTCCGTTCTATATAATCTTTAAATAATCAAATAAAAAATAAAATGTTAACATGGTATCAAATGGCAAAAGGCTCAATCTGGTCCTATACTACGGAAATAGCCGAAGTCAAGCGGCTTCAACCCGAATGTTTACGATGAGTCTATAGTTTTACTATGTCTATGGGCCTGAGGGTCTAGTCTAGGGCCTATAGGCTGAATGTGGCGGAATACGTAAATTATCGCGGTTACAAGATGCTCTGTTAAGGCATAGATCATGGAATCGAGTCCCAACCGGATTCGGTTCTTTCTTTATTTTACATGATTTCCATCTCCTGCTTTCAGTATTAATTCTGCTTTGAGGAACCCTATCAGCCTGGCCGGGGGAGTGAGTCCCTATGTGAACTTGTGGCACCCTAAGGACAGACTCCTTCACTTCGGGGAGAAGGGGAGTTGACTGACTGTGTAGACCTCTTGATTTTAGTGTATTCCGAACGGAACATAATTAAGTCACACGATTAATTTGGATGAGACCAGGACTCAACACGCACTTAAACTGACTGGTAGTCGCAGAGCGTTATCATGCCATACACCATGTTCCCCTGCCAACGCTGTGCACACTACCGAGTTTGCTTCAGTTTGGAACAGGCTATGTTCTGGTGGATTCAACTTGGTATGGCCATTTCTTCATGACACCCTATATATTTCAGATATAATGTTCTGAGGAGGTTGCCTCTTTAAATCAAAAGTCAATTTAGTGTTTAAATTGATTATAAACTTAAAGGGAAAAACTTGTAATTAATCAATTAAATTAAATTAATCCTTCATGCAATGGAGTTGAGTTTGCAAACTTGTTCAGCTAGGTATAGTAGTGTAGCTGTGCTAGCCTGTCCAACAATTTGAATCTTATCGTTGAGGCTCAATAATTAGGGTATCTGGGATCGAGTACCTATGGGCTCAAGTCCCACCAAATTCTGTTTTTACTTGATGCCCTAATTAAGCGGTTAATAGTCCAATATATACGGTACCGTGTATATACCAGTAAGCTTACTCGTTTGTTTGTCGTAGCCTAATGTAAAGATGATTTGACGACTACTTATCTCATTATAGCCGCGGGTTTTATATATACGCCTACCTGCTATTGATGTTTCATGGGACGCAACATGAGGAACAATAGGCGATGAAGTAATTCGAAGTGTCTCCAGTAAAGTCGCTTCTGTAAAAGGCATAGCCGGTTTGTCAGTAAGGAGCACTCCTCGTCGGCCACCAGTGATTTCGTCCACTTCTTCTTGTATGCGCCTTTTAACTTCAGGATGTCGAATAACGTGTCCCAGTGTCAACATTACCAAATTACCAATAGCGGAGTGACCTCCGATAAAGTCTTCCAATTGATATAAAATGTGCTGCTGGCTAAGCTCACTGTCCGTCTTCAGATGCATAAGTAGCGCGTCTGTGAAATCCATGGGGGGTTTGCTGTGATCAATGGTAGACACACGGACATTGATAATGTTGGATAGGATAAATTTCCGAATGTCCTGAGACCATGATGATAGCGTCTCCAGGTGCTTTTTGTACATGCACTTCAGCCAAGGTAGGAAATCTATGGCATACCTGAAGGAAACAACACATTAAAAAAATATGGTCTAAGGTGGAGTTTCCACCGACCTCGCATTGCAGAATGCAAATGACATTGACGGAAATGTTTGTTTTCCTCTATGCCATAATTAAAATTTATCAATGATCGTACAGTAAAATCACAAACAAACAAACTAAAATTAAAAAATGGCGTCATGGGATATGTTAAGTACAAACATTTTAATAGATTACTATAAAAAGAAAAATTCTAATTTCCGTCAATGTCATTTGCATTATGCAATGCGAGGTCGGTGGAAACCCCGCCTAAGTCTTGAATGTCTGCTACCACGTCACCGTATTTGTATTTACCCCTAGCCGGTCGGTGGAATCCCCGCTTTATAGTGAGCCTTGAACCAACCCCAGATGAGTGCATCCTATACATTGTAGACATAGGTACCACTGGTACCAGTCAACTAATTTTTTTAGGTACTTATTTAGGGGTCAGGTTTGACGGAAATACCGTCAAATACCGTTCCTCATATTGCTGAGAAATAAGAGAAGAATCCTTTATTTGTTAAAGAAGCCCATCTACCCATTCACAACATTATTGGCGGCATCGAGACCAGCATCAGTTACACACAGTGGTGGCTCGTCCATATAAGGGCACTGGGGCAGTTGCCCTCGAAAAAGTTTGAGGCATTCGAACTCACAATCTTTGCCATTTATGTATCTACCTATAGGTATAGCTCTAACCGACTCGTATCTGTAGGCTACTTCCGCTACTTGGTTATAAGTCATGCTTTCGCCTGTTTCATTGCGTCAGCTGGTGTCAGCTTGTCCTTCATAGGTTGTAGCCGGTGTGGATTGACATCAAGAACGTGTACCTACTAGTTTGCCAATGGCCAAAAATTCGTACGGAAACAATACAAATAATGTCCGAAATCCATAAGGCCGTTGGCATTGGACGGTGGACCTATGGGCCACTATATAAATATGCCGGGGTCCTTAAATACTAAAATTTACACATTATATTGCAGTATTATATGCAGTTTAAAACACTGACTTCTTCAAATTAATTTTGGCTGAAGAGGCAACCTCCACGTTATAACTGAAATTAGAGGATAGAGAAAAACTGGACTTGGCGGGATTCGAACCCACTGTTCTTGTGCGGGCTTGTGGTCGAGCGGTTAAGACGACGCCCCTGTTAGGCGTAGATCGTGGGTTCGAATCCCACCCAGTCCAGTTTTCTCTATCCTCTAATTTCAGTCATCCATAAATAGTCCTTCCAAAAAATTACAATTACAATTAGGCCTACCTATATAGCCTTACACACATCTGACACATCAGCAAGCAAGCAAACATCGTGAGTTCTATTTCCCGTGGAGCTAAAATCGGATTTTTGTCGGCTACTAAATTCATTTAATGCATTTGGCTCATTTGGGACAGTAACTAATTATGTGCAAACAATTAAATATGGCTTCACTTACCCTTGGTTTATTTCCCAAAATATTTCATCAAAAAGGCGCACCATGTTTTTGAATTCAGTATCTTGATAGGTGAAACGTGTTGAGGACATGTATAGGAAAAACATGTTGGCGCAAGCGGCCATCAAAAGTGGCTTGAGGTCAAAATCATTCAAGCAATGCTGCGACAACTCGTCAAAGAAGTCGCGCATCTCGGATGCAGCGACGTCGCAAAGTCGCTCATAATTGAAGGAAAAACACCTCGGAGAACAATAAAGGCGGGCGATGCTACGACGCGTTTTTTGCAGATCGGACCAATCGCAAAGAGCAAGGGCTGCAAAAAGTAACGGAATAATTACAATCTCCAACACTATAAATGGTCTCTCTATATATTATATGTACTGCCCTCATCAGCAAAGTATAGGTAGCTTGCAGGCTGCAAGTTTATGATAGCCTATAATATATAGCGCCACGCACAGCCAAGTGCTTACCTTAGAAAACTCCCGATTGAACTGAGAGTGGCGAGAAATGCTTCTAACTTCCCTAAATTGCTTAGAAACCATCTCTTAGAGATAGCTTTCTACATTGTCACTGAGGCACTAGCACAATGACAATGACAGAACTACCTGATTTTGACGATACTCTGACGATTTTCTTTTATACTTTACATGTATTGTATAATTTAAAGGAAATATATATTGTATCGTATTGTATATAATATTATATCGTCTATAACAGACTGAGAGTTCGGGAATTCAATCGGACATCCATACTTTGCGGTTGGGCAAATTCCCCCTGTCATCATCAGAGTTAAATATGCAAACAAATAACTTTGGAATAGGCCTACTCGTACTTTAATAGGCTACAGTAGGCCTGCATTGCATTCTAAAAACATTATGTAGGTCTACAATCCCATAGAATGAAATATTAATATATTTTAATATAATCCGACAAGGATTTTTGGGACAATTTTGCCCAGTAAAAGTTTTGCAAAGATATTGCGAATAAAATGGAGTTTATTGTAGGAAGTAAGGCAGGTTCGGTTGGGTTCTCATTCAGTGTGGATTATCGTTCTTTGAGATGCACAGACATACTGTACGTACGAATACGATACATATCTGCCATTGCCAAGCAGTCAAGCTCAAGCACTAACCGTCGTTATATACAATAAAGTTTATTTTAATCGAAATTTCGTCACAAACCTCTAGGAAAGAAAGACGGAAATAAAGAAAATTCTCTTACAATATAAAATTAACCCAATTTACAGGGTGATTCACATTTTTCCCGATATTTACCCGATATTTCGGTTAGTTATTAATTATTATTATTATTAGGAATTTTGAGATGGAGTAAAAAAAATGTATGACTAACTATCTTTCAGTCGTAATAAAAATATTATTGGTGGGGCCATCAGAAATGGGTTTTTTGAGGGGATCATAAGAGTGGTATCTCGGAATTTTCAAATGCAAACCTGAGTCAAGTTACACATAAAATCAAAGCTCTTTCTGAGATCTTTAATTAGGTATGACACTTATGAACTTACAGTATATGCGTACTTCAAACTATATTCTTTTCATACCATAACAGCGCATACTTAAAGGTATCAATGTAAAATCAGCATGATGGACGTTTTATTTAAGTTTGTGCGTTTTCATTGGATATTCACCGTCAATTAGGAATTTTTCAATTAAATTTTCGTGAACCTGACTTGTAATAGAAGGGGTGCGTGAAATCCACTAAATATGCACTGTATTCTATCTAGGCCACAACTCATGTTTTGTAGCCAGTATGGAAAATGGCATTGCTTATCAAAGAATCGGTCCGAGTGTACTCGAACATTCTTTCCAATTTATCAAAATTAGTAGATAGAGAAAATGAGTAATTTCATGGTAAATAATTTTCCAGTGGTTAAATTTCCGATATCTCGGGGGGGGGGGGGGGTTGTCCACCTGACGTCAGTGGATGTGAGATACCTGTATATTCTAGAAGGTCAGACCAACACATTAACTTAATTACCACGCAGCAATTATAAATTATAAAAAATAATTTTTTGTACAAAACCAAATAGTTTTTTGGGAAAGCAACCTGTCCGGTTTCGTTACTCAATTTAACACCTAAAACATGCCTGAAGGTAGAAATCATCGATAGAAAGGTTTCGCAGAAAAATTATTTTTTAGTCATTTTTCATTCAAATTTAGTTGTTTTTATTTTTTTACCCCCAGAAACAAACTATCAAGGGGCAAGCGACACCCCGCATTTTGTCAAAATTAATAACGACTGCAATATATGTGAATTTAAATAAATCGTTGGAGCCATTTCTTAGAAATAATTTTTTTAGACGTATTTTTTAGTTTTTTAATAATAAACCCCCCCCCCCCCCCCAATTGAATTGGCCCAAAATAAGACAAATTTTCCCGAGGTATGATTTTTGTAAACCTACATGCTAAATTTTATCAAAATTGACCGAGTAGTTTATCCGGAAATCGATGAACAGACAGCCAGAACGACAGACAGGCAGACAGACATTTCGCAAAAACCATTTTTTTGGGTTCCTGGGACCTGAAAACGTGTAAATCCGTTGAAATCTCGGAATCGAAAATTTCGACCATCACAAAGCTTTCCTTATACTACGTATAAATTGGAAAGCAACAAACAAACTCATTAATGTACGATATCTATGACAGAATCGACCCCTATATTAGATTAGGGTGGCCAGATATACTCTTCTCAAGAGTATTTATAGGCCCTACTCTTTTGTGTTCCAAATTCGACATACTCCTTCCTTTTGTGCTTTAGATGCAAATATAGCCTACTCTTTTTAAATCAGATCCTACTTTTTTTTACAGAATTTTGCAAGAGCTATTCTAGAGGAAGGGCACTCTTCAGCTAAATACAAGTAACTTAAGTCGGAAAAAATAATAATATTTTTATTATTCAAGTAGCCATTGCTTCACTCAGCGTTTATTAACAATTGTTAAAATTTAATGGGGCCGGGTTATTCTAATAAATAATCTTGTTATCCTATACGATTTTTTGTGTGAAGAAATAGGTATACTATAGGCTACCCCATATCAATCAGTGTTAAACAGGAGAGTGTGACACTGACACACTACCCCTCCCCCCCCCCCTCCGCCCCCCCGCTTGGCTCTAACACAGTGGCGGCGCTACGGGGGTGCCCGGGGGGGCCTGACCCCCCCAACAGTGGGCCCCCACTTTTGAGATATTTGACATTTTGTTAAATTGAAAAATTATTGTAATTCAAAAACGTCCGACACAACTGGTAACAAGTTACTTACTTCCATTACGGTATGCCTACTCCCCATTGGCGTGCATAGGAGGTCCTGGGCGAAAGCCCCTCTTAGGGGCACCCGTAAGACCTACATTGAATTTCTGGTGACAAAGACGTTATGGGGGCGAAAGGCATAGTATCCACAATAATGAAAGGGAAATGTATCATGAAAAAAAATCAACATATTGACTAATTACTTTCACAAAAATAAATTACTCAAAATGCTTAAAACCCCAATACTTCAGACCTATTTTTTCAAACTTTTTCTCCGGGGGAGACCCCGAGTGGCATGTTTATTCGTCGTTAAAACCGCAACTGTAGGTACTGCATGCAAAATCCGTAAAACCTTACTAATTTGGGCCCATTTATCAATTTTTTTCTCCGGGGGAAACCGCCATGGCCCCCTTGCTCCAGAGTATAATATTCGTAAAATGTCACTGATTTGGGCCTATTCATCAGTTTTTCTCCGTGGGAGACCCCCGAGCCCCCCTTCTCCTGGGTATAACAGCATGCGCAAACCCTCACTAATTTATTAAATATACAGTCATGGAAAAAATAATAAGAACGCGAAACTTTTCATTATTTTCTCTGGAACTATTTGAGATAATGGCACCAAACTTGGGCATGAACACCACTACCTAGCGGTACTTCATTACTGTTACCATCAGTTATAAGCAATGCTTACTTCTTTAAGTATTAAAGATTGTCGAAAATGGCTGGAAAAATAATAAGAACGCGGGCAAATTTTTTTCAATTTTTAGCTTCATTATGCAAGAACTTCAAGACAAACTAACATTTGGTGGTCTGCCCATTGTTCAGCATTACACCATTGCGTGGTTTTTCATCGACAGCACAAGATATTGACATTCACTTGAAGCCACAGTAGTTCCTCCTTCGAAATTTTTGCTTTGGGCAGACGGCTCGTCAGGTCATTCCACAAGTTTTTGATGGGATTGAAGCCGAGTGACTGCGCTGACCGCGATAAAACGTCGTCTCGGCTGTCCACAAACCACTACTTCATTAGTTTGAAGGAGTTCTTGAAGTTATAGTCCTGCTGAAAACCCCATTCTATGATTCTACTGGCATTTTCTCGTCAGCATTACATCTTGGAATATGTCTCTGTAACTCTCTTTCGTCAAAATATCTCCTATACGACGTTTTGGGCCAACTCCGTAGTAAGGGAAACAGCCCCACTCCAAAATGTTACTGCCACCGAACTTCACGGTCTTTTTCTATAGTCACTGCAGAGATAACTTCAGGACATGTAGCGTAGTGGTACGGACTCTGACTTTCACCCGAAAGGTTGTTGGTTCGAGTCCCACACTGGCAACATTTTCTGGCCATGCTTCGGAGGGCATTTAAAGCAGGCGGTCCTGGGCCTTCCTAGTTGAGTGTAAGAGAGGGCTTTATAGCCGTAACTCCGCCAGGTTGGCTTAGTAATAGAAACAATAAAAAGTCCTTATTTATTTATTATTTATTTATTAACTTCTGTTTCATCGCCCAACAAGACGTTGCGCCATGTCCCCCGATCACAATTTTTAGGCACGAAGGCAAGATGGTCTGTATTTTCTTTTTAAGTGGAAGTGGAACATTTCTTGGAGATCGACTGGGTAGGAAGGCTTCAAGCAACCGTCCCCTAGTACTTCGTTCGCTGATGGGAGCGTTTAGGCTTTTTTTCAGGTCTCGAGAACATACAAACGGTGTCTCCTTCGAAATCCTAATGAGCTATTCGTCAAAATACGGTGTTGCCTTCCAGTTTCAGCCCCTCGTTTTACTCTTGTTTCATGGCTTGAAAAATAATTTCTTCCTATCTTTCTAATAAACTACTTATTTCCGCCATTTCTCCCTTCTTTCCGAAGAAGTAAGATGACGCGTCTCACCTCGGCCGAGTAATGCTGTGATCGCACCGTAGCTTCAAAAGTACACTGTTTTAACTTACTAACAGCAGAATAGGGAAAAATTTATTGTATCATAGCCCGATTAAACAAACAAAAAAATCTCGCGTTCTTATTATTTTTGCCAGCCATTTTTAAACTATCTTCAATTCTTGATGAAGTAAGCATTGCCTATTATATATGACTGATGGTAACAGTAATGAAGTAACTCTAGATAGTGATGTTCATGTCCAAGTTTGGTGTCATTATCTCAAATAGTTCCAGAGAAAATAGTGAAAAGCTCAGGGTTCTTATTATTTTTTCCATGACTTTATATAGCCTACCTTATACTATAGTATATATTATTTATCAATTTTTTCCCCCGGGGGAAACCTCCAGGCCCACCTTTCTCTGCGCCTGGTACCACCATTCAGAACTGGTTTCACAATTTGGCCTTCCTGCATTATAGAGAATGAGACGACTAGGTTATTGCTGAGCGTGTCAGAACTTGTAAAAAAATTTAGGAAATTGAAAACAATTTTGTTTTAATTTTTAAAATGTCGAGAAAAAGATAAATTTTAATTTTTTGTTTTACTGAACTTCAATAGTTTAGTGTCTAATGTATCTTATATACATTTAAAAAATAATAATAATAAAGTCATATAATTTACTAGGCAGACTTCAGAAGTGAATGAGTAATATTAATCAAAGTCTTGGAGTCCTAAAGCCCCCCCCCCCAGAAATTTAGGGAATTTACGCCAATCCTACTCCTAATGAAATATGTTTTGTTTTTTCATTGCCCCCCCCCCCCAGATAGAAGTCATGCCCCCCAT
This sequence comes from Psococerastis gibbosa, assembly GCA_963971405.1. NCBI lineage: Eukaryota > Metazoa > Arthropoda > Insecta > Psocodea > Psocidae > Psococerastis > Psococerastis gibbosa. Next base: position 17,988,069 of record OZ020484.1, read on the forward strand.
GGCCCCCCGAAATAAAATTTCTAGCGCCGCCACTGCTCTAACATATGTATGAATATACTCCTTTTTGGTTTTGTAAATCTGACCACCCTATATTAGATAAAAGAGTTAATTAGTTACCGTACCCGACCACCCGCAAAATTTCTGCAGGCGCTAATGCTTACAATAGATTCACGCGCATATAGAAGGTAAACAAAACATTTTTTCATGAATGAAGTCCAGCAGCGTCTCAAAATATAATAGTGTCAGAGTCTCACGAAGCACCAGGGTAAACCTTGAAGGCAATCGATAGAAACATCATGGGAACTAGATCTACGAGACCTATTGTATAATTGAAGTCTGAAAGGTGGACGATTAATTTGGAATTTTGGGTTTTCTAGGGCAGTTGAAAAGGTTTAAAATGACAAAAACATGCAGCACAAACATCAGGGGTTTAAGCCTTGAGGATTGATAGATCGAAAATATGGGGTTGTATGTATAATATTTTTGGGGAGTAGGATTTCGAATGCCATATTGTCTAGAGACTCTACAAGGACATATAGGTACAAAAGGTTTCCAGCCGGTGTGTTATATTACGATTTCCTTTTCAATATGAGACCCTTCGGTCTCAGGTGTAAGAAATATGCTGCATAAACACGGTATCTTCCTACCAAGCGTGTGAACTACATAAATCACAATCAACAGACATCTGACAGACATTTTTTATTTCGTCTGCATGGTAAATTCATACACGTACTTGACGTACTGTTTGACCATAAGCATCGTCGACATACTGTAGGTGACAGTCTAGGGGCCCCAAGCCACCCCCCCCCCCACAAAAATTAAAAAGTTGCAAATTGCAAAACTTTAGGGATACCGGTAGGCTCGTACAGATAAATGAAATAAATAAAAGTAACAGTTACTCGTATTTGAAGTTCCCATTCTTCTTTACTTTTGCAAAAAGTCAATGCTGATACCTACTATGTATGCCCCTAAACATTTTTCGCCCAGTGTTACCGCGCATTTCGCACTTATGAGTTATGACAGTACAGTAGAGCAGGCCCTGAGTCGCCAGGTCTAACCTGTGTCCTGTAGGCAAATCAGCACGTGCGAAATTGCAGACGTAGACTACACATGAGGCATGGTTAAAGTTATGGACATGAGCCTAATAGTCTTCCGGTAAACACAATACCTGTATAGTACCTATATAGGCTATACTAATAACGCAATTAACGAAAACAACAATTTATTGGTACCATGTTATATTATTTTCCGAATTATGCTGATAAGGTTTCTACCAATGCGGTAGTGGGAAGTTAATTAATTTTCTTAAATAAGGCGTATTGTATTTCTTGTATAGGCTATTTTTGTAGTTGAAGCGTATAATAAAAGAATGGCGCTGTTAGGTAGCTCTTACGTATAGCATCTTTATAATCTTTAATTGCCCTTCAGGCTAACAATTACACACGGGAAACCTTCACGAAAACTACACACGCCTGCTGGAGTAGTTATTTTAAAGACATATAAAATTATAATGTCAATAAGGACGGACCCCAAGATCGTATGTAGTCCCTGTAAGGGGTACTGCTCGGCATTGGTACATGGTGATGCCGTCCAGTTAGTGGTGTATATAATGGTGGGCCCAGGCGCCAATGCGTCCAGTAATATTCCTTACAAACGATCTTGGGGGCCCACTGGGTCCCATCATCATTTGATAAGTTTCTAAGGCATCCGGCACGGCACCGCCATGCAGTAGAAGTATTCCTATTGGGACAGCACTTATCTTGCAAAAACTAGTAGGCCCTAATTTCTTATGAATAAATCGAAGACAGTGACTTTTTTTAGAAAACAACTCAGCTATAAGTGTTTTAGGGAAATTCATTTACCTATTGAGATGGCGACCAATGTCCGACTTCCGGAAAATTTCTTCGTAACTATTCATTTCATGACCCCCTGCGCCTAAAACCATCCTCCGTTCAAAATGATATATAGGCCTATGCATGTATGTATGCATGATTTCAAGGTGTCTAGTCAAAGTGGAAGTAATGTAGGCTACTTAAGCAAAATTCATAGGCGTCTACATAGTGGTTCGAAATTTGGAACATTGGAGTGTTGTGCTCCGAAAAAGAATGGAGCAAGGACGGATCCTGGGGGGCGGTCGCCCCCCTCCCCCCGAAAACTTTTTCTGAAACCGTCCCTGGAATGGAGTCAATAGTAAGAGAAGTCCTTTAATTTTAATTACATAAAATAGGCTACATAGCGTAGATAGAGAAAAAGTGGTGTCGGCGCTACTACGATATAATGTGGTCTGCAATATGATAATTAATTAGTATCATTTGCAAGGGAAGAAGAAACCACCGCTCGGGTCTGCGCTTGCATGAAATCTCCCCACACCTGATCGGCCTTTCGCCCATTGTCAAAATGGATTTATTTTTTTAAAATTTTAGTATTAAGATTAATTAATTAAGAAATTACGAGAAATTACCTCTCTCATGTTACAACGATAGAGAAACTGTCAAAATTTTTATAAACCTACGTTATTGCAGGTTTTAAGCTATTGCCTATGTAAACCCCCCATTCCACTGCGAAATAAAAATTTCAGTCTATTTTTTTAATATGGTTTCAAGTATGTATTTAATTTTACCTTTAAAATTTTTATTTTATAATATGCATGATTGCATGGTGAGTTGACTATTTTTTGTCCAATTTAGTGCCCTCGGCGATGTGGCTGTGAAGTAAATTAGGTAAGAATGGGTTTTAAAAAAACTTGATCAGTTGAAGCGATTTTTTTTTTTTAACTTCCACCAGGGGAGATTTTCACAAAAATATGTTCCGTCTGCAAAGTCGTAGTTGGAACACTACATTATTTCAAACTTTGTATAGTTTTGCATTTCCTCACCTGGTTTCACCTGTCCGGTTTGTCTCCAAATTTGCCACCTGCCGAAAATCCTGGCACAGCCGCCATGTTATATAGGAATCAGACCCTCAAAAAAAAAAAATAAAAATTCTAGTCCAAGGGTGGCAAATTTCTTAAGAGACAATCACCGGAACCCCCCCCCCCCTCCACTAGTCCCTTATTTGAATAAAAACCAGCTTCACAGGAAATATCGATCGATCGCAGATTCGCAGAGCTATAAAAAAAATGTGACATCCCTCCAAGTTGGCTCAGTAAACAAGTTTTCTTCAAATTTTAATATTTAGTATGTGGCCCACACAACATACACCAATTTCCTACAGTTTTGGAACTCTTTCGACATTCTTATTACCTACCAATCAATTTCAATAACTGATGACCAATCTGCAAGGCCGTAGACAGGTTTGATGCATTGGAAGACGGTGCCCGGTGGTGCCGTCCAGTATTCCTTACAGAAACGTTTCAATCCTACCCTGATGCTGCAGATGGACAGACAGAAATACGTACTGTGGTGAGTAGGGCATAAGCCCAGTCAGTGTGCTCCCTAGGCCCTATGCAGCCATGCATCACGTTGCATTAAGAAATTAATGTATACCATATGTTTAATTGCCTTAATTGGAATTTGAGCAACTATACTAATTAGACCTATTTTTTGGGCGTGTTTGTTTTAGGTTGACAAAATTTTTCTTGAGCAGCTAAAAATTAAAGCAGGTGGTCGGAGTTGTAGGCCATTTAGTTGCCTATAGAGCATGTCAGCTATAGTAAACAATTGTGTGAATCTGCCGATCAGCTCGAAGTGGCCTTGTAAGAGCCTAGTAGCCTACATGTTTAACAAGTAAACCTAAAATGGCCTAACAAGTACTTGTACATCAAGTACCTACCGTACATTCGTACCTGCGTCAGCTATTAAAATGAGCCATGAGAAATTAAATAATTAATGCTAATAATGGCAGATACTTCAGATGTAATATTAGGCAGAAATAAAACAGACAATAAATCTCAAAACACAAGTCAATTTTAGGCGGCTATTCCACCGGCAAATTTGCTTCACTAAAATTCACTTGTGTTTTGAGATTTTTTGTTTGTTTTATTTTGAGGAGACTATTGTGTAGATACTTACTTAACTTATCTATTATAAATTAAGTTATAATATTATACCATATTATAATTTAACGTATAATAGATAAGTAAAGTATCTACATAATAGTCTCCTTAAAATAAATAAAACAAAAATCTCAAAACACAAGTGAATTTTAGTGAAGCAAATTTGCCGGTGGAATAGCCGCTATATAGGATTTTACGCATCGATAATCGATTACAGTATCGAATGATTCAATCCCAGCTATTGCAAACTATGGCACCGGCGGCAAAAAAAAAAGTTTAAGTAGCGTAATTAGTTTTGGAACACGTTCTTCATAAGGCAATGAAATAATGGTCAACACTAGCGTATATTGAAGTGCATTCGCCAAACCCCCCCCCCCCTGCCTTTTATATTCGCATTTTGGAACCCCGCCCCCCTGGTTACGGCCTTGCAATAAGATATCACCATCTCCGCAAGATGTATGCCTTCACGACGCAGCATTCTAGGAACCAGGATTATTTATTTATTGTTATGATATCATGACTATACGGCGAAACAGAAATTCGATACAAGTGACGTGTTGGTATGAATAGTTTTACAGTGCTGACTGCTGATCTGGCAGCTATCGTGAGAACTGCAAAGAGCTGAGGTCGCAATACCCCCAATGGCAGGGCATGTTCGAAAAGACCTATCGTACAAAAGTAGGCAGGCGCCCGGCGACACCATGCCCCGTTTTCATTGTGCAAATCAGGCAACTCACTTGGCCTAATAATGTTGCGTATGAAGAAAAATACTATTTCACGCCTATTTGTTTTTGTTTCCCTATTTGTACGTTAGGTTAGTACAAAGAAAGCCGTTTTAAATTTTCGATTCCGAGATTTAAACGGATTTATACGTTTTGAGGTACCAGGAACCAAAAAAGCGGTTTGTCTGTCTCCATCTGCCTTTTCGTCGATTTGAGTGCAAACTACTCAGTATATTTGGATGAAATTTGCCATGAAGCTTCACAAACATTTAGGCAGTTTTACCCTCAAATAAAACTAAAAAAATGGCTAAAAAGAATTCCATCGATTTTAATTAAATTCACACAGGCTATTATAATGTAGTCGTTAATAATGTAAACAAAACCCAATAGGTTGCTTGCCCCTTGATAGTTTGTGGTTCTTAGGGCGCAAAAATAAAAAAGACTCACTTTTCACGAAAAATGACTAAAACATGTTTTTTTTTTTTTTTTTAAGGTTAATCACATACAAGCAATTCAATGAATGTATCCGATTGACCTCTTCAGTCGCCTCACTAAGTTACGAGTTACGACACGTCTCCGATCGCATGGCGTGTAGAGACTCGCACAAGTACAAGCACGCTACCACCTGGCCATCGAAGTCGATAATAAATATAATTAATAATAAATTATGCGAAACCTTTCTATAGTTGCTTTCTGACTTCAGGTATGTTGTAGGTGTTAAATAGTGAAACAAAGCAGAACAGCCCATGTTTTGGTTTTGAACAAAAAATTATTTTTTGAAGAAACTATGGCTAATTCATGCATTGCGTATATGCTGCCATTATTACTGTGTAGAATTATATCGTGCAATCACGAAAACGCTTACGGTATAATGGCTTCATAGTAAGATGTAACAAATGATTTTGCTTTGTATTTCATATGAAGCCTATTATACTGTATATACAATATATTGTAATATTATGTAATCGTGTTAATGTGTGCCTATATATGTACAATACATAGCATTTTCTCCCACCCTCTATGAATTCAAGAGAAATTCATCCCATAGCCTATGGCTATGGGCCATAGGCATAGCATCAGGAAAGCTTGGTGACGGTCGAAATTTTTGATTTCTTAACTTTAACGGATTTACACGACTTGAGATCCCAGCAGTTGCCAAAAAATTTGTTTTTTTACGAAATGTCTCTCTGTTGGTCTATACCTATTATAGTATTATGTCTATCTGTGAATAGATTTGTGTTGTTTGCAAATTACTCGATGGATTTTAATGCAATTAATTCGGCATGTTAGTTTACAAAAATAAAAATCTCGCTGCTATTTTTTTTAATATGGGGGTTTAACCGACAAAACTGAAAATTGCTAAAAAAAAAATGGTTTACTAAAAGGGTTCCAACTATTTTTTAAAAATTCACATAGGCTATATATTGTAATCAACTAATCAACCACCTAGGTCGCTTCCCCCTTGATAGTTTTGTTCAGGCACATTTTAATGAAAAAGGACGAAAAAGTAAATTTTTACTTTTTATATTTTTTATATTTAAGCGCGGGTCCCTGTTGGGAATTTGCGCTAGGAAGTTGGGGATGTTTACCTATTAAAAGTAAATTTTCTGACTTACTCTTTGATTTAGCCTATACTTTCTAACTGCAGCTACAATGTTTTAGGTGCTAAACAGAGTACGGTACCGAAACCAAACAGGTGGCTCCCAATCAAGGCTTTAGTTCTTAAGAAAAAATATTTTTTTGAAGAAAATATGTTTTGCATACCATGCCATTATTTTTAATTAATTAATGTTGAACTAATATAAGACTGCAGCCTATTCTTAGAATACATCATTATTTCAAAGAGCCAATAATTTTGGATGGGGATAATCGTGAAAATAAATCTCAAGAGATATTTACGGACTGCGATACAATTGGTGGATCTTTGACTGACGGAGAAATAGGAGATGACTGACGGGATAAATTGGAAAGCATGTTAGAGAAAACTGGGACTCGTAGGCCTATCTAGTATCTGTACATGGTTGAAGTCATGCTTTCGCCAGTTTCATTGAATCAATCGTAAGCTTGTCTCAGCTTGTCCATTATCGCATGTAGGTTGACATTGAGAACGTATACCAGTTTGCCAACAGCCAAAAATGCATACGGAAACAATAGAAATAATGTCCGAAATCCATGAGGTCGCTAGTATTGGACAAGGGACCTATGCAAGGACGGATGTACAGGTGGGGGGGAGGGGGGGGGGTAGCTGCCCCCCCCCCCCCCCAATTTAGTAAATCTATTGTAATTTAATTTATTACGCTCTGATTTAATCGATCCTACATATGTTTTTCCTATTTTGACACACAACTACCCCTCCCATAAAAAATTGGCTGGATCCGTCCCTGGACCTATGAACCGCTAAGTCGGCCTGGGTCCATAAAGTCCTTCAAAAAAATTACATTTGGGAAATCTGGGATCGTAGATTTATTTATTTAATTTATTATATTTATAAAATTCACCGCGTCTTCCAATATCGCATATTAATATAGGTACTAATTTAATGCAGGTCTGGTCCACTATCGTGCCAGTTCTTATGTTAATTACATTAAATAAATAAATAAATCTTGACTTTTTGTTGTTCTATTACTAAGCCAACCAAGCGGAGTTAGGGCTATAAAGCCCTCTCTTACACTAGCTAACTAAGATGACCCGGGACCGCCTGCTTTACATGCCCTCCGAAGTATGGCCAGAAAATGTAGCCAGTTTGGGACTCGAACCAACAACCTTTCGGGTGAAAGTCGGTGTCTGTATCACTACTCTACATTAAAAGTGACCATATCTACAATACATCAGCTTTAACAGCTTTATAGGTATAGGCCTATAGTCAAATAATCCACCAAGAAGGAACCTAGCCCCACACCGCGCAAAAAATAAAACCCACATAAAGCAGATGGAATAGTCTAGTTGCGTGCAGCAAGATTTATAAAGAAACTTACAATTATTCCGGTCTCCGCCGAAAAGGTGATGGAATCTCAAAAAGTTTGGTCTTCCACCAAAGTCACCACCTCTGGTAATCAGCACTTCCTTGATCAACGGAAAACTGCTCACAACAACACAATCAGAAGAGCCCAACGTCAGCTTAAAGATTGGTCCGTATTGCTCGGAGAGGGCCGTCATCGCCTCAAACGGGCTCGAGTGCTTACCCAGAAGATGCAGGCTGCCTAGGATGGGGAAGGGACGAGGCCCGGGAAGTGTTGATCTGCCTGTGGCTCGGGCCACAGGGCTCATGATCAGTAACACCACCAGAAGGAATATTGCACAACCCCCAAGAGTGACAACAATAACTGCATCCATTATTCTGTTCTATTAAAATGTATTCCGAGATAGAGCAACAATGTACGACTGACGGAGACATGGACATGAGACATCTGAAGTCGGGCCTGCCTTCAACTTTTCTACTTGTACCTCACAGATTAGGGCCAGACAAGCTAAGCATGGGTGGTGCTCTAGCCGGTAACTTACTACGCTACCGTACTCATTTAAGCCTATTCAGTATGCTTTTTATTAGTTCTCGGCCGGTCGTGGAGACTTCAATTTTGTTGTTTGATTTGGTTAAATTTAAAATTAGAATTAGGCGTATCCATCGTACCATATTTTATAGTTGCGACAAGCTTAGGCTACAATAGTAGGGGGAAAACGTTAACAACTCCTGGGTAAGTAAACCCACCTACATAAACCCACCTACAGCGTAAAATAGGTAGTCTATGTATAGTTACAGTTACCTGTATTGGTAAGTTAATTAAGTTAGGCTACCTGTAATATTTTTAGTTTCATTCGCATTGTGTTTAATAGGTACTGTACAGTCACTAGGGGTGGATCCAGAATGGTGCTACATTTGTCCATTATCGTGTCAAATACCCAACAAAAAAATATTTTTTACAACAAAACCTTTCCATTGTTGTTTTCAACGGTATGAATAAGGGTAGATGTTACAAAATGTTACAAACCATGCAGGCATTGCCTTCGGCTCTTCCCACCCAAGTTTTGGTTTTGAAATTAGTGAGTAGTGACTAGTGAATACAGGGACGGTTTCAGAAAATATTTTCGGGGGGGGGGGGAGGGTGGCCTGAAAATATCGCGATTCTTTTACTTGAGTAATAATGTTTTTACATTTCCTTCAAAAGTCCATTCTATCTAGTATAAAGTTATTTCTTCATGGGGGGGGGGGGGGGGGGGGGGGCGCCCCCACCGCCCTTCCCAAGGATCCGTCCCTTAGTGTTAGTAGTCCTTGTACCTACTACCTAGAGGAAAATGTCATCGCAATGTATCTCATGCCATCTCGTATCAGGGACGGATCCAGCCCATTTGGGCGGCGGAGGGGGGGGGGGTTGTTGTGCTGGGTCAAGATAGAATAAACGCATTTATGTCGATACAGTAATTCTATTATAACGTAAAAATACATTGACTTACTAAATTGGGGGGGGGGGCAGGGCAGGGGGTAGCTGCCCCCCCCCCCAATTTAGTCCTTGCCTCGCATAGGTAGTATTAATTGGCTTCCTGTTGGAGGGACAGGACTGGGAGGCCGTTCAAATTTTACGTACATTCCGGCCACATTTTAACCCCCCCTTCCCCTATAAGCAACAGTAAGCAAATTACAACCCCCCGCCACTCTTTGCTTGCGTAATTGGTACCTATTGGAACCTCTCCTCCCCTTGTCATTAATAGTAAGCAAACTCGAACTCACTGCTATTGATGTTCCTACCGGAACCTCCATATCCTTAGTTTGTATGATAATTTTATTGCTGATAATGTTTATCCTACTGTAATATAATAATATGCAAGTATGTCCCAATATGACTACTATATATGCACAGCTGCTGATCTATTCGGAGCCACACTTAAGTCTTAAAATCATCTACGCCTACAGCCTACTACGCTAATAGATAAATAGGAAAGTGTGGATTTCAGTCGTACCGTAACTTTACTTTATTTCAGTCTAATGACCTAGTATAATTAGAAGCAGCAGCACAGAAGCTTATACGAAACCCCTCAGTAAGGTTTCGAATAATAAGGTAGGTTTGATGACCTTGAATCGAAAATATCCGCGAGAGTGGTGTTAGACACAACACAAACCAATTAGTTAAAAGTTAACGGGACTTGCCGCATACACTACTGTAGGGCAAATGCATCCGAAAGCTAAAGCCAGCCTGAAACCGAAACAAAGGTTTGTAAGGGTATTTAGATAGTAATAACAACATCACTAAGCATGCGCCATCATTACGCATCAATCCATCACGGCTCAAAATCGGCGATGAATGTGAAACTCACTGAAACCTTGAACTTGAAGGCTGAAGCCTCATTCAAACCAAAGTTTGAGCAGTTATAGTCAGGTTCAGGTAAACGTGTGTACAATTGAAAAGTACGGTTAGGTAGGACTAACCTAGTAAAAAAAAAGTGTTGCGCCACATACTGTGAATTTTATTTCATTTTCATTTCTTCTAACCATCAAAGCACTTCCTTGAAAGCGGAAGGTATAATACAAAAAAGGTACCCATTGACGTAACGGTACGGTATTTCCTTTATTTATCGTGTCAAATTCAGTGTAGCTGGTCAACAAAACAAAATTGAGGTAGGTAATGGAGCGGGACAATAGAATCAAACGGAAACCTGCGTGACCCTAAATTAGGTATGACAAATCGTGGCCACCAGAGTCCAACTCCAGGTCCCCAGGAGTTACTGGTTTACTGCGAGTCTGCGTGTCAGGTGTCTGCGTATGGCCATGGAGTGCCCTATATACTATTGTATAACTGGCACCCCCACTGAAAGTGAAATCGACGTGTTTGGCGTCAAGGCTTTATTTTTCAAAGGGTCTATGCGTGAAGGTTATTTTAGTTAGATGAATTGATTGCTGGCAGAACCATCATCGTTTGAGTGAGGACATGTTTTCTGGCAGGCACCCTGTGGTTAGTCTACCCTCCTTATTGGTTCCTCAGAGAATAAGACAATGAGTACATAGTGATACCGTTTGGCACTCTCTCTTATAGCGGTTTTATTACTTTCCTATTTATACTATAGCATAAAGAAAGCCATTGATTTTTTTTTGTGATGGTAGACATTTTCTATTTCTCATATTCTGACTTCTGATAATTTACAGGGGGATTTTTTGTTTGTTTTGATAACTTCATCGTGGGCGTTTTTATCTCCCATACCCCCCAAAACACAGCTAATGAATTTCTTTCTAAAAAACGGCTCCGAGGATTTCTATTATATTATTTCTAATATAAATTTATAAATTTTATTTTATCCTAACGCAAATTCCCGACAGGGACCCGCGCTTTAATAAGAATAAAAAAACCGGTCCGAGTTTACTCGAACATGCTTTCCAATTTATCAAGTAGTATAGCTAGAGAAAATGATTAATTTCATGGTTAATAATTTTCCTATAGTTAAATTTCGGGCATCTCGGGGGGGGGGGGGGGGGGGTTGTCCACCTGACGTCACTGGAGGTGAGGTAAATTCTAGATTGGTCAGACCAACAAATTACCACACAGCAATAATGGCAGGGCACGAAATGCATGAATTTGTGAAAATGTGAATTTTCTATCATTTTTTCAAAAACATTTTTTTTTTTGCACAAAACCAAATAGTTTTTTGGGAAAGCAACCTGTCCGGTTTCCTTACTCTATTTAACACTTAAAACATGCCTGAAGGTAGAAATCATCGATGGAAAAGTTTCACAGAAAAATTATGTTTTAGTCATTTTTCATTAAAATTTAGTTATTTTTATTTTTTCACCCCCAGAAGCAAACTATCAAGGGGCAAGCGACCCCCCGCATTTGGTCAACATTAATAACGACTACAATATACTGTATGTGAATTTAAAATAAATCGTTGGAAGCGTTTTGGAGAAATAATTTTTTTAGACGTTTTTTTTTAGTTTTTTGAGAATAAACCCCCCCCCCCCCAAATTGAATTGGCCCAAATTAAATTTTTTTTCCTGAGGTATGGACTTTAGTGAACCTGCATGCCGAATTTCATCAAAATCGACCGAGTAGTTTGCCCGGAAATCGACGCACAGATAGAGACAGACAGACAGACATTTCGTAAAAACCTCAAAACGTGTTAATCCGTTGAAATCTCGGAATCGAAAATTTCGACCATCACAAAGCTTTCCTTATACTACGTATAAATTGGAAAGCAATAAATAAATAAATATTGACGTTCGTTCTATTACTAAGCCAACCTAGTGGAGTTAGGGCTATAAAGCTAAACTCAACTAGGAAAGCCCGGGACCGCCTTATTTACATGTCCTCCGAAGCATGGCCAGGAGGGACTCGAACCAACAACCTTTCAGGTGAAAGTTGGAGTCTGTACCACTAATTTACATCTCATGTAATGCATTGTAATCTTTTTTGATGTAAACAAAACCCACATTGGCAGAAATTAGAATTTTTCTTTTTATAGAAATCTATTAAAATGTTTGTACTTAACATATCCCATGACGCCATTTTTTAATTTTAGTTTGTTTGTGATTTTACTGTATGATCATTGGTCAATTTAAACTATGGCATAAAGGAAAATAAACATTTCCGTCAATTCTGCAATGCGAGGTCGGTGGAAACCCCGCCTAAGTCTTGAATGTCTGCTACCACGTCACCGTTTTTGTAAATAGCCCTAGCCAGTCGGTGGAATGGGCGCCTAAGGCGGGGTTTCCACCGGGCACCGACCGGCTAGGGCTAAATAAAAATACGGTGACGTGGTAGCAGACATTCAAGACTTAGGCGGGGTTTCCACCGACCTCGCATAGCAGAATGCAAATGGCATTGACGGAAATGTTTGTTTTACTCTATGCCATAGTTAAAATTGGTCAATGATCATAGAGTAAAATCACAAACTAACTAACTAACATTAAAAAATGGCGTCATGGGATATGTTTTAAGCACAAACATTTTAATAGATTTCTATAAAAAGAAAAATTCAAATTTCCGTCAATGTCATTGGCATTCTGCAATGCGAGGTCAGTGGAAACCCCGCCTAAGTCTTGAATGTCTGTTACCACGCCACCGTATATTTGTATTTAGCCCTAGCCGGTCGGTGGAAACCGCGCCTAACTTAACACTATATCGTGGGTACTATTGTGGTTACTGCTAAATGCGACTTATTTGACCCCATAGGCTATGGACGGAGTTGACCTCACGTTGTATTCGAAGTGTTTCCCAACTTGTCGAAAGGCAAATTTATGTAAACCCAGAATGGCTAGATATATAAACTGCGCAGGTGGTGCTTATAAAACACTATTTGAGTTGGTTTTCATCAATTCCAATATTGGACCAAGTCAGCTGCACTCAGCACAATTTTACCGAGTTCGGGTGAGTTCTATGCAGGGGTGGTTATCAGGTAACTTTCCTATTGTATACATATTATACGTTGTATTCATTGTATTCATATTGTATACATTAACAGAACATGCTACGTTAAACATTAGCCCCCCTAAATTGGTGGTTAATTGACTCTTTATTTTTTAATTTATTAACAAAGTAAGTTATTAAAAGTTATTAAAGATTTGGCTCATTTCAGTTGTAGAAGACTACACACAAAACTATTTTTATCTCAAAATTCTCAATTTGATTTTAGAGCTCATTTAGGCCTACTTAGGCCCAGCAGCCCGGGCGCCACGCACAACAAGCACCCTCCTTGTCCATGTTTGAATCTACATTGTTGTCATTTGTCAATGTGAATATATTATAATATATATAATTATATATATAATATATATTAGCCTACTCCCCCACTATTTGAAGACACTTGGCGAGACTTATTTTTGAAAATGTAGAACAGGTATATATATTCGTGAAATTCAGGACAAGAGTCATTTAATCAGTAGTATAATTCCACACTCTATTTACAGCAATTTACAATGTCAAAGATTTAAAGATAAGCAGGGTATGTTTTTGTGTTTGTGTGTTTTTTTTTTTTTAAAGCGAAGTCTGAAGTCTGAAAATGTAGCCCCTCGACATCAATGCATTATATTTCCCTTTTCACAAGAAAAACACACTGACAATAATGGGTAGGTCGGTAGTTTGGAATATTTTGCCCCTATTGTTGGTATTAAGGTTACCACTACCCTTCACATAAATTAACTATGTATGGAATTCAATGTCCTTTCACTGCCGTTCCTATTAGTATTTCGATTTAAAAGGGAAAAAACCATACTTGGGCAAGGTGAATTCGTTCAACATAAAATTAATACCATGCAGGCTAGGTACTGGAAGTGCAACCTAAAAACTTTGATGTTCTCTCAGTGTCGAATGTCAACCATTATTTTATTATTAGCCTGCATCACTTTAGTTATCTGCCTGCACAATTATTTTTCTAAATTTTTAATTTTGGTTAATAATATACATATATATTATATATTAATTATAATTATATTATAATAAATAATTTGTTTGACAGCAATTAGACTCTTACTTTCATATATTTGTAAGGGGGGCCCAGCACGGGACTTGTCCTTTGGACCCCCCTTCCATTTTTGAAATATCGTAATTGATAACTACATATATATTGACTTTTTTTGTTCTATTACTAAGCCAACCTAGCGGGATTAGGGCTGTAAAGCCCTCTCTTACAGTCAACTAGGAAAGCCCGGGACCGCCTGCTTTTACACGCCTTCCGAAGCATTGATGGAAATGGTTTTTTTTAACGTCTAATAAATCGATGAGCGCTTGCTGGAATACTAGGTGCATGCACGAAAAAGTGTGATGTTCATGGGTAACGCGGGTCAGTAACGCGGGCTTAAAGCAACTTTTTGGGCAGATGTTGAAGGTCTATCTCAATTTAAATTACACCCATGTCTTCGTCTATTCTTCTTCTTTCTGCCATATTTGTTGTGATAGGGCAAGGGGTTCGACTTTAGGGGGTTGAAACGTGAGGAAGTGCACACAAAATTGGCCCGAATTTGCCGATTTGCCTTTTTTGGCCGCGTTTTTGGGAGTGTTAATATGAATTTGAAAACTTCAAACTACTTTAATAATAATAATAACAATAAACGTCTTATATTTACGGGGCGAGACTTAAGACTAGAAAGTCTTTTTCTGCCTAACCCACGTCCAAAAACAATACAATTTACAAAATACATACGCTTAACGTAAACAATCTTATTCTAACAATGCATAAAAAGAACTTATTCTAAAGTGACGTGACGTAAAAAAAAACGCATACAGTAAATATCTAGACAGTATTCTTATTCTAAACCTATTCTGTTCCTAGTAATTTTTTCAGCAACTGGCTTTTGAACCCACGAATCTTTGGCTGCGATCTAATTTCCTTATCTAGGGAGTTCCACTGGCGGCAGACATTTACAAAAAAAGAACTACCATATAAAGCTGTGTTATGTCGGGGTATTCGCAATACAAGTCCATTTCTATGAGAATTCAATGGCTTTAGGCGGTCATATAGATATAGAGGAGCTGCACTGTTCAAAACCTTATATATACTAATAATAGTGAGTGGAAAGTTTAAATTTAGTTCTTTACCACCTTTCTTACTCTTTCTCGATATGTATTCAGTTTTACTGTCCGCCTCTTCGTTCAGAGTCAGGTGAGTGTATAAGCCATCCGTCTTTCCGCGGAAAACTGGTTCAAAGGGTACTTTTCCATCTACATGCATAAAAAAGTAAAAAAATTCCACAGCCTCCAATTTTCAACCGAAATGAATTTTTAATGTCTTTTTATATATTATCAATATGGTTCAAGGTTTCAAACCTATTCACCCCTTAAACACGAGTGGAACACTAAGTAAGTAAAAAATGACGCATTTCCAGCAATCCCATGTGAATAGGATGGGTGGGTTTAAAGCAATTTTTTGGGCAGATGAAGAAGGCCTATCTTAATTTAAATTATACCCATGTCTTCGCCATATTATTCTTCTTTCAGGTCATGTTATATTTGTGGTGATCAAGGGAAATGGCTTTGGGGTGTGAAACGTCAAGGGGTGCGCACGATTTTCAACAAAAATCGGCCTCTTTCGGCCGCGTTATTATCTATTTAAAAAATTCTACTACTACTACTAGTACTTAAAGGCTTTTCCACATTTCTTTCTCTTTCCAGCCATACATTATTTATGTAAGATTTAGTAATTTAGGCGTTGTCACGTAAAACTATCGTCCGTAAACCGACTTTACAACCGACTTACAGACAAACAATTTTTTTTTTTAATAAATTTGAATTTGGCTAAAACATAAAATTTAAAGAGTTAAACAAATTAATTTGAGAAGATTGCCCTTGTTGGGTACATCAATTTTAATATTGTATATAAAATTGTTTACTTTTTTTTTTTTTTTAAATATTTCATTTCCTACTTCAGCCCTGTGTTTGTTATTGTCATTTGAAATTAATGTATAGTTACAATAGGGCCTACCGCAGCCGGCAGCACATGTATCGTATTAATATCATAAATATTCCAAATGTATATGCCTTCATATTGTAGCCTACTATATAGGTGACATCTAGTATACATAGCCCACGTGAAATATTTTCTACAGTCAATCCCACCAATTTTTAAAACATACCGGTTTACCTATTTATTTTTAATTTTGAAAAATTCAACATTTGTAATTGTTTACCATTTACCACCCCTCGGGAAGTGTCGCCCTGTAGCGGGTACTTCACTGCTTCAATATAGACGGCACGGCACGGCCCTGAAGATTCAAAGGCGTTATTACTTAGTGAATTTAAAAAATTATCCTTCCCAAAGTATTTCTAGGAATTTAAGGCTTACCTATAGGCGGCTATTCCACTTGTCAATATGTGCATTTGTGCATCAAAAATTGATGAGATGTTTGTTTTAAGGAGACTACCGTATTATGTAGATACTTAACTTATCTATTATCAATTAAATTGAAATATGGTAGAGACTTATTATTGATGCATAAATGACGGAATATTGACAGGTGCGAATAGCCACCTTAAAATTTGCAATCGGTCATGTGGAAAGCGTTTGCGTTTGTTCTCGTTTGAACATGCACTTATATAGGCTGTCAGATTTGCACTTGCTTACTACATTGTTGCATGACTGTTAACATCAGTGCTATGTGAACATAGCCTTGTAAAGTGTTATAATGTGACATTGCAGGTGATTTGGTGAGACAAAATGAATGAAACTTGTCAGACTTGGCATGCTATCCATGATTTTTTAGCAATGGCTGCTGAAGAAAAAAGTACAAACCTAACTATTTATGGTGCAACGACAGTTCTTATTGCAGGATTAGCGGCTGTGTTTTTTTACTACGGATTTGTAAAGCCATTAGATATCCATGGGGTAAGTTAGTAATTTGGCTCTATTCCCTCAGTTTTACTGAGTTTATCTCTTCAGCACTAGTGCTGATCCAGCAATAAGTTTGAACTTGAATTGTTCGTTGTTTTATGTTGTTCCTTGTTCCTATTGGCCTAATTGATTTATTGAAATCTTTTGACAGGATCTGTCCAGGATCGGTTTCGACTATTTGACGGATGGTAGCTATCGGTCGGCAGACCATCGTAATCTTAGTAAGCGCGAGCTGGTGAGAGATGTCTTCCGCCGACGAGCCATCGGCGACCTTCCGCCAGTGTATCCGAACGGGTGGTTTGCCCTGCTTGAGTCCCCTGACGTTCCTCTTGAACACGTCAAACATGTAATGGCTATGGGAGAAAACTTTGCTGTGTTCCGCGATTCTGCGGGTTAGCTACTTTGATTTTCAACATTTAGAAACGAGTTATCCTATACATGTCTACAAGTACAATACCTACCGTATTCTGGTTTGACATGTAGAATGGAAGTAGAAAAAGATAGAATAATATTAAGTAGCTTAGAAATGATTAGCGGTACGGACTCCGACGCTCACCCTAAAGGCTGTTGGTTCGAGCCCCACATCCACTTGCTACTGGTCACGCTTAGGAGGGCATGTAAAGCAGGAGGTCCTCCCATGGTTCCATAGTTGAATTTATAGCCCTAACTCGGCAAGGGCGGATCCAGCGAAAAATTTAGGCGGGGGCGGGGGTCACAAGTTGTATGTCATGACCCCCTGACACCCCCCCCCCCTGTGGATCCGCCATTGTAACTCCGCTAGGTTGCCTTAGTGATAGAACAAAAAGTTATTTATATATTTATTTAAGTAGGAAGAAGTACTTACTCATTCAGATAAATGGGCCCGTTTATAGCAGGTGGTTGCGGGAGCGGGTTTGGCATAAAATAAACGTATAAATTCGAATAAGTGACTGCACTTGTTGGGCTTGTGGTCCAGCGGTTTCGATGACGCCCCGAATAGACGTAGATCGTGGATTCGAATCCCGCCAATGTAAACACGGAATAACAAGTTTATCCCGGGCCCTAAGTTCTCTTAATGCTAATATTATATTCTACAATATTTAATATACGTTACTGTAACTCTAAATATTTTCAGTATAATACACTGGCATGCAGTACGGTATATATTTTTCATTTCAGCACTTCGTAGGGGATATAGGTACAAACTGTACTTAAAGCCATCCATAAAAAACATCTACTAATGTATTACACGGCATTTAAATGGGTTAAATTCTATATTATGGTACCTGCAGCTCGAGCACGAAGCGCGAAGTTAACTTACACTACCGGGGTTAAAAATTTTAAGTTAAAAAAATGCAGGACAAATTCTCCATTTTAATAATAACAATAATAAGAAAGAAAGAAAGAAAGAAAATTGTTTTTATTTTCCATATGGGCGAATTTTGGGCCTTTCAGCCCACTTTTACAATTAACCCATATACAGTACATATACTGTATATATATACATATATATCTTTATTTAAAAGAAAAAAATATGTAGATACAGCCAGATTAGGGCCTTTGGCCCTCTCTTACACCTTACTGTACATATCAACGATATAGTTTGATTGAAATATAATTTTGTATATACTACATTCATACAGAATATCAGTTATACCTTTCATTCAAGATAACAGACATAGTAATACAGGTACACATTCGCTACCATCTACATTTGATGTATTTTCTATATTTTATACCTTAGGTGTGTACTTTCAGGACAAATCCACATCATGGACGCGTATTGCCCCCATCTGGGCGCAAATATGGCAATTGGTGGAGTGGTACGAGGGGATTGTTTGGAGTGCCCGTTCCACAAATGGCAATTCTCAGGCAAAGACGGGTCGTGCGTCCATGTACCGTACAGCACGTCGCTTCCCGCGTCAGCGCGAGTCAAGACTTGGCCCTCAATTGAAGCCAACCACCTTATTTTTGTTTGGTACCATGCTGAAGGCGAAGAACCGACCTGGCAAATAGAACAAAATGATCAGATAGAAACTGGCTGCTGGAACTATCATGGCAGGACCGATTTCATGGTTGGATGTCATATCCAGGTATGCCACAACCAATGCAACGAAAATGCTGACTGGCATCGTCGCCAGCATCCATTCTAGTTGCTCATTTCACATTTGATTACATATTATTTTGTAAATTACTTACAATGCATATTTTTGTTAAACCCATCGTAGATGATGTGGTCTGTGGATCACAATTTTATTCTGAATTCGTATAGTTCTACTGTAGATCTACTGCATACTGTAGGCTATAGTATAAAAATTAACACAATTTCATTTTTGTCCTCAATGTGTTCGGAAGGCATCATTGATGCGATGAAACTTTAGTAGTGTGCTCTGGGGACGCTCCCGAAGGTTCCTGACAAGCAAATCAAGCCTATAGTATATATACATAAATTATAAAAATGAAAATAAAATATCACCGACTACGAAAGTACAAACTTGTATATGCTGTATAGCCCATTTTGTATAGCCTAGTGGCTAGTAAACAACTCCAAAAGTAGGTATATAAACAAACAAAATGTGAAACGGGTTAGCCGGCTACGGCGGCTATTCCACTTGTCAATAATGAATAATCCGTCATTTGTGCTTCAATAATTGTTGAAATTTTTTTCTCAATATAAAAACAAAAATCTCATCCATTATTGATGCACAAATGACGGAAAATTGATCAATGATCATAGAATAAAACCACGCTTTGCAAACAATAACAAACTAAAATTAAGCAATGGCTTCGCCTGGATATGATAAATAAATAAATACCTGTAATTTTTATTAATTTCTTGAGAACAAACGAATTATTTCACAATTGAAATCATTAAATTTCTTGTAGCCTAGATTTTAAAATTAAAAGAAAGACGGCGGGCAAACAGTGGCGTAGCCAAGGGGGGGGGGGGGGGGCGGGGGTCAGCAGGGTCCGGACCCCACCCAAATTTAGCAATTTTTTTAGATATTTATCTAAAAAAAATCGCCGGGGAGAGCCCGGTCCACCTTTTTCCAGTTTTGTTAATAAAGTTATCGTCTGCAAAATCAAAATTTTTTGTCGACAAACTATTTCAGGCCTATCTTTTAAAAACAATCCCCCGGGGGGGGGGGGGGGGGTGTAGCGCCAAATGAAACACCACCCCATTCGAAAACCTATCGTATGCATGCAAACTTTATGAAAACTGGACCCCCCCCAAAAAAAAAAAAAAATCTGGCCACTTAAAAGATTGAAAACAAAAATGGTCAATTATTGAAGACAATTTTATTGTGGAGTGAGGTGTAAAAATATAAATGCAACATTGATGATTTTCCGTCAATAACATTATCACAATTGAAGGAAAATTGATAAGTGGAATAGCCAGCTAAGTAGGCGATATGAAGTTTACTATATTTTTTATTTTTAGGAAATTCCGGAAAATGGGGCAGATATTGGTCATTTGAATGCTCTCCATGGGCCGAGTGTGACTTCGGGCATGGACATACGCAATTGCAATAAAGGCTTCTTCAGCTCTTTTCTCAGCCATGGATGGACCGCCGTTTGGGAACAATCAGCCCAAGAGCCGCATAAGGGCTTAGTCAGGCTGAGCAGTGAAGCGAGGATTTGGGGGAAATTCGTGGTGAACCGGCTCGAAGCGACAGTCCAGCAGATCGGGCCTGGCTACGTAGAGCTGCTGCTGCAGTCGTTCTGGGGACCCATGTTGCTCTGCATGGCGGTCACCCCCCTCGAACCTCTTCGACAGCGTGTCATTCACCGCATGTACTCTCCTTTCATAACGGGTCCTTTCAGTCGTCTTCTATTGTACATTGAAACAATTATGGTGAGTTGGAGGCTCCATAGTGGCAAACCTTAAATCTAATCCAGGGGTTCTCAAAGTGTGGGTCGCGACCCCAAAGTGGGTCGCGAATAATTTCCAATTGGGTCGCGGGGTGGTCTCGTCTGCCAGTTATACATTAGACAGATTGAATTAAAAAAAATTTCAATTTAAGTCACATATTTTTTAAAGATTGGTGGGAACCAAAAAGATATATACTAGAAATTGGCGGGAACCAACGATATTAAATAGAAATAGATCGCTTGCTCCTATTCCTGCGTACGCCCATGGACTGTAAGGATATTTTTTAGGAAGGAAATCAAAGTAAAAATTGCAATGTAGAATTTAGTGGGTCGCGATGCAATTTTATAGATCATTTAAGGGTCCGCGACGAAAAAGTTTGAGAACCTCTGAATTCTAATCAATCCCTTAAAAGTGAAAAGAGGCATATTAAAACACAAAATAACCCGCTCTTTTAAAAATGAAGCAGACGACATTCCATTGTTTTGTTTTAATTCCGCCTATGCCCATGGACGGATGGCAGGGGGGTAGCTGCCCCCCCCCCCCAAATTTAGTAAATCTATGGCAAATTAATTTATAACGCTCTGATTTAATCTATCCTACATATGTTTTTCCTATTTCGACCCCCCAACTACCCCCCCCCCCCCTGTAATGAGAGTCCGAGGCTATGAGCCGCAAAGGTCAAGACCCGTCAAATATTAAATTTCTTCCTATCTAGGACACTTCTTCTGCATCTATAAATTCCTCTTCTATCGAAGATTGACGATCATTATATTATGGCAATTCGGACCTTGGAGACTGCTGCTCTGAAAAGGGAACCACTTCTGCAAGTTTTTCATACAGGATGATTTTCAGTCCTTCTATTTTCCTTGGGAATATAACAAGCAGAAGGCGATATTTTTCGTTCCTCATCACATAGCCGAAGTAAATTAGTTTCCTCTTTTAACCGCCAGCAGCAACTTGGCTTCGGTGTTCATCGCCTCAGAACCTCAGCATTATTAGGGACACAATCTTTCCTGTCTGTATACGGTACCCAACATTTCAAATGTACTGATTCGGCGGCTATTCCATCTGTCAATAATCCGTCATTTGTGCATCAGAAATTGATGAGATGTTGCTTTTAAGGAGACTATTATGTAGATACTTAACTTATCTATTATAAATTAAGTTATGGTATAGAGACTTATTATTGATACACAAATGAAGGATTATTGACAGATGGAATAGCCGCCTTCTGGGACACTGGGTCGGTCCTTCATCCGAATTCCTTCCAACCCAAATATAAAAAAAATGGTTGCTGATCAGTGGTGAAGAAAAGTAATCAGGGTTAATATTAGGCATATAATATTTTCTCTTGCATAAATTACTGTACCTTCAGGACCTGTAGAATAGTGGTGCAGACTCCGACTTTCCCCCGAAAGGTTGTTGCTTCGAGTCCCACACTGGCTGCATTTTCTGGCCATGCTTCGGAGGGCATGTAAAGCAGGCGGTCCCGGGTCATCCTAGTTAAGTGCAAGAGTGGGTTTTATAGCCCTAACTCCGCTAGGTTGGCTTATTAATAGAACAACAAAAAGTCACGATTTATTTACTTATTTATTTACCTTCCTCATTTGTAGCCCCGCTGCTCTCTGCTCTCTTTCTCCAGTGACCAAGTCAACCTAACTAGCACGGAATACGATTTGTTTTCAGTTCGCTCGAGATGCTATGGTATGGAACCATAAAAAGTACGTCTCCAAGCCCATTCTTGTCAAAGAAGACAGCTTCTTAGTGCGACACCGCAGATGGTTCCACCAATTCTATTCAAAAAATAGCCCTCGCTTTCAATTTAAAAATAAGAATGAAATGGATTGGTGAACTAGCTCTATTTTCTTATAATGCTGACCCACTGTTGGAAAATAAATATATTTTTGGCGCCCTATACGAGAATATAGGCTACAATTTTATAAAAAAAAAAAGATGACTCGTCAATTATAAGTGGCTAAATGTATTGTATCTATAGGCCTATAGCATATTAACTTAATTATATAGCCTAAGACAAACAATCGTCATAATTCTTCCTGTTAATCCCAAAATAACTCTAGAAAATTCAAATGTAGTAGGCAGGTACGGTATTGGACACTATGGTAGTCCAACTGTCAATCACCCAGTGAGTAATGAGCGACAAGATTAATTCTTATTAATTCTAATTATTAGAGAAAGGTAGAATTGAAAAAATTGACGGGGACGGGAAATTCGACCCTGAGTCTCCCCATTCCGCCCGGGTGGAGGATCATTGTGGTCAAATTCCGTTGGCGGTCATTTCTCCAAATTTTCCTATTGTTATTGCCCGTAGAGGCTTTCCACAAAGTTGAATAGTTACCTTAGTACTCACTCTGTACCCCAATAATATTGTTGTTACTTACATATATGCAACATACGATACGTAGCTACTACTATATAAAGCTTGATGTGGTTAGTATTAAGTCCAGTGACGGACACAGAGGGGGGTCACAGGGTCATGACCCCCCCCCCCCTCCAAATTTAAAGAAGGTGGCAAATGACACCTTAATTTATTTTAAAATCATGAAATATGAAAAATGTTATTGTAATACATCTTTAAATGGTTTCGTTTCGTTCTGGATGTAGCAATCCATTATTGTTCGGAAAACTGAATCAGTTACGGTAGGTACTGGCAAACCGGAGTCGCCGATATTCCATTTTCTGTTCAAACTTCAATTTCTCATGAAATATGGAACGCAGAACAATGAAAAAATGCTGAATGGCAAGAAGAATTTTTTCTCCTAATTTTGATGTATAGTATGTGGCCTTAACTAACCCCAATTCGCCACAGTTGATGAACTCCTTCAGCTTGAACTCCTGAGTGACTGTTATTTTTTGCGTATCAAGTTCACTATAACTATAGCCGATCGGTATTGATGATTGCAACATACTATGTATCCAAATTAGGAGGAAAAATTCTTCTTTCCATTCAGCATTTTTTCATTGTTCTGCGTTCCATATTTAATGAGAAATTAAAGTTTGCACAGAAATGGAATATTAGTGACTCCGGTTTGCCCTTGTGAAATACCATATTGTTTTTATTCTCAGTTAATACATGAGGCGGCATTTTGAGGGATGACCCTACCCAAAATAAAAATCTGTGCCTACCATTGGTATTTACTCGTCACTCTTTTGACGTAGGCATATAAAATGTTCACTAACACATTATCATATACTATATTGCTGACTTCATACAATAGCATAAATTGTATGTACGCACCATCCAAGTTTCATATCGCCTTAATTGACTAATAATGATGAGTATACCTAATTCTGTCGTTCCATCCAGTAATTCTTCAAAATAGTCTAGTAAGGAAAATCTTGTTAGCAGGAAATACAGTAAATGCTGGGCTGTTAACAATGAATCGCCACAATGGTGTACCCTATATATTAATAACTAATTGTGTTAAATAATAATTGCATAATCAACTAATCGTTTTAAAATATGATAAAGAGCCTCCTGTATTCTTACTACATACTGTAGCCTGTAGGTAGGGTTGCCAACTTACTCTATTTCAGAATATTGTACTCTTTTTCATGCATGTGTACTCTACAAGCTGAAGGTCACTTAGAGTACGCAAAAATACTCTTTTTCTGAAACATGCAAGAAGCAAAATATTTTTTTTATGATTTTTATAAATTTAATTAGAAATGAGCTTTTTATTTAGATAAATTTAGATTTGCAGTGAGAAGAGGCTTTTAGTAGCTTTCAAAAAAATAAGAATTCTGGGAAAATCACAAAAAATATTGTTTTAAATACGGTAGTAAATAACTCTTAATTCGAACCTTTTTTTAAATACTGTACTCTTTATTTTCCTTCTCAAAAGTCAGATGTACTTTATTTTGTGAAAAAAAAAGTTGGCAGCCCTATACCTGTAGGTGAAGCCGGAGGTCTGGCTTGGAAGAAGAGGGTTCAAAAATCTGATGGGGTGGGTGGTTGTCAGACAATTCTTGCTGACTATCGTGTTATTCGTGTTGCCATAGCAAAGCTATATATTGATCAAACGAATATATATACAATGTGTGGAATTAATGGAAAACTTAAAGAAAGGCTCACATTGTAACAGCACAACACTCCATCCAACTGTATACACTGTAGCCGTAACACTTAGGGGTCAATATGTACAGGGTCTCTCACTCCGTCATAGTGGTGGGAAATTGACCTGCGCCGTAAGGCTAAGGTTTGACAAAAAAACATGATTTCAAATTCCATGTTAGAGTTAGAGTTTGAATGTTTATATCTTAATTTTTGCAATTATAGACGCGGTAAAATTAGTAAACAATTGGGTGGAATGTTGCTTCAAGCAGTAAAAACCATTTTCTCTTTAAATTGGTTGTTTCTCATTCCTATGGATAAGGAAATACGAACAATTGTCTGTACAAAAACGTTATTACAATAGGTACGCGTACGATACCTACCTGCATTACTCATTCTATAGTGTTCCAATAAACACAATAAAATATTTTTTTTCAAGCCTTAGAGGGAGAATATCCGTAAATTCAGAGTCCTAGTTGTACTGGGCATTTACTGGGCGTAGGTTAGAATAATAAGTACGTATTTTTTTTTTAAAATTACGCATCAAATTTCTCGCAGCCCAATAAGACACATAATCTGGTGAACCTCTGCTCTGTTCCTTGTTCGCCAACTCATGGTCTTGGGCTGCTGGCGAAGATGTAGATCGTTCCGTGACAGTAATCATTTCTCTTCCCACAATCTCTGCGTCCAAGGGACACGGCAAGGACGCAATCTGCCGAACCCATAGAAATATATTAACTGGAGCGACGGGAGCCATAATATGCCTTACGAGGCACCCGTTTGCCATAAGCCAACTATCAGAGATAAGTACCAACGCAAAAAATATCGAAGTCTTACACATTGTAGCATAGCAGAATGGATACCTGGACCCGGCCAAAAACTCTGTAATTAGCTTGTGCAGTCTATTTTTCCCGCCAAATTGCGTTCTTATCTTGTGCAGGCCTGCAGGTTACACTAGCAGCCATATTGATAACGGTCTAACGGGATGGCTTAACCCCGGAATGAATAATAAGCAGCTATGTTTCCATGCTGGTTGCTTTGTTACCGAGGTAACCAATGTATTTACATATAAGGCAGCCTATGCATAATTTTTAAAATTACCTGTGTAATTATTAATAATGGCGTGTCATTTTAGTGAACCAGTAAAATGTGTTACTGAGAAAGTGAGTATGACCATTAGAAGTACCTATCTTATAGATAATTTCTGTACTATACATTGCTATGGCTGGTCAATGGTCATTCATGTGCTTAAAATATACTGTAATGTAATAGCTAGGACACGATATTGAGTAGCATCGATCTATTGCTGATTAAATTTCTATTTATAATGTTTTCACTATCTGCATGACTTCATTTTTGCAGGAGAATAAATTTAAACACTCGGCAGATGAAATGGGGGGTCAATGTTATCAAGAGAAGCAGGATGATTTCGGTTTGTACTTTGCACTGAATAGGATAGGCTATTATTATTATTAGTAGTATATAGTTTTAGCTCGCTGACGTAGGCCTGGACCATTGACTACCCGATAGAGCAAGGCCGTGCCCATGTGGTCCGGACTCCCTCCGAAATGAATTAGTAGTTGTATTATATAGCTTTAGCTCGCTGACGTAGGCCTGGACCATTGAGTACCCGATAGAGCAAGGCCTTGCCCATGTGTTCCGGACCCCCTCCGAAATGAATTAGTAGTTGTATTATATATAGCTTTTGCTCGCTGACGTAGGCCTTGACCATTGAGTACCCTATAGAGCAAGGCCGTACCCATGTGGTCCGGACCCCCTCCGAAATAAAAGGGCTTTACACATACAATAGAATCAGAATGGAATAAAATACGTAAAAAAAACTTTGGTACCCCCCACCCAAACAAAAACTTGGGCACGGCCTTGCCCTAGAGTACATATTTATAGTGTACAGGTGCTTTCGTACATGCCATTTATAAATTAACTGACACTTTTCTCCCTGCTCCCAGGTCCAAGAAAGTCAGCCAGGATTAGAGAAAGCACAGCACTCACGGTCCTAATATACCTCAGCTTTGTGAATTAGGGTCATTCACACAATGGCGGATCCACGGGGGTCAGTTGGGTCATGACCCCCCAAAATGATTAAGTTCATAAGGCGCTTATTCCACCGACCGGCTAGGGCTAAATACAAAAACGGTGACGTTGTAACAGACATTCAAGACTTAGGCGGGGTTTCCATCGACCTCGCATTGCAGAATGCAAATGACATTGACGGAAATGTTTGTTTTACTCTATGCCATAGTTAAAATTGATCAATGATCACAGAGTAAAATCACAAACAAACAAACTAAACAAAAAATGGCGTCATGGGATATGTTATTACAAACATTTTAATAGATTTATATAGAAAGAAAAACAAACATTTCCGTCAATGTCATTTGCATTCTGCAATGCGAGGGAATGCAATGGAAACCCCGCCTAAGTCTTGAATGTCTGTTACCACATCACCGTATTTGTATTTAGCCCTAGCCGGTCGGTGGAATATGCGCCTAAGATAGTAAAAAATTTCTTCAATAAAACTTAACTACTCAACAAACAAATTACCTTTTAAAATTACATACAACTTGTGACCCCCCCCCCCCTTAAATTTTCCGCTGGATCCGCCGTTGCATTCACAAGGTATCTGCACTTGGTGTCACTTAGCCTGTTGTAGGATAGGCTAATTAATGACCTGAAATTCCAAAATATGTCAATATCGCCTGCATATGAAACTTAAATTATAAAAGGATATACAATAGTAGACTAGCAGCGGATGCTTATTTTGTATACCCTACGTTGAGAATATAAGTTAGCCTAGAAATTATAACTCGATCGAATTTGTCTATAGGTCTAGTTAGTCATGTGTGTAAAACAACAGGCTATGATTTTAATAAGAAGTTATCCTATTTTAACTGGAGCAAGAAGTTGATGGCTATGCTGCCGTGGTAATAAATGAAGGCATAACTGCATTTTTGGCCATATTGAGTTATTGGTATCGTTGGAATCGGGGCACTGAGAGGAATCTTAATCTGGTAAAATAAAGTCGTATCTTCAATTCTTAAAAGAAATATACGTGAAATCGTACCTACAAAAGTTCGTTCCAACGCCCTTTCGGTACAAATGATCGGTGTAACTACGTTCTGGTAAAAAATAAAATTATATCTACAATCTATCTACATGCAGTTACGATTAGTTTTCTTACCACCACGAACATACGACAATATTTAATACCAAAAATCCCACGCAGTTATATTTTTTTTCTTACCACCACGCACATACGACAGTATAGCCTATTAATATACCAACGCAAAGACACAATTTATGTTTTGTACCTCAACGCCGTATTTGGTTTGCTAGCTGTTTCAGTGGTATCTTGGTTTGTAAACAAGTGAACTAAGTAAATTATTAATGAACAAAGCAAATTAGTAGGTTCAAGAGGATGAAAAATGCCAAATTTAGCATTCGATTTTCTGCTAGTAAAAATATTAAAGAATGCCTCAGTAGAATTTGTTCACCGCAAAGAGCCTAAAGGCATACAAGATGAAAGGAAAAATGAGATAATGAAAGTTTTAATGAATGAAAAGGATGGACTATAGATCTTTGAAAATATTATTATTATTAAACATTAATTGAGTAATTATTTGTAATTATGAGGCTTTTGCAATAAATGAATAACTATGTAGAATCGATCTTTATTTTATCACAAATAATATCCTTCTAGCATGGCCCAGGTAATACAAATGTTTATACCATATTGTAGTTACGATGAAATTTATTACCAATTATCATTTACGATAACCTTTTGGACCAAAAACGGGTTTAAATTTCTGTCAATTTTGTAGTAAGTGCGGCCGCACCGATTTATTGCTGTTTTTATGTTATTTGGGCAAAAAAATGAATTTAGAAGACTCTAAAACACTAGGAACCGTCAAAAAATCCCAAAAAAGAGTTAGCATCATTTAGAATCCAGAAGCAAAACTTCAAACGCGTTTTTCTCGAAACTAAGAAAATGCAGTTACGCCTTTAATTATAACCACGGCAGTATGAGAATGTTACACAGGCCTAACTACTATATTTACTTTTTTTAATCATTGTATACGGTATTTTCGTTCATTTATCACTATAGGTAGGCTACACAGCCTACCTAATATTACATATTTGTTGAGGTAGAGGTAGGTGTACGTGTTAGACTACAAGTATGTATACATTTCAGGAACTCCATTTTGCCGGCCACCATTGGGAGAACCAACAAAAATAAACCCTGACATGGTAGTAGCACTTTGTAAGAGCGATGGGTATGTATAGAACATGCCAACCGAATACTTAAAAACATGCATCCATAAAAATATGGGAGTTTATAAAGACTCTCTAGATAAGTTATAGTCTATATACTTTAATATACAAGTAGGTGTAGTAGTAGCTATAGGTAGCCCAATTAGAATGGGTTTCCCATACTGTAACTTGCATTGCATTGGAAGAGTTAATATTATCCAGGTTGTGGGACTTGGTGGTGGCTCACTGCCCACCAATCAATAAATTGGGCATTGCCGGATTTACAGTGGTGGGGGCCTGTGGGCATAATATTTATGGGGGTCTATGCTGATTTGGTGATTTTGACTGAAGCTAATGACATGAAATTACAAAAAAAATTGCACATTCGTTATATTGTATAAATTGAAAACATTACAAATATAACAAAAACTACTATTAACTAGCGTTTCACAATTGTGGAGATGCTCATAGACCATAGCTTTTATTTTTAGGGCTTACAAGTATACCATGGAGAGTCACAGCAACGCAATTCAAACCGTAACAGCAATTGCAGACGACGATAAGAAGAGAAACGCCGAACTATTGGAATTACGAGCGAGAGAGGTTGACAAGTGGCGATCTGAAATTAAGGTAAGTTAGGTTGTGCTAGAAAGAAAGAAAGAAAATTGTCTTTATTTTCAATATGGGCGAACTTTGGGCCTTTCGGCCCACTCTTACAATTAACCCATGGTTAGGAGCTATATGGCTGAATTGAATCGCCCTATGCCAACGGTAACCTACCTCAGCATTGTCATTAATTGTCAAACCAGCTGAGTGCTGTATATTTCTTCCGACATCTTGTCGGTCTCGCAACTAATTCCGCTTTTTTGGAGTGGATTTCGACGTTTCATCAGACGAGTAACCATAGTCGCACTTTTTATTTAACTGGTGCGCCTTCACTTTATCGTTAAAGCCTCATCTCAGGAACAGAACTTTTAAGCATTCCCGGAGGAAAACTAAATATGGGAGTATTTAAAACCTATAGGTCTGCTGAATACATATAAAAGTTCTTATAAAAAAACTGATTTCATGGTAAATTATAAATGCTAAACTGATAAATGTACATAATTTTATGATTAAATTTTGAAGCATTGATTATTGTTTGATATTTGATGTATTGAAATTTCTCATATATTAGCCATTTAGCTTACTTTTGCGATACCTGGTATCGCAAAAGTAATAGCTATATAGATACTATAGGCCTATTGTCTTGCCAATTACTCAAAGGAATCGCATTTGATTAAATCGTAGACCGCAATAATTCTACTTCGTGAGGAGACAGACCTGCTAGAAGGAGAAAAGAGAAGACTTCTGAGAGCGTTAAAAGTTCTCCAGATACCGGAAGCCATTGTTTCAGATAGTGTGGCGCGGCGTTCTTACCGCACTTCCCATGATTTAGTCCATGACGCTGTTGATACGGCATTGAATGAGGTAAAAGAACCAAAAATGTAGCCTATCTCTGAATTGAACTTGTTAATTAAAGTCGGAATATCGGTCTAATAGGTATTCAAAAAATGTGATCGAGAAGACAAGTTCTCTGCTCTCTTTTCAAAAGCATGCTGATAAGTATCGACTTCGATGACCAGGTGGTAACGTGCTTGCACTTGTGGCACTTGTGCGAGTCTTTACACGCCGTGAGACGTGTCGTAACTCAACAAGGGTATTAAGCTACAGAGGCGACTGGAGAGGTCAATCGGATACATTCATTAAATTGTTTGTATGCGATTAACCTTTTATAAAAAAAATAAATTAAATAAAAAATAAAAAGAATGAATTTGTAGAGGAATCGAAATTTTATTTCACAATGCCCGATGCCCATCGCATTATTTGTAGGACTAAAATCGATTGTTGCCATAACAGTACAACTATGTAAATATATTGGAGCATTGAAATTTCGGTAACAAACGTTATAAACAGGGCAGTGGAGGGATTGTCTATATATACAGCCATATAACATTATGTAGATCTTCAAACCCTAGGGCATTAGGCGTAAGATGTAAGGAAGGGAAACTGTTAGCCTAATAGGTAATCTTTCTTAATTGTTATACAGGCCGACCGATTAAATCGGGACATCAGGGATTTATTCAGTGCAATCTTAAATGAGAGCAACTCACAATTGGAGACTAATAAAACATGCCTAAAGCAACTGGAATTCGACTGGAGTGACAAAACTGACAACTACTGCATCGAAACTTTTAACATCGGTTTGAGAAACAACGGTCCTGTGTCATTTTATCCAGGAGCCACTCGATTGCCAGCCAAGTAAGTTTGCATAAATTTAAGAAGAAGGAAGACATGGGATTTGAATCCGCGGCTCCGTTTGCTGTGTCAGCTGATGGTGTGCCAACCCCAACTCCAAGCCACAGAAATAAGAGGAGGATGTAGAAAATAAATGGACTTGGTGGGGTTCGAACCCACGATCTAGGCCTACACGTCTAACCAGGGCGTCATCCCAACTCCAAGTTCGTCCTGTCCTGCCTCTCAAATATTATAGCCACATTGAGTAATTCATTATACCGAAAGATGTGTACAGTTGGCCTGGACGAGTTTGGTGTATAGGGGTTAGGCGGCAATTCCACCGGCGAATTTAATTTAATTTTAATTTATAATAGATAAGTTAAGTATCTACATAATAGTCTCCTTAAAAGAAAGCAAAATAAATAATCTCAAAACACAAATGAAGTAAATTCGCCGGTGGAATTGCCGCCTTAGCAATGAATCCATTGCCCCAACAGGGCGTGGTGACTCGGGTTGGAATCTCGTCCTCGTCAATTTTGCATATCTCCCTTCCCTTATAATTTCCCTGCAGCTGTGGATGCTATATATATTGTGGCTGTACAATATATTTGAATATGATGCCACATAGTACAGTATATTGTATTTAGCCTAATATGCAAGTTCATTAGGTAACAAAGAATCAGACACTGCGGCGGTGGCCCTTGAATTAGGGGTGACATCGTGTCTGCAGCGCATGGTAAATACTGCGGCGTCACGCTTGTATTGTGCCCCGACCTGCTATTGGCTTAGCCAAATAGCCAATGTACACAAGGACGCTGGGAAATTTATCATGGGAACAAATGGGGTGGTGATAGGTTGGTGCGAAGGAATATTAATTTCTGAACGCACTTTCGAAGGTTTTGTGACGTTGACTCGTGTTCAGACGGTGTCTATGGGGAAAGCCGTGCAGTTTTGTACAGTCGGCTTCACGACGCGACGGCTGGCGAAGTCTCGAGAAAAGGCCAAGAAATCTTTTGCTGGCCCTATGACTACAATGGAAAAGACTTCGGGAAATCACGACTGGCTGAATCGTCCATGTGTACTTAAACTAAAAAAACATCGCATCACAATATAATTACCTATTACTTTTAATTTTGTTAATATCGTTACATATAAGCTTCAACTATATGTATTGAGAGATCCCGCATAGTATATTTATTTTTCTGTTCCATATCTGTCATTCGCATGTGTCATGTATATACAATAATATAATGTGATAGATCAGATACTGAATGACAATTTGTGTAGGTATATTGCCTAACAAAATCGCCTAGGCCTAGTTAAAAAGAAAAAATAGTTCTTCGAGAACTATGATCTGTAATATTATTATGTATGTCAGATTCGAGTAACAGATGGGGACAGAAAATACGAATGCCAAATCTTAGACCAATAGGCCTATCTACGAGAAAAACAAAACCAGACCAGATTTTATTTCCCATTTAAAATTATTTTGGCCCTGCATGACTACCCTCTCCTGTATATGGATGGGAACTATGTATTGTATAAGAAGCACTTGATAAATCATTTGCATATATAGGCTGCAGCCTTTAGCTACAGTGCAGTGTAATTAATCCCTTCCATATATCTGTATAGCCTACCTTGTAATTGTGTGTTTAACTGTCAAAAAGGTTCAATGTACTTGTTCACTGTTTACGCACCATTCAGCCAATCGACTCCTGATCACTGGCTTCACTACACAAAAGAGCAAGTTTGCCAAGGGCAATCTTTGCTGAAGCGTTCGGCAGCTTTACGGAAACGTATTGAGGAGGAAATTGCCAAAGCCACCGCCGACATTCGTAAACAATCTGACCGCGTTGATTTGAGCTTACAGCGGAATATAGCTGCGGCCCATAAAGATATACAGGTATCTATACTTATACAGCTACGAAAAGCTATTCAAGCCCTTTTCCGTCCATTTTTCCATTTCTCTGATTCCCGTGCAGCCACTACAAGCAAATTCGCTTCCCTATTGCCTAATATAAATTAAATGTGCATACAAAACAAACAATTTTCAATATTACTGATGACTTTATTATTTAATATTATTATATGCCTAGACAGTATATATTCATTTCAAAAAACACTGTGATGGCACGACATGCCTCGACGATTATGGCCTGAAGACCATATGTCACCTATATATCGTATATTGGGTATGAATGTACAGTAGCTTATTATGTACAAATATTTCAATCAATTTCTCAATTTCTCTATGCCAGCATTTTTCTATATGCCAGCAACTGGACTACACCTGGTCGTAGTATAGTAGCCTTCATAATATAGGGGGCTTCAAGTATGTTTGGATTTTGAAGAAAAGTTGGTCCTAACACAGCTGACTGTATAGAATAGAATTGCGCACATTGTTTGACACGCGATGTAAATGTTTAGGAAGCCGAAACAGACTTGATGCGGACGATGAATCAGATCACAGAAGTTGAAACAGTGCAAACCAAACTAGCGCGAATGGCTCGGCAGATTGATTTCAATTTGAAGACAGCCCAGACCAGATTGCACAACCGAAATCTGCGCCCTCGCGCTGAAAACACTCGTGATTGTGCTCAATACAGGTATACAGTGGTTTAAAACAGGCTTACTCTACATCAATTTCCGCGCCTAACACTATCGACATATACATCAAATTGACAATACCGCGTAGGTATATATACCACATGGTAATATACTGTGTACCTACGGTATTTTAAGACTTATGCTAACTAGGCTAATCAAAAATAAATTTTAATGCATTGGTTTGGCATGTAAATTGAATTGACTACACAGTACTTTGTGGCCGTCGTATGCAATGGCGTCAATGGGTCATTAACCCCCTAAATATGTAAATTCAGAAGATAGTAGAAAAAAATAAAACTCAACTTTTCAACAAACCAATTACCTTATAAACTTGTATACAACCCCACCAAAAAAAAAAAAAAAACATTCCGGTGGATCCGGCCTTGGTCGTATGGGCTATGGGCTAATATGGCCTATGGCCCGGTGCACAAAGGCGCTTTCTAGCCTGCAAATATGCTGGGAGATCCGCTTTGGAGCAAACGGGTCTCTTAAAAGTCACTGCTGTGTCTACACTCGGCTGAGACTATTCGCAGTAGTTTTCCCCCTTTCAGCCGCTGGCATATAAATTCAACCTTGGTGCGAAGTTAGTGTCAAAGCTTGTGAGTTGTCTCCCGGCTCGCTCACTCTATGATGTGTAAGATCTGTGATGTAAGATCATACAATTTTTTTCAGTTTAATTAATGAAGTACATAATTTGAACCAATCAGCAGCAAGAATACAAAGGGAGATAGAAGAAGCTGATGCCACACTGAGAGCGCTATTCCATTCTCGAGGTTTACTCGAAGACAAAATCGCTGTCAAAAGAAAAACTGTGTACATCGACCGCGAGCGTTGTCAAACTTACTGGGCTAAAATTCCTGACTCTGCTGCTTTGGCTGGATATAATAAGTTTTAAGGTTAAAATTTCGCAACATATATACCGTACTCTTTTAGGCCTATATTAAATTTTGTCAACGTTTGCTGTTTTATTTCTATAATTCCCTTGAGTTGAGTATTTTAGTATTTAAGGTGCCCGTCCATATAGGTACTGATTTTACCCAATCCGGAAGCATTTTTTTTAGAATACCTTCTAGTTTTTTCAGTGTCTAAAAAATATGGAGAATTATATATATTTTGATATTGAACTATAATTATTTGATATTCAACTATAATTATTTGATATTTGAAACCGACAAGCATAATTTGTAAAAATAATAATATTATCCAAATATATGTGTAGGCTATTAATTAGAACAATATTGTTTTGTTACAATGTGAACAACAGACTATGTTCTGATTTTTTTAATGCCGCATGCAGCTGCGTACCAAGTATAGGCCTACGCGTTGCAAGAAAGGCTGAAGATTGATAAAACCTATCTATTTTATACCAATTTATTTATAAAACATTTCCGCAAGGAGAGGGGGGGGGTATACTGTACTGTACCAGTACAAACTTATAGCTTTACTAATTTACTTTTTCACAAATCTGGTCACCCATGTTTATTACAAAGCGTGCGTACAGTATTTGGGTGTCCCAGATTTGGTAGATAAATTGTTTTTTAGAAGCGGTTTTTCCTATTAATTA
Source organism: Psococerastis gibbosa (assembly GCA_963971405.1). Classification (NCBI taxonomy): domain Eukaryota; kingdom Metazoa; phylum Arthropoda; class Insecta; order Psocodea; family Psocidae; genus Psococerastis; species Psococerastis gibbosa. The sequence continues at coordinate 18,023,730 of OZ020484.1, forward strand.
ATAACTATGGGCAGTGGCGTAATGACAGGTTTTCGAAGGGGGGGGGGCATCATTTGGCATTTTTTATAAAAATTAAGAAAAAAATATGGGAAGCCGTTCTCATGGACGCACGCAGCCTTTACATGACTGCCTGACCTTCGTGTTCTTTGAACGGGCGCCCGAGATTTTGTTGAAATACACGTATGTCTAAAATATCTAAAATATGCTACTAATAGTCTTTTTTGAAGGCCAAAGAAAAAGAAGGAGAAACATTTTTTTACATATGTAGTCCAATTTTTAATTGGCAAATACAAAATAATTGATTAAGTTGAGTTTAGTTCATTATAGTATGTTTAGCATCGGAAAAACAAAAAACAAAAAAAAAATTACTGATTTCAAACTTTCATGTTTTACGCGCAAATGTGTAATTAAAATTTCACCGCCTTCTTATCGGCTGGGCCTGCGTCTGCGCAGTTAAATGTTTGTTTGTTTATATGAAAAGAAATACAGGAAAGGTTGATTGTAGGGAGATGGAAATATTTTCCGTGTTTTTATGATTTTTCTGTTTTGTAGATTGTATTAATTTCTAGACCAGGTAATTACACCATTTATTAATAATGCTCTCCATTAAATAGCAATACTAAGTTGTAACGCCTTTATTCCGAATGTTTGAAATATGCCAGCTTAGGCCCATGTCCCTACCCTATTTACAAAATCAATTTGTAAGGCACTTTCGTTAATGCCCATTGTATTAATTGTTTGCAGGTCTAAAATGAGCAAGATACTGATGATTAATTATTTTTTCCTAGTGCATGGCAACTAACTGTCTGACTTTAAGACACAGTGTTTATATATTACATGTGAGTACCGTATTTATTTTGCTAAATTGGCCTGAACTATTAAATATTCTGGTTGAAAATTCTTTGTTTGGGTTGTAGTAATTTATTATTAATTAATTAATAAACATAATAATATAATAGATTAACACTATACCACGGTTTGATAAAATAATTAGTATGTATGAGTTCGTAACGCATTAGGCCTATACAGAAATACAATTTATGTCATTGTGGGCAAATGAAATATAAGCGAAGTAGCCTACATGTTAGATGACTTACATATTCATGTGAATGGAGCTTAATTACCTTTTGAACTAGACATCTCAAAAATTATTCAAAATATTTGCTTAGTTAATGTTTCCTTGATAGGTCTTGATAAAGGGATGTTGTAATTCTCCATAGTCGTGCAATAGACCATTTTAAGGTCTAACTAATTACGTTTTATGAGCACACAAAAAAATGACCCATTATGGCGAACTTCCAATTTGGTATACCAACACCAGCTTCATTGATTCACATCCTTAAACTGCATGTGACATTTGAACTTGCAAATTTTTGTTACTAACACACACTATGAAATGTGCTATGTTATGTTGCAGAATGTTTTAAAGAATGGCTTGGCGTGGCGGACCGAGCTTGTCTGTCTGGAAGCACAGCAAGTGGCGGTTGATGCGATTTCTGTAAAAGCCAGAAGATGGAAGGAGACGGGCGGCAGCCACTGCTCACAGATGGGGGCCGCGTTCGCCGGACTCGTCGTTCACTCCGGCGGTTTTTCAGCAATGTATTCTCTGTTAAACGAGGTGTGGGAGTTCTCCTCTTCTTCTCCATCCTGCTTATAACGTATTACGCCCACTACGTCGTATCTGTTCCCTTCACAAGGTAAGATTTCTTAAAACGCCATACGAATATTCAGATTTTACCGTAATCTAGTTAAACCTTGACCTTATCTATCATTTCACTGATAAAATTTATTAGCATAATAGTATTGCATCCGGCCATGCGATGTAAGATAAATTTAAAGCTATGACCTTTTTGCGCGGCGATTTATCACGTTACGTTATGTTTGCATTCTGCGTATTGGCTCTTTTAATGAATTACACAATAATTAAGAATATACTCATTTGCCAGTATTACGCATTGTTTATTTATTCATTTATTACTATTATCAGCGTTCAGTAATACCCATACAGCTTCTAAAAAAAATAGTAGCAAGTGAGTGTGGAGAAATATACATTAGTTTCCGCAATTTCGCTTTTAGTATGATTAATTAATGAACCTTTTCTAATTTAAACTGTAATTCACACTTATTTTTATTTGCATTTTTATAAAAAATTAACTGCCAATTAAACATTAACAGCCTATTAGGCAAATTAATAATGGGAATTTAATAATACACATATTTAAATTTTGAGAAACATTTCATTTCAGTGGACAAATTTTGTTGTCGATAACCCCTTGCCACGGATAAATTGCCCCTTAAAGAGGCAGAACCTTTGTGTACCTAATACAGTTTTTCAATATCCTCACATTTAGGCCGGTGTGTTGAAAGTCGGTGGGCTGGCTAATTTGATCAAATTACCATCACCATTGCTCGAAAAGTATACTATACTAATGAAATTAGACAGTTTACCTACATTACACTTCATCGAACCCTTCATAAGTCTATGAATTAATATATCGTATTTATTTACTATTCAATAAATAAATATTGACTTTTTTGTTCTATTACCAAGCCAACCTAGCGGAGTTAGGGCTATAAGCCCTCTCTAACCTCAACTAGGAAAGCCCGGGACTGCCTGCTTTACATGCCCTTCGAAGCATGGCCAGAAAATGTAGCAAGTGTAGGACTCGAACCTACAACCATTCGGTTGAAAGTCGGAGTCTGTACCACTACTCTACATGTCCTGACTTAACTGCATGCTATATATTGAATTCTCTTACAGACTGGCTGGTCATTTTTCCCATATCCCTTAGGCGGGTATTCCACATACGTACATCGTCAATGAAAATTATGAAATTGAAAGACATTTCAATTTTTTATTGATGGCGGCCATTCCACATGTTTTTTAAAAAATTGACAATTTTCTATTGAAACGTATGCGCCAAATTTTTGAAATTTGTTTGCATTTGTTTCTTGAAATTGTATTTGTTTTCGTCGTTGCCTTATTATTTAAACCTTATTATAATTTTTATAATTTTTATACAGAAATGCGTTCTTATATATATATATATACACTGGAAATACACCAGGAGCGCTAGGGCTGTCGGCAACGGACAAAACCTGATATCTTGGATATTATGGCAGAAGCGTTCCATGCCATATACACTTACGTGTAAATTTGATGTATTTCAATGATTTTTTTAATACGATTAATTGACATTTTCTGCTTTTGTAATATTTTTTTATTTATTATAGAACAATATTCTATGGTCACAAACCGGCATTTATGAAGATTTATTAATATTTAGTTAGGAATATGTTACTAAGAAATATTGTGTCAAGCAGCAATTTAACAAAAGATAGTCAAACTATTTCTAACCATGTTCGTCTATTTAATTGCATTGGGGCTAAATTTGAAGTGTTCAACTTACTAAATTTACGCTCCTACCTATACCAGGAGCAGATCCAGCCCATTGGGGGGGGGGGGGGTAATTTGGCTCAAAATATAATAAACATATGTAGTATCCTTTACATTATAACGTAATAAGTTAGGCAACTTACAACAGGCTAGCTTATAAGATTTTGGGGGCAGCTCCCCCTTCATCTGTCCTTGGCTACACTTCAACTAGAATAAGCAGAATATAAAAAGAATAAGTAGTCACTCTGGCTAGACCCCATGGACGGATACAGGGAGGCAGGTTCCCACCCCTCCTCCTGGATCCACCCCATGGACGGAGACAGGGGGGCGGATATCCCCCCCCCCCAAAAAAAAAAAAAAAAACAGTAAATCTATTTTATAAGTTAATTTTTATAACGCTCTGATCTAATCGATGCTACATAGATTTTCCCAATTTTGACCCACAGCTACCTCCCCCCCCCCCATGAGCTGGATCCGTCTTTGATCCACCCACACCTGCATTCGAATTTTTAAATCTCATAGCCTACTTATTATGCTTACACGATGTGAATATTCTGTGTGCTATCATCGATGAAAAAATATTGCAGTGTAGTAGGCCAATGCTGTTGATTTAGGGATGTCAATATCAATAAGCCTAATAATTTCTAGACATTTTGCAGTACGTGTGATTTGCAAGAAAGCCACGAAATTTGCCCAAATGGGAAATAAAAACACTTTTTTCCTCTGTAAATTTGCCTTATAGGGTTTCGCTATTTTTATTCACTATCAAAACTTAGGTTCTGCAGGACTAGGCCTACCTAGCCTGCAGGAATTTTCAGCTTCCTAAAAGAATTTTAAACTTGACTAACTAAAAAATGCCTTGAGGTTGAAACAATAATAATAATATAATTAGTATTAAAATTGTACAGGACAATCAAGGCCGTAGCCAGGATTTTTTCGGGGGGGGGGGGGGGGGTGGTAAAAATCCTATTCTATCTAGTGTCAAGCCATTTCATTTCGGGGCAGGGATGGTTTCAGAAAAGGTTTTCGGGGGTGGGGGGGCGGTGGCCCAAAAAATATCGCGTTTCCCTTACTTGAGTAATAATTTCTCTTAATTTCCTTCAAAAGCCCATTCTAACTAGAATAATGCTATTTCTCTCGGGGGGGGGGGGGGGGGGCGACCGCCCCCAAGGATCCCCCCTTGGCTACGGCCTTGAGGACAATTGAATGTGTGCAATTTGTTAAAATAATGATGAAGAAAACTGAAATAAACCCAGAAATGTTGCCTCAACTAATGACCAAACCATGGGAACACTTACTAGTGAAAAGTAATATTTTTCCCCGTTTCTCGACATATTATCTTGAACCTATTAGTGCTTTTATAAGCAGAGCAAGATATGACCATTATGTCAAACCAAAGAAAAACTCAATAAATGGGTAAATAGATTAAATAACTGGCAATGAAATACGTCTAAATCGCATTGAACGCAATGGAGTCAACCACTTCTTGCCATAATAATCCTTTTTGTCACGTGACCAAAAGTGAAGACATTTGTTCAGCGTGGGCTAGGTGCCGTGGTAGAAATCCATGTATATCAATGGTCATATCCCATGACGCCATTTTTTAATTTTAGTTTGTACTTTGTTTGTTTGTTTGTGATTTTACTCTATGATCAATTGATCATTGATCAATTTTAACAATGGCATAGAGTAAAATTGAAATGTCCTTCAATTTCATAATTTTCATTGACGATGTACGTATGTGGAAAACCCGCCTTAGTCATATGTTATATTCTTTGGCCCTCTCACTCGCATTACGCAACGCAACAACCCGTCGTTTGAATTTAGGTTAGGTCACGGCCACAGCAGAGCTTCTGTTGCTTCAGTTCAGGTTATTCATGACCATGTAAAACTTGATGGGCCGTTAAAGTAGAATTTCAATGTGACATTGACTGTCATCTATCATACTGGGACTGACTGTTGAGCGTAATCCACTAGTATTGGATGTAGGGTGACTACTGTTCTTGTTTCCCATCCTAAGATGACTGGTTTAATGGAGATGTCTCAAATAGAGACACATACCGCATTGCTTCGCCTATAAATTGTCTTTGCTGAACTGCACTGCGTGCTACATTATTTTTTTTTTAATTTCCCGTAAGATGTCGATAATTACTCTAATATTTTTTTAAATTAATTTATAATCCAGTTGCATGCATGCATCTAGTTGGCCCAACATGTAAACGCCCTCAACCGCTTCTGGGACTTCGTTAATTTTAAGGTTTTACATATAGCAAACAAGGGAAAACTACTTGATAGTGTAGAAACTATTGAAATAAGAGAAGCTATTGCTCAAAACTTTACTTAATGACATAACCTTTATATGTAGCTTTCCCTTGTTGGAGCTATATTAATTTAAATGTTAAATTATTGTTTACCAAATGCCACATTGTACGTTCCTTCACAATTAGTTTAGGGATTACTTTGGCATACTTAATGTTTTGACTGCTTCCTTACACTTTACGACGGCTTGAGCCGAAACGGGTTGTGTTTTTTAAATTATAAATAAATAAATTTGATTGACTTAAAACTGTACAAAGTTATTTTATTCACAATGCGTAACAGTAAGTTTTACAAAGTCAATAAGGTGAATATTACTATATATATACCTATGGTTATACTGTATCTTAAAAATCTTAAAAAAGGTAAAGCTTTCGTAGTAATGGTAAGCAATGACTGGACAGTCTATGAGGAAGTGCGGTGAATGATAATTATAGGGCTTATCAGACTAGATGATTTGAGCAATTTGCTGAATGCAATGTTCGTTCAGGAATTTATCTTGAAGCTAGATTGTGCTGCTGCAGCAGTCTACGCTTTGTAAAATAGTAAGCATTATTTCCGGTATTATTTGACAATCGGTTCCTCAAACACACGGTGTATTTTTATTTTTATTAAAAATTGTTGAAAAAAGTTGGTGCTACTGTATGTAGCCCCCAAAATTTCAATTAGCTACTCAAACTTTAAATTTTGTTATCCTTCAGTTTGAATTTTGTTATCCTTCATTTTGAATTTTGAATCATTCTAATTAGTATTGTATCATCATGCATGCCAGTGTTTAAGCCACCCATCGATATTATATTTTTCAATGTCAGATTCGCATGAAAGGAAATATTTTTGTACTTGTGCGTGTACGTTTGAATTGGTGTACTCACTGAAGTGTTTATCTTGTAGCCGAATCACTTTCTATTTATAATATATAATATAATTTATAAAAGTAATGGTGATACAAAATGTTTGATTGTATATTTCTCGTTTCTTGCTCGCCTAATGAGTTACGAGGTTCGGTTAGGTTATGCCATAGTGCAATATGCTGGCTGGATTAAGTGTGCTTTAAGACAGCTCGAACATTTTGCTATTGCTTCGGCCTTAACTGCCGCCGAAGAGATATTGTAAAGGCCAGTTGTGGCTATCATTGGGGCTTCCGTCCTTCTGTATTCCGTGATCGGTTATCAAAACGGCTGACATTTTTTACCCTTCATCTTACTCGTTCATCTAATTTATCTATAGGACAATCCGGGTTGTTGTTGGCTGCTGTGTACCTAAGCTACTAATAAATTTTTAAACTGAATTATTGTATTTCTATTAAGTTCGCTGCCAAAATATAATTAAAAATGTAAATTTATTATATATTTATATTATATAATTTTAATCTACTTCGAAATCGCCAAGCTTGCCAATTAAAAAGGAATTGTCATACTTTAGAATGGTGTTTTTTGTTTTATGTTGGAATGACAGTTTGATGCGCCGAGATCGGAGGCCAGAGCCCAACATACGGTGTTCCGTTCACAGTGATTCTCTGCACCCATCTACTCCACTGCATGATCATCGTTCTGCAGCCCGTCTTCGCATCGACCCCAAAGTTCTGGTCTTTGTTGAGACATCTTACTCACGTCTCGGCCGTGAAATTGCTGAACTTCTTGTTTACAATAGAATCAAGTAAGATATAATTAGTGTGACCAGTGAAAGAAACACTGTGTTTCTTCCATTTTATGAATGCATGTATTGATTTAAGCACAATGTAAAATATAAGAGATAGATTTCAAAATATTTTGTAACTAATATTTTGTTGTTCTGAAGAAATTAGTTAATTTCACAGGGCACAGATATGAAAATGAGGAAAAATTCATTAAAAATACAAGCTGTCCAAAGAAGCAAGACTATTGCCCGACAGATTTACCTCTATTCTCTAAAATCTGTGTAAATGCACTTTATCGTGTTTTTTAAAGAACCAGAGGTGGTCCCCGAGGCAGTTCTGAAATTAATAATATTATGGCCTAACACAGAGGCTAGGATTGAAAAAATAGTGAAGAGTATGCAGGTGCAAAATTCCCACTAGGTTTATCGAAGTATACTTTTTTAATGTCAATTTTTAGAATTATTAATTTATTACTGCTCCTATATTGACTACAAAAGGTCGGTGGTCATAAGGAAGACAGAAATTTTGTCGAATAGTCCGCAAGCTAAAATCGGTTAAGAACCAAAGCAATAATAGTTCAGATGATAAAGTATAATGACTATTTTCATGTCTTTGCGGCTTTCAAACGTAGAATTTCGCATTTTGCAATTTTTTGCTTATTTTAAAATCTCTAGACCCCCTGTTAGTAATGAAACCGATATTAGCAGAGCTTGTTGCTACGAATAATGTGGTGAAAGAAAGAAGAAAGAAAGAAAATTGTCTTTATTTTCCATATGGGCGAATTTTGGGGCTTTCAGCCCACTCTTACAATTCACCCATACATACAGTATATGTATATTTGTATATTTATTTACTCTCCCTTAATTTCTTACAATTCCGGACCTTTAGTACTAAAGACGAAAACAACTAAAACAAGTGTCCATCATTTATATAACTAAGAAACAGAGAACCCCTTTTCAAATTGGCGCATTTGTTCTTCCTCCCCAATGACAATGAATTTAATTTTTTTAGGTATAAAGTAGATGTAGCTGGGAAGTCACTTCCGGTCCTCACCAACTTGGATAAGGGAAAGTATGGTGTGGTGGTGTTTGAAAACCTGAATAAGTATCTGCAGATGGACAAGTGGAATAGAGAACTGTTAGACAAGTATTGTCGTGAATATAGCGTTGGCATTGTGGGATTCTTGCCGCCAAGTGAAGAATCACTAGTTGGTGCCCAATTACGTGGTTTTCCCTTGTTCATCCATACTAATCTAAAATTGAAGGTGAGCTAAATTGCATACTATTATACGCTATTCTCTGTTACATTTGAATTTAGCTGTGGATTACACATAACATGTGGAAAATGAGCCGAGAATGTTTATAGGGATAGTCAGCTCCATTAAAATACAGTTTTTCAAACAGGTGGACAGCTTATGTCATAATCGCCTAGTTTAGGTATAATTCTCAAGTTATTAGTGTAGAATACATTGGAAAGTAACATTATTTCCTATTAAGACCGTGCAGTGTTTCTACTGTTTATGATATGATAAGAAGTTAACTTATTGTAAACCTCATGTTAAAATAAATTCGGTTTAATAACGAATTGTGTAACATGTTTACCTTCGTTTCACTTTTAGGACGCGGCTTTAAACCCGGCATCGCCAATTCTAAGATTAACACGCGCTGGAGAAACCCTATGGGGGCCTCTTCCTGGCGACGACTGGACAATATTTTCGCCAAATCATTCTACATACGAGGCGCTTGCTTGGGCTCGTCGCAATGAGCACTACATGCATGAAGGACCACCCCTAATTACTGTCATTCAGGTTTGTCCATCTGTGTAACCTTTTCATATGACATCATTCACTATAGTATAACTAGGCTGTGCACCTCTAAAATTCAATACCCGTTCTAAAATGTGCTTCATTTCTGTGAAAATTGCTTGGTTCAAACAATCAATAGATCTCTCAACGGCTCCATGCATTGTAGGTATTTTGGATTTCTGTATGAACGTAGTCCATTTAAGAATGCGTCGCTAGGGTGGGTAGGCATCTTTACACGAGGTGCAGTTTTATGCTAATTAGTCCAAGACTGCGCATGGACAAGCCCATGCGATTCGTATATGCATGTCACTTAAATCTAACAGGCCCTTTCTAAATTGAACTGCGTGACTGTTATATATTAATACAGTTGCTAACTCTACTCTAAGTATACATAGTTTTTTATTAACATGTGTGTTACAGGATCATGGGAACTTAGATGGAATTCAACGGGTGATATTTGGTGGCAACTTGAAGTTTTGGCTTCACAAACTTTTGTTTTTGGACGCTTTATCGTACCTGAGTCATGGTCAGCTTTCCGTCAGTCTTCATCGGCATATTCTTGTTGACGTTGATGATATTTTTGTCGGAGAACGAGGGACCCGGCTTGTTCCAGACGATGTCGGTGTAGGTTTTCCTTTCTTTTTCTGAATCTTAGACATCTCTATATTAACAGAAGAGTTGGAAACAATTTTAGTCTCAACAGTTTCGACCAGGGAGGATAATTAGGTTTACTTCTCCCGTCACAATGATTTAATTAATTTCACTGTCGTAGTCAGCCTTTACCTACTGTGGGCCTACTTTCAAGTTACTCCACTACGGACACATTTTTCTCCTTTTTCAATGATTCAATTTAAACAAATCAATACATGTAATATAGTAACCTATTAGGTAATACTCTGGTTAATACTGCTGTAGAATGGTAATTTGCATAGTATACCTTATTTATTTAACATTGCAATCTTTTGTTTAGGCTTTATTACATACCCAAGATAGAATTCAACGGTCCGTTCCTGGCTTCAGGTTCAACTTAGGGTTTTCTGGAAAATACTTCCATCACGGAACATATGAAGAAAATGCTGGAGACGACTTGTTGTTAGGTATGTAATAATCAATGAGCAATATGAGCAGAGGTTAGTTTCATGTGATAGGCGCCTCAGGACAATTAGTTAAAACCTGGGTACTAGAGCAATTGTAAAAATCGTAGAAACATTTTCATTCATTTAATTATAGGCATATCAAAGTAAGGAATTTACTACAAAGACTTGTATTGCTGGGTGGCTAATGCTGCGCTGTTTGATCATGTGCTGATCTTCAGTCCGAGGAAATCATGATGCTTGCTTTTTTTCAGAAAATGCGAAAAAATTCATTTGGTTCAGTCATATGTGGAATCATCAGCAGCCTCATTTGTACGAAAATTTGACAGTGCTGGAGTCTGATATGATTCTCAACCGAAACTTTGCAAAGGAGCATGGTATTGCCGTCGATTCCAGATATAGCGTTGGTAAGGGATAAATTGGTCTGCAGCCTCATTTTACCGTATGAAAAAACATCTGGGGCGGTAATCCGCCGGAAATGAGTAGCGAGTGTGCGAATGTAGAAACTGCACATAAAAAGGCTTCTTATTTTATTATCTATTTCATTTCTAGTTTCTAGGGGGCTTTAATGTAGCCGTTTTACGGTATTCTAAGGTTACTTAATAGAATACGAACTCTATACACTACATATATTGTGGTCAGAACGTCACTATGAAACGACTTAATGCTTGGCTTATAAAAATCATTAAAAAAGAGTGTATTATAAAAATTAGAACACTTCATAGTGCGCAGAAGAAAATGTATTTGCTACAGCATTAGGTCCGGTACACACGGACGATTCCGCAGGTGAGATTTTTGTCATTGTAGCAAATAGGTACTGCGAAAACCACTAGGTCAACTTCCGGATATTTTTGACGCTGACGCGTGTTGTGGACGTGTACCGGTGTGCGGTCGACTGCACGCCAGATTCAGAAAACTTCTGAACTTGACTGTCGTTTTTCAACTATTAAAAAATCGTACATGACTCACGCGCGCCGATTCATCCGTGTGTACTGGGCTATAGAGTTATAATATGCACTTACCAATTTAAAAACAAACTCAGAATACCACAAGTACAGCACTATTATGTCAATAGATACATGGAAACACAGCCACTACAAGTATCCCTTACGAGACTGACATATGTACATACAACGACAGGCCAAGTACGTAGGACTAACGCACTATAACAGACTCCCGATAAACGTAAAAACTATTGGACAATTGAACATGTTTCGAAAATATCTAAAAACAAATCTGAACGAGTTAACACAGACAAACGAAGACTGAACCACTTACTTACTGACTTACTTACATTCATGTAGATTAAGCTTTTTTTCCAAATTTAAGCTGCACACGGGCTGAGTCCTGCATTATTGTTAATGTCACTTAACTTTTTTATGGAAATATAAAAATTATTGTATTGTATTGTATTAATTTGTCGAGTTTTTAATGTTTTTTTTTTCGATAGCACCTCACCATTCCGGTGTCTATCCGGTCCACGAGTCTTTGTACACGGCGTGGAAGCGTGTGTGGAGTGTGAAAGTGACATCGACGGAAGAGTACCCCCACCTGCGCCCGGCTCGTCTCCGCCGCGGGTTTGTACACCGTGACATAATGGTGTTGCCTAGGCAAACCTGTGGCCTCTTCACTCACACAATACTTATTGATCGTTACCCGGGGGGCCGGGAGAAACTGGACGAGTCCATACAAGGTGGAGAGCTATTTCAAACTCTAGTCTACAATCCAGTGAGTAATTTTACTTTCAACTCACTTATAAGGTCAAAACTGGGAAATGTCTGCCAACGATTCGAACGCCGGTGACTCGCTGGGAAATTTATCATAACAGCAAATGGCTAGTTGGAAAACCACTGAGTCAATTTCAGATGATTTATACACGCCCGCACTCAGGTGCCCGGTTTTCCCCTCGACACGCCAAGGAAACGGCTCAGCGTCAAAAATCTTAGGAATTGCGTTCATATTTTTTTTTTGCCCAAAACAATCACTAACCCATTTCAAAATCATTCGTATGTACCGGGCCTTAGTCACGTGACTTTTTGCATACATGTATTGCATTGCAATGTAGTGCTGGAAATGTTGCGCACTTAGTTTCGGGTTTAAAGATTTACTATTAACAAAGTTAATTTAATACGGGAGTGATTGAAATTTGGGAGTAAAAGAGAGGTAAGAGAGTGAAGGGATGCATGCGGAATAATGCAATGGTGCGTTATAATATAGGGGGGGATCCGACTGACTATTAATTTATATTGAACGTTGCGGGAAGACTAATTTTATTATCCTTCAAATCTAGTGGTCTTGGGCTAAATCGTAGTGGAAGACAATTAAATTATAACTTGTTGAGCTGAACGGATTTGAATTGTTACCTAGTAAAATCAGGCTATGAATCTCATATAAAATTTAATAATTTGCTTTGAAATATGTGTAGCCCTATGAGTGCATTGAAAACGTTGCTTTATGTTTCAGATTAATATTTTTATGACTCATATGTCGAATTATGGTAACGACCGACTAGCTCTCTATACGTTTGAGTCAGTTATCAAATTTGTACAGTGTTGGACAAATTTGCGTCTGTTAAGCCTACCCCCTTTGACGCTTGCTGACAAGTACTTCCAGCTCTATCCTGAAGAGGTCGATCCTGTTTGGAGTGTAAGTATGATATCATAAAGCGGTGTCCACACTATGCCGCGTTGGCTGTTGGCACTGCCAGCGCGGCAAATCTGATTGTTGGCCTCCCGCCCACACCGAGAGTTGATATTCAGCCGCGTGCCGCGTGGAACTAACGGTTGGCACGTCGCCACTAGCCGCTCTCGCTGGGTTCCTTTGATGGAGACCGACACTTTAGCGATTTTCTGGGGCAAACTAACGGCCACGTCCACATTTTCTGGCCATGCTTCGGAGGGCATGTAAAGCAGGTGGTCCTTGGCCTTCCTAGTTGAGTGTAAGAGAGGGCTTTATGGCCCTAACTCCGCTAGGTTAGCTTAGTAATAGAAACAATAAAAAGTCGTTATTATTATTATTATTATTGTATGGCAGTGCCAACAGCCGACGGTGGCATAGTGTGGACACTGCTTTAGGTCCAAAAAGTTGCGATTTAGATTCACACGCAATCTTTCATTTTTGTTTGACTCTTTTGCTTTCATTATAGAATCCATGTGATGATATGCGGCATCTGAAAATTTGGTCCAAAAACAAGACATGCGGGCAACTACCTAGGTTCTTGGTGATTGGACCCCAGAAAACAGGGACCACTGCTCTTTATACTTTTTTAGCTATGCACCCCGATGTTCAGAGCAATTTCCCAAGCCCTGAAACGTTTGAAGAAATTCAGTTCTTCAATGGAAAAAACTACTATCGTGGACTAGACTGGTAAATATGGGTTATTGCAATATTTTAGTGATTATTTAGCGACAACAGCAACAATTAAGAAACCATTCCTACTAGTTTATTAGGAATTTTGCTCCCATTTGTTATTCGCAAAATTTGAGCATTAACTGGTGGAACATGACCCAAGGAAGAACAAAAATGTGGGTTGCCTACTTGGACCTGGCCAGGCCGAAAGAACTGCGCGAAATTAGGCAATTTGTGCCCATCTGTTATTTAATCGAGTCAAAAATCAAATGAAAGGTTATTTTGTTCCCTATCCAACAATATAGTGTTGCCGTTGCCTAAGCAAAGGTTGGACTGAACCATGGTTGCCTAGCCTAAGTACCGAAGAGTTGATATTTTTAACCTGTCCAGTTCAGGATCTTGCTAGACAGCCCATTTCAAATTGTCATATTATACATGATCTGTATAATATTATGTCATATTCGAAGTACAAATGGGGAGAAAAATTCCTAATTGGGGGATCCTATGCAGTATGATTTCGCCGACTGATGGAAAAAAATCGTGAACTTTTATTTTACCAAGAGCTTGTTGTTCCAGGTACATGAATTTTTTCCCTTTACCGAAAAATGTGTCTGGCAGTCATTTTCTCTTTGAGAAGAGCGCTACTTACTTCGATGGGGAGTTAGTACCAAAGAGGGCGCACGCTCTTCTCCCACATGCGAAATTGGTATGTACTGACAGTATTTAAAATAAATTCAGTACAACAATGTTTAGCTTCTGAGGAAAGCAGTTGTTGATCTCAACTGTGGTTACGTACCAACGTTGTAAGTAACCATATTGATTCACGTTTGACTATCATTTCACATTCATTCAAGAAATGATTGTCTGATAGTCAGGGAAGAAATATTTCAATGTTTTGTAAATACTTGTTACAGATAACCATACTCTTGTCACCAGCAAAGAGGGCTTACAGCTGGTATCAGCATATGCGCGCGCACAAAGACCAAGTAGCCCTCAACTATTCGTTTCACCAGGTTATCACAGCTTCTGACGTGTCGCCAAAGCCGCTTAGAGATCTTCGCAACAGGTGACTTTTTTTAATCTCAATGTGGCCCATGCCAAAATTGCTACAAAAGTGCAGTAGTAGGACAAGTTTGTAAAAGTTATCGGTGTTGTTGTACTAAGCAAAGTTTTAATGTATTCTTTACAGTTGAATTTTTAAATTAACCAGGCAATAATTCGACGGAATAATTCTTGCGTGTAAATGTATAACCGATTATTTTATATTTGTTCCTCATTAGTTACTTTCTAATCATTTCATTGCAATGCACTGAGAAGCCCAACCCATCAATACAATGCATACCATTGGAAATGGGAAATTCAGTTGATGCTGGATTCAGTAAAATTATCCAAATACTTTTAGGCACAAAAACAGAATAAACATAATAGTCTCCTTAGTAACTTTGTAAAACTTGCTGTCACTCATTGTTAAAATTAACTTTGTATAGTTTTACGAATAAAATTAAATTAAAAATTCACAACCAGTTTCGGCTCACGCCATCGTCAAGTGCGATTGAAAACAGATAAAACAAAAGGTATGCAAGCTAAAACAAAATAAAACTCATTGTCAGGATAACACACAGCATCGCATAAAGTAAACAATTTAAATTGAACAATTAAACATTAACCAATGGAAGCGCCAACATGGGGGAACTAATTAAAAAGGTTATGTCATTAAGTAACGATTTGTTTTTAACCATAGCTTCCCTAATCTCAATGGTTTCTAAATTATCAAGAAGTTTCCCCTTGTTGGCTACATGTAAGATCTTAAAATTATCGAAATCACAGGCATGTTTGTGGGTGTTTATATGTTGGGCAAAGGCGGACTGAGTGTCGGGTTTTCCTACCCCCCGTCTATGCTCCGCTATTCTTTCTTTAAACCCTCTCTCAGTTTGTCCAATATATAAGCAACCACAATCATTACAGTCTAGTTGATAAACCCCTGATTTCCTCCCTTTCTCCAATTTAGGTTTACAATTAATCAGTTGCTTACCCAACGAGTCCACAGAATAAAATGACATATTCTTATCGACCCTATCTCCAATCCAAGAGGCCAACTCCAAACTAATCCTACCCAGATATGGTAACTTAACGTACCCTTTATCTGGTTCAGAAGTCAGGCTCGCTCCATAAACTAAAGAGAGGGTCAACTTATTCCTGTGTTTCCTTAAAATATTCTTAACTAGACTCACAGGATATCCATTATTATTAGCAATTTCCATAATTGTTGAAAGTTCTTTGTTAAAATGTACAACCATCAACGGTACATGTAAGAGTCTATGGATCATGGAGTGTATGGCCGCATGTTTGTGTTGTGGTGGGTGAAACGAATCCTCTGGAATGATACTGTCTGTATGAGTAGGTTTTCTGAAGATATTGTACCCTAGTTTACCATTATCCATCCTTGTTATAGTTTACCGTTATGATCTTCACTTCATATAAAATAAGTGCTGTGGTGTTTGATACGATTTGTTTGTCAGAAACCAGACCTTTTCTATGCTACAGTATAAAGTGCTTTTTGCAAAACAATTGTATCAGTTGGCTACGACTGAGTATATGGGCTACAGCGGATTTTGTTTAAAAAAAATTAAAATCAAAAATAATTTCGCCTGAAATTCCATATGTACACTAATAAAAGTGACAGCTGGTTTGGTGATAACACCATAATCAGATTCTATTTGTATTTTTGGAATTTCGTTCTAATTAAACTTATATTATCAACTTTTTTTTAATATTTAGCTTCCACGAAGTCGCTAGAGAAACTCTCACTTGTTTTGTGTGATCAAAATGTCACCAATTTATTTATTTAAATCAAAAACTGTGTGTGCAAGCTTCTGCGAATCTACACCACCACAGAGAAACAGTATAGGGTTTCGTCTGTGGCACTACCTACGAAAAAGACTAATTAACTGTATAGTATGTGATACAAGACTCGATAATTGGTTTTTCCCATTGGTAATTGTAATGTTGGTTCTCAGATGCCTCAATCCGGGGAAGTATGCTCAGCATTTGGAAAGATGGCTGTCCTATTACCCCGCACAGCAGCTGCACATTATTGATGGTGACCAACTGAAATCCACCCCTGTTGAAACAATGAACGAAGTGCAGAGGTTCCTTAAAGTCACTCCCCCGTTCGATTACTCCAAAGCCCTCCGGTATTAACACATTTTTGTTTTCTAGCATTTAACTCTTAGTCCTGTATATATATCCTAGTAGACGATATTATAAGAGCTACGATACTACAGCATACTATTTTGTAAAGAAATTTTACTGCGCTGCTCTGTATAACTAACATCGAGATGGTTGTTCAGAAAAATTAAGTAGTTGGTTACTTTAACATGGCTGACGCATGTCAAAGATAATACAATCGTTTGTACTTCATGCTAGGTTTGGCTGTAAGTAGGAGCAACACAAAATTCCTACATGGTTGTTTCTGTTGTATAGTAAATTACTAAAAAAAAATTAATGCCTAACTAACTCTGTAACTGAATGCAATAATAGTCTTGTTATTTTCCCGTTTCAAGGTACGATCCAAAGAAAGGATTCTACTGTCAAGTTGTGAGTGGTGATCATACAAAGTGCTTGGGGCGAAGTAAAGGCCGGCAGTATCCGCCAATGGAAGATCGCTCATACAAGCTGTTGCAGCGATATTACCAAGCCCATAATACTGCCTTGGTCAAACTGCTAAAAAGACTCGGCATTCGGAACATTCCTGAGTGGCTCAAAGATGATCTAAGTGATACTATATCTGTTTAGCTTATCGGGAACTTTGGTTGGCTTATAACAGCTCGGCTGTTTACTTTCGTCCTAATTTTATTTCTCACATAGATGTATTATCGTAATTTACACTAATGTTTAGGCATAAGTTATTTCAAATTTTCTTCTTTATAGCTATTTGGAACAGAAGCACCTCAACCGATTTCGAAGGGTGACTTCTAAGACCGGATAGACTTCATTTTCTGGCAAAGCCAATGCAATTCTTCCTATTTTATATTATTGTCCATTTTACAGTAGTGTAAATCTTTTGACATGAGTTACTAAGCTAGTTTTTGGGAGTAAGATGATATTAGTTTATTGTACTGCGTAAAACTGGTAACAATGCTATTGGTATGAGACTTACGTATTAAGGGACTTTTGACTCGTCGCCTTGGTGTTGACTTGTAACATATCGTTTTCAATTGACAATTTTTATTTATGACGATACTGTATATCGGCCTGTTCAACCCTAACTTGTAGTTCTTATCATTCCATTTAATTTTACCAGTTTTAGCATTATCTATTTGAACAGGCTTTACGTGTACAATGTATTATAAATGTTAGCCAATATTTACATTGATTGGAAAGTAGATAATTGATGTATAATTATGTAGCAATAACAAGCTAGCTCGAGTGAGAAAGCAGGACCTGCTGCGTTTGCTTCTTTTTTTTTAATAATTTCCTTGGACTAGAAATATTTTTACCCTGTTGTAATCTGTTGATAGTCATTTTATGTAATTATCCTTCTCTTCATAGATATTATATGTAAACAATTTGCATTTAGTTAAAATTTAGAATAAGCTTTGTCGAATTGATTACCATTGTGGAACTCAATTCTACATTATCTATTTGGGAAAATTTTGATCATTTTTCTGACCACAACTGTACAGTGGTATACCTATTAAAGTGTCAATTTTTTTTATTAAATTAATTTGAACCCAATTGTGGCCCTGTCTTAAAAGGCAGCTGATACGTAATAGTTGTGTATTTTATTTGTAGCCACACATTCACTCAGGAGCAGACTATTGACTTTTTTCAGCCAGTGCTTATTTATCTACCTCTACCTCTTCCTCAGTCGATATCATAGAAATGGCCACTAAGCAGCCTCTCATATGTCTAATCCTAGATTCAATATTGTTTTCACAAATCACGCCTTGATTTCTTTTTAAAATAATATTTCTTTTCTTTAAAAGCATCCGGGTTAATATGCAATTTGTACCTGTGATTGTATTACCTCAATGTAATAGAATAATTCTATTAACGCCCATGGTCCTGCATTGCCATTATTCCATGTTAATGATGTACTTAATAAAAAATGTTAAAATACTGTTAGGTAGGCAACTAATAAATTATTGTGCCATTGTAGGTGGAATTGAGCCATCTAGAGTTACCAGTGGTCGATACCGCAGGGCATGTATGAAATATGTTATATTATTAGTTTCTATAAGTACTATAATTAATGTTACGAAGGGCTATTTCGCCCTCAAGGCTCAAATCCATTTTATTAAATGGTGCCAATGGCTTATCATGCGAGAGGACTATATAGTAATTAAAGTCCTAATAAGATGCTTGTAGTATGTATTAGCTGAAAGCACCATTTCAACCACACGGAATCGCAAACTATTGCAACAAAATTTTATTAATGGTTGTGTACAAATTGTACAGTATAATGAATTTGAGCATGGTGTGTATAGCCCAATTAATTTTTATATTTGTATTAAGTGATAAATAATTAAATTCGTTAACTTGTAACATTTAAATTCAGTTGGAAAGAAGGTTGATATCGAAGATACACACAAAATGATTATACGTAAACCTTAAGTTAAACATAAGAGAAACCCCTCTTTAGCAGTGACTAGACTACCTTATTCAGCAGAAGAAAAGTCCCCATGGTGTGTTTATTTTTTTATTGCAGTCAAAGAAAAAAATGTTTAGTTTTAGCACACAACTCAGTTGGAAAGTGGGGTGTCATGCCGTCAGGCATTTAAATCTTGGTACCTAAATAAAATCAAAACGGCTAAAAATATCAATGAGAGGCCTATCAACCAAAATGGGAAAGAATAATTGCATTAGAAAGAAAATGAAAAATAGTGAGCTGACTGCAAAAATAAATTAATAATTTAATTCTGGATAAGCATTATAAAATATGGGTGCTTGCCTTTGTAGCAATTACGTCATTTTTGCCATATTCCCATTGGGATTTGTGTCTTCTGCTAAATGAATTATCTACTGGATCCCATATGCACCATTAGCATTCTAGGTGATCTATTTTTATTTGTGCATATTTAACGTATGGTAGGGTACCAGTTAAGGTAAACCATTGTCCGATAGTAAAATTGAAACAATTAAGTCAGAGTGAGACTTTACTTTGCCCTTTTATATTTCCGAGTCTTTTACTACTAACAAATTGCTACCCATTGTACTTATTATTTTCCAAATTTATAAACCAAGCTTGATTAAAGAACTCATCTGTGCTGGCTTTTCTATTAATATCATATTTTTTTTAATTTCTGAGCTACGAAAAATACAACTTTGTCAGGTACCGGTAATTATCAAATTGATGAAAACGCTGCCGTTTTCGTAGCTTGATGATTGAAAATGCCAAAGCAAACGTTAGGTAACGTACGTTTTAAAATATTTTAGTTATAGGCTTACTTGTCAAGTTGTGTTTTGTTTATTAACTACCTGCAGCCTGATCGAGGCGATTATAATACCGGTATTTATTTAATCCCCTGGTATTAAAAACGTAAACAAGATAATTTTATAATAGAAAGTACTATTCAAAATTTGTTTGTTTACAGTTATAATCCTAGGGTATTTATTTAACCCCGGTATTATAATCGCCTCGATCAGGCTGCTGTACAACGAAGCAAAAATTAGTAATGGAATACTTAATTTGCATTTTTAACAATATTTTGTAGCTCTCAATATTATATAAAAAGGTAGCCTACGTTACGTTCAGGCCTAAATTTACCATTAGATCCGGGCCTAGAGGCTTACTGCGTGTATTTAGGGGCGCTGCACACCTGCATCCGAAGGAATTAATGTAGGCCTAGACTACGCAATAGCTAGGGCCGAAAAATAACTTTTATTTTTGTTCAAGTTTCAATAGGGCGGAAAACATGCGAATTATATAGGCCTAGAAAGAAAATGTGTAAGATTTTTAGAATCGGTTGACATCTTCCGATCCCCCATACGCTTTGAAGTTTGACATAATTTGAAAAAAAAAAAATTTCATAAGAAATTAGTAGGCATGAAATAGAACTTGCAGCTGAGGATTTATTTATACCTACATACCACTCGGGGATTTTTTGTGAGAACAATAGGCCTGAAATGGTGGGGGTTAATGAATTTTGATACCTAGTAATTAAGTGATGAATTTATAGACGAGCCCAAGTTGGGCCAGCTATGGCTAATTTACAATAAATAGGAAAGCAGTACAATATTAAATTCTGTAATAGGGTTATTACAACTACACCATATTATGAAATCTACCGATGTGCCATTAGCAGGCAAATATTTCTATTAGCCTACAAAAAATATGGTAATTACTGATCTAACTTATTCTGCAAAATCTGCGTCAATTACCTACCCTACCTACTCAATAGCCATTCTGCTAAAAGGTTAAAGTTACAGTTATTAATAATAATGAATAAACTCGTATAATCAGGAGGGCACCTCATTCATATCTTAGGCGCCCATTCCACCGACCGGCTAGGGCTATTTACAAAAACGGTGACGTCGTAGCAGACATTCAAGACTTAGGTGGCGTTTCCATCAACCTCTCATTGCAGATTGCAAATGACATTGACGGAAATTAGAATTTTTCTTTTGATAGAAATCTATTAAAATGTTTGTACTTAACATATCCCATGACGCCATTTTTTAATTTTAGCTTGTTTGTGATTTTACTGTGTGATCATTGATCAATTTTATTTATGGCATCGAAGAAAATAAACATTTCCGTCAATTCTGCAATGCGAGGTCGGTGGAAACCCCGCCTAACTCTTGAATGTCTGCTACCACGTCACTGTTTTTGTAAATAGCCCTAGCCTAGTAAATATTTATTCTATGGCCTTAGCCGGTCGGTGGAATGGGCGCCATAGCAACTTCAAACAAAGGATTGGCGCTATGTAATTTCCACAGTTGAGCCCATGCCCAAGCAAAAATCGTGTGCGAACGACAGAGATTATGCCATGTGAATCGCGAGTTCCTAGACACCCTGAAGAGGGTACCAAGAAGGTAAATAAAGAAGATAAGAAGGCTGAGGGAAATATAGATCAATGAGTCAATCGGAAAGGTAATACATAGATTTAATTTAATCTGACTGTATTTATAGGCCTACTTCAGATGCAGAACTGGACATATTAGGGATATGAGGAGTGCCATAGTCAGTCATACAGACGAAGTTCCTAGCCGCTTGCAAACCTATATTCCCGAGCCAAGTTACAAAGTCGCTTCCAAGTTAGGTTACTAGCAAGTATCAAGCCACTTTCGACGTAGCCTAGGTATATACTTTTTGTATGAAAAGCGATAAAAGTCTTCCCCCCCCCCTTCTTAAGGGGGAAAAAGAAGAAGTCTTTGTTCCAAGATTTTTTGCCAATACTGTAGGCCTACATGTCACACATAGAAATATACATATCACATACATATATATGTATATGTAGTATATGTATGTAGTATACATATACACACTTGTCCGATACCGTACATACTATATAAAGTTAAAAATTTTTTTACAAAGGTGATAGTGTGCCGCTATAATTCCCTCTCTTTTAAATCCGCGCCCTATAGAAGAATACAAGCATTACACATTCATCCCACCCTCCGCCACCGATTTCCATCCCAGTCCACTAAAACCCATAAAACTAAACCAAGACCATAGCAATAGTGCCAAAAAGAACGTTGAAATAGTGCAGATAGTGCTAAAAGAGACATCCAATGAAATGGGGTTTGCAGATACGGTACGCAGTATAACGCATGGAGCCGGGGGAGTACAGTATGTCTCTACGGGGTGGCAAGAGCGGCCACAGGGGAGCAATGCCGATATCAGGTGGAAAAAACATGGCAACTAAAAACGCCCTGAATAACCTAAACTTATAGGAAACATGTTATAGAAAATGAGAAAATAATGGAACCATCAGCAGTACGGTAGGTTTTGCACAAATTATTATTAAACTCTACACCGAATTTATTTTACACTACGGTACGCTTAAATTAAGATGATCAGTTTGGAAGGGCTAACTGTTTGGAGTTTTATGAATAAGTATTCGTCTGTAAAACCTTACGTTTTTGCTGGCAAAATGTGTAAAACCCACTATTTCGCGCTTATATATTCTTACGAAAAAATTACTCGAGGCAGACCCTAGGACCCCCTTTTTGGTGTAATTTTAATTCCGTACGTCCTATTCTGAAAAATCTAAATTTAGCGACGGTAAACCCCGGAACAGTTCAGCCGGGAGAGACCCCCGGGTCCCCTATTTCTAGTTATATTATTATTAGGTTATACATTATTATTATTATTGTGCGGTACATTGATAAGGCGGGTATTCCACATACGTCAATCGTCAATGAAAAATTGCAAAATGACGTAACAATGACGTAAATTGACGTGGTAGCAGAATTTTTAGTATGTCTTTAATGTCTGCTAAAACGTCATTTTTCAATTTTTCATTGACGATTGACGTATGTGGAATACCCGCCTAAGCGGTTCGTTTCTAAAATCTAATGTATTTTGTTGTTGAGGTGCTCAAAATAAGAGTAATTTCACTAAGTCTTGGTCTGTAAAATGCGCATATATCAGCCCTAAGAGATGTTTATCATGGGGGAGGGAGACATAAAAATATTTCACCTCACCCTGCCTGCCCCCTCTAGAAAGAAAGCTACGGACGCCCTTGCGGGGTGGCCGGGGACGTCTGCAGTGTTGATAGCGCCGCGGCTCCTCGCACACACAAACACCCCCGATCTCATTTTCCCGCCATCTTCTCCGAAAAGCTACAGCCTGAGGTATGTACATATACCTCACTGATATTCTCTGCATTTTTATTGCCCTATGCCAACGATCTCATTGGGACCAGACATGTATACAACTGTATGGTATTTTCCCCTCATTGTTTCGGGGGTTGGCTATTAACTGATACTTGTATAGACAGTAAGGGACGGTCCCACGAACACTTAAAGTATCTGTAACATATACTCAGTGCACAGCGGCGCCAATACCGTGCAGTAGGTAACTTATTCCTAACCCTTACTTTTCAAAGGATGATGGGAAGTATTATATTATACAATAGTAATATTAGTATTAGTTTATGTCTAATTTTAAATAATAATAAATTCTAAGCTATCAATCAGCATGGTCATTATAAATGAGTATAGGTAGAGGTTGTTGCGCCCGTACCCAGAAAAATCAAACGTCTCATTTAGGCCCGATCTGACTCGTGATAAAAAGTTTAATTTGCTAAAATGAAGAGTAATGTGTATGTAAGTAGGATACTCCTAAAATTAGCACCTACACATTATCTCTCTACATTTTTAGACACACAATAAATACTGCGAGTATGGCCTATATATAATATGGAGCGCCCACGATAGAATAGTTATGTATTTTTTAAATATTGAATCCAATTTAAAGCACCAATGCAATAATATACCATGAAGCCCTTCATAATAAATGGATGACTAACAAACTATGCAAACAAACTTGAATTCCATTGAATTGTTGTTGGAACTATAGGTATACCTATACTGTTTGGGGGACCAAATAAAATATCGGTAGGCATAGGTATTGTTTTTATACTGTATAGATACGGTA
Organism: Psococerastis gibbosa; assembly: GCA_963971405.1. Taxonomy (NCBI): domain Eukaryota; kingdom Metazoa; phylum Arthropoda; class Insecta; order Psocodea; family Psocidae; genus Psococerastis; species Psococerastis gibbosa. The sequence continues at coordinate 18,047,931 of OZ020484.1, forward strand.
GTACATACCGTACTCAAACTCTAGTTTTAGTTAGCATGTTTGCACAAAGCAAATAGAAGAAGAATTCTGCGGGGGGCATGGGCGCCGGTTCCATAAGGCCTGGTATGGCCCGGGCCATACCAATATTCAGATTGGTATGGCTGTAATTATAATAATTTTAGGAATAACCACCTCATATTTTAGTGTATTTTGATAAATAAGTTCACTATTTTACATTGCTCTTCTTTAGAACAAATCATATAATTTATTATGAAAATTGAAAATTAAAGGAAATGAAATCGTCAAATCGATTATTTAAATCGAAATTGTCGGGAGCCAACAGATTTATTGAAATGATAGCTACAGAGTGAAGCCATATATTTATTGGGGGGGGGGGGGGCAATTGACTCCTTTCCCCCGAAAAAAAGATTTCCTCGGCCATACCAATAATTTTCACAACTCGGCACCCATGGGGGGGGGGGGGCGGGATATAGATCTGATTTGTTCTTGATCTTTATCCTGTGAAATTCTATATTACTAAAGCTATAGCTGCAGAGAATGCGGTACCGTACTCTGAAATCTATATATAGTATACACTTGGCAACGCTTAACAATAGTGTGAATTGCCCCATTGCGTATATAAAATGTGAGAGAGTTGTGTTACTATAAAGTGACCTATGGAAGTCCCATGGTGCTCGAGTCTGGACATTCTCCAACTTTGACAATCATCCTAGAATAATGGAGAGAAGATAGGCTGGTCTCAATATGCTGCGTGTTTGCTTCGTTGGCAGCTTAAGAGTGTACAGCCCGTAGGAAATTGGCAACCCGAAATTTATTCCTTTTTATTTTTTATTTAATTAACTAAGCATGTTATTAAAGATTTGGCTCATCAAAGTTGTAGAAGACTACTTCATGCATCATATTAGAAGATATTTTTAATTTTCGAAAGTGTAGTTTTTTCATAAACATGCAGATATTTTATAAACAATAACTTTTCACGTAAAAGCGATTTTATAAAAAAACTACAATTTCGAAAACTAAAAATACCTTGTTATATGATGCATGAAGTAGTCTTCTACAACTTTGATGAGCCAAATCTTTAATAACATGCTTAGTTAATTAAATAAAAAATTAAAAGTAATAAATTTCGGGTTGCCAATTTCCTACGGGCTGTACACTCTTAATCTATTTTGCCGAAATTTTCTACTTGTTGTGACTTACTTGTGTATTCATTCTGCAAATTTTGCGGTATTGTTCACACAATGTAATAATAAGACTTTCACAGGCGGAGTTACTTGGATCCTGGATTCTATTCTGCTTCATTATTGTTCACACACTCTGAAGGCTTGTATGTAGTTATGTCACGTCGTGCAATAGAACTGAGCATGGTCGAGTTAGAGCATTTTACGCTTTGCACGACATGAACTATTTGGTATGGGGGTATTAAAATTACATATGGGTGTTAAAATTACATATCATGGATGGGTATTAAAATTATATATCATGGGTATTAAAATTATATATCATGAGATGAGACCTTGACTACACAGATTAATAAATGGTGCCCACCATTCGCATTGGCATTTTTACTTCTGGTAATTTGTTTGATTTAAGTCTTACCAATGTTATTGCTGATGTTATTTTCATTGAACGGTATAATTTATTCTGATTCTGATAATAAGAAAGAAATTTCTAACTGAAAACTAATGTAAAATACTATTGAACTCAATATAAAGTTTTCTGCGTGATGCTAATTAATTATGCATCTATTTAATTTCTATTTCTATTTAAATCTATTCCATGACACGTCTTATGAAGCTTTGTATCAATCAATCAAATTTATGGAGAGATTGACTTTACTATATAGGCCTAGTAGTATATAAATAATAAATAATAATAATGATACTATACCGTTTGTACCTATATATTATTATAATCTTATTCCTGGGGTTAAAAATGCAAACAAAACAATTTTGAATAGCACTTTCCATTGTAAAAGTATCTTATATACATTTTCAATACCAGGAAAATATTAAAAATAATCGCCATAGTAGGCCCACAGAAGGTCCATTTATGAACTTAGGCCTACTTGTGTTGTGGCCCATTGCAGCATGGCCCCTTGTCCAATGACAACGACGTTATGGATTTTGCACAGTATTTATATTGTTTCCTTATGGATTTTCCGGCCAGTGGCAACCTACACCGGCTTGAAGCGATATAATGGACAAGCTGAGACAAGCAATGTAACTGCCGAAGGCATGTCTTAATCAAGTGCATATACGGTAACTTACGAGTCAAGATAAACAGTACAATATATATATGTATATAATTCAGTATCATTGAACAACGATTAAAAACGATGATTTTTAACTTGTCGAATATCCATTTTTGGCTTGGATGTCTACAGCATTCAGTCATTCACAACAATACAACATTGATAAACTAAGTCCTAATTCAGAGTGGAACTTTCTTTAACTTACACGAACATATTGTACTCCCATCCTTATCCCTATTTTAACACCGGCTGGGGAAAACGCAACTGCCAGGCTAGTTGCTGAACATATCACATATACAGTAGTACATTGGTTATGGAATAAATTCCTCTATACCAGTCCTGATGCCGAAGCGGGTTAATTCTATGCTACAAGGTTCCGTAACTTTTTTTTTTAAATCAGTAGTGGCCACTGCGTGATAACTTCCATAGCAAGGTGGTAGCGTGCTTGTACATGTGCGAGTCTCTACAAGCCATGCGATCGGAGACGTGTCGTGACTCAACACGGGTAATAACCTATAGAGGTGACTGAAGAGGTCAATTGGATACATTCATTTAATTGTTTGTATGCGATTAACCTTTTTTTTTTTAGAAAAAAAAAGTACTGCTGGGATAAAGACAAGAATTCCTCGGCATCTGCAGGAAGACTGTTGAACAATGATGAGGTATACATTATGCGGGTCATTGCAATTCTATTCAGGAATTCGAGAACATCCACAGGAATAATGATTCGATCTTTCAGTGTTCTTTTCCTGGATATAAAATGTATCTGGGAAGGTCCGCGAGTAATCCTCAAACTGAATCCTTGATATCCAAGAAATGGGGATAACAAGAAACTATAGTGCACATATCGTGCGTGCTGACCCCATTCCGCCGTTTCTGACTTTATTTGGTATTTCAAACTATAAACATTACAGTATATAACGCAGAGGCTTACTGTAGAGCACCTTCAGTGTGACCCATGGGCCATGAGGCTGCATGTCTATAGCATAGATCTTGTAGATAGATAGATATCTACCGAGCATGGCCGTGCCCAGGGACTCCCTCCGAAAGGGCTTTACACTGGATAGAATAATGGACTTTCAACAATAAAATACGGAAAAAATTTAATTTTAAATAACTTAACATTTTTGGAATTTGTAACACTTTGATTATTCGACTTAAATAAGTGTTCCAAATGTTTTCGTGGTCGAGTAGTATGATATTTACTGTATAATCCTATAACCCTGCCTTTATTCTCTTTACAATACAATCAGCTGAAGGATAGGAAACCCGTTAACAACCGAGAATACAAATTCCTGCGGTTAATATTTTTTTTTTAAATATTTGACTAGAAAATATATGGAAAGCGTAGATGTAGGGTTGCGCTACTTCCCTCATCTGACATAAATAACTTATGTATTGTTTAGGTGATATAAATGTAAGGAAAACTGAAGTTCATACCCACTATGAGTTTAATTTTCTCAAAAGTATGATCATTCAGCCATGAATAATTCTTACACCCCTCCCCCCTTCCCGCTTCTTCTCTCCATTTCATTCCAAAATTACAAAACATGTCATTAATCATGACCAAGTTGTTTGTTCCTTTCTTGTTGAGAGTTTCTATGGTGTTTATTGCCTCTTGTTTTTGCATTTACCAGGACAGTTGGAAAAACAAAAAAAGACACTTAAAAGAGCAGAAGTCGATGTCAGCATTGTTGTCCTAAAAGAAGTGCTGGAAACCCTTCAATTATTACAAAATATCTCGGTCACTGCGACTGCTGTTGTAAGGGGAAGCTTTCTCGGATATTGTCGGCTGGGATTATTCTCGCTGACAACCATTAATTAAATGCTAGCTTTTTTACATTTCTTTTTATTTCAGTATATAGCTGACATACAAATATAAATAACTATATATAAAGCTAACATTAAATTTCCACACTCGCATACCTAGCTGACATTTCATCGATCCAAACCAACGTACATCAGTGCGGTAATGTAGTACGATTTGTAAGGCAGACGATTCACGTAGTAAATACAGTTCTCTTTCACATACAATGGATTGTTTCAAATTGTAGAGTGTAGTAGGAGTTCTTTTTCGTTAAAAATGAAATCCTCGAAATTAAAAATCTCGAAGCACGCAGAAAGTATAGGAATCATTGTAGGAAAACTGCGGATGCGAATATTACTTAGAGTGGAAAATTCATTGTTAGAATTCGAAATTGATTTCACTGGCAGAGCGGGTAACTAAAATTGACTTGTGAGTTGTGAGGTTGAAGGAAGAGGTGGAGACAGGCTGCCGAACCAACTGGCCCATGGCCAAACCTTTTCCATGGCCGAACCTTTTCCTGTCCTTAACCCCCCTTTAAACGACCATTAATTTCCAACTATACCAACGGCCATTTTCAATCATGCAATTGAAATGAAATCCTATTTCATTAAGTTACCGAAGCGAATTTTGTTAGTAACCTCGGCCATACTACAATATTATAAAAGAACCGGTCCGAGTTTACTCGAACATGCTTTCCAATTTATCAAAATTAGTAGATAGAGAAAATGAGTAATTTCCACCTGACGTCACTGGAGGTGAGGTAAATTCTAGATAGTTCATAGTTCAGACCAACACATTACCACACAGCAATACTGGCAGGGCACGCAATATGCATTTGAGCGTGAATTTTCTATCATTTTTTTCAAAAAAACATTTTTTTTTTACAAAATCAAATGCTTTTCTGGGAAAGCAACCTGTCCGGTTTCGTTACTCAATTTAACACCTAAAACACGCCTGAAGGTAGAAATCATCGATAGAAAGGTTTCGCAGAAAAATTATTTTTTAATCATTTTTCATTAAAATTTAGTTATTTTTATTTTTTTACCCCCAGAAGCAACCTATCAAGGGGCAAACGACCCCACGCATTTCGTTAATATTAATAACGACTGCAATATATGTGAATTCAAAAGAAATCGTTGGAGTCGTTTTTGAGAAATAATTTTTTTAGACGTTTTTGGGAGTTTTTTGAGAATAAAACCCCCCAAATTCAGTTAGCCCCAAATAAAAAACATTGTTCCGAGGTATGATTTTTGTGAACTTACATGCCGAATTTCATCAAGATCGACCGAGTAGTTTGCCCGGAAATCGACGTACAGACAGACAGACAGACAGAACGACAGGCAGACAGACATTTCGTAAAAACCACTCTTTTGGGTTCCTGGGACTTCAAAACGTGTAAATCCGTTGAAATCTCGGAATCGAAAATTTCAACCGTCCCAAAGCTTTCCTTATACTACGTATAAATTGGAAAGCAACAATGATTTAACAACAGTGATTTAAAAAAAAGTTGAGATCTTTGTTTTAAGGAGACTATTATGTATATACTTAACTTATCTATTATAAATTAAGTTATAATATGGTAGAGACTTATTATGATGTCTGCTACCGTATTATAACTTATTTGTAATAGATAAGTTAAGTATCATGTACATAATAGTCTCCTTAAAACAAAAATCTCAACTTTTTTTCATCACAAATGACGGAGAAATTGACCAGTGGAATACACGCCTTAAGTATGTTACATAGTGCTGTTTCTGGCCAAAATGTATAGCCTGAGTCAGTGAGGGAGAAGACGAAATTAACTATTGTAAGTTGTAATGAATAATTTGCCAGATTTAATAGATATCCAGATATCCGAGTCAACAGCGAGCGCGACAAATAAATAAATAAATAAATAAGGATTTTATTGTTCAATTACTAAGCCAACCTAGCGGAGTTAGGGCTATAAGCCCTCTGTTACACTCAACTAGGAAGACCCGGGACCGCCTGCTTTACATGCCCTCCGAAGCATGGCCAGAAAATGTAGGTAGTGTGGGAATCGAACCAACAACCGTTCGGGTGAAAGTCAGAGTCCATACCACTAGTCTACATGTCCTGACAAAAAGTTGATAGCTGTAGAGGCGATCTGGTCTTGGCCCCGAAACTATTTTATATCTCTACGCCACTGGCTTGAGTGAACCGCTGACTTGACAAACGTACATAGAGAAGGTAAATCCATAGTTGTCTGTATCTGCAAATTGCCCCCTCATGACTGCACCAGTGCCCCACTGGGTTCACACTTATTGATGGCGATTCATAATGAAACCTTCAGGGCTTTTTGCTGCTACAAATACCGTATTACCATATTGGATTTTAATAATGCTGCTGGGTTTGCAAACTTTTATTAAAACACTCGTTTATTGATCGTTTTACAAATAAAAAAGGCTCCCTGAAATTATTTTGAGAATATAATTTATTAGTATTATACTTCTATTTGTATAATAATGCATATTTGAGTTAAGCTACTCGTATAATACGGTAATTAGTTTTTAAGTTAATCTGAAACATTGAATTCTGGAGCCCAGAATGTTTCCCAGTGAAGTTTGCTGGATGCTATTGTAGCCTACAGGTAGTACAGTAATAACTGGGGGAGGTCTCCACTTACTTTTTCTCGGCAACTCTGCTGAGATTTTATGAATTCAATTTAATTTATCGTCTGAACTAATTTTTCCCCAGTACAGTATACTATGGTAATTAATTATGAAATGAATTATGAAAAAAAAATGTTTTCGGAGTTTAATTTTTAATATTTAATTATTGTTCATTCAATACAGAGCATATTTTAAGGAAGCCCCATTGGAGCAAGCGTGGCCCCCAGTGAGGTGATTTTGACCCACTTTTGGGCATATTGCCCCACAGAAATTGCGCACAAATTTCAAATTCCAAGACTAATAAAACTAGAAATTAGAAAAAAAGAAAATAATAGTCCGTCGTAATCTTGAAAAAGTGTGATTATTTAGAACTAGGTATACTACCCATTATTAAAAATAATAGACCGAATGTGAACTTATTTATGGAGGGGGGGGTGGATACAAGCGAAATTTACACTGTATAGAATAGGATTTCAATTTGTGCCACCCAGTGAAAATTTCTTAAAATATGCTCTGATTCAATGCTACTATGTAGCCTACTCACCCAGTTACCAAATGAAATATAGGTACCTTACCAGTACTTATTGGAAAACGTCATACAATGTACTTGCATTGGAATTAAGGTAACGAAACATGAAGTTTCTTCGATTTGACAAATGCATGTTTATTTATGCAAATATTGGAATAACTAAGGTGTTTCATTAAATCATTGTCTTCAATAAATGACCCAACATACGATACTAATCTACTTTGCACCGTACATAGCTCCACTGTAAATGTAATTTTTATTTTTATTTTTCACTTACCAAACAAGTATGGAACCCTCTTTGCAGGCCTAAGTTTTTATGTCTAAACGTCTAATAGGAGGCGGGAGATTGTTGGATTATCTAGAGTACGGTGGGTTAGAGAAAACGGATGAGGTTCTTATTAGAATCAGCATAATATTACAATATAAACGTATTTCAGGTTAAATTGAAAACGAATAATTGAATCCAAAATTCCATATCGTATAGCTTAAACTGTGGTACCTACCATACCGAATTTTGAAGCGTGGGTTGGCAAAGAAATTGGATCGTGATCAACCGCCTGGAAATTTCAACAGGTGTTTATATCTTATCAAACCCTTTTTGGATCGCGCGGCTTAATTTTCGAAGGAAGATTGCTCGGTATATTTTAAGGATACTGATGTATATGTATTTTTTAGTATAGGCTATGTTAAGTCTTGTACTTAGCCTGCTATATTATAATGTAATTAAATTGGTCTATTGTTAAGAGCGCTACCTCAAGTATTCCTTATGTGAGTCAAAAGCAGCCGATAGTTAAATAGGTAGCAAACCTAGTACTTCAATAGGCCTATATAGAAATAATTAGGCTACCTAGTGTACCTACATTGTATATAAACAATTTATTTCCATATAATTGAACTTTGTACGAGCCTACAGGTGAAACCACTTGTCGACATCGTCCCGTGACAATACATTTTTATCTTTGCTAAATATTAAAAGTAATATAAATAAAATTGTCTGTATTTGGTTTTGCCCATAGGCAACGTGGTGGAAGTTGTAAATGAATTTATCAACAGTGGGAAAATTAAGCTGGTAGTTTCTCCCTGAGTTTTCATGTCTAGCTATTAAGGCTGAGTGTTCAAAATGTTTTGTAAACAAAAAATTTTGCTGATTTTTTGACGAAAATAATTTATTGCTCATTCCACAGATACAAAGATAACAAAGTGAACAGATAAAAAACTCATAAAATATCCAAGTTATCGCAGGAAGTTTATATTTTCTGAACTGAAGTATTATTACCTTAAAAAAAATGGATAAAGAGCCTTAAACCCACAGTTGTAAATCTGTAAGGGAAATAGACAGCTTTCACAGAAAGCTCGTATTTTTTAAGATTTTTTCATCTGTTCCCTTTTATATCTTTGTGGCTGTGGAACGAGCAATTAATTAATTTCGTCCAAAAAGTACAATAATTTCTTGTTTACAAAACATTTTGAACACTCAGGCTTGGCAAGAAAGTGGCCTCAAAAGTAGGGAGTTTATTAAATGGGCACGAAATGTCTAACAGTCCCGTTTAAAATTTCTTCAAATTTGTTTATAGTCTATATACGAGTATACTGTAAATATATAGTAAATATTGAACTACTATTGTAGTATTATATTGTATAGTTTGCTTAAAAGCGAATAATACAGAGCACTCCTTTAAAATTATTTCTCTTTTATCAATCATGGATATACAGTATGTAAGGTACATTTTATATTGGTTTATATACTGTACCATTATATGGTATATAATACATTAAACTAGCTTACGCTCGAGAGGTAACCTCCTCGTTATAACCGAAAGTAGCTAGCTAGCTAGAAAAATCAGCATCAGACAATGCCCCAGGATAGATCGTGGATTCGAATACCGCCAAGTGCATATTTTCCTAGATCCTCTACTTTCAGTTTACATTGGCGTCGCACTCAACTACTCAATACTCATTCCCAATGCATACTCACTATACAGTATATACATTTATATGACTCGTAACCTACCCAACCTTACTTTGAAAAGAGCAAAGGGAGTCTAGATTTATAGACCTTGGGCTAAGCATACAACTTTCACAAAGCCAATGGCGGAACCACAGGGGGGGGGGTCATGACCCCCGTAAATGAGTAAATTCATAGTAAATTCATAAGATACCCAGTAAAAAAAATTGAATAAAACTCAACTTTAAAAAAAAAAAAACTTTTAAACTTACAAAAACTTGTGAGCCCCCCCCCCCCCTAAATTTTCCACTGGATCCGCTTTTGCTGACAAAGCCATATAATTTATTTTACGAAATGATTTTATAAATAGACCGTAAGAGGAAAGGATAAGTACAAGAGGAAAGGACCGCGTTTATCATTTGACATAGCAGTAGGTCGTTTCCGCATCCCGGTATTTTTATCCCTTAAATCCTTCAAATTGATGGATTGCCTTTAGCAACAGAATGAAAAGTAAATGGAGTAAAAAAGTATAGATTAATTTCGCATATTTCACTGGTATCCGCTTTACATTTTAAGCAACAATTTCTGCTACATTAATCGATTTGGTTCGAAACCGGCCTAGACTTTTTCCTCGCTTACTTTTTATAAATTGATTTTGCCACAATGACCCTGATTACGCTGCTATTCCGTCATTTATGCATCAATAAAAAGTCTCTACCATATTATAACTTAATTTATAATAGATAAGTTAAGTATCTACATAATTGTCTCCTTAAAACAAACATCTAATCAATTTTTGATGCACAAATGTAGGAATATTGACAAGTGGAATAGCCGCCTTACCCAGTCTAATATTTATTCGATCGAAGGAAATTTTGGATTGTTTATTTTCAATACACCATTTGAATCTGATTTTTGATATAACCCGGCGCGCTGAGTCGGCATCCGGAGCTTAGTCACTAAACGATTCCACTGTATGTTCCTCGCGTAAGGCGCCCATTCCATTGACCGGCTAGGGCTATTTCCAACAACGGTGACGTGGTAGCAGACATTCAAGACTTAGGTAGCGTTTCCAACGACCTCGCATTGCAGATTGCAGATGACATTGACGGAAATGTTTGTTTTTCTTTTTATAGAAATCTATTAAAATGTTTGTAATTAACATATCCCATGAAGCCATTTTTTAATTTTAGTTTGTTTGTTTGTGATTTTACTGTATGATCATTGATCAATTTTAACTATGGCATAGAGGAAAATAAACATTTCCGTCAATTCTGCAATGCGAGGTCTATGGAGACGCCACCTAAGTCTTGAATGTCTGCTACCACGTCACCGTTGTTGGAAATAGCCCTAGCCGGTCAATGGAATGGGCACCTAATCGGGTGGTACTAATACCCACTGCGCTTAACTGCCATCAGCAATACTTAGCCTATGCTTCGGCGCCATCTATTCTACATTTATTGCTTTCCAATGTATACGTATAGTATAAGGAAAGCTTTGTGACGGTCAAAATTTTCGATTCTGAGATTTCAACGGATTTACACGTTTTGAGGTCCCAGGAACGGTTTTTACGAAATGTCTGTCACTCTGTCGTTCTGTCTATCTCCGTCTGTCTGTCTGTCTGTCACTCTGTCTGTTCATCGATTTCCGGGGATATCCTAGGCGGTTGCCAGAGGAGGTCCAGGGGGTCCGGACGGGGGTCCCCCCTTCTCAAATGTTTGAAGCGTACACTAGATAGAATGGAGTTTTACAGATTTTTAAATATATTGAGATTACCTCACGTCCAGTGACATCAGGTGGACAACTCCCCCCCCCCCCAAATATCCGAAATTTAACCATGAGAAAATTATTTACCATGAAATTACTAATTTTCTGTACTATAGACTAATTGATAAATTGGAAAGCATGTTCGAGTAAACTCGGACCGGTTCATGTTTGTATGTATTTTATTATCATTGCGAATTGCGCGTTTGACTTTCAATTTTCCTTAGATTTATTGGAACTAATATTGAAACAATATTAGAGTGTGTAATCAGGAGGATTATTAAATTTTTATCTATTTGGCCACTATCATTGGTTTCATACCGAATATACTGTAAATCATTACATACTCGTAATTTAGTTCTAGACGGAAAGCAAGGGACACTTATCCCGGTTCAGTTTCAAACTTGAAGACCGTAATTGGCACTTAACTTGTGAAATAACTCATCATCATCCGTAATGATCTCTGATGAACCCAAATGAAGGCATGACGGGGACTCGGCAACGTTAATGCTAATGAACATTCCTCTCTTTCTGGAAAAAAATATTAAACTGGGGGTTGCATTTAAAAGAAAAGTTCAGTTGTGGCTCGCTAATTTGTTAGTTCAGTCCCAATTTTAATTTTGATTTGGTGTATACTTTTTGTGTCTCCAACACAACTAAAGCCGCTTAGGTCCAAAACCGGACAAATATGCAAGTTTTCTTTCTATCCATTGCGGGACGTAAATCTGCAAATCTATCTACACACTTTTAATACCCATTTGGATTCGTATTCAACGTGGTCAAGAATTACAAAGCGTAGATTTAATTTTCGATATTGTGAAACTGTAACAGAAAACAGTGCGAAAGTAAAAGTTACCGGTAACAATATTAAATCTGTCACTCTCCACGAAATTTCGTTAATTCCCTGTAGGGATCACATCCATTATCACATTGCTGCATCCGCGGAGGGATTCCACAGCTCAATTAATTTTGCATAGGCCTGATTGCTGTTGCCTTGGCATTTGACAGCAGCATGGCAGACCGAAAGTAAGGGTCACACCAGGTACGCAGGTTTATCGAGAAAAGCTTGGTATTGTCACCTCGCACCACTCAGCTGCTTTTATAGAGTTGGTCACAGGCATGTCTTATTGATTCAACATTTCGTTAAGAGCAGAAATAGCCTGCAATATAATGAAAGGAAACTATGTTTATACGGCAGTCGTCATTCGTACACGTTCGTAGACTAGCTATGACTTTGTTGTTTTTTGGGTGAACATATTTATTGTAAAATTATATACTGTATTTGTACAGTAGGTATATAGTAAATATTTGCTTTGAAGTGATTAATTATTGGTTTATGGATAATTGTGTATGTGGAATTTTATAACAAAACTAGTTTCAATCACGATTCCTTGGCGTTGTTAAGGCAAATCCACACTACGCCAAAGAACCCCCTCTCCCTACACATACGACTCATCATACGAGCACACTAGGATTTTATTTTGTGGAGGCCAAAAATGGTTAAAACCTGAATGTGTCCAGAGCAAGTTATCAGGTTCTAAACAATTTGTGGGGACTTAGCGGCCAGACATTTTTGTTTTGTTTTTTTCACAGCCACAGCGATGGAGGAAGGGAGCGAGTGTGGGGGTCCGGGGTGGGAGTCCAGTGAATGGGGCCCTGGGCTCTCCACGGGGAGAATATAAATCTGTAGTCTAAGTGTAAAATAGGCCTAGACATATTTGGCTTATTTATTTCAATAAATTCAGCCTTTTGTTTTCAAACATTCAAACGCGTGGCGGGTTTTGAATACAATTAAAGGGATTAAGTTATGGGTGTCATGAATTTTAAGCAGCACTAAATAATGTGGCGGCTCCGTGGGCAATAATTTGATCGCGGAACACAATAGTCGCCAATAAGGAATAAGAAATTGCCAGATGAGTGTCAGTGTCAGATTTTGCACCAAGTCGGGTAATGGGGAAAGACACTAGAAAGACACCAGGTTGCTGATATTACGCTTTGGGATTATTGCGGGGAAGACGTATTGAAAACGTAGCTAAGAAATGCCATGATAAAACAGTGGCTGTTTCATACAATCTAAGTTCAGTTGGAATTTAAACACGTTCCATTAAATACTACCATACATCGGTTATCGAGATGAAACCGACTGCGAATATAGTCTTTAAAAATGAAGCCTATAGGCCCATATACAGTATATAGACATCTAACAAATTATCCCATCGTAGTTACGATACGGTAAGCAACGGTACGCAAATTATTAGCCTATGTATGACATTTCTTGTGAGGCACAACCCCTTTCTTTGAAATTATTCAAATTTCGTCATCCTGTCTCCGACTTTTATTACGAAGACGGCTGCCTCTCTACGTATAACGTTGGCAAAAACTTTTATGGCGTCTTTTGAGCGATTAATTTTTAATCTTCAATGTCTTCTAGTTCCATTTATAATTAATTAATCTTTATGGTAAAGGACAGCTTTCCAAAAGCAGAATTATATTTTATGATGGCAATTCCATCTTTTTGGGTCATAAAGCAGCTTTAGGAAACTTGGTTTGAGTAGATTGCCATTTGCGACATTTAATATTAGTCGGCTCGTGATGCGTTTTTGGGGTTTTCAAGTTACTGTATAATAGGATAAAGTGGAAGCTGTAAAATTGGTTAGGTATAGACTTGAAGCATAAGGGGGCAATTTCTCGCTGTGCTCACGTTGAGCTAGCTGTTTTTTCTTGTTTGATAAACGATCAGGAAGAGACCTCACCCCACCCCCATTTATTCTGCCAGTATACTGCCTAAAAAGGGTGTACAAGCATGGCCGTGCCCAGGGGGGGGTGGTCCATGGGGTCTGGGCCCCCCCCCCCCCGAAATAAATTTGTGTATGTAAACCTGTATGGTTTGAAGAATTTATCCATTAATTCATTAATAAATTACGTTAAAAAAAATCAAATCCTGGGCACGGCCTTGCGTACAAGTTAATGCTGTAGCTATGTGGTAGTAGTAGTTAGTATTGAACAATACTTACCGTACTGCAGTTAAATCTTTATACAAAAAATGCATAACCATATACTGTAATATTCGATTTTTTAAAATGTTTTCATAAGTGCGTTTCATGTTATTACGGTTAGTTACCCGTTACACACCAAGCTGGGTAATTTAAAATAAACCCGGAAATAAGAGCCATTTAACAGAAAAAAGCGAAACTTGCTAATTTTGATTTCCTACCAGTGGGCCCTACTATACCGTTTAGTATTAACTTATTATTGGATGGGGTCAAAAAATGTAAACAAAGACTTTGAATAAGCTAGGGCTTTCCATTCTACAATTATCTTGTTTAAATCATAGAATAAATATAAATTTTTAATACCAGGTTAAGAAAAATAATAATTAATTGCCCTAGTAGGCCCGCACAACTTAAAATCAGAACTGTCGATTAAATTTTCCAGTGGGCCTACTATGCCGTAAGTTATTCTTTATCGGCATAGTAGACCCGCTGAAAATCAGTGCATGTAGATTGAAATGTTTTGGAAATTTTATTAAATTTCCTTAGAAATACAAGGCAAGATATTGTAACAACACAGCAGTAGTAACTTCTAAATATAAATCTCTTGCGGTCAAATTGGGAAATGGGTCAAAGGAAGAAATGAGCTCGAGCTGTGTTTTGGTTTTCCGTATCTGATACAGAGCAGCTACTGTATATGAATGAATATATCCTTGGCAGAGAAATGTCTTTAGGCTCTTTTCCCGATAACAGTAATTTTAACCTTATACAATCTAAAGTGAGCTCTTATCACAATTTAAATTTGAAAACGGTCGAAAGTACTATAGTAATACTATTTAAGCTGGTTGGATTCGGTGGACCAGGCATTTATATCGATAACTGGAGATATCAATTTAAAAATAGTTTCAGGTTCAGATATCTACTTGTACAATTTAAATCGACCTGTTTGATTCAGGAAAAAATACTATTGCTTATTGTTCATTTTTTGTTTCATATCATTTACTAATTGCCCGAAGAATGCGTTTTCGGTGCGATTTTGAACGAATATAAAAATTCAGGGGCAGGTTCGAATTATTTTTCCGAACTAAGGATCACCTTACTGTCTGCCGGCACTGCAATGAGTTCAAGGAAACCACTGGTCACTGCCCAGCCCTGTGGTGGGCGCGGTTGGACTGTTTTGGGACTGCCTACGTCGACCAGGTCGATCTGATTGACTTGCCATTGAAGGACATGGCTGTCTTTGTTAAGGCGGTTATTCCACTGACGTCAATAGTGATAGTGTTGGTGATATTGACGTGGTAGCAGACATTTTTAGACTGTCTTTAATGTCTGCTATCACGTCAATCACGTCAATACCACCATTACTATCACTATTGACGTCAGTGGAATAACCGCCTAACAAGGTAAAGCTGCTGTTTTCAACAGTTAATTAATATGCAATGGTCGTAATATGAATGATTGGGGTACACTGATGTGATCCCAATAATATCAGCTCAACTCTCTAAATAATTCTATAATAAATAACAAGTGTACCTGGCATGGCCGTGCCCAGGGGGGTGGTCCATGGGGTCCGGACCCCCCCCCCCAAAAAAAAAAAAAATTTTCGTATGTAAGCCTGTATGGTTTGAAGAATTTATCAATTAATTCATTAACAAATTGCGTTTAAAAAAAATTTGAACCCCCCACGAAATCAAAACCTGGGCCCGGCCTTGGTGCCTGGCCCATTTCAGGTTTAGTTACAACGTCGAAATCGAGCTATATCAGCTGAAGCACGTTTTTAAACTAGTGCAATACGTTTTTCTCAGATTTTTTGACGTCTCCCACCGGTTCCGAGAAAAATGCCGAATCTGGGCAACCCTGTAAATTACTATACCTTGTCTATATAGTAGGCAGTGGTACGCTACAGGTACATCCAAGTTGTTAGTTCAGCAGTGCAATAGGACTAATCAATTACGAAAATAATGGTCGTTGGAAAACTACGAGGATGTAAGTCTGGAACAAGAGTCTTGTATTGACATTCGCATACGGTACTTTAATGGAATACTTAAGTCGGGTTAAGTTGCCCATCGGACATTTTGTAGTTTATGGAACCGCTTGAAGTACCTAGGTACTCGAGGTTAACATTAAAGCTTATGAAAGGGAGAAAAGACGTAAAGAACCCTCGTTTCGTATAATCCCTTAGGAATTTACCGGCGTAGCCGCAATATTTGCAAGTAAACTTCATATTTTACACATTTCCTATACATAACAGAATGAAGGACAGAACAGAATAAAGTAGGATAACGTAACGTAACGTTGGATGTGCTCTTAAAATTCTGGCTTATTTATAAGGCTGCGCACGGACTCGTTCCCATACTGGTTTAAGTCGAGCAAACGTATGTTACAATGTCATTAGTAAGCATGTATGAGCTGGCCCCTTGCCTCTTGTAGTCGATGTAGGTTGACATCGAGGACAAGAACCTGTTTGCCAACGGCCAAATATTCATGGCAACAATACCAATTATATCCGAAAATCCAATGGGGTTGTGGGCAGGGCAAGGTTTAAGGGGCCACTACAATAAGTAGGCTTAAAATACCTACTACTACTACTACTACTGCTACTGTCCGTTTGATTCTACTGTTAAAAAAAAGTATTTTATGTGGTAGTACACTTTCCACTAAGGGGTGTGCCACTGGAAAGTAATGGGTGTCAGGTGGAAAATAAGGAAAAGTCAAAACACATAAAATACTACCATGAGTATATGATCTCACAATAGAAGTGGGTTTCAAAATGACCTGCAGGGAAACTGCTGGTTGCTGCAGCTGTTGTTGTGTTGTTTATTTTTTAATTTACCCCTAAAGCTCACGTCGTTTTTGTTAATATGCACCAACCGAATGTTCATCTCAAATGTTTGCGGGACTGAGACAGCAAATTACCGCCAATCCATTGCTATTTTTCCAGAGTTATTTTTCTGTAAAAACTATTTGTTTAGAAATTTTAGAGAGAGAGAGAGAAAAAAAAGAGCCAATTTAAAAATTATACTGAGTTTCACTTATTGATGAGTGTACCGCAATCTTTTAAAATATAATAATAATAATAATATATACGTGTATTTACAATATCTAATTTTTACAATTTTTGTAATAGAGGCGCTCCCTCGTACCGTGAGGCGTGTGAGGGTCACGCATTATCTTGGGCGGCTATTACACTGGCAAGAAATGGCATTATTAGGAGTGGAAGGGCAATTAAGAGAGACTCAGCCTCTCTGACTACGTCTGACCACTGCCTGGATATGCCAAGTGATAGAATCCATCCAAAATACTGATTTAGGAGGGAATTCGAAACTATATTAGGGACAATGAAAGAATGCTGCGAATCAGCAGGAATTCTCAATAGTCACAAAATCAAGTGGTTTACTGATGGCTCTAGGCTAGGAAGTACCAAACCAAGAACAGGCCTTGGCGTCTTTGCTCCTGGGGTTAAATATCTGGAGTCTCTTAAGGAGACAACTATAGTCTTGCAGATTTTGCTATGAAGGTGCGGAGGACGATGCGATGCAATCGCACGAAGAAGAGCAGCATGCTCGGAAAGCTTGCAGTTACATGTAAAAGACCTGCCACTTCTGAATCCCCTCAAGATCCTGGCTCTCGTGAGAGAGATAGGCCTCGAGAAAGTGATGTAGATACTTTGTTGTAGGGGGCACAATAGGCCAATAGGCTTAAGTGCACACAGGTAACACCTGTACCCCAATTTATAGAAAAAAAAAAAAAAAAAAATTACACTGGCAATCCTCAGTATAGTAGCCACCCATGAGTAGGCTTACGTATACCCAACCTATGAGGAACAGAATCAGTGCATTTGAAATGTGGATACATGCGGACGAATGCTGCGCACATCCTGGAGAGAACTTGCTCCTAATGCCGAGGTTCTGAGGCAAATGGGTACAGACGCCGAGTTTCTGCTGACGGTTAAGAACCGGAAACCGACATACTAGGCCATGTGATCAGGAACGAAAAATATCACCTTCTGCATGCTATAATCCTAGGGAAGATAGAAGAATCTTTGCTAGAAGAGGCATACAAGGAAGAAGATCCCATTTTGGTGCTCAACCCCCCCCCCCCCCCCTCTGGCTGGTGAAGCCATCGCAACCAATGCAGGGGCAAGAATTTATAATAAGTTTATATACAGCACTGTCCCTATATCGTGTAGGCCTAAACCGCACCTATTCAATATATTGTCGAAGTACTGTGACTAACGACAAACTAGCTTGATGAAACAATTTGCATGAGTTGGCCTTAGTTGCCCACAGGCCAGTGACTACCATATAAAATCAGCCGACCCTAAAAAATGGAAGTGGCTTCTTATTAACATTTAAGCGAGACACAATGAGTAGGGAGGGTATGCGACTTCTCGTTAGCATCTCGGTCGCGTCCGCACCATTTTTCATTTCCTCGCTTGCTGTGCTGTTGCAGCAGAGTATTGTTCCGATTCAAATTATTTACCGCACCATCCAACACGTACGCGTCCGTCCGCACTTCCTCTGATATAATGTATTCCCTCTAGATGTGCGTTTAATATGCGGCTTCCCTATACCATAAATTCAAAGTTACGCAGATTCTGTAACAAATTTCGTAGTTATATGAGTAGAGTCGGAAACCTTTTTTAAATGCATATCCTAATATTCCTAATGGCGACTTAGTGCCGTGTCGAGTACTTTTTTGTGCCTACCTTCAAACCTTTCGTAATGCAAAATAGTGCTATGTATCAAATTCACGCGAATTTAAAAAAAATAAAATCAGGAAAATAATTTTGTCCATTCTCATATATAGTATATCTACTAACCTACATAATTTTGTTCAAATCAAAGAGCTACAGTTTCGTTCTTGTTTTCCTTAAAACTTGCTCTCTCCATCCGGGGGTTCTTAGCTTGCTCCCACTAACAGTATGATTCCTTGTAACTGCAACTTCTATTCCTGGAAGTTCACTTTCATCATATTGACCACGGACCATCAGCCCGGATTCTACTGCGGTTCTTCAGTATGATTCCTATCGTAGATCAGAATCCGAAATATCGTTTTACTATTTTCTAAACAAAATACATATTTAGTGAGTGTTTATATTTTATCCCTTTGGGGAAGGATCCATTAACTGCGGGAAACCTACAGTTAATGAGGGCAACTCTTAGTTGATTGTTCAAACGATACCTTCTTCTTCTTCTTCTTCTGCTTCTCACTCTACATACAGCCCTTGATAGACCTGCTCGACAACGCTCCTCCACTCATCACGGTTTTGCACGACACTTCACCATCTACGAACTCCCAACTGGCGGCGGTTTTGCCATGCTGAAATGAGTTAATGTAGCCCGGTTAAAACACAGTTTTAGAGTCAGAACCAATGCAGAACTCGTTAGCTGACAGGACTCTCATTTCGAACTCATCCTAAATGCAGTGCTATAGGGTCAGAACACTCTCCATCCATATTGGGGGTGGACCTTCAAATTTTTTGTGAAGTCCCCGCAGGAAATTATAAATGTTATTGCAAGCATAACTGTGATATATGATGCAATACTGTCGGCTCATTCCGACACCCATCCTGAGCCATCTGATATCCTCGGCCACCACTGATAAAATGACCTCTCCCCCCCCCCGCTCACAAAACCATTTCCTTCATTCCTCCAATGTACAGTTTACTAAAGTGTCAGCACTCGTGTGCAACTTCAAAACAAGCTTTTTTACTTTGTTGATGCTTTGCTAATGGAATGGAACTGACCGTGTGACATGTGACGAGGCGGCATCATCCCATGGCTGGAGACCGTTATCAATATGGCTGCTAGTGTAGCCTGCATAAGATAAGTACGCAATTTGGCGGGGAAAATAGCCTGCCCAAGCTAAGTACAGAGTTTTGACCGGGTCCAAGTATCCGTTCTGCAATGCTGCAATGTGTAAGACTTCGATATTTCTTGCGTTGGTACTTATCTCTGATAGTTGGCTTATGGTAAACGGGTGCCTCGAAAGGCATATTACGGCTCTCGCCGCTCCAGTTAATATATATCTATGGGCGGCATAGTGACAGTTCTAGCTAATTATGGCACTTTTCACGTGTTTAATGCCACGTTATTAATACTTGTAATGGGACTCTGATAAAGGCTGAAAACTTTCTGGACTAAATTGGCTGCTTATAGGTATACACATATGAAAACGTCAAAGTTTCAAAAACTCGAATTGCCAGAATCTGAATCTTGACTAAGTTTAAAATTGGGTTTGATTTTTCCATCGTACATAAGCCTTAACCAGACTTGATCTACTCTAAACGGTCACTGTTTCTCATCTAGTATCACTACAGTGATGGGAGTGGTAACAATTGAATATTAGAATATTAAAATCCCCCAGTGTCCTACAGTCCTACAGTTGCACTTTTTATAAGCATTTAAAGTATGTCAAGCTAATTTTCCTAGCTTTGGATTGCCCCAAGTGCCATCAAAAGCACGATTTCAAAAAAAAATTGCTATCATTAAATTTTTAATTGTAAGCTTACTCGCATTGCGAATACATAACAAAGATAAAGGAAATTCTTTTGTGATTCAAAAACTAATTAGATAATGCTGCAGCATTCTCCCACTCGAAGTGAAATATTTGCTCAAATTTGGATTTTAGCTTGAGAAAAGAACTACAATAGCTATGGTTTGTGATAACTCGTTACTGTCAGTCCTGGATTTATAAATAGGCCGTATAGACCTAAAATAAAAAAATAAGGACTTTTTATTGTTTCTATTACTAAGCCAACCTAGCGGAGTTAGGGCTATAAAGCCCTCTCTTACACTCAACTAGGATGACCCGGGACCGCCTGCTTTACATGCCCTCCGAAGCATGGCCAGAAAATGTAGCCAGTGTGGGACTCGAACCAACAACCTTTCGGGTGAAAGTCAGAGTCCGTACCACTACGCTACATGTCCTGACACCTCGACTAGACCCCGACTGCCCTAGACCTCGTCCTAGGGCGGCAGATTTAAAAGGACGGTCACTTGATTTCAGAAGATAAAAGTCAAACACGTCCACTGGTTTTCTGATGGTTTTTTTATACTTTCAATAAATCCCCTTTACTACAAATGGAAAATTATTATTTTAGAAAGGTATGTACATGGGGCGGGGGAAATAAAGTGGCCTACACTCATAAAAAATATAAATCCGGCTCTGGTAACTGTACTCTGTCATGCTTTCGCCTGTTACATTTCATCAATGGTAAGCTTGTCTCAGCTAGTCCACTATCGCTTGTAGCCGATGTAGTTTGACATCGAGGACATATACCAGTTAGCCAATGGTCTACAAATCATATGGAAACAATATAAATAATGGTACTCTAGCACCATTAGCATTGACATTAACATGCAGTTTTAAACAAATTGATCCAGCTTATTTCGCTTCATCAGATTATATGCATTAGTTTAATCCGTCCAGATACCTATTTCCGGGTTGTGTAAAAACAGTATATTTATATCTATTCCTAGGCTACACTTTGTTACTTTTAAGGCTTTAAATAATCTCAAAAAAACTTTCAAAAGGTTAATGGACATGGAAAAAAGATGGAAGTCATTAGGGATCATTACTCTGTGGATCAGCTTTAATAGCCCTTTCAGCAAATCAATCGCTCAATTGTACCCTAGTGGATCAGACTGACAACAAAAAAGTCTGCCCTGAAATGTCATTCAGTTAACATTTGTTAAATGCATTATGTTTCATTGTGAATTTAAGGTTCATCTGAAAAGTTGGCAGTCCTCCAAAAGCTCCCAATATTTGCATAAATTCGTCATCCGTGTCAACTCTCTTTGTACACGGTAATCAATTACCTATTTCCGCTGTTTTATGGCCTTGTTGAAAAAACTACTTACGTTACTTAACACAGATTGGGATTTTTGTTCTATAAAAAATAGGAAATCTGGTCAGTAATATGCAAGCATTTTTTGTCTCCATTTTTCCCGCTACCCGCAGGTCAAGTGCATATAATTAGTACCAACATCAGTAAACAAGACAGTATTTAAACAGAAACAATGACAAAATTAAAAATTAATAAAAAAGTAAACAGCAGATACTGTATGTAGGTCAAACCAAAATACATACTACAGTCCTTAAAAAATGGAAGTAGAATTGCACAAGCTCAACAATTAAGGGGGAAGAAACAATTCTATACAGGGTGGCAATGAAAACCCTTTCCTCTCAAGTTTTTGCTTTCCTATTTATACGTCAGTATTAGGCGCTTATTCCACCAACGTCAATAGTGATAGTAAATGTAGTATTGACGTGGTAGCAGACATTAAAGACAGTTTAGAAATGTCTGCTACCACGTCAATACTACATTTACTATTACTATTGACGTTGGTGGAATATGCACCTAAGGAAAGCTTTGTGATGGGCGAGATGTTCGATTTCGAGATTTCAGCATATTTACACGTTATATGAGGTCCCAGGAACCCAAAAAGGTTTATATAGGAAATGTCTGTCTGCCAGTTTGTTCGTCGGTTTGTGAGCAAACTACACGGATTTTGATTAAATTTGGCATGTAAGTGTATAAAAATCATATCTCGGGACCACTTTTTTCATTTTGAGCTACATCAATACATCCAATAACTAAAAAAAAAGTGGTTAAGTGTGTTTTCCTCACAAACGCTCCCGCGATTTTTTGATTAAATTCACATAATTTACAATATATTGTAGTCGTTATTAATGTAAACAAAGTCAAATTATAAGGTCACATGCCCCTAGATAGCTTGGTTCTGGGGGCAAAAAAAATAAAATAGACTCAATTTTCAAATTACTGAAAATTAATTATTCTATGGAACCTTTTATCGCTGCTTTCTACAGTAACTTCAGGTATGTTTTAGGTGACAAATAGAGTACCAAACTGAACAAATTGCTTTTCTAAGCAAAGTTTGGGTTTTGAAATTTGAAAATTATTATCTTCAGGAAATTATAATTCATGCCACAATACACATTGTATACCCTGCAATTATTATAGTGTTGTAATGTATTGGTGTGCCCGTTCTAGACTATGCAATCGCCCCCTTCGACCAGTTCAGTGCTTTGGGGCAACCGAAATTTGACCCTATGACAATTATTTACCATGGAACTACTCATATTAAATCTTGACTTTTTGTTGTTCTATTACTAAGCCAACCTAGCGGAGCTATAAAGCCCTCTCTTACACTCAACTAGGATGACCCGGGACCGCCTGTTTTACATGCCCTCCGAAGCATAACCAGAAAATGTAGCCAGTGTGGGACTCGAACTAACAATCTTTTGGGTGAAAGTCGGAGTCTGTACCACTACTCTATAGGTCCTGATACAGGTCCATATTATCTTCCTCGGTACCTATAGGGGTCTATCTTTATTTAAGGACTTTTTATGGACCCAGGCCTACTTATGTGGCCCATAGCTCCCTTGCCCAATGCCAGCGACCCCATAGATTTTGGACATGATTTGTATTGTCTCCGTAAGCTCACCATGAACGCAATGAAGCAGGCGAAGGCATGACTTAACCAAGTACAGATACGAGTCCCTCGGTACCTATACTAATTTATAAATAGGAAAAGCATACCGGTTCTCGTACCGGTTCTTTAACGAAAATTTCAAAACGGGGGATAAATGAAACATGACATACATCTTCACAATCGGCCACACGGTCGTAGTCTGGGCTGGTAACAAAATTATTGAAGCTGGAAATAGTCTAAAGAAGCCGTCAGAATATAATATACAAGTATCTAGGCTAAAACAGCTTTTGTTACTGTAAAAAATGTTCTAAATAAGCCTACTTAAAATGGTTCCATTGGTTCTTGCCAATGCCAACGAAACTATAGATTTCCTGTCATTATTGGTATTGTTTCGGTGTGGATTTTTTACCATTGACAAATTGGTATGCGTCTTTGATTCTACAAGCGGTAATGAAATAGCTGAGACAAGCTTAAGCCATTGACACATTGTAACAGGCGTAATAAGCATCAATGCACCATCAAGTTCGGATACGAGTCACGCTAAAACAGTTTGTGTGTAAATTTACATGCTGGAATCATAGAGCTTTTGTGTCTACTGTTGATAAGTAGGTTCTTCCTATTGAAAAACCACTATTTCCATTGGGGCGGCTACGAATTTTACGAGTGCAATTTTATATCTTAACGTATCCAGTAAGTCAGAAAAAAATTTTCATGAAAGGGAAAGCAAACTCCCTTTGTCTGAAGCCAAACAACTTTTCTTTTATCCACATCAGCGTTGTGGGAAAACACACAAAGTAATATGATTTCAATCCAATACAACGTATATAAAATATTGTACTTGCAGAAAAGGTAATAAACTTTTATAACATCAAACTTACTTCAAGGGGAAATAAAGTCTCTGAAAAGCTGCGATTAAAACTTTCTCCATTCCGTTCTGATTTAAATGTGTTGAAATTCAATCTCGAAGTGGAATTTTGTAAGTACTGGTACCTTCAGTATGGCGATTATGGCGACAATTTTGTATTTTTAATCTTAACCTGGGATTAAAAATGTCAACAAGATAAATTTAGGCTGCAGGTACAGTACCTTGCGACCGGCCGCCATACCATGTTGAATCCAGCGGACCAGAGCAGGTTCAAAGCTGCAGATAACTTGGTCGTGTGCACAGTGCCGGTAGGGAAACATGGTAGGACTTGTCCTGGTCACCTCCGAACTAATCGTGTGACTTTACTGTGTTTCCCAAGTGGTTCGGAATCCACTATAATCAGGAGGTCCACTGTCCTATGGGCTGGCATAGGACAGTCAAGTCGGGGTCGCTCTATGGGCCCAAATGAGGCCTAAGTCGTTATTAACCCGACGAACACTACTACTACTACAGTACCTTGCGCGTCAACTATGGCGATTATTTTTAATGTTGACCTTTGATTAACAATGGAAACAATATAATTATTTTACAATGGAAAGTACTTTTTTTTATATTTTTATTTATTTATTTTTTATTTATTTATTTATTTTTAAGGCGCGGGACTCTTTCGAGTATTTGCGGTTGGTGTGTGTGTGTGTGTGTGTGTGTGTGCGGAAGTCAAGGGTGTTTTAGAATGGTTTTGTCTACAGTCTACAGGTGGGGCATGACTCCGGTCTTGCTTAGAAAGCTTAATGTTGCCGTGACCGGCCCATGCTTGTCCCCTAATAAGTGTGGTTTCGGTAACGAAAATCTGCCCGCTGCGTATATAGGGCATTCGGTAATTATGTGTTCCACTGATTGTGGGACTCCGCACCTGAAAGTACTATTCACAATTGTTATGCTTACATTTGTAACCCCGGGAATAAGTTAATATTAAGCGGCATATTAGACCCGCAGATTTGCTACATGTCGTAAGGCAATTTTGTTCAAATAGAAAGCTTTATGTGAATTTAATGTCATTTTTATAGCATACCGTAGGTTAGGCTTCCGAGCCACTGGCGCCGACATGGCAAACATTTTAGGTATAGCCCACTACGATGTTTTTTACAGTTTTGGCTTAGGGGTCTGTCTTAACATCGTATTATGATGAGTTTGTTATGTCGGAATAATTAAGATACTTTTTTCGACTGCTATTTATGATTGTGTGGATAAATTGGCGCACCGACTGAATTAGGCTTTTGTTGTACATAATTGACTGAATTTGTCAGTAAATTATTCAGCGGATGCTCAGTCCTTTCTCTTCAAAATGTTGGTGTTTGAGCACCATACACAAGTAACGTACTTAATCTAAACTTTTTTTATTTTTTATTAGGATGTTATGAAGGTAGGTCCAAATTTGCAAAAAAAAAAATAGATTTGATTAAGCTATAACGATATTGATCAATCAGCCAATGGCCATACCATGTTGAATCCTCATAAACAGAGCCTATTAAAAACTTTAGCAAACTTGTTAGTGTGCGCAACGTTGTCAGGGGAACATGATGGGACATGATAACGTGCGTCTAAGTGCGTGTCGAGTCCTGGTCAACTCCGAATTAATGGTGTGAATTTACTATGTTCCCCAATAAGTGGTTTAGAATCCACTATAATGATAATCAGGAGGTCCCCCTGTCAGTCAACTCCCCTTCTCCCCGAGATGAATGATTCTGCCCATAGGGTGCCTCAAGTTAATGAACAGACTCATTCCCCCCACCAACTGACAGGGTTGCTTAAAAGCAGAAATACTGAAAGCAGGCTTAGGAAAAGCAAACATATATTTATCAACACAGTCAAGGGACACTGGGGAAATATGAAAATAGCAACCCAGCGTCTTAGCTGTTTGAACATAAAAAATTTGAAGTTTCCTATATTAAGAAAGAGATAAAAGCTTTATAACTTCTTTAAAACAACTTTTTGTTGACTCACATTTCCATTTTACACAAATATATACTGTATTTCCCAAAAGAATTCCAGTATGCTCTTTTGTATATTTTGGATACAAATTACATGTACAACAGTACCTATTGTTCTATTGTCAGGACATGTAGCGTAGTGGTACGGACTCTGACTTTCACCCGAAAGGTTGTTGGTTCGAGTCGGGCATGTAAAGCAGGCGGTCCCAGGCTTTCCTTGTTGAGTGTAAGAGAGGGCTTTTAGCCCTAACTCCGCTAGGTTGACTTAGTAATAGAAACAATAAAAAGTCCTTATTTATTTATTTCTTTACCTATTGTTCTATACTATTATATGGTTAGTAAGGCTACCATCCTTGAATTAGTTCTCTTCAAGCCCGTAGCCAGGATTTTTTTTCGGGGGTGGCTGCGGCAACTGTGATCCTATCCAGTGTAAAAAAACTTCTTGAGAATTCAATTGTATCTAGTGTATTCTTTTGAAGTAATGGTGTTACTGAGTACATATATGATAGCATAGCCACACCAAACGTCAATTTATAGGCGGAATTAGCTTTGGGGCGAGCATTGGCGTATAATATTTTGCGGATATGCGGACCAAATCGTAATGTTATCATAACGACGGTTTAAATTGCATTGAAATGATATTGCATTCTAACCCAAAGAGGGGGTCCGGGGGTCTCCCCCGGGGGAAAAATCCACCTATAAGTGCTAAACAGTGGGGTTTTACAGCAGCATAGCTTACAAAGGAATGCATATTTATGTTGCTACAGGGGGGCCCGGGGGTTTCCCCCGGAGGAAAGAAATTGTTTTTAAAAAATTTCGGGGGGGGGGGGGCTGCAGCCCAATAAGCCCCCCCTTGCCTACGGCCTTGGTTCTCTTAGATAATTTTCCCTAGATCTTGGTAACCTAATTGTATAAAGTATTAATTTAATTAACAACCTTTCGTTTGAAATACTACATACGAGTATAATCTTTAGACGCCTTCTTCTGCCTTTATAGGGCCGATGACGCGGAATGTACAGCAACGTTGGTGGTGTGGTAGCACACCAGAGCACGTTTGTGCGCGAAAAGAAGAGAGACGTGTCCAAAGAAGATTTAGCCAAGGAAGTTAAGGAACCTATAAGTGCTCGTCTATTCAACTTTATCCGAAGAAGAATTAATCCTGAGCCAGGTAAGTTTATTAGATGTACTGGCTGTTGTTTTTAAGTGGTGGTCTGTGGATCACAGGTTGGGAACCCCTGGTTTAAATAATTCCACGGGGTAAGTTATTCTTTCCGTTTGTGCTAGGCCTAAAAACGTACTCTTCAAACCCCCCCCCCCCCGAAATGAAATGGCTTCATACTAGGTAGAATCGGATTTTGAGAGGAAAAATAAAAACTGGTATGTAACATCCAATGAAATTTCTAAGCCCCCTCTCATCCTGGCTACGGCCTTGTACATACTGTACCTACCATTATTATTTGAGGCACACATGTTATTGTTATTGAATTGAATAATTTAGTCTAGTATGGTATATGTTCCCTCCCCAAGCACATTCTTAGGAACATTTGGGGTTGGGAATTGTTCATTCTTATCTTGTACTTTTGATATAGAATATAGACTTTTGAGATAGAATTAAATACATTTGATTTGATTTGTACTATTTGTAACGAGACTAAGTAATACTTTATAAACGTGACTATAATTAGCCATACGTTTAGCCTGCAATAATATTTGTCATATAGCATCAGAGCAACTTGGCATCATTCCAATGAAATGGACTAAAATAATATTTTAACAAAAGGCACCAGACATTATTTAGGAGCTACTGTATTTAAAAGCTCCTTTGGAATCAGAGCTCTAAAACTCAGGAATATCAGTCTAAAACAAGTGTTTGCACTAAACATGACTCATAAGGGATTTATGTGTTTAAATTACGGGGTTTTAAATGGGGGAAATATTTCCAGCAAAAATCCCCATCAACACTGAAGTTTCGCAGTGACTGTTTGTCCTTTCGCCTGTACTTCTTCCTGTAATTTAGGCGGGTATTCCATATACGTACAACGTCAATGAAAATTATGAAATTGAAGGTGGTAGCAGAATTTTTAGTATGTCTTTAATGTCTGCTACCACCTTCAATTTCATAATTTTCATTGACGTTGTACGTATGTGGAATACCCGCCATAGCAATAACTATCTGAATGTTTGCATGTCACCCCAGTTAGCCTAATATGCCGTTTGGTATAACTTATTCCTGGGGTTAAAAATGTAAACAAAACAATTTTGATTTGCACTTTCCATTAAAAAATTATCTTGTTTACATTTTTAATACCAGGGTATTATATTAACCCCGGTATTAAAATCGCCATGATCGGGCCGCAGGTAGAAATTTTTCCTTTATATTACTACCGGTACCTAGCATTCGAATCCTAGTCCATAACATATCTGGTCGAGATGTACGAGGATTAAATTATAAATTATACTGTATACAGTAACCAGCTAACCAGCGGATATTTAAATTGGAATGAACGGTTCGATAGAGATACGTATGCAAATGACTGACTAAATCTGAACACAATAATGGAACATTATTAATAGGAAAGCAAAAATATTACACCATTGGCCCATTGCAATTGATTAAATGTAGCAGACGTGACCTTGATTTAGCAACATAACATTTAAAGAGCCACTGTTGGAGGAACCGTTATGTGCAAGCAGCTTATATTTTATTTTTATTTTTTATATTAAATAAATCGTTGACATAAATTTTAGCTTCCTGCGCTTTGTGCAGAAAAATGACATTTGCATTAGTTAACATTGAAATGAACTTGGCCAACTCCTCCCATGCATCCACGATATAGACGCTGTACAAATTGCGGCACTTTCCCGTAGCTATCAAAATAATGTTAACATCTCGAGCGGTCCCTAAAAGCTTGAATCATGACAGTGAACCTACGACATCTATGAGTATTCTTATTTGGGGAAACCTGCTTTTTTGAGTGTTCATATGAATCAAATTGAGAATGTAAAGAAATAAATAAAATTTGCATTGCATTTCTTTCTGTTTGTTTAGATTTCTCGTTTCCTTGACCTTTGGCGCTTATTCCACCAGCGTCAATAGTGATATTAAATGTTTTTTGACGTGGTAGCAGACATTTTTAGACAGTCTAAAAATGTCTGCTACCACGTCAAAAAACATTTAATATCACTATTGACGTTGGTGGAAAAATCGCCTTACCCACTGGAAAGAGACTACATCACCTACTGAAAAACTGTAGATTATAAACATTCAAGGGCTGTTTGGTAAACTAAGTACTCTTTAGCCTATAGTAGGCGAACCCGACAATAAAAGTGCAGCTTTTACTGATTTTCAATGGAAAGTGATGCATTGCGCGGTAGCCAGCAGTGTCTAAATATGCCTGTTAAATGCAAACGCTGGCTTTTTAGTAGGGTAGATGGGGTAGTAAAAGAAAGAGCATGTTTATTTAGAGCTCGATGGGCTCTTCAATATAAAAGCATGAATCAAGGGATGTCATTTGCAGGTTTGAAGTCACTATATTCCTTTTTTACGCGGTTCAAGAAGTATACCACAATTTTAATGTACAATATTAAAATAGGTATTAATTATATTCAACTATATATACATATATAGGCAGACTGGCTACCATTTGGATATCATAATAACTAAAAAATCAATAAAACAATAATTATAATATTTAATAATAATTTAATAATGATAATTATTAAATATTTTCTGTTAGCTTTTATGCTACACGAACTATTACTATATAAGAGCGACTATAGGTCAAAGAGTAGACTAGCTGCTATGGCGCCCATTCCACATACGTACAACGTCAATGAAAATTATGAAATTGAAGGACATTTCAATTTTACTCTATGCCATTGTTAAAATTGATCAATGATCAATTGATAATAGAGTAAAATCACAAACAATGAAACAAATAATCTAAAATTAAAAAATGGCGTCATGTGATATGACAAGTACAACTATTTTAATTGATTTCTCTAAAAAGAAAGCATTTCTGTATAAAAATTATAATAAGGATTAAATAATAAGGCGACGAAGAAAACAAATACAATTTCAAGAAGCAAATGCAAACAAATTTCAAAAATTTGGCGCATACGTTTCAATTGAAAATTGTCAATTTTTGAAAAAAACATATGGAATGGCCGCCATCAATGAGAAATTGAAATGTCCTTCAATTTCATAATTTTCATTGACGTTGTACGTATGTGGAATACCCGCCTATGCGTAGAAGCCACCATATTTTCACGTTTGACAGTACCGTACCATTGAATCTGTGCGTGCTTTCCTATTTATCAATTATCATAGGCGGGGTTTCCATTGACCTCGGTTTTGAACGTGAGCGAGATATTGACATGGTACCAGACATTAAAGACAGTCTAAAAATGTCTGCTACCACGTCAATATCTCGCTCACGCTCAAAAACGAGGGCAGTGGAAACCCCGCCATACGAGTTACCGTAATGGTCCCGTGGTTAAATATCGCCTGCCTATAGATTTTCATAGTATATAGATTGCATAGATTGGGCAGGCCAGTAATATAATAGCTGCTACGCAAAAACAATGGTATGGTATGCATTGGGGCTCAGATTATCACATGATATCATCAAAAAATATTTTTTTTCTCTTCAAAACCAAAACCTTGCCTTGGAAAGCAACCTCCTCTGTACTTTACTCTATTTAGCACCTAAGACATGCGGTACCTGAAGTTATAGAAAGCACCAATTGAAGGTTATATCAGAAAATTATATTTTAGTCATTTTTCATGAAAATTCAGCAATTTTCTTATTTTAAGCGCAACCAAACTATCAAGGAGGATGTGAACTAGTTGGTTGGTTGTGTGTAGTAAGTAGGTACTGCGTATGAATTTAAAAGAAATAGTAGGTATAAAACCACGTCTGGGCAACATTTTTATTAATCTACATACCGAATTTCATCAACTTCTATCGTGTGATTTGGCCCCAAATCAAGTTATCGACTGTTAGACATTAAAAAAAAAACACTTTTTTGGGTTCCTGGGACCTCAAAACGTGTAAATCTGTTATTTAATAATTTCGACAATCGCAAAAATTTGCTTATAACCTACTTCCTACTAACGTATAAATAGGAATATAATTAATAATTAATAAGATCGCATAAAAAGCCATGTGTTGTTTTTTACTACCATATTTAAGGCGCTTATTCCACCTACGTCAATAGTAAATGTGGTATTGACGTGGTAGCAGACAGTCTAAAAATGTCTGCTATCACAACACAATACCACATTTGCTATTGACTATTGACGTAGGTAGAATAAGCGCCTAAAGCATTACACCGTGTACGGATTTTAGTATTTGCACCCCAGTGAATTGAAGCGTATATTTACCTACACACTCACCAAGTCAGGTTAATGGTAGGACTATAAATAAAAATGGCCATTCTTAAAATACATGATTTAATTAGCCTAATTATACTTATATGTATTAACTCATGGAGAAGATTTATATACATAACTTACTGTATTTTAACACTTCACACATTTTTATGTAATGATTTCATATACTATGTCGTTTAGTAGTAACTGGTTCTTGGGGTTAAAAATGTAAACAAAACAATATGTTGTTGTTGTTTCTAACGCCTGCTTTCAGCATTTCTGCTTTAAGCAACCCTGTCAGCCTGGCGGGGGAGTGAGTCTGTTTGTTAACTTGAGGCACCCTAAGGGCAGACTCTTTCACCTCGGGGGAAAGGGGAGTTGACTGACAGGGTGGACCTCCTGATTATAGTGGATTCAGAACCACCTGAGGAACATGGTAAAGTCACACGATTAAATCGGAGGTGACCAGGACTCGACACGTACTTATACCGGCTAAGCGCATTCATGTCCCACCATATTCCCCTGCCAACGCTTTGCACACTACCAAGTTTGCCGCAGTTTGAAACATGCTCTGCTCCAATGGATTCAACATGGTAAGGCCGTTGGCTAAACAAAACAATATAGTACAGAACTACTACAGGCACTACTCGCTTATATCTCGAAAACTGCGCGCCCTAGCGACATTTTTGCCCTAGACCAAATTAACACTGATTAAATTTGCTACAAGTTATATGAAGTAAAGTTTTTCGATATCTTGCAAATTCTTCAAGATATTTCAAGATATCTGCTCGGGAAAGTCAGTAATTGTGAAAAAAATATTTTCTAACATTTTTTGATCATTTTGACCGGATAACTCTTCAACGATGCAACCAAAACATAAATGCAGACCTTAGAGCTAGGCCTATAGAGCATTTAATTTCTTTCAATAATTTATATTACTTTACTTCTTGATAGGGCGCGCAGTTACCAAGATATAAGCGAAATACCAAAAAATGTTACCTTCAATGTCCCCCCTCCCCCCTGGCTCAAGGGCTACAGATAGTGCCCCCGAAAGGCGTAGATTGTGCTGGGTTTTTCCTTAATCCTCTATTTTCGGATTTGACCGGCCATCGCACTTATTCACCAATCTAACTTATTTTGAGATTAGAACTGCAAAAAATATATTTTTAGAGTGTAAAGTGATATTATATAATAGATTGTTTTGTTTACATATATATCCCCGGTAATAATATAACTCAAGCATCGTGCTACGGCTGCTGAGGAAGTTTTCTCTTCAACCAACGCAACGTCAAGTTTATGTAGGAAATTGACAGTAAACCAGTGCAACCAGCATGAGTTGGGAGGGCCAACACTGCGGTGCTGATCGCTTGCTGTGCTTGTCCCAAAGGAGTTATGGAGCTGTATCAACAGTTTTCATGTGTTGTACTGGGTGAGCTAATATAACTGCATCTGCCACATCGTGGGAAATTTCAGGAGTTTCATTGGTTGAGCAGTTTTCCGCAAGATGGCTGGCATTTTCACTATTTTCTTTCTCTGCATTATTACGTGGAAACGTATAGTATTGTTATATGAAAATTCCATTCCTACCCGTATTGTGATAAATGAGAGAATATTTATCAATTAAAATAAGTAGATCCTATATTATTTATACATAATTATATAGGAAGGCCGTTGCCAAGATTTTTGCTTTCTTATTTATACGATATTATAATAAAAGCTTTGTAATGATTGAATTCGAGATTTCAACGGATTTACAAGTTTTGAGGTCCCAGGAACCCAAAAAAGTGTTTTTTTTTGCGAAATGTCTGTCTGTTCGTGGATTCATGGGCAAACTACTCGGTGGATTTTGATGCAATTTGGCATGTATAGGTTCACTAAAGTCATGTCTTAATTTGAGCTAACTTTATGCTTGTGTCTTTATTATTAAATTTTGTCAGCAAGAGTTGGTAGGTGCCCCGCACACCACTATAGGTTAAGGGGGCCTACAATATATGTTGTTATGTCAATACTGTTGAGAATTACACGAATTATTATTATTATTAAATAAATAATTATATATATTTGTATATATATAATAAATAAATAAATAAATAAATAAATGAGTAAAAATAAAACAGAGTATTAATGTATATCAAGTAAAAATAAAATAAACTCTATAAATATAATTATAATAATAATTGTTTAGCAGCACTGTACCTATATATTGTATAAGATCGAATACGGATCCAGCCCATTTTTTTTTGGAGGGGGGAGGGGTAGCTGAGAGAGATTTGGGGGGGGGCAGCAAGGAAAAGAAAGAAAGATTAAACCAAGCCAAGAACTTAAAAAACTGTTTTCTCAAAACGGCCTTTTTAAAAATTCACATCCTACCTGTGCAGTATATTGCGGTAGTTCTGAATGTAAACAAATGCCAATAGGTTGCTTGCCCCTTGGTAGTTTGGTTGTGAGGGAAAAAATTAATGTTGAAAATCTAGCCCACAGTATGTAGTCTATATGTTGCGCGCGACCATTACAATGCAAGGAGATCATTTGTATTTTTGACGCATCAATAAGTTTTCTTTCTTATCTTATCTTCGGAATAGGAGAATCTACCATGCATAGGCCAACTTGCCTCCCTACGCTGCATCTTACTGTGATACTGAGATATTTGACCCTATACGCACGTTACGTTACACGCTATGAGCAGTATCTCATGGCTAGAAAACAATTAATTTTGTTATTGTTACTAAAATGCATTACGTAGAAGTGCTTATAAGTAACATATTATTTACATCTTTATTTCAAAATTTTCTAGCAGGATACCCGATACTCAGTAGAGGGGAGAGTAACCTCTGAACCAGGATGTCCCTCCCCGGCCGCTGAGGGTCCTTTGGGTAGTCACCTGCGGCAAAATGATTAACCCTCTTGTGTATGGACGCGGGGTTAAGTGTTAGCCTAAAACTCTCAGCCCCACCTTTAGAAATGATGGGCCTGGCCATGATGCATCAAAATTGCGATGAATCCGATGCAAAGATTTCGAATAGGTCAACCCCCAGATCATTGTATCAGGACGTCGTATGATGTATTGTAGTAAGTATACGTATTTCGTGCTTTATTCGCGTAGTTGAGAGTCCACCAAGAATAGGCCTCACAGCTGTCTTATACGATTTAGACCAATTCCTAACCACTCTGCTACTTTGTATCCAAGAGAGGCATGATGGGCGTTACCAGCAGCAGCCGCTCCATGAGCAGGGAGGGGCAGATGCCCCCCCCCCCCCTCTAAAGGTGCCATTAAACTTTTATTAGTCTCCACATTAACGATTGTTCCGTAATTTTTATGTGCAAATAACCTTCATGATATACCCTGCTGTTGATTCAGCAATTGAAACGAACGAAACACTTTGTTTATTCCAATAATAAGCCTACATTTATAAAAAAGAATTTATTATATTTTATTATATTATATTTATTATGTTTTATTATATTATATTTATTATAATTTTTTAAATTATATATCGTAAATTCGAACAAACCCGGTGTTTTGTTTCAATACTTACTATGTGTACGTATTCGTTCGTGGGTATATGCCTAACATCACGAATCAATATTGTAAATATGGCCACGTTTATTAGGTATAGCCTACACTCTACAGTACACCTAGCCTCCCTGCCCTCCCCCTCCAGCAACTAGCCTGAG
The DNA here is from genome assembly GCA_963971405.1 of Psococerastis gibbosa. Classification (NCBI taxonomy): domain Eukaryota; kingdom Metazoa; phylum Arthropoda; class Insecta; order Psocodea; family Psocidae; genus Psococerastis; species Psococerastis gibbosa. Next base: position 18,083,216 of record OZ020484.1, read on the forward strand.
AACTGGCGATGCTCTGCTGAGTTGCGTAAGTATGATATCTATCTATCTTAATTCCATTTTCATACAGTTTGATACTTTTGGGTACTTTCCTTGAAGCAAAATTATTAATGGTCTTGCTATATTCTAAAAATTGATTTCGCACAGATGGCGCCAAGAGTAAGTGAGTACCGCGTATACTTAACAAATGCCCATTCTCGTCATCCTATTCTGCATTTTGAGACGAAGACAAATAACATGAGAGGGGTATACCAATTACGGGAAGAGCAATGCTTTCTCTGATAGGAGCAGAAATGGGCGTCATTCATCATAGAAGGACTTGAGCCACACAAAATTAATATGATGGATTAACGAATTCGAGAGTCTCTTGAGCACCCTTCATCTCCAGTCATTACTCTTGAGAACGTTTTCATGGGCCCATGGAGATGGCAATACTGGTGTTTCTAAGCTATTTCTTCACCTTTTACCGTAAATTAGGGATCATCAACGAAACTGGAACGTTGGGGCACCGGGCATTGGTCAGTGGTCACGAGATCACGAAAATTGAAAGATCCGGTGTTAGGTCACGAGTCCTTTCTTGCAATAAATCGGAACCGGACAACGCGTTTTCCCGTTTCTGGACAGAGAGCCGGCCCTGCCACACCGATAAGGAGATCACCAAGATTTAAAGATTCGGCGTTATGTCACGAGACAGGTCTCTTTTCTTGCAAAAAATCTACTCCCGTTTCTGAAAATCAGGACAGTGGATCACAGGGCATTGCCGCACCGATCAGGAGATCACCAAAATTGAAAGATTCGGCGTTGGGTCAAGAGATAGATCTCTTTTCTTACAATAAATCGGATGTGGGCAACGGAAACGTTGAAACAGCCGCAGTCAATTTCAATTACGAGTTTGCCAACTAGAAACCTGGATAGGATGAAGTCGTTGCTTCCTTCAGATTGTACTTTCCGTATAGCTTTACTTATTATCCTAAGATTTCAAGCATGAAAAGGTGGTATATATTTACGGTATGCTTATTCGTCACATTATCACTTTGCGAAAATGCAAGACGGTCTGTCTCGTTTCGAGTTTCGTTGAGCAGTCAAAATGCGGTTAGGTGCCCATTCCATTGACCGGCTAGGGCTATTTCCAAAACGGTGACGTGGTAGCAGACACTCAAGACTTGGTGGCGTTTCCACCGACCTCGCATTGCAGAATTGACGGAAATGTTTATTTTCCTCTATGCCATAGTTAAAATTGATCAATGATCATACAATAAAATCACAAACAAACTAAAATTAAAAAATGGCTTCATGGGATATGTTAATTACAAACATTTTAATAGATTTCTATAAAAAGAAAAACAAACATTACCGTCAATGTCACTTGCAATCTGCAATGCGAGGTCGGTGGAGACGCTACCTAAGTCTTGAGTGTCTGCTACCACGTCACCGTTTTGGAAATAGCCCTAGCCGGTCAATGGAATGGGCGCCTTAAATGCAGTTTGGCTTCGTCCCGCGCGCGAGTTGTTTGTTACACAGGATGGGACCAATTTGAACTTGATTATTAATCATCAAACATTCCAAAATCGAGTCATACTTTTTCATTTTACGTATACCATTGATAAAGGAAGCAGACAGGATATCAAAAGGGGGTGCTTTCTCTTCTGGGGGTCACAACCTCAACGATTGGTTGACAGCAACTCCCTGTATACCATCCACCAGCTCTCTCAGCTCTTCACCAGCGGCTACCTCTTCAGCTCTGTGTACGTTCTAGCTCCTTCATCCTCCTTCAGTTAATCCATGAATTCCTTCTTCGGCGGCCCTCTTCTATTGGTTAGGATAGGTTAGGTTAGTGTGGCAGGGCACTCTCTGTCCAGAAACGGGAGATGCGTTGTCCGGTTCCGATTTATTGCAAGAAAGGATTCGTGACCTAACACCGGATCTTTCAATTTTCGTGATCTCCTGACCAGTGCCCGGTGCCCCAACGTACCAGTCTGTGCCTTCAATGATGGTGTGTGCCAGATTTTCGTGTCTTAACAATGACCTACCCATTTCGCACTTCTACTTCTACAGCATCCTTCTGTAACACCATATTTCAAACGCTTTAAGCATCTTCAGTTCCATATCCGCTACAGTTCAGGTTTCACAGCCAAACGCAGGTTTTTAGGAACTGCTATGCTATGTTGACAGATTTCAGGATATTACATTTTTTCATTGAAGGCCACCTTTGCTTGCGGAATGTGGTTGCTAATTTAACCTGCTAAGCTACTTTCTGCTGCTATTGTATACTACCCAGGTACTGAAAGGGGGTGCTAAATGTGTTTTATTGGGTAGCCTGTGGCAATCATACCACAGTAAATATTGAGAGCTGTTTCATTGCAGAGGGCGCAAACAAGGGGGCCTTTTAGAAATATAAAACATTTTTCGCAAACACGAGGGTTTGGAGTTCTCCCTGCGGGAAAATTTGGAAAATATAATAGTTTTTTACACATTAAATAAATATAAAGCTAATTTTGATTTCTGCTCAAGCCCATTGAGCACCCTCTTGGATACAAGCCTTTTTTTAATCAATGACAGGCTTGTATCCAAGAGGGTGCTCAATGGGCTGGAGCAGAAATCAAAATAAACTTTATATTTATTTAATGTGTAACATTGATTTAAAAAAATCCTCTGGTCCATTAGTGTAGATTGGGAAAATCGCATGACTTGCCAACTTGTCAAGAGGCGCTGGTCTGCTGCGCCAAAGTTATGTTACGTTTCCAATACTCGAACATGGTTGGGGCGAGCACGACAGCCGGAGGCTGATCTGACAGCCGTAGCTTTGACATGCGTTTCCGCCCCTCGAACGTAACAAGCTGCTGCCGCAAACTTCTCGAATCAGAGCTCCCCCTCCCAACCCCTGTTTAACCAACTTTCCCATTGATTTTCCAATTCAATTACTCGTTGTTACCCCTAATCTGGAATATTTTGGTGCTTCAATGGTTATCAGGTGCTCTTATTTATATGGAGTCCCACTGATTATTCAGATTTTTAGACTTGCACGTAGCTACCACAGGTTGGTGAGAACGTCATTTTCCGTTCCGTAAGCTAATGTAAGTTAATTGCCCGGTGTCCGTCTCAAGTATTTCAGAATTAATATATAAAAATTTGAACATGCTTTTCTTTGTTCTTTGTTACCTGAAAATGCTTAAAGGCCAACTATTTTAGTCTACTCCTTTATTCCATAATATTTCCACAGGAGATAACGTTAGTCTGTAGCGGATCCAAAATAAGGTATATGCGACCCTCCGAGACTGCCGCGGGGGTGAAAAATGTGTGAGTAAAATGCTTAAGGAACAACTATTTTGGACCTATATTTTCTAAAATTTCTCCGCCCCTTCCGTTCCATTGTGAATTTGCATTTTATTTTAATGTAAAGGGCAGTGGGCAGGCAATCATTCAGTAGGGTCCACGGGCCCATCAGGAATCACTTGTCCCAGGGGCCGTAACAGCTGACGAAGGCAGGTATTAGGGGTACTCATGAATGGTAACTCAGTCAATGTGTTAAATTAGTTATTAACGCACTCTAACAGACTCCCAAGAGACTTACAACAGCTTACAACAGATCATCAACTATTTCGAACACATTTAAAAACTCATCTCAATTAATTAACACCGACAAACGAAGACTAGACAATACACACACTACTTATGAATTACTTACCGTACTTAATGTTAGGCAAGGCTTTTTTTCTTCAATTGTAAGCTGCACACGGACTGAGCTCTGCAGCATGTTATAATTGTAAAGGGTTTCGATGGAAATAATAAAGTTATGTTATAAATTATTATAAATAGCTTCTGCATACATATGTACAGCAGGTACTTAATTTTATATATCTCATGGCATGTACATATTTTGCCATCGAACGTACTGGGAAAGTAATGGTGACATTCTAAGCTCTACTGTGTTATTTAATTGAAGTCCTAAATTGAGGCGTGTTTATGTAGTGGCAAATGATCTCCAGAGAATTGGAAATGTGGTTTGGATCGATTCGAAATAATTTTACACTCCATTTTAGACAGGAAGATTGAGCTTCGTATATTTACCAACGGGAGCCAATTCCGGAAAGTGTAACATTTTATCGTATCGGCAAATGTCCATTTGTTTTATTTGTTCTCGTTGCGTTGCTCTCGCAACAATAACCTACACCGACTACACCTGACGTGTACCATCCTTCTACATTTTAGCCGATGTGCAGGCATTACCTTTGGACCCGATGCTACATCACTTCAAATGTTCTATCCTATTGCTGATATGTTTGGGACGAACTTTAAGCTTACGGGATTTCACCTTTGGTGGGTGGGTTAATTCGTAACCCATACCGACGAGTACTTTTCGAATTTCGTGTTTGTCTACAAGAAACTATGTTTTTGGCAGCTTATGCAATTAATTTTATTTTTAATTTTAATTTTTTTAATTTAAAATTTTTCAAAAATACAGTGAGTTACAATTTTACTGTATACCTATCCAGCGTTACCGTTATTTAGATATGGCTGACACTAAGTACCTTATATAGGACTTGTATAGTGGGCCCTTTTTGTCTTCATTAAATCAGTTGATCAGTAAATGAATAAAAAAAAAATTAGCGTGCGTGTATCGGTGTACACACGTAAGAAGTGAAACTTCCTTATGACATAATTTTTCGAAAAATGATCTACTACAATATATTTACAAGTTTACAGAAATTGGTTAAGTAAAACTAAATTGGATAAATTTTAAGCAAAGGGCTTTTATTATTATAAACATGTATAAGTAATTCAATTATATAACTAAATTTCACTTACATAATATATGGCTGGAAAGAGAAAGAAATGTGGAAAAGCCTTTAAGTAGTTTGAATTTTTTAATATTTAAATAGATAACAACGCGGAAGAAAGAGACCTATTTTTGTTGAAAATCGTGCGCACCCCCTAACGTTTCACACCCCCAAAACCAAACCCTTTGCCTATCACAACAAATATAGCATGGCCCGAAAGAGGAAGAATAGACGAAGGCATGGGTATAATTTAAATTGTGATAGGCTTTCTACATTTGCCCAAAAATGAGCGTCATCCATGAGTACAGAAATCAAGATGGCGAAAAACATGATGGCGCGTAACCGAAAAACATTACATACGATTTTACCTAGGTACATTTCTCCCTACGTTGATAAAGAAGTTTCACTTCAATAAAATATATTAAAAAAAATCGATAAATCGGTCTCGCCATAAAATATATAAAATACAGTACATGCAACATACTCATACTCATTTATGTTTATTTATTTATTTTTTGCATTGTCTCGCTAATTAGTAATAATTACAATAAGTACGAGGGGAGGCCGAAAAGGTCTTATCGTATAATCGGGTGTATGGTAGTTTATGCAGTTTTGCAACTTGAATAAAATTGTACTATTCTTTCGTATTTAAAGAGACCACCATTATGTTTTTGGCAGCTTACGCAAGCGAGTTAACTTGATACTTTCCCCGCCGTCTCGCTAATTAGCTGCTTTTCATACAATAGGTACGAGGGAAGGCTGAAAATGTCTTATAATCGGGTATATGGGAGTACCTTAAGTATTGAATTGCATTATTCTTTCGTATTTAAAGAGACCACCATTAGGTTTTTGGCAGCTTACGCAAGCGAGTTAACTTGATACTTTCCCCGCCGTCTCGCTAATTAGCTGCTTTTCATACAATAGGTACGAGGGAAGGCTGAAAATGTCTTATAATCGGGTATATGGGAGTACCTTAAGTATTGAATTGTATTATTCTTTCGTATTTAAATAGACCACCATTGACCTACAAATTTCTACCAACTCCCAAAAAATTTATATAATCATACCGTATACTATGGTTTCTCTAAATATTATGGAGTTTACCAAAGTTAGGTAAGCTGTATGATAAAAATGAAATAATTGTTATTAAAACTGTTTGCCTATAATTTGTTTTCAGGGTTAGTACCGTACCACAACCGAAAAATACAATTGAGTTTGAAAAGATTGCCTTGTTAGAAAATGGCATCTTGATCAAAACGTATAAATCTAAAAGAAACAAGTTATTTTTGTTACAAAACTATTTTTTAAACTATTGTAGGTCCGCATATTAAAATATACCTTAGGCCTGTCGGCAATCGACATTGCTAAATTGCCTTTCCTTGTTGAGGTTTAGAAATTGCCCAACCTATGCTTAACTGTATGTAGTGTGGAAATTTCGTTGATAGAAAATGAGGTTTAAAGCCCATTCTTACCGTATATTACGTAGAGGCAAAGGCACAATGCTATCACGGAACAATAATGAACCTTAGGAATTCATTCTGATGGATCAATGATGTTTATCTTCAATCTAAGTGCACAGCCTGTTTGTATTGCATCAAACTTAGACGATAGCTATTAGTTTAGACGGCATCTTTAGTTTTCAATCCGCTGCCGTAGCTTTTATTTAGAAGGGATATCAATGCAATGAAGATCCTCGTATTTCAGCATTAATGTATTTTTATGCAGAAAACGAGAAATAATTACTTACCACTCAAAGCATTTAAAATTTGTTAGGTGTATGTCAAACAAAATTATTGGCCTAAACTGTCACCTTGCCATCGTGTTGACTGGTTGTGCTGTCAGTAACTACTAGAACTAGGCTATGATCCGCTTCCTAATTTCAGCGATGTCTTTTACATTTAAAGCTTGGCACTTTTGCTACTCATATTACTTTAAATTTTATTTCCTAATCCGGACAAACCCAAAATGTTACACATTGTATTCCTCCGTAATGGCCTGTTGCTTTCTATGGTATATAGGTACATTTTTCACTGACACGCCCCGTTGTGCCAGCTTAGCGAAAATAAAGTTATATTAAAGTAGAACCCCCAAATTTGGGATAGTGTGAAACGAGGCCATAGGGTATTTCTTGGTCATTTGCTTTTGCTGACAAACCTTTATTGTGATTTGTTTCGCAGCTAGAAATCCTTTTCACCTCTAAGGATTCCCTCACATATATTATGAGTACGGTAACGTGTATTCAACATTTCAGTTATAGAACCAAGTTTTTAAAATTAGGTACCAAAAGGCCTTATTGTTAAAAAAAAAAAACCCGGCCCGAGTTAACTCGAACATGCTTTCCAATTTATCAATTAGTAAATAGAGAAAATTAGTAATTTCATAGTAAATAATTTTCCTATGGTTAAATTTCGGATATTTCGGGAGGTTTCCATCTGGCGTCACTGGAGGTGAGGTAACTTGTTTATATTTAAAAATCCTTAAAACTAGATAGAAAATAGATAGAAAAACCGTGTGTTTCTCGACAAAAATATATGGACATAATATTACATGCTGTGCCCCCTCAAGCCGAAGCGTGGGTGGGTGGCACATCAAACCTAATATAAGTAAGTATTAACAGATTCTCTGTAACATGGAAAAACAAGAAAAAAGCGGACTATTGTCCTTGTTAAGCAATACAATGGCAAAATATAGGTTACACTTACAAGTTTCCACTAAAAAAAAATTTCTACATTCTATCTAGTGTACGCAGCAACCATTTGGGGAAGGGGTGGGGGGTCCGGACCCCCGGAACCCCTATGGGAACGGCCTAGGATATCCCCTATCCAAAAGCACTGAATTCATTGACGACATTGCACATTCTCGATCGGACAGACATTGCCACAATGCCACACATTAATAATGGCAGGATACGCAATGCTGCATTTGAGCGTGAATTTTCTGTAATTTTTTGCACAAAACCAAATAATTTTTTGGGAAAGCAACCTGTCCTGTTTTGGTACTCAATTTAGCACCGAAACCATGCCTGAATAAAGAAATCATCGATAGAAAGGTTTTGCAGAAACATTATTTTTAGTAATTTTTCATGAAAATTGAGTTATATTTATTTTTTTACCCCCAGAAGCAAACTATCAAGGGGCAAGCGACTCCCCGCATTTCGTCAACATTAATAACAACTACAATATATGTGAATTTAAAAGAAATTGTAACCGTTGTAACCGTTTTGGAGAAATAATTTTTTTAGACGTTTTTTGGAGTTTTTTGAAAATAAAACCCCACCATATTAGGTTAGCCAAAAAAAAAAAAAAAATATTCTGAGGTATGATTTTTGTAAACCTACATGCCAAATTTCATCAAAATTGACCGAGTAGTTTGCCCGGAAATTGATGAACAGACAGAGCGACAGATAGACATTTCGTAAAAACCACTTTTTTTGGTTCCTGGGACCTCAAAACGTGTAAATCCGTTGAAATCTCGGAATCGAAAATTTCGACCGTCACAAAGCTTTCCTTATACTACGTATAAAATGGAAAGCAATAAACAGTATCTTATCTAAAATTGTAAGTTAGCACAAAATAAAATAAAATGATCCGAGGTATGATTTTTGTGAACCTACATGCCGAATTTCATCAAAATCGACCGAGTAGTTTGCCCGGAAATCGACGCACAGACAGACAGACGGAGCGACAGACAGACATTTCGTAAAAACCACTTTTTGGGTTCCTGGGACCTCAAAACGTGTAAATCCGTTGAAATCTCGGAATTGAAAATTTCGACCATCCCAAAGCTTTCCTTATACTACGTATAAATAGGAAAGCAATAACATTGTTTACGTACATTCCAGACCATTTTTCTCATTAGGATAAAATGTGGTCATAATTATTAAGTAAACGATATTTAACGCAATTGGCAACACTGACTCATGGGTTATGCACTGCAGTTTTAAACTGTGGGAAATATCCCCAGATTTCGGGGCGCCAGTTTAAGGCCCAAGCACCCCCCAACTTTCAAGAGAAGGGGGTTGAGCACCCCTATATATTTTACTGGCTAAACTCATTCAAATTCATACCAAAAACTGATGGCTATAGGCAGGCTAGCCATTTTTTTCTCTCAATGGCATATATACAGTAAGAAATTAACTAGGCCTAATGCTTGTGATAAACAGTTTAAAATAATTTGCTACATCTATAGGCTTTGGTCAAATTTCTTCGTACTAACAGCAGACGATACTCCGATAGAATACAACTCATGTTGGTATGGAAAATTGTTGGCAATTGGCATACTATACTGATTTAAAAGACTCGTCAAAATACGTTACAGGGACCCACTCCTAATTGACAGTTAAAATAGTTTAATATCCGAACATGTTTGCCTCATTTAGTATTTCACAATTACAGTACGCTCACTCACAGTATGGAATGACGATAGTCATATACTGTCTTTTCCTATTTTGAAACATTTCGTTTCAGCCATAAGCACCAAGAATACTTTTACAAGGTGTATTTTATGCGTGGTAGTACCATTAAAGTTTATTGGCTACGGTGGCAAGGTGGTAGCGTGCTTTTGCTAGTAGCGAGTCACTATACACACACCGTACGATAGGGGACGTGACGTAGCTCGACACAGGTATGCATTAGGTTACTTGGTGAGGCGACTGAGGAGGTCAATCGAATACATTCGTTGAATTGTTTGTATGGATTTAACCTTTTGGTAAAATAAAAATATTTTTTTGGAGGAAGACCAATATAAAGCTACTGAAAGTGGAATACGAAGGATATGTACGCAAAGGAATAAAGGAATAGAAAAAAACATGGCGGCTTCCCTCCACCTGGTCCGTTAACACCAACAGCTGCACAATAAATTTACTTATATAGAGTAACGTTTGCAATCCTACTATTACCGCGTTGTTTTGATTCAATATTCAATTCAAGTTTGCCATATTTGAGAAACTCATATTCAATAACGCTCGCAGCTTGCTCATACAATATTATGTTTTTCATTTTCCCATTTTCATGTGTGCAGCTCATGGGAATATTTTTCATGGCAATATTTGCACATTTTGGGAACATATTTTCATTTCGGAAAGTGAACGTGTGTTGCCTGACTGTTACCGCATTTAGAATCGATCTACATTATTGTACCATTTACGGAAAATTAATAAAATTTTAAATAATCAACGAATATGATTGAATATATTCCCTTTGTCTATGTTTTACTGTACGAACAATAGATGAATTTAATAATTATATCACATGTGGCAAAATTTTACTATTGTAGTATAGGTGGTTGCACATAATGTCCGCGCTTTTTGTTCGGTTCACCCACCCACTTAAATACTACGTTCCAGCAACGGTTATTTTAACCAAAATGTAGCGTTATATTTACGATTGACCACTGCTATATATAAAAGTTTTTTAATGGTTTGCAAACCACTTTACTACCCTTCCACCTAAATTCTTATTATAACTCCATATTAGCCCTCCTCCGAAATCCAACGGTCGGTTCATATAGGCAGGCTATAGCAGGCACTTTGTCAGATATTCACAGTAGTCCTACTGCTTCAATGGACATATAACGGACAGGTTTCTTTCCCAAAAAAGTATTTGGTTTTGTGCAAAAAATAATTATAGAATTATAGAAAATTCACGCTCAAATGCATTGCGTGCCCAGCCATTATTACAGTGCGCTGATGCCCGATCTAGAATATGCACGGCCATCGATTAATTCAGTGCTCTGGGATAAGGGATATCCTAAGCCGTTGCCATAGGGGGGGACCAGGAGGCAGGGACGGTTTCAGAAAAAGTTTTCGGGGGGGGGGGAGGCCTGAAAAATATCGCGACTCTTTTGCTTGAGTGATAATTCTTTTAATTTCCTTCCAATGTCCATTCTATCTAGTATAATGCTATTCCCCTAGGGGGGGGGGGGGCGACCGCCCCACCCCAAGGATCCGTCCCTGCCAAGAAGTCCGGACCCCCCTTCCCCAAAAGGTTTCAGCGCACACTAGATAGAATGGAGTTTTAAGGATTTTTAAATATATTGAGGGGTCCGAACTTTTCCCATAGGAAAATTATTTTCTATGAAATTACTCATTTTCTCTATCTACTAATTGTTATATTGGAAAGAATGTTCCAGTAAATTAGGACCGGCTCTTTTTATAGCCTATAACAAGTAACTAGAGCCACGGAGAAGATCTACGTAGTTTCAGGATTAGGTACCTAATTTAGCTATAGAAAAATTGGAAATCCACCCTTATAAAAGATATCTATCTATATAAGTTATACTTATCGGTCATGCCGAAATGGACTTCTATAGTAGCCTATTGTAACTTATATTGTATCCAGTGATGTATACGGTATAGTACAGTATTGTCGTAGTACAACCTAACGTATTGGTAATTAACGTAATTAAATATTTTTATCTTAACCCACAATACAGTAATTAACGGAGGCGAGACTGTCGCACATATTGTGTTTATTCTAAAATTTAGAGAAAATTTCCCTTTGTATAGTAATTTAAACGTATCCGGGGGTGACCTCTAAAATTTCTATGCACTTTACAGTTGTGGCTGGGATTAATAAAGGAACTTGTTTAATTTTCCCACGCGCTAATGTTACTCTCTGCTGAAATTAACAAATGTTTATTTCACAATATTAGTTTTCATTATGCGTGTACATTATATCCATTATGCGATGCGGGGTTTTGCCATTTAGACTAGCCAAAATTCGAAAAAAGGGACGGCCCAATCCCATAACTCCATTTATAGAAACATGAGTCATCTTTTCGTTCTGCTTTTGCAACCCTTCGTAGCTTATTAGTTAAATGTACACAATACGTAGACTTTTAGGCGCCATCTCTAGATTATTTTCGCGGTCTTTTGGTTACAGAAGTATAGAATTTAAATTAATATTAAATAATAAATATAAATGAAGAAATTGCAAAGTAACGATGAACGTTGAAGTTTTTTTTCTTATTTTGCAATTATTTAAAAGAATCTGAGGGTAATCATACTAACATACACACATCATAAATACCTACAAATTAATGTACAGCCATTTTTGTTTACAAAATATTTTGAAATCTCTGCCTTTAGGCATTATACGAGTAAGGTACTGTCACATTCCTCTGACAGGTAAACAATGAGAAAGAGCTAAAATTCTACGCAGGCTTAAATTTGTAAAAATGAGGTTTATGTATGCAAGGCGATTGGTTACTTTGAAACTGAAAATGCCGGAGAACAAAAAACGTTTAAAATTTAAATGCTTCCACATTATGACATGCAATATTATAATTAATATTCTTTGATAATATATAGGAATCGCATTATAGTTTTTATTAAATTTTTTGTAGCAGTCATGCGACGATTCCATTGATACCACAAACCCAAAAATGATTCTTTTGTGGCATAATAATCGCCTTTTGTTCCTTAAATATAGCCAACAGCGACTATATATTAAAAACAACAATGCGGAAGCAAAGCTGTGACGAGTTAAGAAGTAACCGTGTCATGACTTAGGCCAAGTTGAGTTGCAAAAACTGTCGCAAGACGGATGACGTGCAACATGATTAATTGGTTCTACGCGAAAAACACTCGCCCGGACACAAAAGATTTCCGCGGGAGATTGATTGTCCGCTATTATTACCCCGGACCCGAATCTGTCGACGAACAACGTATATGCATTTTTTCCCTTCCTCAAAGTTTTTAACTCGGATCCCCTGCATAAATTAACTAATAATAAATAATAAAATAAATAAAATAAAATAATAAATTGTCAGTTGCTAATGAGTAATAGTAGTAGACATAATAAGTTATTGCCTTTAAGATTTTCTGGAACCCCATTTAATGTAAATAATGAAAAGATAGCAAATGAATATACGAAAATTTTACAGTTACGTTTGAACACCGGGTGCCATGCTGTTTTATATAATATAATATAATAATAATATAATATAATAATATATACTCTATATTGCCTCATTCAAAAATCATTGCAATTTAAAAATTGCAGCAAATTCCAAAGTTTCATTTTCCGTCAATTTCCCAGTTCTTCCACAACCGCACTCATTCAATGTTTGATGTCCACATAGGTAAGACGTATCAACATGCAGTGGCATATTTCATCTATCCCATGTGCCTCCTATGTTAGCTCTGTGATCAATGGCGGTTTTGAAACTTTTAGCAGAATTATTTAATACCAACATATTATTAGCCTATTTTTTTCTTCTCAATATTGCACCTTGCCCGGGGTTATTGGAAAAGGAAAAAGTGAAGTGATTATTATTATTATTATTATTATTATTATTCTGTAAAGCTTTGAGGTAGACAGTGAACGTGATATTGTATTTTTTGAAGAAAAAGTGGTTTTGTTTAATATATACTCCCCTAGCTACCTCAAATAAAAGAACCGGTCCGAGTTTACTCGAACATGCTTTCCAATTTACCAATTACTAGATAGAGAAAATGAGTAATATCATGGAAAATAATTTACCTATGGCAAAATTTCCGATACCTGGGGGGGGGGGGGGGGTTGTCCACCCAACGCCACTGGAGGTGAGGTAAATTCTAAATAGGTCAGACCAACACATTTGACCACACAGTAATAATGGCAGGGTACGCAGTGCGTTCGAAGTGAATTTTCTATCATTTTTTTTTTTTAATTTTTTTTGCACAAAACTAAATAGTTTTTTGGGAAAGCAACCTGTCCAGTTTCGTTACTCAATTTAGCACCTAAAACATGCCTGAAGGTAGAAATCATCGATAGAATGGTTTCGCAGAACAATTATTTTTTAGTCATTTTTCATGAAAATTTAGTACATTTTATTTTTTTATCCCCATAAGCAAACTATCAAGGGGCAAGCGACCCTTTGCATTTTATCAACATTAATAACGACTACAATATGTGTAAATTTAAAAGAAATCGTTGGAGCCGTTTTTGAGAAATATTTTTTTAGACGTTTTTTTGGAGTTTTTTGAGAATAAAACCCCCCCAAATTAAGTAAGCCCGAAATAAAAAAAGTCGATCCGAGGTATGATTTTTGTAAACCTAAATGCAAAATTTCATCAAAATCCCCCGAGTAGTTTGCCCGGAAATCGATGAACAGACAGACAGATAGACAGACAGTCAGACAGGCAGAGCGACAGACAGACAGAGCCACAGACAGACATTTCGTAAAAAACACTTTTTTGGGTTTCTGTTACCTCAAAACGTGTAAATCCGTTGAAATCTCGAAATCGAAAATTTCGACCATCACAAAGCTTTCCTTATACTACGTATAAATTGGAAAGCAAAAATGAAAACAAAAAAATATTAATTATTATTTGCTTACATATTAATAGCCCTATGAAGCAGCACGAACAAGTATACACTGGAGTACATAGTACACTAGTGCATTTGCACATAACATGATTTTTAGAGAAAGAAAGACGTTGGCGTTGGGAAGAGGCATAGATTACAGAAAAGGGATATTGGGTGTTGTTTGTAACAGGTAACACTCCTTGCAGGAACATCAATGACCTACTGCTTTATTACTGTAGCCTAACAAAAGTACATAACAGTGGCCAGGCAACGTCTTGCTTTCGACAGTGAAACTATTTGCATAGACAATGGTCGTAGTATTTCTGAAACTCAAGCATTTTCATCGTCAATTAAATTTCAGACAAAAATAAAATACCTCTACTCTTCTATTGTATGTCAAATGCGAAAGTTGATTTCATCCTGGGCACATGGAACTTTCCATATTCCAGTAAAATGGAAGCGTAACAGGTTGGTGTTTTCCTCTCTAGCAAGAAAAAACACGCGGGGTTTCTTGTTTGTTAGATCAAATTGAAATCAGTGCATTTTTTTTACTTGTATTACTTGTACTAATTTTTACTTTTAAAGGGGGGCCCAGCACGGGACTTTTCCTTTGGGTCCCCCTTCCATTTTTTATATTGTAAATGTTGTTGTTTGATTTAATAATAAATTTTGGTTTGATTTGATTTGATTTACCATTGGAGTGTCTAATTGCAATTGTGTCTGCTACTTCACTGATTAATGTCAATAATTACGTTAAAACTACTGGTCACTGCTGCAAATAGCCTAATGGCCCTGATTACACGCTCTAATATTTGGAATAGGGACGTATGTAAGTACCTGCCGCCTCTAGGCAGCGAAGTTTGCCGCCGCCCCCCCCCCCCCTGTCAGTGCTCTTCCCGATGTCACTAAGATTACCCCAATACATACCCCGTCAACTGATTATGAAGAAAAGTTAACGGCTAATGCCTGCTGCATCGACAAATCCAATAACTTTTTAGGCAGTTCTTTACGGACGTTTCGTTTTTATTGCGCCGTTTTCAAGTAAAACGAGATTCTGACTTCTGATTGGATCAACTTTAGGTCTATGTAATGCAAAATTTTGCTGCCCCTAACATTTGCCACCCTATAGTTGCGAACGCAGTCCACCTATTCGGAAATACATCACTGATTTGGATTGTTTATTTTTTAAATGCGATTTGAATCCGAATTTTTTGGAATTTTGGTATTACCAATCATAATGGTCACAGCAACTATTGTACAATAAAGTCATTATTTATTTATTTATTTATTATAATAAAACAGAATAGGTGGCGTCAACCCATAAGCAAATTATTCCCCATAGTGGAGAAACGTAGGAGGAAATCTGGCAAATTGGGTTAAATAGCAAAAGAAGCGTTTCCTCGTTGTATGATTCCAACGTAAAAAACGAAAATCGGGGCTAAAAAAAATGAACTATTCAACAGACACAGTAAGTTTTTGGGCATTTTACTCGGAATCTAAATTGCTTGATTTTGACTTATTAGGTTTATGACGAGTACCACCCGCTTACACACACACACACACCAACACAGAGCGAGAGAGAGAGAGAGAGAGAGGGGGGGGGGGAGAGTCTCCTATATGTATACTATGCGTTCGAAGGCCCCGCATGGTCAAAGTTATGAAATTCAGACTCTAACAGTCGTGAAGAGTCAAAAGGTGACATACACGTATGCCTAGGTATAAAAAATACAAACCTACTGTCAGTTAAATAAAATATGAATAAGGCTAATAAAAAGCACCTAAATTCTTTGTTTTTGCACCAATTTTACGGTTTGGCAAGCTGCTAACTTGTCGGGTAGTTATGGAAATTGGGATGTGTACCCCATTGGCCATTACGCCTCTCTGTGGATGAAAAGCATTTGAAACCATGCCAACTTGAATATTTCGAAGAATCAGCTATTTCAGCTTATTTTACTTTCCTACTTGATCCATTCATCTAAACTTTACAAACTTTTGGTTGGAATAGTTTTTGTTTCCCGCCATTGTATTGGCAGTGTAGGACACTGGTGCGTCGTAAATCGGGCTCAGACTCTCCATACTTTTTCAAAAATTATTTTATTTGAATTTCCAATGAAGTTCCTGTTTTGCATCAATACATTTTGCTCACATATTGTATTGCCGGTATTCTTCAAATGCCATCCGTATTAGATTTTTGTGTTTAGTGCGTTGATCGATTGCCCAATTTCCCAACAAATTTCGTCACAGAGCATTGCCAAAAATGCCGAAAATGTTATGGGATCTCATCTTTCCGCGGTTTTCTGGATTTAACTTGGAAATTATCGTATATCAACTGTTTCTAGAAATTACGCTAATATGAAAAAATCTAAAATATTTGAAATGAAAAATATCTAGACCAATCTAATCATTCAACATTATGAAGATTTCTTCCTGCAACCAAGGCAACGGTTTGGGCTCCAGCCACAGGGAAAGATGTCTTAATTTATCTTCGGTCGCCAGTTAAATGTACTTTACTTTCCCTCGGAAAGTAGTAATAGGAGTTGCAAGGCAATTTACCATTATCTTTTGGGCACTTTGCAAATTTCCGAGCAGTTGAATCCCGAAACTAACTTAAATGCCCGTACATCCATGCGAGAGTCGTCGGTCCTATAACCAGCCGGGTTTATATAACGTTGTTATTTTTTTATTACAACTATTTTGTAACAATTATTAGGGTACGGTAGTGTCACCTTCTATTGTAATATTTTCCTGCAAGTAAGTCTGACAAGCGAGTCCAATTAAACGTGGTGAAGCATTATACTTTCCGAGGGAATAACTCAATGTCGCAAGCCTTTCCCGTCTATATGTGAACTATTTTTTATTGGTTTTTAGTGACAACCAGTGCCAGAGTTATTTATGCTGTCAGCCAATCACAGTTCCAGCCCTGCATCCTCCAAGAAACAACCACGTGTCAGATTGACCGGTCTCTGTGAGCAGGCTAGAGACCAGACCAAACGATCATTGGTGGAGATACCCCCCCCCCCCTTACAATTTTACCTCCATATCACGTCTCAAACTGATGGAGTTAAGCGTGCATGCAAGGGCCAGGTGTTGAAGCGCCTCTTCTGCCCCACATGCAAATGGTACGTAGTTGTAGTGTGACCCAATCGGATTCTTGTATGGTTAGTCATTGGCTTCCTCGGGTCTTTTCAGCCATAGTACCATGCGCGTTTCCTCACATTATAGGAATACGGGATTAGGTGGTGTTACCCACCTGCCCACGTGATGTCTGCCATTCCCGCGTACTTTCTTACTGGCCTCAGATTGAGCATGTCGCCCCCCCAAGGCCGCGTGTTGAGCCATCTGACCATCTGTCTTCGGCCTCTCATTACTCGGAATACCCTTGGGGACCGAAATCCAAAAGATGTGGTCAGCTGTATCGCAAACTGCGCGAAGGATGTCCGCAACTATATTGTGGCCACTGCTGCTGTCATTTGCGCCCGTCAGTGTCTGCAGTCCACTGACCACTCATCGTCGCTGATACTGCAAAATGTCGCATGTGAAAAAAGCTTACTTTTGAGGAGAAAAAAACCTTTCTAACTTTTGTCTTATTTATTTATTTATTTAATTATTACAATAATTATTTATATTTATTTATTGCTTCCTTCCTATTGGCTGCTGACAAGCGACCGTTTGCTACTAGGTGTATTCATTTATTTTGGTCGCCATGGTGTGTTAACCTGATAACAAGAAAGGAGCCTCCACGAAGATCGGTTTTATAAACGTGGACAAAAAACCGATCGGGCGCACCCCGGGCAACGTTAAGTGGAAACATCTAGCGGCTAATCCTTTCACCACCGAGACGAGACCTTCCTCTTCTTTTGTGAATGCACCGACGATGGCGTCGGTTTGGCTGAGACCAGAAACAGGGAGTCTCTACCCCGGACACGAAAAAGTAAAGTAAAGTAAGTACCTGATAGATCGCGTTTTTGGACATACGACATTTTGTAGTATCAGTGACGTCATGGAGTCTGTATAGACGTTCACCACGGGTTTGGCCCTTCCCTCGCATTTGTTTTCAATACTGAATGGAACGCCAGAATTCCACCAACTCTGCGCTGTAGCAAGAGAAATTGCTATGCAGCGGGAAAACTGCGCTGTAATTTCGGTCCTCATGGAAAAACCCTCCCTGCATTTGCCAAGGGGCGGATCCAGCCCATTTGGGGGAGGGGGAGCTACCTGTCCTCTCTGTATCCGTCCATGCACTTGGCCCTCCTTGTATAATAGGACAGCTAGGCGATAGGTCTGATAAATGAACGCCGTGCCGGATATGCGTTTTTATTAATCTACCATTTTGGGACGATCAGAAAACACACTGGAAATTTCTTCGGATTCAGCAGCCATGAAAATTGGCGATGCCAACGGTAAAAACAAAATTATGCGAACTAAGCGCTACATATAAGAAAACTGTTGAGTTTTTAGTGGAGACCGTTACAGAGTGCCGTCTGTCGACTCGGCCTCGGCGTTCACATGAAAGGACGTGACAGGTTTTCAATATGAGCCTTTTCCGCAGGTGAGGTCATGCATGAATAGGAAGCTGACTACTCGATGACTCGTCGAGTAAATCTTGTGCCACGAGATAAAGGCACGCTATGCGCGGCCGCGGCGAGGCTGCTGGCTGGGCAGCGGCAGACCGCCCGGAACACCCGAACGCCACTGAGCGGCGAGCTGCCCGGCGGCGCGGCATCGTCAGCACCCCGATTTTGTCATCGCGTCTATATGTTCTATACGCAACGTCCCAAAAATATGTGCCGGAAATAAATTAGGAAATGAAGGGGAATCAGGAAAGGCGCCATGCTTCCCTGAGATTGAACAGGTGAAGATCATATAGGATCAGCAGGCGATGAAAGGTAGGCTAATATCATCATTTAATTCCAATTAAGATAGCTTATTTCTGTTTTTTAAAAAATCGTGTTACAGAAATTATTAAGTACGATAATCTGAAATTTCGGTGTTCAATGTTGTTGATGATCCTACTGAAAACGATCCCTATATTATGCCTACTCGTATGGTTGGTACGAATGAAGTATTCTTGAGGCACAACTTATAAAAAGGTTAAGATTGCTGCCTGATAACGCTTCTGTGCATTTGCATAGTATATTACATTTCAAGGTCGATGTAAGGGAAAGTTAAAAGTCTCATATTTTACTCGGAATAAAAAGTTTAAAAACTCTGTTTAACGGCTGACTTTAAATTCACAAATCACTTTTCGAATAATTTCAACTGAAGAAAAATTGTTAGGCAACTTATGTTGATCTGTTTTTTGACAGCAAGAGATTTTTTTAAGGGTAATGAAGTTCAAAAATAATAATTTATTGTAACCAATAATTAGAGATATAAATCTTTTTCACTTGAATTTTAAAAATTGACCAAATATTGGAGAAGCCTATCTATACGTATACTTGCATGCCTCCAGGACTTTTTTTTTGGGAATAAAATGGTCACAATATTAATTAATTAATTTTAATGTAAAGCTAAAATTGCTGTGGTTTGAGCCGAAATCGCTGGAAGACTTCTTATTTCCAATCAGCGTATATACTGTATACTTGTATAGGGAAGGGTGTGAAGATGCAGGCTTTCTCCTATAAAAGCTTACGGCACATTGGCATTGGTATACGGTGACATCGAGGAGTAAACCAGTTTGCCAATGGCTAGAAATGCATTCGCAAACAATACAAATAATGTCCGAGAACCCATGGGGGGTCATTGGCAGTGCCAGGTGTAATGAGCCACATAACATAATAAAACCCCCTTCAATAACAACGCATTTGAAATTTCAAACACTTACATAATCATTGCTGCAGCCTGCAGTCAAGCTTAGAATTAATTAATTCCCCAGACATCACGTAGGTAATCCTGTGTAGTAAGATTACAGCACTACACAGGAATCAATCTCCGTAAATCACCCACCTTCCGTAGATACAGTATAATGTATATCTAATAAAGAGACATCACCTCATTTTACTCACAATGATAAAAATGATGGCGTTTCATACCTGCAGCCTACAGTGAAGCTTAGAATTAATTAATTCCCTAGACATCACGTAGGTAATCCTGTATAGTAAGATTACAGCACTACACAGGAATCAATTTCCATAAATCTTTCACCTTCCGTAGATACAGTATAATGTATATCTAATAAAGAGACATCACCTCATTTTACTCACAATGATAAAAATGATGGCGTTTCATACCTGCAGCCTACAGTCAAGCCTAGAATTAATTAATTTCCTATGCATCGCGTATAGGTAATCTTGTAAAGCAAGATTACAGCACTACACGGGAATCAATCTCCATAAATCTTTTTTACCTTCCTTAGATATCAGTTTGTTGTAGTATATCTAATAAAGAAACATCAAATCATTTTACTCACAATGATAAAAATGATTGTGTTCCATATCTGCAGCCTACAGTCAAGTTGAGAATTAATTAATTCTCTAGAAATCGCGTAGGTAATCTTGCAAAGTAAGATTACAGCTCTACACAGGAATCAATCTCCATAAATCTTCCACCTTCCGTAGATACAGTATAATGTATATATCTAATAAAGAGACATCACATCATTTTACTCGCAACTGGTGAAAATGTTTTCAGGCCCCGTCACGACTCAATTATTAAATTTTCGGGATGACCTCCATCCAATTCACCAAAATAAGTACCGTACTGTAAAATGGGTTTAATTTTTTTTTTTAATCAGCAATTTCCGGCCACCACGTTTTTCTATTTTTCCAGATTTAGGTTTGCATAACCAATGTTTAGGCTGTATTTCCTTAACTTTGGTAGTTTTTTATTTTTTTTTATTTTATTTTATTTTTTAAATTGGCCTATTGTGCCCCTACAACAAAGTATCTACATCACTTCTACATCTCTTCCTCGAGAACTATCTCCCTCAGGAGAACCAGGATCTTGAGGGGATTTAGAAGTGGTAGGTCTTTTACATGTAACTGCAAGCTTCCCGAGCATGCTGCTCTTCTTCGTGCGATTGCATCGCAGTGAAGGAGGATGTGCTTGGGGTTCTCCACTCCTTCATTGCAGAATCTGCAAGACTGTAGTTGTATCCCCAAGAGACTTCAGATATATAACCCTAAGGCCAAAGACGCCAAGGCCTGTTCTTGGTTTTGTACGTCCTAGCTTAGAGCCATCAGTAAACCACTTGATTGTGTGACTATTGAGAATTCCTGCTGATTCGCAGCATTCTTTCTTCGTCCCTAATATAGTTTCGAATTCCCTCCTAAAACAGTATTTTGGATGGATTCTATCGCTTGGCATATCCAGGCAGTGGTCAGACGTAGTCAGAGAGGCTGAGTCTCTCTTAACTGCCCTTCCACTCCTTTTTAACCCGCTCCTAATAATGCCCTTTCGGCTGAAGTTTCCACTGCAACATGGAGGGGTGGGAAGTCCAGTACTATCTCCATTGCTGCAGTGGGACAGGATTTCAATGCCCCTGTAAAGCATCATGTTAGAGAGGCTTCTGAATTTAGCCATAATTTGGATACCTAATTCAGAGAAAAATTCTCATGTGGTTTGATTTTGCCGTGTCCATGAAGCCATGACCAATGGTATGGTTACAGCAGGAAAAGACAGGCTAGTTTTCTAATAAAACCTACGCTGCTGAAATATATCACATGCTCAGATAACCCGACCTCGGTTTTTATTTTTATTTTTAAAACGTCATTGTTAGTTACCCCAAGCGAACAGAACCTCAGAAAATCTTCACTTCGGCTTTAATCTTAAAAAATACTGCGGTGCACATGATTTTTTCACAAACTGTATCGTTCCTTTTTGTAAAAAAAAATCGTTATTTATACGGGGTTTCGGGAAGCAGTCCTGCAATGCAAAACACTATTACCACTACGGGACGTGATGTAGGCATGTAGGCTCATTGCCGAAGGTTGAATATTGCAGTAGAATTCCACTTTGAAGCTTGTTCGGTTTAATGGAACTGGAGAGGTTCAATTTCATTGCCCATCTCAACCGTCAATCTTAGCTAATGCTGTTCTGTGGCGAAGGAAAACAGAGGAATTGCAATTATTTAAGCACGGTGTGTTCTTATGTCAAGCTAATGATAAACTAGAGAAACTAAACTGCAAATCCTGGAAAAGTTAAAAAAAAAAAAATAATAATAATAACTAGGCTAGTATCTGTATCTTGGTTAAGTCATGCTTTCACCTGTTTCATTGTGTCAATGATAAGATTGTCTTAGCTTGTCCATTATCGCTTGTAGCTGGTGTAGGTTGACATCGAGAACGTACATCCAGTTGGCCAATGGCCAAAAATTTATACGGAAACAATACAAATGATAAACAAAAAATAACAAAAACTTAGAGTTTTAGAAAAACTTGTCATAACAACCCGAATTAGTAAAACCCAAATAATCGTTAAGAAATTAACTTTGTCTAAGAAACTCTAAGTTTTTGTTATTTTTTGTTTAGGTGCCCATTCCATTGACCGGCTAGAGCTGTTTCCAAAAACGGTGACGTGGTAGCAGACATTCAAGACTTAGGTGGCGTTTCCACCGACCTCGCATTGCAGAATTGACGGAAATGTTTATTTTCCTCTATGCCATAGTTAAAATTGAACAATGATCATTCAGTAAAATCACAAACAAACAAACTAAAATTAAAAAATGGCGTCATGGGATATGTTAAGTACAAACATTTTAATAGATTTCTATAAAAAGAAAAATTCTAATTTCCGTCAGTGTCATTTGCATTCTGCAATGCGAGGTCGGTGGAAACGCCACCTAAGTCTAGAATGTCTGCTACCACGTCACCGTTTTTGTAAATAGCCCTAGCCGGTCGATGGAATGGGCGCCTTATTAAAATGAAATACCCCGAAGCCACGAGTAATCTAATTATTTATAAATACAAATAATGTTCGAAATCCATGGGGTCATTGAAATTGGACAAGGGACCTATGAGCCACTAAGTAGGCCTGGGTACATAAAACGTCCTTCAAAAATTACAAACCAATACCTTTTCACCTTGGATCAGCCACAAATAAAGGCGATTCTCCAAGACTGATGTTTAAGCCTAGAAGATACAAGTAGATGGAATAATAAAATGTTGCAGTGTAGACGGGTATAGGTAGGATAGGAACTCTACTAATACATTTTAAGGTACCGTATACTAGATACAGTATACAAATAAGATCTGAAAGGATTTGTAAAATATGCAAACTTGCTTTCTGATTCTTAAAATGCGTCTACTCAAAAATATTCTTCATGAAAATCCAGCGAATTCATCAGACGAAACGGTTCAAAGAATCTTTATATTCCGAATTATCTATCTGTTTCCCTCACCCATAATTCTGTACAAAGATATTCTATATAACCTTATTGCGAGTAAAACGTGATTGAACCTAGAAATTCACAATAATTATGAGAAAAGCATGCTACAAATATATTGTAATAACGCGGAAACAATTTCATATGGAATTATTGGAATTACCATTCCAGAGAGTTTTAAATTTTAAGTGATTTTCATAGTTTATTTAGGAACTCTAACTAACCCTATATATTTTCTCCACGAGCACAATACGAGTATTTTCATGGTGTTCGGCATGAGGGTTTCCCCAAAACATTTGAATAATGACCAGAGCCGCATAGAAATATGGGACAATGAGAAATGCTTTACTATATGTCCGGAGCCCGGGGGTACTCCACTTGCGGAAAATTATTGAATTGAAAATAATGATGCAATACATCAAGGCTTTTGCGCATATTTAAAATTATTTAGTGAAACAATTAGGGCAGGGGAGGCCCGCATTTTTGAATAATTATAGCAACAGTGTCTCAGACATGGAATTTACAAACAAATTTATAGACCATTGACTTTTTGAATGCAAGAAAAACTCATTATTGTTTAATGCACAAACATCATGGGCCTAAGAGAGGTTATGGCCGAAGCAGGCTCAGGGATACGAGAAAACAGAAGGCAGCAGCCATATGTAAGAAACTATATATATAAGAAATGTCAGTACAGTACTCTCCCTGCCACTATTTATGGCCAAGCTCAGCCCTTAAGCATGTCCATTTCCTCTAAGAGTGTAAATGGAACATCTGTATTTTCGCCTTAATTAATGATAATGACGTACCTGAGTATTTCACGCGCAAATCACCCAATTACAGGTGTGCTTACCAGTATTCTAGTTAGTAGTACAGTATTGTACCGTATTGTATTGGGTAAAGAGACAGAAAGCCAAACAGATGGCATGGCTGATTTGAACGCGTCTTTATCCCCCTACAGATACTCGATTGTTATTTTTCACCTCCTTTGTTTCTTCTCCAACAGCTTTCTTTGTTTCGTTTCTACTGCTTGTGTGCTTTTCGATTTCAATTGTATTTACACAAACAGCCAGTGGCGACTCGTGGTTTCTGAAACCAGGGGGTCAGCAGGACTATTGGTCCACCTAAGTATAATATCATGACCAAAACTCGACAAATAGGTATACAACAAAAACAATTTTACTATTCATATGAATCACAGTATTTACACGTGACACTTGCTAAATTTAGAAAAAAACATAGGGTATACTGTATAAGTTTTACCAATTAAGACAGATCCTGAAAATAAAAAGGCTAACCAGTGTTTATCATGCATTTGTGCAATCGCAGTTAAATTATGAAATTATAAACAGCATGGGGCGGAGCTTACCAAAATCTGATTGAAAGAGTTATCCAAATAAAAATACTAAAAGTCATACATAAAAAAGAAAATACTATTCCAAGCCAAGAGCTCCATGAATTAGCTAAAATACCCACTATAACAAGTTAGGCTATATATCCTAGATAGAAGCAACGTCGCATACAATTTAAAAGAACCGGTCCGAGTTTACTCGAACATGCTTTCCCAAGAGACGTAAAAACAGTTCATCAACTCAAGGTTTACATTTGGGTCTACTAGAATTATTCTTCTTTTGTTTAAACACAAATCATTATTCATTAGAGGTGTGGTCAACCAATTCATTGTTTGTGTGAAATTTTTTTTTTATTCAATAACAAAGCTTTAGAAGCACAAATTATTCCTATACTTCCTTATTAATTTAGACACAATAAATCAAATTAATAAGATCCTCTTTGCTAAAGAAGCAACAACGGTGCGTAATTGTTTTATTGAAGCTGCTCCAATTATGAAAGAAAAGAAAATGAAAATTCTCATTCGGCCTACTCTTACAATTAACCCATAAATTATATGTTGTACACTTCGTGGAAGCCTATATCATTTGTAAGCTACAAGAATGTCATTTTGAAATCGTGTGGTCTGTGGTCCGTTGAAAATGGAATTGATTGTTTCTAAGGTGCCCATTCCACATACGTACAACGTCAATGAAAATTATGAAATTGAAGGGCATTTCAATTTTACTCTATGCCATTGTTAAAATTGATCAATGATCAATTGATAATAGAGTTAAATCACAAACAATGAAACAAACAATCTAAAATTAAAAAATGGCGTCATGTGATATGACAAGTACAACTATTTGAATTGATTTCTCTAAAAAGAAAGCATTTCTGTATAAAAATTATAATAAGGATTAAATAATAAGGCGACGAAGAAAACAAATACAATTTCAAGAAACAAATTTCAAACATTTGGCGCATACGCTTCAATTGAAAATTGTCAATTTTTTAAAACCATATGGAATGGCCCCCTTCAATGAGAAATTGAAATGTCCTTCAATTTCATAATTTTCATTGACGTTGTACGTATGTGGAATGGGCGCCTTAGATACTTAATTTGGCATTGTTAAGGCGGGGTTTCCACATACGTCAATGGTCAATGGTAAATATGGTTTTGACGCGGTAGCAGACATTTTTAGTATGTCTTTAATGTCTGCTAAAACGTCAATACCATATTTACCATTGACCATTGACGTATGTGGAAACCCCGCCTAATTGGTTTATACAAATTGAACTTTATTACTTCGTAGAGAAGTGCTTATCTTGGACTCACGCCAGTTGTGTTGAGTATCAACATAATCCTTTGATTGTTCATCGGCTGCGAGCAGCTTTTGTCGTAATTATAAGTTTCGTTTACCAAAGGTATAAACTAAGTTTTTATTAAAACCACCTTACAGTTGCCCTTTGTCATTATACTTTTACAAAGCCATTTAAGCCTAAAAAAAATACTTTGAACAAGTAAAGAGAAATGCTTCCATGAAGCAAACCACTCGTAGAGACAATTTACGGTGTAACAGGTTTATGATGGATTTACCTCAAATTCATAAAACTTTCTCTCTTAAATCTGATTTACCCCGCCTGCAAGGTTCGTGACGATAAAACGACGTTTTCACTATTTTCAACAGATTTTTCACTGGAATGAAGCGCGTTTCTGTGTCATATTTTTTCTGTCATAATAAAGCTGTAGTCTGCGAGGCTTCAAATTTCCGCATCCAGGATGTACTACAGTATTATAGTAAGATCGCTTTCTGACTTTCTCATTTTAAATCAGACTACCCATTCTGGTTACTGGTATATATAGTACACTATACTACGCTCTCCCTGCCACCATCGTTTATTATTTCTGCTGGTAGCTGGTATTCAAATTTTAATTATTTAATTAGATAAGGTTCACTAACAAAACCACTATTTTTTTTATTATCCTTAACTGAAAATTAAAATGTTTTTTTTTCTTGCTTTGACCTCAGCAAACTGTGTAAAAATTAAATCGTAATCTGAATCTGTCGTCTGCTTCAATATACAGCACTCCTAAATTCTGTGATTAATTGTTTTTACATAATATGAACCAAAAAACCTTTAATGTCCGCGGGCCTCAGTTGCCTATTGGTAAATCCGCCACTGCTGTTGGGATATTTTAAAATTTAACGTTAAATGTGCATAATTGATTGATAGATATGATTCATATGTGTGCATACACCGAAGAGTGAAACCTCTATATTTTTTGAACTCCGAAAGAGCATCTTCATTCTTGTATATATAAATGGTTTGTGTTGATAGGTACCTAGTACCCGTGCATACTTAAAGGAACCGAACTGGAACAGTTAGATTTCCGCTGGAAAATTGTGAATCCTAATTAATTGATAATAGACTTTTTTTGATAAAACTCTACAGAACAAACTTAAAGTGCAATTATATCCGAAATTGGGTATCATGAAACACTGAATTCGGTAGGACTAGAACGATGCCCCGGGGTAAGGCGTAGATCCGCTTCACCACGGATTCCAACGCAATCAGCAATTAGACTGGATACCTTAATTTAGTGCTCAACGACAAGATCCAAATTGTTAGCACAGCTACACAACTACTTAACTGAACAAGTACTTTCCTTATACGATACCAACATATAAATAAGAAAATAACACAGTGTTAACCTCAGTTTCAACAGAACACGCGTCCGAATAGCCTACACGTACTTATTACCTCCGCGGTAATAAAACAGCGCGATGAAAGTTACTTTTGTAACTTTCGTAATTTTCCTTATATTTAAGATGTTTTTATTGGTATTCATTTCCAGCGTGTGGGCTTGAAAACAAAAGAAATCTATCTAATTCAATGGAGTTGTGAAAAAGTATCGTTTAAAATAGCCTCTTCGAGTTCCAATACATTTTGAAGTATCGGAAAACTTAGGATAGGCGCGGTATTGTGAGCTAAATTTTGAAGTGTAGTCAATATTTATTATCGGAAAGAGGAGTCTATATTAAAAGTTGCAGTTTACGAACCTTAAACTGAACTTTGGATACCTAATTTTGAAGTTTCCATAGCCCGGGATGTGATCAAATCTCAACTCGAATCTATGCCTACCAGCAGCCTGATCGAGGCGATTATACAATAATACCGGTATTTATTTAATCCCCTGGTAATAAAAATGTAAACAAGATAATTTTATAATGGAAAGTGCTATTCAAAATTTGTTTGTTTACAGTTATAATCCTAGGGGATTTATTTAACCCCGGTATTATAATCGCCTCGAACAGGCTGCAGGGACGGATCCAACCCATTTTGGGGGGTAGTTGGGGGGGGGGGGGGTCAAAATACAAGAAACATATTTAGTATCCATGCAATAGGATCGTAATAAATTAGCTTGCAATAGATAATTACTAATAATTTGGGGGAGGGGGGGCGGGGCAGCTCCCCTTGCATCCGTCTATGTTGCCCATCCATTTCAAGCCGTACCGGAGATCCCAACATGACTATGTGAAAGGCTGATTGTGAATTTGCGCGTTACGTATGCAGGCTGCATTTGCTGTGCAGACTGCAGACAACCCCATCATCAGTCTTATTCTCCGGATCGCTGGTTCCTACAGTTCATTTCCAGTGTGGCTGTGCTTTGAATTGTTCCTTTTTTGCTGACCGACAACTCTTCCACTTCCACTCCCTCATTTTTATATCGTTTAGAGCCTATCGTATATTAGCAACGTACGAGTATATCCGTGCATAAAAGTTAACACAAAAAATTTAAAAATGAATTGTATGAAGTTGCACAGTGAAAGAAAATGTTTGGTATAATTATTATTTAAAATCGTTATAATATGTATAACTAATTTCCAAGTATATGTACTAATAAGACGAGCGGTATACTAGAGAGATGCGTCTCAAAATCAAACAATATACGAGTATGTTAACTACTTTGGTTATGTAAGGACCTGGCAGCCCACAAATGAGATATTGCCAAAAATCTTGCAATAAAGTGGAACCGTACTCAAATCTAGCACTTTCAGTCTAAATAGGGGTCCATTGTGAAATATAGCACTCATGCAAAGAGTTATTGGGTATAAATGTATGAAATTCATCGATACCTACTAACTTAGTTTGCAAACATACCTAGCCTACAATCTCAATCTAAAGCAGTAGCCCTATAGCGTGGGTATTTTATTATGCATAGTATTATTATCTACGAACATATTTAACCACTGTGTTATCTAATTCTAAGCTACAGCACATTGTATACCCAGGCAACAACCTATTGAATTTCATTAATGCACAGCAAAATCCAGAGCAATAATATAATTGGTGTTATCATGTATAGATGCGCCTGATGAGCTGAAATTACAGCAGGAATAGCATTGAATAAGGGAGGTGGTTTGAATTTGGTAATTCATCCCCCTCACATCATTGTCTGCTGAGATGTCTTGTTCCATAACATGCCTGTCAGCTCTAATGCTCTCACTAACCACGGAATACAGCGATTAGCTGCCGACATAAATCAGCAAAAGCATTAGTGAACGATTTTTCTGTTAGTCTCCATTGACGTGTAAACCGTGATTCATGATTTATTGTTGTAGAGGCTGAACACAAATGAATTTTCCTCAACGTGCCCCATTTATTCATAGCCTAATTGTTTAGTCTGTACCATAAATGTGATTTTTTACCTCGAACCTTAATACTTATGTAAGAAGCTAGCAGTGGCGGAGCATTACAAATTACAATTTTCAAATTTTTCCTTTTTAAAATTATGTTTGTTTTCTTTTTTTTAACTTAAATAAATATTTGCAAGTATTTCACTCGCAATAATCCCACGCTTTGGAAGCTACAATAGTATTGTTATATGAGTAAATTTTCTAAATGCTCCAGCAGTGGCCACGTAACTATGCACTTTTGTAGGCTTACCAAAAAGAGCTTTGAAACAAATTTCCAGTTCGAACCAAAAGTGGCGCATTTTTTGCCCCTTCCGGGTCTCGAAATTTGTTCACCCAGGTTGCAGGTCAAAATTTAACACAGACTGGGACAGACTCTTCTTTATAAGACAACCAACTGGGCTGATAGGCCCAATTCATTTTAGTGCAATCGTAAACTGAGGGGATACACGCACATAAATGTAGATAAGACTATTTTTTTTCTTTAATCGATACTTATGCATTGCGCTGTACATTAGCAACTTCATTGCAACTCACACCAAAAAATTAATTGTGGAAGGAATATCAACACATAAAATAAATTGGAAGATAGGAACGTGTCTACCTACTTGTAAAGACAAATTTGTGTAGTATTTGCATATAAAAGCATTAATAAATTAAAATTCAAGTCTGGCAGGACTCAGGATGACAAACATAGCGGCATCTGAGCTGGAATATACTGTAAAAGTAATTTATTTGACATGAGGTAGACGTCAACCTCATTTGAAATGGCGAAACGAGGAAACGAGGTTGAAGTTGACATTCATTAAAATTTCTCGCCCCGCTGTTTCTAATTGTCCAAGCTGAGAGTTTTTCATTGCGCCTGCTTCCCAGATTTTCCCAGCTTTGTCACCAGCTCCGTCAAGATGCTTAGCGGGTTCGTACCCACCATCCCTCTCATCGCCATTTATGTTTAACCCTAAAGCAATATTTCACATTAAATGCGATGTAACATCGCAACCAATTAGTGCATATGTATACTGTGTGTGCTCTACTTGGCTCTTAAAAATCACGGACCCGAACATCATTGCAGGGACGAATTAATTTAACTTAATTAAAATGTTCATGTTTTTTTTTAATAATAACCTACAGTAACTCATGCAACAAACTCGGGTTCGCAATTTAGAAAATTTAATGTATAATGCATTCGAATTTAATTTCACTTCAAACTGAAGTCATATATAGGTACAGTAAGTGGATACTTGCCCATTGATCGCCAGCAGTGGCCCTACTTCAGCGACTATAGTTTTATCTTATTCTTGGGGTTAAATATTTAAACAAAACAATTTTGAATCGCACTATCCATTGTAAAATTACCTTGTTTACATTTTTAATCCCAGGATAAGATTATAAATAATTGTAATATAGTAACCCACATAACAACCTTCATCATCAGTCCAAGCTCAATTTTTCTTTGCATGAGTCCATGAAAGTTATGATTAATATTAGATTCTGGATACTTTATTTATTTTCTTATACATTTTATGAATCATATAGCGTATATACTTCTTTAAATTTAAATCTAGGTTAGGCTGCATAGGTCTAGCTGCAGCCTGATCGAGGCGATTATAATACCGGTATTTATTTAATCCCCTGGTAATAAAAATGTAAACAAGATAATTTTACAATGGAAAGTGCTATTCAAAATTTGTTTGTTTACAGTTATAATCCTAGGGTATTTATTTAACCCCGGTATTATAATCACCTCGATCAGGCTGCAGAAAGGTAGTTTTGATAATAATACAATATGATATGGGAGAGATATTTGACCCCAAGCTTTTGTAAAAAGTAGTGAATATAAATATGTTCTGAGAGTGTTTCGACTTTTCGAGTTGGTAATAAGCCACAAATCGCAATAATATAAACATATGAAATTGGAAATTCTATTTAGCTGAAAAGTACAATAAGCTTTACAATATTACATCCTCCATTAACTACAAATGTACACGTTCTTGCGTCCATTGCGTAGTGATAATAGCAGGTAGCTTTCATAAAGGGGGGTATTCCATATACTTCAATCGTCAACGAAAAATTGAAAAATGACGTTTTAGCAGACATTAAAGACATACTAAAAATTCTGCTACCACGTCAATTTACGTCATTTTGACGTCATTTTTCAATTTTTCGTTGACGTTGTACGTATGTGGAATGGGCACCTTACAAAGATACACACACCTGGCTCCAATAAAAGGACACGTCTGAGGTAATATACGGAAGATCGATATCCAGTGCGATGTCTTAGAAAAGCTATAAATAAAGGGCATGAGACAAGTGACACCTGAGAGGTATTGGTTTTTGGCGGGATAAGTTGTAAGCTAACAATTGCGGCTTGAGTTTCCTTAAGCTGCCGGATGTCAGCAATGTCATTTTCAAATTTTTCGCGTGACAGTTGAAGCAGAACAAGGGGAAAGCACCGGTGCGGTGGCAAGTCTTGGGGGATAAAAACTCACTTTTCACTTCAATTTTCGGATGAAGGTGAATGCGAATGATGGAGATGCGACGTGGCAAGCGACCGGGAAAATAATAAAGTGACAGCGATTATTTTCATTCAAATTGACCTTTTGTTCGGTTTGCCGATATTACGGACTGCCGCCTGTGCGACCAGCAGGGTTAGCTTCGATGTCAATAAAAAATGAAATTGGTATTGTTGCTGTTACTTGCAAATTTTATACGTAGTATATTTGTGCCAATGATGACAAAATAGAATAGATGGCGCTAAATCATAAGCTAAGGCGCCCATTCCATTGACCGGCTAGGGCTATTTCCAAAAACAGTGACGTGGTAGCAGACATTCAGGACTTAGGTTGCGTTTCCAACGATCTCGCATTGCAGAATGCAAATGACATTGACGGAAATTAGAATTTTTCTTTTTATAGAAATCTATTAAAATGTTTGTACTTAACATATCCCATGACGCCATTTTTTAATTTTAGTTTGTTTGTTTGTGATTTTACTGTATGATCATTGATCAATTTTAACTGTGGCATAGAGGACAATAAACATTTCCGTCAATTCTGCAATGCGAGGTCGGTGGAAACGCCACCTAAGTCTTGAATGTCTGCTACCACGTCACCGTTTTTGGAAATAGCCCTAGCCGGTCAATGGAATGGGCACCTAAGTATTACCGATAGTGTGGTGAAACGTTGGGGGAAATCTGGCGATTTAAACAGCAAAGAAAGCGTTTCTTCGTTGAAGGGCTCCAACATAAGAAAAAGAAAATTGAAAACAAATGAACAATTCAACAATTGCACTAAGTTTCTGCGCATTTTGCACGTAATGTAAATAGTTGTCAGGTTGATGGCAAGTGCCCACTTACACAGAAAACTACCGCGAGTGACTGTGCTCCGGATGCCCATCCTGCCCATAGTTAGGGTAGGTTAGTTTCTCTGTGGAGTAGAGAAATGTTCTTTCTTCTTCTTAAGGTTACAATCTTAGCGATTGATTGGCAGCAACTCCCTGCATATCGTCCTCCAGTTTACTCGGTCCTCGATCTTCCTCTTCAGTTCTTGATATGATATACATGATATGATATGATATATATGATAATGTTCTTTATTGTATGTTTAAGGGAGAGAGTAGACAGGGGCTGGAAGGAATTCAGTTGAGTTGGGTTGAGTTGAACTTTTTTTCTAAGACACCTTTTATTGGCAACGTTGCGGTGGAAAGGGCGGGGGGGGGGGGGGAGTTGAAAGCGACCAACGTTGATGGCACCCCGATAGCACGCTCCATTTGTTATGCTGATTGCGGTGAACAGAGGATGTGGTCCTCATTGAAGTAGATACTGCATATATAACATGACAGATACAGTCAGAATTTGAAATCTCGTAAAATATAACATACACTAGCCTCATTCCCGGTTCAGATAGACTACGATTGGGCGCTTATTCCACTGACGACAATTTTCAATGTGCATGTGGATGACGTGGTAGCAGACATCATTAATTAGCCTCTGCCATATTTTAAGGAGACTATAATGTAGATACTTAACTTATCTATTATAAATTAAGTTATAATATGGCAGAGACTAAGTAATGATATCTGGTACCACGTCATCCACATGCACATTGAAAATTGACTTCGGTGGAATAAGCGCCTTACTTATTTTGCACTTCTGCATCAGAAATACGCAACATTCATTAGGTAAAGCCTTTAAATTCTGTGGATAACTCTATATCCTGAAGGCAATAGCCTACATTAGCTTCAGATTATTGTTTAGCCCTTAGTTTATATATTATTATGTTATTATATTATTAGTTTATATATTTTTATTGTTGCCTGACTTGCAACCAAAATCAACAAAATTGACCTGCGAGCCGAATTCGGTATGTGGTACATTGTTAGACTGCAGTAACTGCAACATTTTCTGTCACCTGCCATAATTGTTTGATATTAATATGTTACGGACGTGACTCATAGGCTACCTGTGCTTGGCTAAGTCACGCTTTTAAAGCCTGTTGTATTGCGTAAAGGGTGAGCTTGTTCAAGCTTGCCGATTATCGTTTTTACCCGGTGTAGGTTGACATCAATTTGCCAGCTTCCTGCGGAAACAATACTAAAATTGACCGAAAATCCGTTGGCCGGCGCTTCATATAAGTAAGCCTACGGCCATGAAGTCATTGAAACATAGTAATAATAATATTACGGACTCACTGTACGCATGGTCTGCGCTCATTTTAACGTATTTTAATTTTTGCTGTAACTACATACTTCTTCTTAAAATGCCTCTTCTAACGAAGATTGGCGATCATCCTGGCAATTAGAACCTTGAAGAATACTGCTCTGAAAAGGGAAGTCGTGCTTTTGCCAAACCACTGCCTCTCAGGTTTTTCAACCACGATGATGTTCTTCTTCAGCTGGGGGCCCTGAGTATTTTTTCTTCCCTTGGATTATTACATTCAGGAGGCGATACTTTACGTTCCTCATCACATGGCCGAAGTATGTTAGTTTCCATGTCTTAGCTGTCAGCAGCAACTCGGCTTCTGTTTCCGTTCGCAATCAGCATTAGGAACATTAGCTACATACTGTAGACCCTAAAATGCCGCATCAGAAATTTAGCATACAACTTCTTTGCAGCCATTTAAAGATTGGGCCTATCTGGTTGGGTATATAAGGATAAAAAAAATAAGGTTATTAGTTTTGTAGCAATGTAACGTTGGTCGACTGAGAGGGTCGTTGGTAGCTATAAACCCAAACACTACCTCTAGGATTAGAGACAAATTAACTGTTAAAACAAACTCCGTAACCTCGTCTTATAAAAAGTAGGAGATATAACCCACTTTCCTTATTCCCCCGTCATCCTCTTAGCGCGGAAAAACTTGTCTTGGCCAGATAACTCGGTTACAGCACTTTCCAGATATTATTGCAGCAGTTTTTCTTTGAAACCCTCTCTACTTTCACGCTCTTCTTTGTCCTCAGTTTCAGGGGCAGTTCAAAAAACACAGAAGGCAAACCACTTTTGAATTCTGAATACAAAAATGGCATAGTGCAATTAATTGAGGAGCTTGGTTACAAACCTGGCAACTCCATTTTTTTACAAAATGGGGTTTTGATCCGACCTTGCAGAAAATTTTAATGTCCACCTGCACGTTGTAAAATAAAGTGCCAAAAGCAGCCAGATTGCGCACAGAAGCGCTGAGAAGTCTAGGGTTAGCTATTAACTTAATGCAATTTTCAACAGATAATTCACTCTCCTGAAAAATTCTACAACTTGGAGTTGGCCATGTTTGTATACAGCCTCCTCAATTATTGATACTGTAGGTACTTTTAGGTATTGCACTAGCTTTTTTAACGTCATTTTAAAATAAGCCTTCGATAGTAGCCTTCGATTTCTGTAGCCGATAAGACCATTTAGTTGTTTTTGGAATAATGTGGGAGAATCTCAAGTTACGATAGCTAGATTTATTTGGAGATCTAAGCTTTTTAATTGAAATTCCGAATAATTTTTTTATCCCAAGTCTCCATGAAATTACCATCAGTAAAAAAAGTGAATAAGTTACAGCATATGTAAATAGCTACGATTATACTAGTACTATACAATATAAAGCAATTTGTTCAGTTACTTTAATGACCCAAGATTTACTTATACTGTAAGTCAAGTCTCATTCTTTTATCCTTCTGCCGTGGAATTGTAACGACGCGGCATTGCGGCTGTCTTGTCCAATGAAAACGTTGATATCTTAAACCGTCCGGCCTTTTGTATTTTTTGTGTAACCTAGGAAGGATGTGCCGTATTTTCTTTCCCTTTTCATCTAATCTATCATTTCCAGTCCATTTCTTGCGATTGGTCATCCGTTCCATCAAATTCCATCGTACACAGTTTTACGGTTCTACTCCTAGTTCGGATTAACTAGACCTATGCATAAATAATTTTATAATTAAAAATTATGTGAACCTTTTTTAACGAGCAATGAGCCTATATCGCCCTCTAGCTCATGGTAGGAGATAGATCTAAGGCGGGGTTTCCACCGACCGGCTAGAGCTAAATACAAATACGGTGACGTGGTAACAGACATTCAAGACTTAGGCGGGGTTTCCACCGACCTCGCATTGCAGAATGCAAGTGACATTGACGGAAATGTTTGTTTTACTCTATGCCATAGTTAAAATTGATCAATGATCATAGAGTAAAATCACAAACAAACAAACTAAAATTAAAAAATGGCGTCATGGGATGTGTTGATTACAAACATTTTAATAGATTTCTATAAAAAGAAAAACAATCATTTCCGTCAATGTCATTTGCATTCTGCAATGCAAGGTCGGTGGAAACCCCGCCTATGTCTTGAATGTCTGCTACCACGTCACCGTTTTTGTATTTAGCCCTAGCCGGTCGGTGGAAACTGCGCCTAAGCCAGCCACTGGACCTTCGAGCTCAATTTCACCATTTTTGAATTGACATTAAAAAGGGAGATTGCTTATAAAAGTTATTGTTTGGGTAAGTAGGGGTGGTAAAACTGCTTTATTCAAAATACGATGTTAAGTAATTTAATTCGAAGAACTGATTACCCCTATACTATTACGCTGTACACTGCGGCTTGCGTTATTCGAATGCAACCCATACTATTCTGACAGATAAAATAACAGTGCAAATTATATTCCATTACAGCTTTCAACTGCATCCGGCTTTTCCTCCGTTATCTCTGATAATAATTTGATCAGCAGGGCACCATCTACTCCGGGACATATTCTCCTGTTAACCACTTACCAATTTAGGATGTATCTATCACGCACTTTATGTGCACTCGTGTCTCGTATCTCGAGGAAGTAATTACATTGTTAAAATGCTATAAAGGGCAGTACGGTATTCTATGCTTTTACAACAATCTGTTAAATATTATCCACATTGATTCAACTATCCCATTACTTCTAAAACTACAACATCTAAAGATTAATATTTTCTCGCAATTGGAAACTGCTTACATAAATCTGTACCGAAGCCACTTTTATCGTAGACCGAAAGAAATTCAATTATACAGCTCACAAAATGTATTTTATGTAAAACGTTTTGGTCATCAATTTCATTATTACCTAGGCCTATTATACATGGAGTAATAAATAAAATAAATTTTATGAATTTGTTTGTAGCCAAAAACATTTGTCTTTCATCTTTTGCAACCTATTCGTGAGCAATCACCACCTGACACCTTAGAAGAATTTATCTTGAGAATAAACTTAGTTACTTGACAAGTGGCCATATTTGGACATCTGGCATCATACTTAAATACTTTCAGGAAACTACTTGTGAGATGATATTCAGCACACCCTACTTACAGTTTACTTTAATTTACCATATACGCTCATAGTGAGATAGTGAGAATCAAACAAGGAAAACTTTTCAACGAAGAAGGAAAATGTACCATAGTGGGTAGGTACAGTAAAAACACATCATAGCTATAGATACTAAATAATAACAACTTGTCTAGGGTACAAATAGGTACCTGGACGAATCTTACAAAATGCACTTGCACTATCTAAAATGCTAGACAACGTTTTCATAAAGCTGACTTTATAACATAATTAATCTTGAAGTGCAAACGTGAAAAGGGAAAGCCAATTGGGGTCTCGAAAGCACAAAACAGACAACTCCCCGGTGTAAAAACGTGAAAAACGGTCTTGACGTGCGGCGATTAATTACAAAATGAGTAATGGCCAGTGGGAATCTGTAGCTGTGGAAAATTATCCCATCCGCGATGGCAGTAAGAGATAAAAAAAATTACTGTTTCGGTGATTGGTGAAAACTCATTCACGTATGTCTGTTGGGAATCAGCAATTTGCCAAACACATGTGACATGTTTATGATGTATATATGCTCTGCCAACGCACGATGGTTACATGAGAAGTGAAATGAAATTTTTCGTAAATTGAGAAGAAATGAGAAAATCCCCTGGGCTTATCGAATAGATTTTAGGATAAATGCTTTGAAGAACCGACATGATACCTCTAGGACTAAGGGGTGCGTCCGTAACTGCCAACTTCACCCATCGAGTATAAAAGGGAAACCCAATAGATAGCAGCATCGCTTAAAGGAAACTTTTCAGATTTTCAGAAAAGCAGTAAAAAAGACACATACAACATATAAGCCGCTGAATTGGGAATTATCCAATAATAGGAAATGTAGGCCTAATATACTCTAATCATGTAATTTTGCCAGTGAGTGACTAGTAGTACTTCGGTGGCCAGGTCACAGGTGGTAGCCCGCTTGTACTTGTGCGAATCTTTACACACGTAACTCGACACAAGTACCTATAAGGTTACTTAGTGAGGCGATTAAAGAGGTTAATCGGGTACATTCATTGTTTGCATGCGATTAACCTTTTTTTTATGAAGAAAGAAGAAGTAGTGTCATTTTACTATATCGTACAACCGACTCGTACAGTGTATATTCGTACCGTCGCAAGGCTATGGAGGTTGCATTGCATTTTGTAGGTATCTGGTCCAGACCTATTATATATACTGTACGTAGTATTGAAATACCTACAGGCATGTATACAGGTATGTTATCGACTTCAATGGCCAGATGGTAACATGCTTGCACTTGTGGGAGTCTTTACACGCCATGCGATCGGAGACACGTGTCGTAACTCAACACGGGTACTAACCTACAGAGGCGACTGAAGAAGTCAAACAGATACATTCATTAAATTGTTTGCATGCGATTAATCTTTAAAATAAAAAAGTAAAAAAATGTACTGCATATACTATAGTACGTACGAGACTACAAGTATACCTATATAGTTATCACTATGGGCAGCTTCATTCCTACTTTTGAAGATGTATTCTGAAAACATCCCAAATACGGCTACCTAAATTTTTACAGTTTCTACCTACTCATGTCTAGTATTTCTTTTAACCACCATTGTATTTACTTTCTTATATTCTAACCGTTTTAGTGCATACACCGGTGTATAAAAGCATATAGTTTATCATAATCTCTCAGCATGTTTTAATATGGTACAGTAGGTAAAGTAGAGTCATAATGTTAATTACTCCCCTAGGCATAAGACAATGCCGTGAAAGTTGCTATATAATGTTAGTTAATAATTGCTCTTGTTCCAAAACTTGGAACTTTTTCAACTTTTTTACAAAGACTTAGCCATTGTCTCGTTGAATGCGATTTGTGTCGTAGAGTTCTCGTCTACTGAACCATTAGACCATTAGCATTAGGACTACGTTTTCATGATAAGGGGGTCCAACACGGATATATGTATACCTAACGTCTTAAATCCTTTTCACTGGCACCGCCTTGGCAAAAAGTCTTTAAAAAAATATTGTATATTCCCTGTACGTACAGCTGCAGAGCTGGAGCTACTTATAACCATTATATTAAGCAGCCTTATGGTAACATGTGTGGTTATCATGAACTTGGGGTAACAATACCCCAAGTATTTAATTTGATTCCCGCCGGTCTTCTATAGCTTGAATGCTAGGTATCATGCTGTAAAGCGGAATCTAGGCCGGAATGGCTGAAAAATCGCCTCACTAAGTAACCTAATAGGTACTTGTGTCGAGTTACAACACGTCTCCGATCGCAAGGTGTGTTGAGACTCGTACAAGTACAAGCATGCTACCACCTTGCCGAAGTCGCTTTAAATTGTATTTCTGACATTTTATTTATACTGGGCTACGTAACTTATCTAAATTTTTCATTTTCGCCCTTTTCTTTTTATTTGTTTATTGTAAATTTATTTCGCTGTCCATATAAACTTATATATAGCAATTTAAGTAGTTTTGGTGGATCCTGCCTCAAGTCCCCTATAGGGCTTATCATTATGCAGCATTCCAGTGCAGATAGTTGTATTTTTGTATAGTATTCTATATATTAAATGCTATTATATAATATAATATTATTTTATCTTTCAATGTTATAGGATGGTCAATTTGCATAGATAAGTAGTAGGCCTATGTGCAGTTTATGCATACATAACTGGTCCGGATCATAAACATATTCATGAAATTCTCGAGTAGGTAATATACAGTATATATTATTATGATAAATTATACAGGAGTGGTATTTGTATAGGCTCTTGTAGAACACAAAATGCTGTAGCCAGCCGCATATTATGCAACCAGTACCGTAATGAACCCACCGAGAGAAAGATAGAGAGAGTAAAACTTTTAATTTCAGGGTAAGAAACTGAAACAGCATTAAATTTGCATGAACCTTCCAAGCTGATGTAACTTAATGTATTTTGGAAACAGTGAACAGATTCGGATTACTTAAAAAGCTACTTTATGTATCGTGAGTACAAACTTTCCCTTCCTTTGGTTGAGTTACCGTAACTACTTAAAACCAAGTTCATGACCCCCATTCATTAACTACCCATCGTATCCGCTAGAGGGATAGACAACCTAAATTATAACGGGGACGGTAGAAAGAGAAAGACAAGTATGCCGATATTCAACGCGGTTGAAAACGCATAGTATAGTAGTTTAGTTATCAGTAGTTTTCTGTGATGGCTTGGGATTAAATAAATAAAATAAATAAATATTGACTTTTTTGTTCTATTACTAAGCCAACCTAGCGAAGTTAGGGCTATAAAGCCCTCTCTTATATGCCCTCCGAAGCATGGCCGAAAATGTAGCAAGTGTGGGACTCGAACCAACAACCTTGCGGGTGAAAGTCGGAGTCTGTACCACTATCTACATGTCCTGACTGTACCACTAATCTACATGTCCCGACTGTACCACTTATCTACATGTCCTGACACTTGTGAAAAACGTGGCTGCAGACAAATTCGTCGGACCATCAAGCAGTTGGTCTTGGTCGCTATAGTTATACATAAGAATGGTGGGACATTTGATCCACTTTCTTTGTCGTGCCCGAACGTCAAGTACAAAAAATCTAAGAAGAAAACGTGAAAGCCTCTGCGTCCAGTATTGGGCTAAGTCAATTGCTGAAGTGCCATCCTTCCGCAAGTCGTCGTAAATATGTGGAGCCACTTGGGACCCATGGGAATGAGGTTCATTTGTGACGTCATTTTGTAGATGGCAGCACCAGTTGCAATGATATCAAAGCGTTGATTTTTCCATAAGCCTCAATGATAATTTTATATTTTATTTATGTATTATTTTAAAGTGATATTTTTTTATAAATCATGGAGAATATATATATTAAATTATATGCAGCGCAATAAAGTCCAGGCATAGTAGAAATATTGTAAAAATTATTAAAAGAATTAAATAGATGCTAAGGAGCTTAGTTTTCATATGCAAACGGCGGCCATTTTGAATAATATGGATATCGGTTTGTCGTCAGCGAACCTAGTGACCAAAACTGTCCCTACAGAACCTCATTGGAGCATAGGTGTTCCATTGTTTAAAAATCGCCGCATTCGTAGAGAGCTCGAGCCTCGAGGTATCCCCATACAATGGCGGATCCACAGGGGGGTCAGGGGGGTCATGACCCCCTAAATGAGTAAATTCATATGATATATTTTTTTTAATTGAATAAAACTCAAATTTTCAACAACAAAAATTACCTTTTATACTTACATACAACTTGTGACCCCCCCCCCCTAATTTTCCGCTAGATCCGCTCTTGTCCCCATCTGACCAAGTTGACTTTGACTGGTGCCACTCCCGTTCTAATTCTGTTTAGCATTTTCCATGTATCCCACTTTAAGTTAATTCCATGGTTCCATCTACTCGTATTTGTGTAGCGGGGAACCGTGTTGAAAGTGTTCTATATCGGTGCAATGAAGGAGGCTTTTCCTTGACCTCAGCCTTCTTGTTCCTCAGCCTTCCAACCAAGGCCTATATTTCTTTAATTTCTGGTGGCACTTGCCGTGTTTTCTTCGACCAATTCGAGCTTCGGCTAATTGAAAGGTCTTCTTTTGGCCCATCAGAACACGCCTTATAGTTGCAGCCACGACGGGGTATATTATTGTTTGTATGTATCCAATGCGTACCGTACTCTGATTGGTCGATCCATACGTGGCAGGTGAAAGCAGGAATTTATACAATACCCTTGGTGGGAGGGAATGACCCATCTCTCCCATATAGAACTCTAGTAGTCATCCTATGAGTCAATTGAATGTAAACTCAACGAAAATCTCAAGGATGATTGGTAGTCTACTTTTATGGGGCGGGGGTGTCAAATACATGGGCGCAGCCAAAGCGGTGCAGTAGGGGGACACGTCCCCCCCCCCCCCCCTAAAGATTTGACGAGCTAACACTAGATAGAATTGGGTTTTCTTCGATGAATTTACACAATATAAAAAAGTGCGGGGAATTTTAGTTAGATATATATAACTAAACTAACCCCGCAAATACCAATCGATTTAATCGAACTTTTGAACATCCCCCCCCCCCTCTGGATCTAGCTACGCCCAAGGTAAAATATATACGGTATGTAAAAATAGGCAAATGACTAATGCAAGCTGTCTACCACGGCCGTAGCCAAGGGGGGGGGGGGTTCATTGGGGTTCAAACCCCGAAATGAAATGGCTTGATACTATATAGAATCGGATTTTGAGAGGAAAAATGAAAACCACTATGTAATATCGAATTGCATTTCTAAACCCCCACCCGAAAAAACTCCTGGCTACGGCCTTGCTGTCGATATGTAGAATATGTAGCCTATA
This sequence comes from Psococerastis gibbosa, assembly GCA_963971405.1. NCBI lineage: Eukaryota > Metazoa > Arthropoda > Insecta > Psocodea > Psocidae > Psococerastis > Psococerastis gibbosa. The sequence goes on from OZ020484.1 coordinate 18,125,753, forward strand.
CCTACTTTAAATCCCCCCATTCAGGGCCGTTCAACAGTGAGAAAAAAAAATGATTTTAGACAAATTGAGAATCCATTGTTCCTAACTGTCATCCATTATTTTTCCACTGACAACCGTTTGCTTTCCTCGGACCACCATCTCCATTATAATGGCTTTCCTATTTATACGGTAATATGAGGAAAGGTAATATGAAAGAAAGGAATAGTCGAAATTTTCGAGATTTCAACGAAGTCCCAGGACTTCAAAAAGGGTTTTTACGAAATGTCTGTCTGTCTACCTGTGTGGTGATTTTTTGCCAAACTAGGTACGAGATCAATTTAAATTAAATTTGGCATGTACGCTCTCGTGACATTTTTTTCAATTTTGTGCTCAGTTCCTATAAAAATGCTATAGAGGGCTATAAAGCCCTCTCTTACACTCAATTAGGAAGGCCCGGGACCGCCTGCTTTACATGCCCTCCAAAGCATGGCCCGAAAATGTAGCCAGTGTGGGACTCAAACTAACAACCTTTCGGGTGAAAGTCACAATCCGTACCACTACGCTACATGTCTTGATGTATTTTTTTTTTTTTATGTAAACAAACCCCACTGGTTTCTGTTACTTTGGTACCCGTCAGTGGCACCGAGGAACTACCCCTGACATCAACGATGTTCTCCGCAGTTGAAGATGAAACGTTTGGCGTTAACATTGCTTGAAGCTCCCCTACGATTGGATTCTTCCATTATTACTCCAATTTTTTTTTTTTTTTTCAGAGGAAGAAATCGACGAGCTCAGTGTCCACGTCCCCCGGCATCGCCCCGAAGAACTGAAAAAGCTCATCAAAACCACAAAATTCACTAGGAAAGAAATTCAGCTGATTTATCGGGGATTCAAGCAGGTAAAATTAGTTTTAATTTACATATACGGCAGTATAAGGGAGGGGGAATGTCCGAAATCACAATGAAATTCTTAATCAGACTTTGCACCCTTTGCTAAATTAAGAAGTGTTTCAAAACAGTTTCAAAACAAAGGTAAGAGAGATAGATATTCGCTTGGGTAAAATTAATCATTTCACCGAAACCTTTCAGGGTGATGGCTACAGGATGTTCCTATACGCTGGGAGAGAGTTCCGCGCAGTAAACAATTTTAGGTTAAGTGCCTCCGTATCTAATAATATCCCTGTCTAAGAAACCTGTACATGCTAATAGTCTAATACACGGTATCTAATTTAAAATTCAAACATTTAAATGCAAATACAGTATGCTGGGCAGCAATTTAAAATGACGAAACACTACGTTCCATTACCTGAATATTCACTGTACATTCTCGATATTGAAGAAGCACAGTGTACAATAATTCCTTTCTAGCTATTCCTACATCCAAAGTAGAATTTCATAAGATTTTAATCATCCAAATGACGAAAAGCCGGGATTTTCTATCAATATGATAGGATTTTAGAAAATGAAAAATCAAAATGAAACTTTGATGTCAGCAAGGTTTTATTTTTAAAGGGTTCGCGTGCTTCTTTTTTATGATTGAGACCGGCATTGTCTCGCACCGACAAACGTCAGTCTAGAGGCTGATTAATGCTCAGTAGTCAACCTGGTTTCACTTTCCTCCTCTTTGTGGTGCTGACAGAGAGTGAGGAGGAAAATCCGCCTGCTTTTCAAACAACAGCTCGTGTTAATTGCTTATCCATCCACTGTAGTCGCTTTCCAATTAAAGCACAATGATAGAGGGATTTTTTTAAGTCAATTTTTATAGTCTATTTTGTTTATTATTTAACGGGTTCGCAAGTCTGTTGAAAGGCAAATATAAAATATTATTCAATGAAAAATAATTAATTGCCATTTTATTTTAGATACCTACCGTATGTTACAGAGTCAAGGCAATTAAGCTGACGGTTCGGCTCCATTTATTGCACTATTGGAAAATATCCGAATGAAATTATCAAAGAGCCTTTTGCCATTTTGTTGGATACCTGCGGATGCGGCGACAACTTTTATGCATATTGATAAGGCGCCCATTCCACCGACCGGCTAGGGCTATTTACAAAAACGGTGACGTGGTAGCAGACCTTCAAGACTTAGGCGGGGTTTCCACCGACCTCGCATTGCAGAATTGACGGAAATGTTTATTTTCCTCTATGTCATAGTTAAAATTGATCAATGATCATACAGTAAAATCACAAACAAACAAACTAAAATTAAAAAATGGCGTCATGGGATATGTTAAGTACAAACATTTTAATAGATTTCTATAAAAAGAAAAATTCTAATTTCCGACTATGTCACTTGCATTCTGCAATGCGTGGTCGGTGGAAACGCCACCTAAGTCTTGAATGTCTGCTACTACGTCACCGTTTTTGTAAATAACCCTAGCCGGTCGGTGGAAAGGGCGCCTTATGAAAATTTTCTTTATTATTATGCAGTGGCGGCTCGTGGGGATATAAATTGGGGAGGCACAGCATACTAAAATAAAATATAAAATAAAAATTGGCAGAGCTGTGTGTGTTAAACTCGTTTAGAAGCTGGATCTAGCGCTTGTCTCATCGGCTGATCATTGAGCTGGGTGCAGCGAATGTTTTGAGTACGGTATGTATCTTCACGCTGTTTGAGCTTTTTACAGCTCGAATTTGTGCCTGTCTTCTAGCAATGGAGAGTCAGTCGGAAGTGGTGCCTCTACATCGTTATACTCGTAGTTAGTCGTTGTGAATTTTCGGAGTTAGTTCAGCTCATTGTTCTTTTTCGCGGTATTTTTTAATTTTTAATAATTGTCTCTTCTAGAATTTGATTTGCCTACCTTTCCTAATTCAAAATACACTTTTTTAGTCGCATTATTCGGAAAATTAGGTGAGGCACTGTCTCAGTTGCCTCTAATGGCGAGCCACCACTGTTATTATGATCGAAGGCTTTGTAATAATACCCCGTTGTTTAATAGGGACATTTAGGATGTGTGGAAACCCAGTTTTAGGAGACTAAAGAGTCAATGGTTTTAAGAAGTCTTACCCTTTATTTATTTATAACGTCTTAAATAATTCTGTTGACTGTTTGCAAAAACAGTTGTCCCTCGGTAATCCGACACTTAGAAATCCGACGTGCTCAGTAGTCTGACGCGCCACCGGTTGGCTTGTCACAGCTTTTTGCGTCTTAAGCCAACATTGTACAGTAGGCACGACTTACATTAATTAAAGTTTTGTAACTGTTTACAGTAGTGTGTTTTTACATCGTCCTAGCTATTTAATGATTATTAATACTGTATAAAAAATTACGATTATCGAATATATCGATCCAATGCATTACGGAGAAGCTTTTTTCGATAATCCGACATTTTCGCTAATCCGACACCACGTCGGTCCCGTACCTGAGGGACAACTGTACTTGCATCACTGTCGTTCAGGGTAAAAAAAAAAATACAGGCGAGGACATATGTAAGGTAGGCTATTCGTCAGCAATGGTAACCTGTGCAATCCCATGCAACGATTAGCGAATAAATTTAAAAATGCAATCTTGACCCCTTTTGCCTTAATCGCGATAATTTTAAACTGTTGTTAACTAGTACCTACCTCAATTTTTGTTACAGTTTCTGTTTCGTACCTATATTTTTGTGTTTTGTGAATGCAACCTTTTTGGGCGAACGTTGTCTGGTTTACATAAATAAATCCCAATTATTTTTAGGCCTATATTACAATATAACTGGACATAGAAAAAGTGAGAAAAAAATTATTATTATTATTAAAATTGAACAATATTGTTTGCTAGGCTTTAATTATAATTCATAACTTACTACTATATAGACTTATTCCAACTGCTTCTTAAGTAGGTACCTATTAAGAAACCAGCAGAAATACTGTTTCAATTTTACTGTTTTAATTAAAATTCTAGCAGTTAATGTTTTCAGATTAATTGGCTTCCTTCCATAATCCTTTTTGAATCGCAAATAACAATGAACCAATGAAAAAGTGATAATGACATTAAAATATTTCTGAAGCATAAACTCATTTCCATAAATTCGGTAAAACATAGGAAAGCTTTCGGGACGAGAACTTATAAAGAGAAAAGTCTGAATGTTGTAGGACTTGTTTCGTAAATCCCCGGTAGGTTCCCTTTTAGAACGAAAGCTTCTATTCATAATACAAAAGCTGTGTACCACTTTTCTCATTACGACCGGCGGCTGAGCTTCTGCAGCTTTCTACATCCCCATTCGTGTAGGGGCTATCTATATGCCTATAGCCCTATAATAAATCATACATCAATATTATATTGCAGTATTAGAATGATGAAATGAAATGAAATGAAAATGAAAATACGACTTTATTGTAAACAAAACAAAAGGCGAACAATAAGACTATAAAGTCTTGTTTTCATGCTAACCTTAAAAACCAGAAAAAAAACATTGTGAACTATTATAACTTAATTAAAATTAAATAGAGAAGAAGGAAACAGAGGAGTAGTAAAAAAGAAGGATAAAAGATATAGGGGGGGGGGGGGAAATCCATTGTCATCACCATTACAGGACCGGAGAGAGTCTAAGCGATATCCAAGATATACTGTTTAATTATTTTCTTAAAGCTACTGAGTGAATTAGCTGCCCTGATCTCCAATGGTAGGCGGTTCCAGTGACGAATCGAGTATAATACCGTAGATTGCCCATGTCTTGTGGACTTATGTAGTGGTATTTCATATGTTGTGCCATTGCGCTGTGACTGTATTTTTGTATATTTTTGAATAATGTAGGAAGGTGCGTTTGAGTGGGTTACTTTATACATTAGGAACAGTGCATGGTATTGTATTCTTTGGTCAGTGGTTAGGAAATTTAGCATTTTGTACTGTGGGCTAATATGATGGTGTATGTAACACTGACATTAAATTAACTTTGGTTGAAGAGGTAACTTTACTCCACGTAATAACCGAAATTAGAGGATATAGAAAAACTAGGCTTGGCGGGATTGGAACCCACGATCTACGCCGAGCCGGGGCGTAGGTGTAGGCCCAGGTTTTCTTTATCCTCTAATTTCGATCATATAGTACATCAAGAATAACTAATTTAGTTTTCAATTATCATGCCGCCAAGGATCGGTGGTTTTTTCGAGTAACTTAATTATCTTAAAGAATCGACATGACCACTGACTATTTTTTACGCAAAATTACGGGCACTTGCCCGCTTGAGTTTGAGATGAACTATGAAGTACCCACAACCTGTTAACATTATTTTTTTTTTTAAAATCGGTAATATTTAAAAAAAAAAGTATTATTTGGATTGTCACAAAATTGAATTGATTGAATTTTCTGATTATTTCTAATAGACTTTTTTGCGCATCATGCAGGATGGGTTAGATTCAATGGACTACTCAAGTGATTTGTATAATAGCTAGGAGCGTTGAAAACTAATAAATACTTCAAATTATTGGGTGACAAGCCGACTGCTTACACGTGATTGAAGAAACGGTAAATTATAATAGGGGTTTTTGTGTAAAACCCAATTCTGAACAACTACTATTTGGAAGTTTACCATAAAATGACAAATTCCGGGAAAGGTATTTCTGGATCTTCCTTTTAATTTCTATAACTGGAATAAAAATTATAGCCTAGCAGCTGTGAAGAAAAGAAGGTCAAAATTGGTCTGTGTAGACATTAAGTCACACATTTAACATCTTTAACATCACATTTAAGCAATATTTAAGCTTTAATCGAATATCTGTTCATTACTACTTTATTATAGTTACTTGTATGTTAGTATGTAACGCCATAAAGCGATGGGATAAAGTTTTGAAGTGACGATGCTCAGTTTTTTAAAATTAATATATTCGTTAGGTACTCACCAATCACCATCACCAGCGGGCCTACCGTGCCGTTTAATAACTTACCCTGGGGTTTTTAAAATGTAAACAGAACAATAATTGTAGAGTAGTGTTTTGCATGCTAAAATTGTCAAGTTTACATTTTTAACCCCAGTTTAAGCTATTAAGCAAGGTATGGCCGCAGGGGCATTTGATGAATGCACATAAATTCAGCTTTAAATAAGGTGACTGCTCAGGGAAGTTATTCATTCTGCTGGAAGTATGAATTGAGCTTCATTACTTTTGTAATAGAATTAATTTGAAATATATAAAATCCCTTTTGGCTCTGGCCGCGATCAGGTGCTGGGAGATTACATGCAAACTCAGACTCCGCTTTTCCGTTAGTTTTCTAAGCTAATTAAAAATACTTCATTCTTTTCCCGACCACAACATCAACCCACAAAACACTCTTGTGTTCCAAATTTCGAACCACAATGACGACTATGAACTTTTACTTAAGTGTCACATTATTTTCACTTTGACTGGACGCCATCTTGGTCATCTCGCCATCATTGATTTGTCGTAAAAAGTGGTGATTACCATTATCGTAGATAATATAATACGGGCTTTCTGTTCTTTTTTTCATTCCTCTGCGGCCAGTAATAACTGAGATATGAATTATATATGGTTTTAATCGGCAGCTATCATGGAACAAAATGGCGTATCATGCTCGTTAACGAACTCGATCAAGACATTTGTATGATCAATTTTTCTGCCAAGTTTAAACAAGATCGGATAATATTTACGGAAGTTAGAGTGTTTCCTAAAATCGATATACAAACATATGCCTATTATATGTATTGTCCACTTCCTGAAGAGTATCGGACAAAAGTAAAAAGACGTTGGACAATCTGTTTTAGACAGTCCCTGGGCAACCTCGCTGTCCGGTGAGCTCCCGATAGCAGTCTTTTGCCAGATGGATTTGGTAATGGCTGCATACCCTTAAGCCAAAAACAAAATATACATATATATGTATTATAAACAATATATATTGATAACATTTTGAACGGGGGTGGTTTTAGACTCAGGGGGTCATGAAATGAAAGTTGTGAAGGAATTTTCCGGAAGTCGAACATTGGTCGCCGTCTCAATAGGTAGATGAATCTCCCAAAAAGGTATTAAAGCCTATGATTCGAAATTACAAATAGAATAAATTAAAGAACACCGTATACTGTATATATGAGCATTTCCACTCTCACGCTTTTTCATTTTATATTTTAATGTCATGTACTATAGAGAGGAAAATTTTATGCGGAGACCTACCACCAGCAATAATAATTGACTTTGGCTAAAGTTTCGGCTGGCCTAATTGCAAAGCTCAAGTATTTTTATGTAAAATTCTCTTTGTATGGCGTGAATACTGTTCTCTAATTTGAAGTAAAATGAGAAATGATAACCTGGCAAAGGGTTGTAAAAACAAGAAAATTTGTAAGGATTTCTCTTCCATTCTCCTCTTTTCACGAGCAATAAAAGGTAAAAGCTGCTGAAAAATATATTTCTTTGTAGGTATTATTTTCTCTTCAAATCGTAAACTACTTGCAGTAATGTGGCTAACGGGAAATATAAAAACGCTTTAGTGATAAATTCCATAATATTATGTCTTCCGTACTGGTGCTTTAGTACCTAAATCCCCAATATGATACGCTAGATGGTGGTTTATATAATCAGAAATTAAAAATCGTTTGCTTCTTCTTTATTGTTATCTGCACTTTCCTATCCATTAGTGGACTTGTAAGGGAAGCTTTGTGATGACTGAAATTTTCAATTTCGAGATTTCAACGAATTTACACGCTTTGAGGCCCCCCCCCCCCAAATAGTTTTTATCAAAAAAATCTGTCTGTAGGTAGGCTCTGCCTGTTCATCGATTTGTGGACAAACTACCCGATGGATTTCAATGAAATTTGATATGTACCATAGGTGCAATAAAGGCATACCTGGAGTCATTTTGGGAGGTACAATATTACGCCGAAAGAAAACTGCTGAAACATTTCTCATAAACGGCTCCTACTGTTTCATTTAATTCACATAGCCTACATTGTAGAAATGATCGAAGTGAAAACTTAGCGTACAAGGTCGCTTAACCCTGATAGTTCTGGGGGGATAAAATTGAAACGTGCTCATAGGCCCTATATGAGTAATGGGTTAATATTGTTATAGGCCGAAAATTAGCACAAATGGAAAATAAAGACAGTTGTCCTTTTTAGATCATATTTATGAAAAATGACTACGAAATAATTCTTCATAAATACAGTAGCGGAGTACCTCCAACCAGCATGTCTGATCGCCATTTTCAATGTTCTTATCATAAAGTATCGTTCTAAAGTTACTAATAATGTAATTCACTACTAGTAGATCCTATAACAATAAATAGAAGTGCTACTGATGACAGTTTATGGTGAACAAAAGATTGCTTTATCAGTGACATCGGTGACAGGGAGCATCATTCCATTATTTCCCGTTTTCTATCTCAATTATTCTCCAATTTTCCGCGAATTTATTTACATCAAACCAGGATTTGCTATCATAGGAGAGTCTTTAGCAATGAATGTATTGGACTGAAACAGATACACACACCTATAAATGAAAATATATAAAAAATGTAATCATCCTACATTCTGCCTCCTTAGAAAATTTGGGTGTAAAAAAAAAACAGAATCTGTAATTTACCGTACCTATTAAGTTCAAGAACTTGCCTCATAAACTTCGCGCCATTTCCGAAAAAAAATTCGTGACGTTCATCAAAGTTCTTTTTTCAGGAATGCCCGACGGGGATGGTGGACGAGGAATCCTTCAAGCATATCTTCGCTCAGTTTTTCCCGCAGGGGGGTGAGTATATTTTTATCTCCTCCCCAGACTCGGTTGCTCAGTTCCACAGTTGCTCGATTCCACAGGGAACATTATTTCAGTTAACACTTTCTCCACGCTACGTTCCTTCTAATTCCATCACGGAATTCGTCACCATTTTTCAGTTTCTAGGAAGTTTAGTATCAAGGTAGCATGCAGCAAGATTAATTTTACGTAACCTACTACACATTTTGTTCTTCTAATCATCCTTCGGCTCAATATTTTCGCTGAAATTTGAATTTGTATAAAAGGAAAAACTGATTATTACATTACATTACATTAAGGTAGCTCCATCGGCCCGTGAGGACCTCTCGCCTGTCGCACCGAGCCCCTCCAAAGCGCGCGATTCTCCGCCAACTCCTTTCATGCGTCGAAACGGATGCTGCAGGCTTTCAGATCCTCGAAGAGCTGGTCCGACCATCTCTTCCTAGGTCGCCCCTGTGTTCGGTTGCCTGCAGGTTGGGCTTGCCACACCCTAACCGCGGCCCTGGTCGGGGGCATCCTTGAAAGGTGACCGATCCATTGGAGTCTTCGTGCTCTTAGTTCCTCGGTAACGCTCGGCGAGTTAAAGAGAGTTCGAAGCTCTTCGTTTGTTCTTATTCGCCATTAAAAATGATATTATTGAAATAATTTTCTTATTTCTTCATGCTTACTTACTATAACATCAGCAGTTCAGTTCAGCTAACGCTCGCCTTTGGCTGATTAGCCATTACACACCGTAGGTATACCTCAGGGGTGTCATATCAATTTCAGGGGAGCAAGATAAAAATCAGGTAAATTTTAAAACTAGGTTGTTACGATTGTATTCTGTGTAAATTTAAACACCTTCGGGGGGGGGGGGGGGTCTATAGCCCCCTTAGCCTCCCCGTAAATCCGCCACTGGTTGATCCAGTTCAGCCGCCCAGATTTTTACTTGGTCCGTTCGGTTGATGGGCCGGTACGGTGCTGAAGTAAGGTTCGCGTAATTAAGCACTCGATATTAGCATTTCCATGATCTATGTATTGTATTGTACTCACACTCCTACTCCTCTCATACCGGTCCTCAACACTCTCCTCAACAGTCTCTTCTACAGTCCCGTCGTACCACGCAGGGTACCAACTTATATCCATTCAGCACTAAACTACTTTCAGTTCATACACACTACAAGCCACACCCATACTATACCACAGTGCGATCCAAATCCGAATTATTTTATATTATACAAATAATAACAACTGAATAGCAACAGAAATAAAACAGTAAACCCAAGTTACAATTTTAAATTTGGATGACATTGTGTCGCCTTGATATATTGTATATTTCTATAGGCAACCTAATAGCTAGGCTTCTTCGTCAATGCTATAACTAAAAAACAGCGGTATTTTTTAAATATTTAATCTGACGAACACTCAGTATGTGAACCGAAATAATCATGATGAAGATGCAGATGCCGGAGCCATTATTATTATAGTACGATAGAAGCAGCAGGGAAACCGTTCAAATTATTCAACACCACCTGTTGAAGATCGTTGAAGAATAGAGATGGTCCCTCTGGTTCCAAGTCAGAATTATGAACCCGTATTTTTTTTACTTTCACTGGCTGAATGCACCTATCCAATAATAGGGTGTTTTAAATGGCTGACAGTTTGATTGAAAAGCGTCCTGGATGCCTAACTACCGTACTTATACACAGGTTGAATATAGGTACTTATATTTAGTTATGACATTTAAATAAGCCATTTACATTACTGAAACGTTAAGAGGGCATATTATTTAGACGCGTTGATCGGATGGCCCTGGTTCAACACCAAATCCAACGCTTTTTATTTTGTATTCAATTTACTATTAAAGTTATTAATAATCTACTTAATACGGTTGTAGATACTTACAATAAGGAAAATCATGCCGATTCATCTGTTGACGGAGTTGCAATTGAAAATGTTTAGAGTTTTCGGTACCTTGGCAGTAAGGCGCATATTCCACCTACGTCAATAGTGCATAGTAAATGTGGTATTGACGTGGTAGCAGACATTAAAGACAGTCTAAAAATGTCTCTACCAATGTCAATACCACATTTACTTTTGACTATTGACGTAGGTGGAATAAGCGCCTTCGAAAACACAAGATGGAAAATCATTTTGCATTATATTGCAGTAGTTGACAGACTCGTTTGGTCAGATAGTTGCGTAGCTGTGCTATAACCTGTCTAGCAATACGAATCATGTCAATACGAGCAAATAAGTGGAGGATATAATTATAGGTATCAATTGTTCTTTTTGTGGCTTGTGATCCAGCGGTTAAGACGACGGCCCGGTTAGGCGTAAATCATGGGTTCGGATCCCGCCAAGCCCAGTTTTTCTATGTCCTCTAATTTTCGGTTATGGAAAATCATGCCATGAAATCTTCAGTAGGATTGACCTGTGCTATACGGGAAGCTCACCTATCCCAATTAGCCTTTAACAAAAAGTCGAAGATGCTCGAGTCTAATTATATCGACATAAATATAAGGAAAAGGCTTCTGAAAACAATAGTTTAGAGCATACTGCTATATGGCTGTGAGACAAGGTGCATCTACAAAAAAGACAAGAAGAAGTTGCTGGAAGCCTTTGAAATGTGGTGCTATTCAAGAACCAAAATTAGAGGATATAGAAAAAACTGGGCGGTTAAGACGACGCCCCGGTTAGGCGTAGATCGTGGGTTCGAATCCCGCCAAGCCCAGTTTTTTCTATATCCTCTAATTTCGGTTATAACGAGGAGGTTACCTCTTCAACCAAAGTTAATTTAATGTCAGTGTTATATATACCATATAATACTACAATGTAATAAAGCTATACAAGAATGCTAAAAATATCATGGAGAGAGCATAGAACAAACGAAGAGGGGCTCCAAAGGATAAACGAAGGAAGGACTCTAATTACCTTCATATCCGTGAGAAGAGCTAGCGGAGGGATGAGACACATGAGGGACTCCTTATCCCCATAATAGAATAATAAATAAATAATAGAAACCATTGAGGGCAGCAATGACAGGGGTCGGCCTAGGAAGACATACGTGAAAGGCACCAACCAAGCTATGAGATGCAGAACCCATTAGAAACACAAGAGAATGGCCCAGGACAGAGAAGAATAAAGTAGAAGATAAAGATAAAGATTTGCTGCAAACCAATCGATAGACTGCGACCAGAGAAGAAGATACGCAAAATTACGTAAAGTTAAGTAAAACACACAAAATTTATTCTTTCCCAACCGTGATGATTCTTTCACCACTTCACTATTGAAACTTCTCTTCTAAATTATATGCAACAAATAACAAAACTTACATTAAATTAGATTAAAGTGCACTCAACTCTGCAGAAATGAAATTTCATTTTTTTTTTTTTTAAATTCGAATCTTGCCATATAATAATTCTCGTAAACTCAGGTTCTACAAAATATTGAGGTACCGGTAGGTTGCATTACAATACAGCGTTCGCCAATTGGTACTCAGTTTAAAAGCCTTTAAAAAATTATTCTTGATTAAATTCTTGGTCGATCTCTTTTACAAACAGCGTTATTCCACGATCTTGAAAGAAAACTTAACGGATCAGCGCACAATATCTATTCACAGTACTGTGAACAAGCAATTCATTTATATTTTTCCTGTGTCTCTTTAGAAAATGAGAAAACTATTTTACGGTATAATTTTATATAATCAGTTTTAGATACGGTACGGTATTTAGGCTACTTAAGCTGAAAATGTAAGGGTGACACCTATTTTCCCCTAATGTTTTCAGGCAGTTGGTCTAGTCCCTGGATAGAAAATCTTTTCCATTTTCCATTCTTTGGGAGTGCCGTCATGTTTTGTACACTAATTAATTGGGGTCCATTATACAGTAGATACAAAAAATAAAGCAAAAGGATAGACATCTTGAACACCGCTGCTTAAGTGCAACCTAAAAATGTATATATAATAGCCTACGAGTAAAAAGTGAAAACTAAGATACAATATCACATAATATTAAATACTCCGATCAAAAATTTGGTTAGGAGTCATTATCTCTGGAGTCGAATAACGTTGAAGTCAGACAATTTTGTAATAAATTAACTTTACAGCACTATAAAAGGGGCAACCCACATCAAAGCCATTTGAACAATGGAACTGAGCCTTTCCAACTCAAATTTAATTCAAGTTTCTGCTGAATTGTGAAACGATGAATTTCCAGGTCTTCACTCAAATTGGATAACACGTATGTCTGCCCCGAGCAATTGACGAAATTGATAACCGTAATTTGCCTTCACCGCCTTCAGTCACACTTTGAATTATAGGGGCATTGAAATGTAATAAACATTTAAGTACCTACTATAGATTGTTCTATTGAGGTTAGCTCAGGGTCCTTATTTTAACTGCAACAATTACAAGTACAGACTTACGATTTCGAAACATACCGTAACAAATGTCTCCATACCGTATGTTAAGTGAAGGTCGAGTAGACGAGTAATGCTGGAATTTAGTCCCTTATAATTGGGTCCCCATCCAACTGTTTAATTTGGGGCAATCGCTTAGCCATTTCGGTCCTATACGCTGTTTCTTCCATAGCTTCGGCCAATGGGTTGCCAAGGAAAACAAAATCTTGCAGAACTGGTAATTCTGAGAGACGTCCAACTTCGCCCCATTCTTTTACGGAATTGTGAGCTATGTATAGTATAGTAAGTTTAGTTAAACTTTGGATTGCTAAAAAATAATATTAATAACAATTTGAATTCTAGATTCTAGAGATTAGAAAAATATAATGTAGCCTAGGCAGCATTATGCGCTTTAATTTTTTACTTTGCTTAGAGACATTGTAAATTTTATCCCCAATAATATTGTAAAATATTTTGCCACTCCAAATATACGAGTATATCGTACTTAAATGGTTGTCATTAACAACTCTATATTGTATGCTATCAAATGTTAGAACAATTCAATGTTACAATTTTTACATTTTATAATATTTTTTTAAGTTGGCTTTATAAATTATTTGTATATGGTAAGGGAGATTACCGGTATTATATTATTTCAAGCTTCAAAATAGGGTGACCGTGTCAGTAATGAACACCCATAAATTGATGAAGAAGACCCTTCACATATATACGATTGTTTGCGTGTCACAGAAAATTGGATTCTCATTAGTTTTTACTTTTTTTTTTTTTTTTAAAAGATTAATCGCATACAAACAATTTAATGAATGTATCCGATTGACCTCTTCAGTCGCCTCTGTAGGTTAGTACCCGTGTTGAGTAACGACACGTCTCCGATCGCACGGCGTGTAAAGACTCGCAGAAGTGCAAGCACGTTACCATCTGGCAATCGAAGTGTCATGGTGACTAGAGATTGAAATTAATTTTTATCTTCAACGCATGTTATTGAAATAAACTAATACCTATAAATAAATAAATAAGGACTTTTTATTGTTTCTATTACTAAGCCAACCTTGCGGAGTTAGGGCTATAAAGCCCTCTCTTACACTCAACTAGGAAAGCCCGGGACCTTTACATGCCCTCCGAAGCATGGCCAGAAAATTTATCCAGTGTGAGACTCGAACCAACAACTTTTCGGGTGAAAGTCCGTACCACTACGCTACATGTCTTGACAATAGTCGTAATTTGGTCTATGTTTGTACAGGTTTTTACCATTTCTATGCGTATTTCGAAGAATTTCTTTTATTTGGCTGACACAGTCACCTTATATGCTTCAAAATGCAAATTTCAAATTTTCAGAAATAAAACTCCAACATTATTGCATGGTACCTATTGTAAAAATTAAAAAAATGTAGGTTGAACCTTAAATTGAATATTTAATTGGAGGAAATATGATTTATAAAGTTTCACAGTAGCCTGAAACGTTATATTGGTACATAATAAACAAATGTTTAGGTAAATAAACCGCATCACAGCCGGAAAAACGTAGTATTTGTGACTATAACTGTAAGCGGATGTTCTGACTTGGAAGCACAGAGAATAAAGTCTAAAATTATGAATTGCTGATGATCACGGTGGGTTCAGAAGGAAGTTAGCCGGATCTAGCATTTAATATTTATGCCAGAAAATTTGCGCCATCAATCAAATTTATCCTTTGTACCGCGCCATAACAATTAAGACCTACATATTGTAAGGTGGAGTATTCTCGTACCACCAAGGTAGTGTCATGTAGGAATCGCCTCAAATCTCTATATTTAGCCCATTACTTAGCTAATTTACAAAGCATAGGCTAAAAAATTGCGTGCGCCCATTAAATGTAAATAAATGTAGCATAATTTTTTTGTAACGTTTGATAGTGTACACACAGTGCAGGTCTATAGTATTTGTTAAAATTACAAATATCACCTGAACATTCTGCGCGACTTCAAAATTGGGTCTCGAAAACTCTAAAGAATGAAAATATAATCTTTTAACTATGCTAAGCTTAATGATGGAGCAAGAGAATCCGGTCTAATGGCCGTGGTCGATCTGAAGTAAAAAACTTATTGCGTAGTAAATAGAAGAAGTCTTACAGTCGCTAAGAGGAAACTGACAACAGAAATTGGCCGCACCTGAATTATACCAGAATTAGTCAGTTGTTATTTATTTATTTATTTAATAAGCAAGTTATATATAAGATGTATTAGAGGACCATTCCAAACATGTTAATTCTGCACTCACAAAAAAACGAGTGGTAGTAAATGGAGCTGCCATCTACACTACGTAAAATAGAACTAAGAAATAGTAGCTAGCACTTTCTATTAGCAATGCTCATTTACGATAAATGAGCATGAAATTAAATGCATTACAGTTCATTTAATACAATTCAGCTGTTTTCATTTAAAGTTAGTTTGCTCCATTACATGAAAACGACTGTTCTATTAAGTGTTTTTTTGTACCAAATAATTACATTTACCGTAGGTGACACATGGCTTTAATGGATCTTTCGACCTACGGTGCATTAAATGAATTACCGGTTCTTTTTTTCCAAATGGAAAATTTCAAATAATAGCTTTTCGGCCTCTGTTTAACCATTGTTTTCTCCGTGAAAATATTTTTTTTTTTTTTAGTTTTGGCACAGCGATTTTTCCGTTACACTGACTATCAAAAATGAAAAATACCTTATAACATGGTGAATGAGATAGTCCTCTGCAACTTGAATACATATTCGTAACTTAAGTATTAAATACAATTAAAAAATATAAACTAACACATTTTGGACCTTTGACGTGATCCAAGGGTGGCAGCTTACTCTTAGTAGTAGTAGTATAATAGATTTGGACACAGTCTCAGGCCACGGTATGGGCCCATGAGACAGTGGACCTCCTGATTATAGTGGATTCCAAACCACTTGGGAAACACAGTGAAGTCACACGATTAGTTCGGAGGTGACCAGGACAAGTCCTACCATGTTTCCCTTTCTTCATCTTTGAACCTGCTCTGGTCCGCTGGATTCAACTTGGTAAGGCGGCCGGCTAGCTTACTCTGAAGACCACTTAAAATTTGACATCCTAAAAAGCATCATTTGCTTATGTATACGTACAATACATCGAATTTCCCTACCATTCCTAGAAGTGTTTCAAATTGTTCTGAAGTGTCTTGTATGCGCACCCAACATAATATAACCTATACTGTATTATAGGAGTTAGTTGCCTTACGTTTCAGTTTATCCAGCTGGTTATATGAAACCCACAACTGTTGTAAAGTTTCCGCCACTCCCTCTATTCCAGTTAGGTCTTTAAGGTTATTCCTGGCCAATGATAATATCCGTATATTTTTGAGAGAGGCAAGACCAGTAAGTTTATCAATGCAGTTGGAGGAAAGTGAAAGAAACTGACAAGTTGCCAGCTGTGCCAAGCTCGCATCCAATTTTTGGATGGGCGGGACGCGGAAGGATAAATTAACTTCAGTGGCACGCCCAATCGATGCCTGAAAACAAAATATAGGTCTATTGATTTTACTTTTATTTAATATAGAGCTCCTACTTTTGGGGCGACAACGGTCCGTAACATAAAGCTTAGGGCAGGCCAGTGTAAATAAATAAATAAATTTGACTTTTTGTTCAATTCTAAGCCAACCCAGCGGAGTTACGGCTATAAAGCTCTCTCTTACATTCAACTATTGGAAGGCCCTAGACCGCCTGCTTTACTTAGCCGCAGCATGGCTTTTATACTTTTCTTATGTCCCCACTATGTCCTATTCCAATGCTTCCGATTAATTATTTAAAATACCCATATTCGCACAAGCTCAATGACATATAGTGGTTAATAAATGAACTACTGTTCCATCACGGGCCAACTAGACTTCATTATCAACGCTAAGGCGGGGTTTCCACCGATCTCGCATTGCAGAATGCAAATGACATTGACGGAAATGTTTGTTTTTCTTTTTATAGAAAACTATTAAAATGTTTGTAATTAACATATCCCATGACGCCATTTTTAATTTTAGTTTGTTTGTGATTTTACTGTATGATCATTGATCAATTTTAACTATAGAGTAAAACAAACATTTCCGTCAATGTGACTCTTATTATATTACAGGTCTGTGAGTTTAGTTTTAATCTGGAACCCCTCCATAGGCCAACCAAAATACTATTAGGCTAATTCAATGTCAACGAGCTTCATAAATAGGAAGTGGTATACAAAATGAACAGTTATATTTATAAGTTATTTAAAGAAAATTAAATACACAGTAGTACATACTGTAGTACAAGTGCTTAGTGTGCGCAGCTGCGCGCAGTATAGAGCCTAAAGGTAGACTGTGTAGCCTGCGAAATCCATATTGTACTGATAACCATGTACCGTATGTAACGATGCCATTTAATACAATACTGTAAATAACTACCATACACACATGTACTGTATGTACATTACTTCGATATAAGCATACTGTATGAATGTCTGTAGTACTGTATATTATGCCTATTGTACGAAATGTTACGCATATGCTAAAACACTGTATGTATACGATACTCATCACATTAAATTTACAGGCGTGTCATCTGAGTGAGTATACAGTACATTACCGCACCTTAGTTTCTTCTTCCCACTGCCGAAAAGCATCCCTTAGACTTGTGCTCATGGCTAAATTCAATGTTGCTATATTTCCCCTGCTGTGAATTTTTGTTTATAATACTGACAAATAAACTTTGCTGATCAAAATTTGAATTGTTCTATAACTTAAAAACATAAATACAGTAGGCATAGCCTGCGACAGAGGCCTGACTACGGCATATGCCAGCAATGCAGTGATACTATTGTACTGTATATAATATTTAGTCACTCACAGATCTATTACATTATCGCCCCTTTTATCTTTACAAGCTGCATGGATATTTTTCCAGAGTGACCGTCTACATGAGGTTCTTGTTCTTCAACCACATCATGCCGAATGCGTTTTGCCTATTATAACGGTTGAAGCTCATTTTCTCTTTTTATTTCAGATGCAACACACTATGCTCACTACGTCTTCAATACAATTAAAAATAACCAAAATGGAAAAATTAGCTTCGAGGTAAGTATAGTCTTTCTAGATGTTCTTCATAATAATAGGCCTATCCTTCTTCTCGATTGCCCACTTACTCGGTCCAACGAACCAACGAACTCCCTCCTGACTCTCCGAAGCGCTAGGGCACAAAACAACAGCCACAAATTACATCATACACTTCCTAAGAGCCACCGGCCTCTTCTTCAACATTTAACCCCCCCCCCCTCCCCCACTACTTACACAATAGAGCGGACAACCCTCCCCAAAAATTAATCGGTAAACATTCCCAATTTCCTAGCGCAAATTCCCAATAGGGACCCGCGCTTAATGAAAATGAAAATAAAAAATAAAAAAATAAAATAATAGGTCAATGTACAATAATGTATAAATGAAAGTTTCTTATTTTTGACCTTGTGGGCTGCCAATTGTTCTTAAATTGTATTCCAAAATTTCGATCTAACCCCAGTTGGGTCCAGTCAAAGATATAAAATAGAATAGATGGCGTCTAGCCAAGCTAAGTAAGGCCGATAACGGTGAAATTTAAGGGGAAATATCAAAGGAAATGGCAAAGGTTGGTAAATGAAATGTGACTGAGTTTTTGGGGTAGTAAGGCAGTAAGTTACTGCGCACATGATTAGCAATCTAAATAGCTTTATTATGAGTGTGGTTATGACTGCGATTAGCTTATGGTGAAAGCTTCCAAGCATAATCACAGTCACAACCTTTTGCCACTTCATTATTTACGCTGCAGATGCTCATCTTACCCGCCTGGTCCCAGTTAAAAAGGCAATGACGTTTTTTAGAGCATGATTAGAATTGCAAAGTATCCTTTTTTTATTCGATTCATATTAATTACTTTATTATTCTATTTGTTCACTGCGTTTCAATTTAGTTTCACCTCAGGCTGTCCTGAAAGTTAGACTTTCCATCACGTTTTTCTAATTGGCAAACCTGCAGACGTGACCTCGACAGAAAGATTTGCTGCGCTTTACTATACATCCGTGTGGGATTTAAGTATCTTTCAGAATATGGTACTTAGTACATTTTTTTTATTGCAGTATTCCCTGGTGCTGCAGGTAGGCCTACATATACCGTGCATATAATATCGCTAGAAAGTTGCTGGCGCTGCAAAAATTTTGTCTGCAATATGGACGGTCCGGGATTTAGGGCCGTGGACTGAAGACCGAACAGCGCGCATGATGTTTTCGGTCTGGTCAGCCCCCCCCCCCCAATTTATTTTTAGTATTCCCAAGTATTTTCTGTCCATTCCTCTATTCGGTCCGGTCTTTTTCTTTCAGTTTTTTTTGTTCGGCCCTCCTTTTTTGGTCCTTGGTTCGGTCTGACGACAGTTCTATACAGAAGAGGTGGGATATTCGCTCCAACCAAACATTTCTGGGCTCATCTGCCATATATTTTCTGTGGCTGGTCAAGGAGACGTGGCAGGAGAGCCCAGGTATTCAAAAACATATTTTTGTGGGAAGCTAATGTCCCATATCTCCTATATAGAACTCTAGGTATGACCAAAAGTCCGAACCGGGCTGGACCGAATCCATAACTGGTAATAACCATTGCTTACGGTCACCTAAACTAGAAAAATGGCCATATCAAACAGATGCTTAAGTTCTCTGAGCGGGGAGGGGGGGGGAGTGACGGGAAAAGCTGAAAAACAATCCGCCTGCTTTGCTGTTTGTCGTAGATGAATTTAGCAGAGTTGATAGTTGACAGCCCCACTTGGCTTCTCAGGTCGCGCTCTCACATCTGTGCCCATACATTATTCATCCCCTTTCCTTTTTATGCAAAATCAAGCAAAATATTGCAATTTTTCTTTGATTCTTTCCTCTAAATTTCCATACTTTTGTTAGTCTGATGTAAAATGCAGTTTGTGATCTTCCTAAAAAAAATGTTTTATGTGTCATACGGCACATTTACCTTACGAGTGTGATTCTAAAAATGAATACGATATTATAGTATATATTCTAGGATATGATTGTTGAAACTCGCCCCTCTGAACCAATTCCTGGATTTTTATTTTAAAAAAAATGTATCTTTCCATAGAGTAGCCTAAGTTATGTAAGTTATTGTATAATATATTTTTCCATTATTCATTGTCCAAATTATAAATTGTAATGTTTACCTTGTATTGTATGTTTTCTTCAACAACAAATAGGTCTATATTTGATTTGATTTCACTGTATACGTTTAACAGCAAATGGACCCCACATTTTCAGTATTTTGACAAGGTCAAATTTCTCATGACATTTCTATAGTAGATTCATAAATGAGACGTCATAAAATAGAAGAAATGTTCTTCTTCATTTTGATGCATAGTAGGCTATAGGGCCGTGATTCACGCACCAATTAGTCACTGCAGTTGTAGAACTACCTGACATCCTCAGTAGTTATTTTTAACAAATTAAGTTCCTTAATCCTATCACAGATAGTGGCTGCACCAAAATGTGCATCAAGGCGGACAGAGTAATTTATATTTTCGAGTTTATGACGCCTTATTTATAAAATAAATAATAAATAATTAAGGACTTTTTATTGTTTCTATTACTAAGCCA
Organism: Psococerastis gibbosa; assembly: GCA_963971405.1. Lineage (NCBI taxonomy): Eukaryota > Metazoa > Arthropoda > Insecta > Psocodea > Psocidae > Psococerastis > Psococerastis gibbosa. Next base: position 18,146,426 of record OZ020484.1, read on the forward strand.
ACCTAGCGGAGTTAGAGCTATATAGCCCTCTCTTACACTCAACTAGGATGACCCGGGACCGCCTGTTTTACATGACCTCCGAAGCATGGCTAGAAAATGTAGCCAGTGTGGAACTCGAACCAACAACCTTTCGGGTGAAAGTCAGAGTTCGTACCACTACGCTACATGTTCTGACTGATTTATCACTCTACGATCGATATTTTATTAATGCTATGGAATAAAGGACTCAATTGGCCCGTAACTACGTCAGCTTTTGTTTCAGTATTGTAATAAATTATATAATATCATACAATAGTTTAATATTAAATGATACTTTAAAAATTTTTTATGAAAAGTTTTAAAACAATCGAGTCAAATACATGTGGACGCCTTCGTACCTACAGTAGCATTAAAAGGAAATCTTCTTTTTTTGAATGCTGTTTTTTCATTAAAGTGAATTTTACTGCCTACCTTATGCACCGGTACAGTATTTTCATATTTGTGGAAGTATACCTTCTTAATAATAACGTTGAAGACTTTTATAGATATAAAAGCTTTTTAAAGTTCGTATAGACTGTAAAGACTACGGAGGCATTGTTGTAGACAGAGAATGATCCTAAATATATATTGTGTAATTTTATATTAATTTATATATTAAATAACAGTCCTAGCATTTCATAGTCTTCAGTGTTGGCAGAGGATCTTCCCTCCTAATCGGCCAATGCCGTGCCCAGGGGGGTGGTCCAAGGGGTCCGGACCCCCTCAGAAACAAAAGACCTTTTCACTGGATGTAATGGACTTTCATTAAATACGTAAAATAAATTTTGGACCCCCTCCCCCCAAACCAAAACCTGGCCACGGCCTTGCTATCGGCCATTGGAATGTTGCAGGGTCAGTTACAAGCCCTGAAAACGCGTTTTTTCCTCATCGTTACCCAAGATAAGCGAAAGTTCTCTCCTCTATCTGGTCCATTGTCCAGTTCCCTATTAACTGACTAACGGCCGGTCCAGCATTGAATATGAACTTGGACAAAAAGGGTAGTGGACAAACCCTTTGATAAACGTCCCGCGTCCTCTCACAGTTCATTACGAACCCATTAATAACGTAACCAGGCGAAATTGCTTCCATGCTGTTAACTCTGCCGACGTAAATAACATAGAGAATTATCTGCGTAGAGCCTACACGGTATTAAAACCAAAGCTATAAAGTTTTCATCACTCACTTCGTCACTTTTATTTTTTATTTTATTTTCTCCATTTAAAAAAAACGCTGTGGCACGACAACCCATAAAGGGCCTGGGACTGAGACTGGTCCTCTCTCTTGACTGCCCTATATTTGGGATGTTGTGGTCAGCAACATGCCCAGTACCCATTGGGGTTGGGTGGACCCAGGCCAGGCGTTACATTTATCCTTTCACGTTGAGTCTCTAAACCTCGACCTTCTGTTTCAAAGCCTAGTTCCCTACCCTCTGGGCAATTTCTAATATATTTTTCCATATCGATACCCTAATTAGCAAACCGCTTAGCTCCAAAAAAAAACGAAAATGAGTTGTTAGTAAACTCTTAAATCCCGAGAAAAAAAGGAAACCCTGAAATATATCGCTGAAATAGAAAAGAACCTAGTAGTAGTAGTAGTATGGTTGGACACAGTCCCAGGCCACGGTGCTGTGGGCCCATGAGGCAGTGGACCTCCTGATTATAGTGGATTCCGAACTACCTGGCGAACACAGTGAAGTCACACGATTAGTTTGGAGGTGACCAGGACAAGTCCTACCATGTTTCCCTACGGACACTGTGCACACGACCAAGTTATCCGCAGTTTTGAACCTGCTATGGTCCGCAAGGGCGGATTTTACACTAGATAACATTTGGTTTACGGTGGGAATTAAAAATAATAATGTTTTTTAATGGTATAATCCACTGAACCTGCCCGCTGACTCCCCCCCCCCTAAATTGGAGGCAAAATCCGCCCTTGATGGTCCGCTGAATTCAACTTGGTATGGTGGCCGGCTAGAAAAGAACCTAACTTCAAGGTGTTTGATTTGGCGCTAAAATAGCAATAAAATAACTCCAGCAGTAAACAAAGAAAATGTTATCACAATTTTTATGATGCCTTGACATATACTTAGTTAAAAACATTAGCATAAATGGAAAATTGCTGAGATTATTTTTTTCTTGTGTAAGTTTGTAAGTTTTTTGTTTCTCCTGAAAATTCACCATTTTGGAGATAAGTGGTTTGGTAATTAGGGTATATCATGGTATTCATGGGATAATTCTAAATAAAGTGCCCTGCATCTTCCACGTGTGTAATCTCAAGTAAAAATTTATTTATAATATAAATTTGAAAGAGTTTTGTTCATAATTTAAGGATCATTAAAGGAGGTGCTTAGCTACCGTTTTCTATATTTAGAAATCCATTGCTAATGTACAAAAGGAAAAACTAGTACCTACAGTATATATATACATATATATACATTTAATATTGATAATTATGGGTGGGTTCGAACACATGGCAATAATTTTGTCTAAAAACTAATATTCTGCTGCTACGGTTTGCCCCATCCCAAATCATTGGATCATCATCATATTTGGGGGAACCATCCGGAATGGGCCAAGTATACAATCTGCTAACTTACATATTGTGTTAAATGAAAAACCAAGTAAAGAAATAAGTCTTCATTTATTTTTTAAAAATGTACTTCTTCTATACACTAAAACTCTACTCATACGTTTCCAAAACCTCAAAGACGCAGCACAAATGAGAGACGCACTCCTACTACCAAAACTAAATCTCAGCTTGGCAAAACGTAGCTACACATACCTGGCACCGAAAATATTTAACCTCGTCCCCGTAGACATAAAAAGTTGTACAAGAAAAACTTCTTTTAAACACCTACTAGACTTATGGCTTCACGAAAAAAAAACAGATTTAGAAAACTTACTATTCCATGTAGAACAATAAAAATATATTTTCATCAACATTTTTTTTACTCAACTTAAAGAACAAAACTTATTTTTCTATTAACTCTTTTCTAGCATATACACGTTTACATACGTAACACATGCCTGCACACTGTCGTAACAAATCGGAGTTAAACTGAAATGCTGTACCGGCCCGGAAACACAGTTGGGCTGGTTATAATTCCTTGTAAAGTATTGAATGTAATATAACTTAAGTATTTTAGCGTATTTAAAGTTAATATTAATTTTGTCGTTTTATGTATACTTCTCTTGTTGGAAATAATATATATTTGATTTGATTTGATTAGATTTGATATAAACCAAAACATACTTGCGGATGAAATAGTTGAATGATTAAATTGAAAGCAATAAATGGGCCTAATAATAATAGTGCAATTCACGAAATAGTCCATTTTACCACACTGAAAAGTTTCTTTTACTTTCAAGTCCAGATGGCGACTATTCAAATTTAAATTAAGTTAATTAGGTATAGCCTAGCTATACCTATTGTATATAATTTGCATAGGAACATGAATCTTTATTAGATGCAGCATTTGAGGAGACAGAACAATGGGTAGAATAGAAGACTTGGGTATATTTGCAGTCTCCGCATTGTACAGTAAATATATATGATTATAGCTTTGAACTTTCGAAACAATTTAACTTGCATCTGCATAATCTCTCTAAGCTTAATTTAATCCAATGAAAGCCTCAAAATTGTCGTATATTGTATAGAAATGGCTAGTTGAATCCCATCTAACTTTGGCTAATTGATAGGCCTATATTTAAAACTAAACCATCCCAACCTTCTTTTTACTACAAAGTTTACTACATGTACCGGTAGCCTATGTATCCGAAATATCGACAAAAAAAATTCTAGAGTAATGATCATGTAGAACAGACTCTGACATTCACCCGAAAGGTTGTTGGTTCGAGTCCCACATTTGCTACATTTTCTGGTCATGCTTCAGAAGGCATGTAAAGCAGGCGGACCCGGGTTTTCCTAGTTGAGTGTGAGAGAAGGCTTTATACTCCTAACTCCGCTAGGTTGGCTTTGTGATCGAACAAAAAAAGTCAACATTTATTTATTTATCATATAAGTTTGTTGAAGATCCTACCTCCCTATGGCCTTGACAGTACGTGATATATGTGTATTTTGGTGTAATTATAATACAAGTAAGCTATATGTGCAGTAAACTACTGTATTATACTTGTATTACATTACAGACACATACGATACAGAAGTCATACTTAATTATATTTACACCGATTTTCCGACGATGGGCATGCATATTTGACTAATATATTTTCAATCAATTTCTAGGATTTCTTGGATATATTATCCAAAGTGTCTAGAGGTTCTGTTCAGGAGAAGCTTCAGTGGATTTTCGGACTGTACGACATCAATGGGGATGGCCTTATTACCAAAGCAGAGATGCTCGACGTAGTTACGTCTATCTACGCAATGCTAGGCCGATACACAGAGCCCCAAGTTGATGAAAACTCGGCACGGGAGCACGTAGAAAAGCTCTTTAATGTAAGTCTTAAACCTTTCAGTAAGGTACCTGTTATAATTAACTCCCCCTCGTGCATTTATGTATCTCCATTAAACAGTATACCTACCTATTGAGTTCATACAATAGGCATGGTAATGTACCTATACCCTTACAGTAGTTCTGCACAAGGAGTCTGAAAAAGACGAAAGTATATTTTTGCTAATGAGTTATCGTTCTAAAAGTGTAATAGGTTAACCATTAAAGACAATTCAATAATTCAAACCTTCGAAGGTCCACTATGGCCCAGGCCTGTCTTTTTGACATCCTGACAACCTCAAGGGGCAAACGACTTTATGTGTTTTGTGTACATCCATAACCACTACAATAAGATATGTTTTTTTTTTTACAAAAATTGTTTGTGCTGTTTAAAATATTTTTTTAGCCGTTTTTGGCGTTTTATAAAGGTTAAGCCCCCAAAATTGAGCTAACCCCAAGGTACCAAAACTACGACGTGTATGCCAATTTCATTAAAATCCATCGAGTTGTCCACAAATCGACGAACAGACGGCAGCCACTTCGTAAAAAACATATTTTTTTCTGCAAATCCGTTGTAATCTTATATCGAAAATTTTGACCGTCACAAAACATTCCTTACACTAACGTATAATAAATAGGAAAGCAATAATATAAAACAATCGACTGAGTAAATCACGTTCGGATTTGCAGTATCTGGCTGCCATTAATGGAATCAAAGGCGCGCTCCCCATCGATATTTTACTGCTGTCTATGTATCCATTAATTTTGATTTAATTCTCCATGGAATGGCAAATTTGAAGTCAATGGATGAACCTAATGAGTGATGAACTCATTCGGAAAATCCAATTTCAAAATAATTCAGTCAGGCCAAACCAAATCAATATTGCATAGGTATCTACCGACTCAAAATATTGTCTGCATGCAAAATTGAATTATAGCCCAAGATTGCAATATGCTCATCCATCATGCAATGAGTTATGAAAATACAATACGCATAAGTAAGCTAAGCCCATCTTGCCCAAATGTCTGCTTGATGCCGTTGCTATATATGCAAATACAGTAGTTAATAGTGTTTTATGGCTATAAGGTTCTGACATCCTTTATCGAGGAACGAAAGCAGCATACGTAATATTGATTTGCTATAGATTTGCGCTAAGCTTAACTCATTTTATATTCCCAAAGGTCGCTTAATTGCGAGATGTAGGCTACGTTACTCCACTTATATTAATATGAGTATGACCCTATTGACGTCACGTCCCTTAACCCCTCTAATTTCTATGCGAGATTGGTCTTCGAACTGTTGACTTTACCATAGGCACGCGCTCGATATTCTACATTTGTGCTGACTGATTATTTAATTACTCTCTACCTCCACGTTCAGTTCTCCTGACGCACTAGTCTCACTGCCGGCTGAACTATATAATTTTAAGGCTGCCGCCCTATTTCATGTCCATGCTTCATTTCCTGCAATTGACAGGAGCATTGGAATATCCCAATAAATTGTTATTAATAAATTGTAGTTTCGCATAATAAATCCACTAAGACGCACTAGAATTGATGGGGGTAGGCAATATTTTAGGGGTTTAGGCAATTTATAGGGGTAGGAGTCAGTTTGTGACTCTGTCACCCCCTGTAAACCCCGGGCCACCACTAAAAATCGCCATTAATCTTACCGAGTCTGAGTATAGGCATAGATCTACCTATTATATTTATATATGCCATTTATCTCTACATCTAGGCTATGTTATTATGCACCAACAGATAGGTGTCAGAGAAGTCCATCACTGATAGACCGTATAGCACCTAAAACGAACCTTCCGCCCATTATGAATAATACATAGTTGCACTCGAAGTCCAATGAGACAGATGAGCAGAAGCACTAGCCGGCTTTTAGTGCCAATCCTAAAATGTCCTTTTCAATTGTGCAGACGGCCTTGGCTGCAATACTGTATATATTGATGTAGCCAATATCGTCGTACTGAAAATTTAATTATTGTGTCTATCTCTCCATACCATGCAGTTAGAATTTAAATTGAATGTGTCTGGTGCGAGCAGATAAAGGTTTTCTATGAAGGTGCAATCACTTTGCCTCAATTCTCTAATTAATTTTTATTGCAGACTTCCTGAAACCATTTCCTTACTATATAATAATGGAAGGATACAATTATTGGAAATGAGTTTTTCCTTCGTAGCTTATGGAAAATCCTCAGACTTAACTTGGGATTTTTTTTTAATGGTCTTTCATATTTTCGCTATATTTCAGCAGGCTATACTTTCCAACTAAAAGCTGTGTGGAGTTGGTGGGTTAACCTGTCATAAAGTAGGATATTAAATTAATGGGGGGAAAAACTAAACAAATACGCAGGGTCGTGACACGCAGGATTTTTCAGAGGTGGCGAAGCAAAAACATTTGTCAAAAATTTGATTGCCATTCTAAATGACGATTAATATTGTGTGGTACCTATTAAATTTTTAAGTGTTCCAATGTCAAAATTCTTGACATTGTACAAAAAGATATAGCGGTTTCCCCGCGGGAAAATTATTCAAATATAGGTTTGGTATTAGAGTATAGGACCCCTCCTACTGCTCCACTGATCTAGCACTCACATTACAGTTGTCAGCAATGCGGAAAGGACTATACTTTAAATAAATTGGTCTCGGTCCGGAGGAGAGGTTTGCCCTTAACCGCCCCTCCCCCTCAACAGAACTGCTTAATTTTATTAAGAAGCATTAATATGTTTTTACATGTTCCAGCAAATTGACAGCAACCAGGATGGTGTAGTTACAATAGATGAACTTGTGGAGTTTTGCTCGCAGGACGAACGGATTCTCCAGTCACTGGAAACCCTGGACACAGTCTTGTGATCTCCTCTGTGGACACACTTTAGTGATCTCCTCTGCGGACACACTTTAGTGACCTCCTCCCTCCATTTTACATCTATTTACCTCTCTTGTTCTCTTCATTAATTACGATGTAGGCTAGAACTGTTTCTATACAAATTTTTCTTCTTAAAGTCTTCTCAATCTTCTTAAATAGTAAAGAGTTATTTATTGGCGGTTTGCCTCTGTTGTAGGTACTGTTGACTATGTTCCTAGATAATTTGATATTGACACTGTAGGTAATGTGGTTAGGTGGAGACAGGCGCGGATCTAGAATGAGACCAAGAAGGGGGCTAAGACTACTACGAATTTTTTTGAAAAATAGGGCTGAATTATTGGGGTTTTACGAATTTTCAGGGCAATAAGGGTTATATATTATAGGTCATTAATACAATCGGGTACAATGGGGGCCCGGGGGTTTCCCCCGGGAGAAAATTTGTGAAAAATAGGGCTGAAATAGTTGGGTTTTACGCATTTTGAGGAACCTAATGGGGGGTTATAGCCGCCCCCCCCCCCCGTAGATCCGCGCCTGGGAGGTGACCACATGGATTCGTGAATAGTTTTGGCCTATCTTATTTATGCGACAGTTACCGGCTATGGCGTCAGGTTGGCAGAAACTTGTAGTCTCTACCTCGGACTAGAAAAATTAAAGTACGCCACAGTTAATTGGATTTTATTTGAATGGGTCCTTGAGACTCTACGTGGCATGTGATAAATAAATATTGACTTTTTCTATTACTACGCCAACCTAGTGGAGGTATAAAGCTATAAAACCCTCTCTTACATTCAACTAGGAAGGCCAGGGACCGCCACGCCGGCTTTACATGCCATCCGAGGCATGGCCACAAATGTAGCAAGTGTGGGACTCGGACCAACAACCTTTCGGGTGAAAGTCGGAGTCAGTACCATTACGTACGCTACATGTCCTGACTGATTAACTGATTTTCAACATTTTTGTCATGTTTGTTTTCCTTACATGCCTAACCTAATAGGTTAGAAGTGTCAAAACAATTGCCAAAAAGAAAATATTCAAGCGCTTGATATTGAGCCATCAAGAACGCGTTTAAATACTGCAGCCGTTTCATGAAAGTATACGCCTGCAATATGTGCTTGTTTGTAGAGTAGTACAATAGGCTTATATTATTCAGCTCTAATGAGTTTTCATCTGAGGAAAAGTTATGAGTGTTTTGTGCTATACTATAGTCTATACCACTTCATCAAAGACCCTAGAATTGCTGGTTTTACAACACTCCATGCTGTAACCTGAAGTACTTAGCCTAGATTTTTCTAGACTACACAATTAATTAACCGTCAAAAAAAATTATAAACGACCCACAGCCATCAAGTGCCTTTTAAGGCTAACGGATGGGCTGTGAGTTGTGATTCCATTTTAGGTATAACTTTGCCAATTAATTTGCCGACGTACAAAGTTTAGGTACCTATACAATAAGGCTGCTTTCAACGAACTTAGGTACCGACAGCAGTAATCAATCTTAATTTAACAGAGGACTCTTACTACTTTTAATTAGTTTAGCTCATCCGAGTCTCAAACTCGGATTCGCCGACTGCGACGGTCAAAACATGATAAAGTGATAAAGTAGAGCGCTGAAGACCCTCCTAGGAGTCTTACAAATGATTCGGTGCCACTGAGGTAGTATATGTTCAAGCATAGATGTAACCGTAAAGGGCGTACCGTATACAACGGAGATTGAACACTGAGTATGTAACACATAGGTTTTCCGACTTTCTGACAATTTCTTCACTATCCCATCTTTCTCAATTTACATTGCATTGGAAAATGCTGAAAAGTCTTCCTAATATGGAATTGGCCCCAATTTTGGGACAATCTTGATCTCAATTAAGCTAGTATTTATTTGTCCCAATTTCTTGACCTTAGCCAATACTCGTCCCATTAATAAGGATTATTACTATAAATTATAATATGCCGTTAACTGGCCACTGAGTTGGCTAAGTACCTTATACCTATCTGCTGAAGACAGCAGAGTGATACTTTATGTTAGGCGGGGTTTCCACAGTGGCAGCGCTAGAAATTTTAAGGCGGGGGGGGGGGGCATGGAGGGGCATGACTTCTATCTGGGGGGGCCAATGAAAAAACAAAACATTTTTCATTGGGAGTAGGTATACCGTTCACTAATTCTGCAATTTAACAACATGTAAAATATCTCAAAAGTGGGGGGGGGCCCCGGAGGGGCCGGAGAAACTGTTGGGGGGTCAGGCCCCCTCGTAGCGCCGCCACTGGGTTTCCACCGACCTCGCATTGCTGAATGCAAATGACATTGACGGAAATTTGAATTTTTCTCTTTATAGAAATCTATTAAAATGTTTGTACTTAACATATCCCATGACGCGATTTTTTAATTTTAGTTTATTTTTTTGTGATTTTACTCTATGATCATTGATCAATTTTAACTATGGCATAGAGTAAAACAAACATTTCCCCGTCGATGTCATTTGCATTCTGCAATGCGAGGTTGGTGGAAACCCCGCCTAAGTCTTGAATGTCTGCTACCACGTCACCGTATTTGTATTTTGCACCTGCAGGTCTGTGGAATCCCCGCCTAAATGTCCGTGTTAAGTACGCCAGTACTACAGTAGGCTACTACAAATATTGTTTCTTAAGATTTAAGTGCCAAAGGATGCTTCAAGTAGTTTAATTACTCGCATTTCTGGTGAGTGCCTACATACCTACCTTATCATATTAAATGTTTGTGAATTCGGGACCACAATCGATGTTCAGTGTCCCACCTTACCATAACTTTGTTGGACTTCCCATTTTGATGTTCCGAACACCTGCAGCGAGACAGCTTAAATGTTGATAGGTGCAGACCCCTTTAGCGTCATAATGCCACGCTCTTATCTGGCCGAGATTTTACAACGAGTTGCTGTAGCAATGTTTCGCCTATGGTGTTCGTAGTAATTCACAAATTTGTATTTTGTAGGTATAGTCTAATAATACAATAATTAGTGCATTATTGTTCTATAGTCTTGAACTTTTATAAATAGGCTACAACATATTGTCCCCTTGAAAATGACTCCTCATTGTTATTCTAAAGTTATTCTGAAGTACCGTCAGTCTCCTGAAATCAATTTAAATGTCGTATTAGCGCCAAGTACGGAGAGGGGCGGACTCGGGGGCTTCAGCCTCCTCCGACTTATTTTAGAGGGCTAGTGCCCCCACTGTTCAGATTTCTGAAGCGTAAAATCCAAAATCCCACTATTAGATTTTCCTCCTCTCAATAATTATTTAAAAAAAAAAAAAAAATGGCCATGGGGAAACTTTACACCGAATTGTATAAATGCGTAGAAACTCAGTACCGGTATTTCTTACCTATATTTTGATCAATTATCCATGAGTATATGAGTGGCAACAATAATAAGGGAGGTACGAAGTCAGGCCGTCACCCCCCCCCCCCCCGGAAATTTCATAACTTGGCGCGCCTGCTGTAAGCTGCTGGCATTTTTTTTTTTTTTTTTTTTTTTTTTTTTAATGGCCTATGCCCTAACCCCAGAAAAGTTATAAATATATATTATTAATGTTTTATTAGTCCTTTTATAATTTCTGAACTTCGAATCATTGAATTACCTACATATAATAATATCACAAAAATTGGTCTACCCAAAAGTATACCGTATTTTCTATTTCCTTTGACTTTATGAAACATGATAAGTGTGCTACAATGGCAGAGTTGCTTAACCGTAATAGATCAACCTATAACATTTAATAAAACTGCAACTAATCCACTTGGACGAGCACGGGGTAACGTGTGGACCATTTATTTACTGTTTACTGGGCCTACGGGCTTACTATATGGCGATTATTTTTATTTAAGGCACTATATACCCGGGTATTGTCATCCGCCATTTTGTATCCTATAGTTCCCATATGGTAAGTAATTGTAAGAAAGTAAAAGATTGAAAATAACTAAAACCCCTTATAGTATTTTTTTATTATGCACTTCCCTAACTGTTTTTTTTTTAATAATAATAAATAAATAACGATAAATTTCTATAAATAAATCGGTAAACACCCAATGCTTTGCTTATAGACCAGACTTAAAATGGATACAACATTGCGGGTGACATTACCTGTCTAATATAGAGCCCTATTTTTAATGTCTCAAGCTGGGATTAAAAATGAAAACAAGATAGTTTTAGAATGGAAAGTGCTATTCGAAATTGTAATGTTTACATTTTTAACCCCGAGAATAAGTTAATAATGAACGGCATAGTAGGCCCATTGGAATATTTTTGACCCTAAATTTCTCTTATTCTCTTATTTGTTTACATTGGTGTATTTAACGTCCTGCTAGGCTCTTCTACGAGAGTAGAATTTGTACTGTACGATACACTGCTTGGGACTACATCGTAGTAGGCCTGTTCGATTCACAGCAATAAATTTTAAACATAAGGTATTGGTAACGTAATTAGCCTAATCGGTGTGTTTCTTAAATGTCGATTCGCCTTTACTGTACCTTTTCAGGACTTACTGTTTGTAATTATTTTCATAGTATATATGTTTGTTATAGCCTGAACTACAATACTTGTGAATCTACGTTTAAAATATAGGAACATTTGTGTAAATTAATCAATTTTTTATTCAATTTATGTCTTTGCTTAAAATGCTTCTAAATTCATATAGTACGACTAGGAACGGAAAGAAATGAGAATTAACTGTACCTATGTAGGCCTATAATGTATCTTCACACCATACGATCGGAGTCACTCAACACAGGGACAATATTACCTACAGAGGCGACTGATGATGATTCGGATATACCCTGTATTCGAATAATGTGTTGACTTCGATGGCAAGGTGGTACCGCGATTGTACTTATGCGAGTCTCTACACGCGATACGATTGAAGACGTGTCGTAACTTAACACGGGTGCTAACTTATAAAGGCGACTAAAGAGACCAATGGGATACATTCATTAAATTGTTTTCATGCAATTAGACTTTTAAAAAAAAATCCTTCACTTTCTAGTTTTTTTTTTATATTTAAAAAAAAGGTTAATTGCGTGCAAACATGTTGATGAATGTATCCGATTAACCTCTTCAATAACCACACTAAGTAACCTAATAGGGACTTGTGTCGAGTTACGACACGTCTCTGATCACAATCTCTTGCCACCGAAGTCGCAATGTCGCTTATATGCGATTAATGTTCTTTTTTGAGTCTCAGACAATGAGGGCTACTCCGGTCTGGTATATAGGCACAGAATAATATAACATATATACCTATATATAGGCCTAACGTATATGGTATACATATATATGTAGATACCGGCATTCATGTATTGGAATAATTTAACACCATGTTTTTTTACATTCAATTCCTGTTAAAACAGGCTAGGGCGGGGATTCCATATACGGCAATCGTCAATGAAAAATTGAAAAATGACGTTTTAGCAGACATTAAAGACATACTAAAAATTCTGCTACCACGTCAATTTACGTCATTTTGACGTCATTTTTCAATTTTTCATTGACGATTGACGTGTATGGAATACCCGCCTAAGAGAAGTCTATTTAGTAATTCGAAGGCAGGCAAGCATTTGGGCTATAATTATAACTTTCAAACGCTTTTATGGGCCTATTTTGGAAAAACATTTTCTTCATCATTCAATCAACGTATAGCCTACAGTATATATTTTACTTCGATAAAGGGATTTTTTTATCAATCATGAGATATACTGTACCTACACGATAATATTCAGACCGATCTTGACAATTTCAACTAATTTGTGTAAGACAACGAAACACAACGAGTTTGCATTCACACGCCAAGCAGCATTTCTGCAATTTTATAGCTATGCAATAAAGTTAAAAAATTGTATGTTTTTTTAAATTAAGAAATTGAAAATGCTTATGCGGGCCTACTATGGCGATTATTTTTAATCCTAACCTGGGATTAAAAAAGTAAGCAAGATAATTTTTTAATTGTTTTGTTTGTAATTTTAACCCCCAAATATCAAATGCGTCTTTTTAGTTTTTACTTAACATAAGCGTCCTTGGCGTTGTAAACCCTAGTGGCCTTGTATATGCAAAACAGTATAGTATAGTATAAATATATATATAGACATTAGACTGATGGATATACAGTAAGTCAGAACACAAAAGTTTCAACTAGATATTTGTATATACGCCAAGGTAAATACTATACAACCCTTAGGCGGGGTTTCCACATGCATACACGTAAAAAAAAAAAAAAAAACGTCAATGGTCAATGAGAAATATGGTTTTGACGTGGTAGCAGAATTTTTAGTATGTCTTTAATGTCTGCTAAAATGTCAATTTCACATTTCTCATTGACCATTGACGTATGTGGAAACCCCACCGAAGGCCGAAGGAGAAGATACGACCTAGTAAGTAGCCTATCATCCGCAGCGTGTCCTTGCTTGCTGCAGGGAAAGCCGGAAAGGTGATGTTAATTACTGAAGAAGTTGTGGCGTAGCTAAGTGATAAAAAAAGAAAATGCAAAAAGACAAAAATATCAATGACAGCAAATTAACTTATTATATTCCCGTATACAATATAATATAACAGTTTATTATGAATTAGGTATAGTACCATGCTCGAAGCCCATTCTTTTGAATTCATTAATTAAAACTTGATGGGAGAAACCTCAGTTTGTAGTAAGTTAGCAGTACATTATAGTTTTTTATGCAGTAATGAAGAAAAATGGCAAATTATTTAATATACCGTACCCACCTTTAGTTGTGATCATTCAATAAATTAAAGGAAATTTTGATAGGGTACAACATACCCAACATACGTAGAACAACTATTTCCCGCTCAAATCTGGCAATGGAGTTCTTGCGCAGGTAAAACAAAGATGGCGGGCTGTCGGAGAGGGAGGAGGTACCCCTGATTCTCGGACGTCACCCCCTCATTTTAACATGGAGTGTATAGGCTTTCCAATGAAATTTATTTTATTTTAAGAAATTTTCGCTTTTAAACGGCAAATTAGTGCTATGTATATGTTCCTTCAATACTTGCGCGGGTACTGATAAAAAATTACGGCAAAGTAGCTGCAAATAATTGTCGAAAAATATTATTTACTTGTGTATCTAATTTTATTTCATTGGTTGTGATACTTCCGCGAGGGCAGAACAGATTTTCAAATGGGTATGTGAGCCTAAGCTTGCTTATACATATTACAATTAATGTATTAGTAATGATTTATTACCATAACCATACAACTGCATAACTACCATGAAATATAGCCTAGTCGGCTGGGCTGCCGACACGCTAGCCTATCATGTTGTTTGTAAATATTAGTAGCGTAAAAAGGGTTATTGTCTCTCCATAATACTATCACTAGAATTCAATTTAGTATCTGAGCACCAAAGCAGTTAATTTTCGTAGGGCCATAGGCCGTTTGCTTTCGTTTTCGGGGGGGGGGGGGTCCAAATTTTTTTAATGCAATTTATTATTGAATTAATGGTCATCAAGCAATACAGGTTTACATAAAAAAATTATTTGGGGGGGGGGGGGGGGGGTCCGGACCCCAGGGACCACCCACCTGGGCACGGCCATGGCCACTGGAAAGTAACGACGATACATATTAATATACATTATTGATCCCAATCAAGGCCGTGGCCAGGATTTCTCGGGGGGGGGGGGGGGGTTCAGAAATTTAATTGGATATTACATAGTAGTTTATATTTTCCTCTCAAAATCCGATTCTATTTAGTATGAACCCATTTCATCACGGTGGGGGGGGGGGGAAGGAGGTTGAACTCCCCCTTGGCTACGGCCATGATCTCAATCAACTGTCCTATTGGATCTGGAAAATCTTTTGTTGGCCCACTAGGATCCACTAAATGTTTCGATCATATATACAAGGCTGTTCCCCGGTTATGATTTCGGGGGGGGGGGGGGTCCAAACATTTTTTTACGTAATTTATTAATGGATAAATTCTTCAAACCATACAGGTTTACCTGCAGAAATTTATTTTGGGGGGGGGGGTGCTCCACTTGCATTTCTTAATTTTTTCCAGTGGCTTGGGGAACGATATAATTCGGACCTCTCTCATATTTGTTCTGTTCTGGTGTAGGCTATCACTATTACACAAGCCATAACAGCAATGCTTGACCATAACGCTAGAAATATGAATAATAACAACTTAAAACTGTAAAAATCAATAGCGCTCAATGCATTTCATATCCTCCAATGGCCGAACAGCCGATTTTGTTTACATTATTTTCACAATCACGCATGCGCTGTTAGCTCCGCCTTCTTACTGTGACGTCACTACGCAAGAACTCCATTTCGATTTTGTTGACTTGTCGTCTGCTTCGACGTGTTTAAAAGTGACGTGTAAGTAAACAAATTCTAATTTCTTTTAAATTTAGATTAGGTTAGATTTAAAATTTTAAATATAGATTGGTATTGCATATTTTTAAAGATTAAACTCTTGCTTCAGCCACATAATTGTGTACTCCTACGTATGTACTTCTGAAAAAATAATTCTTCGTTTTGTATTATGCAATTAGCACGTCAACTTCTCTGCTATCTTGCTTGTCAATTTTCTAGTGAAGCAAATAATAGTATTTTATCATTTCCATTTTGAGGCAGACTCATTGTCAGTGCTTCTGAAAATATTGATCTATATGTATATGTGTGTTTTTATTGTTCAGCATAATGACCACTTATGAGGAGTTCATTCAACAACATGAAGATAGAGATGGCATAAGGCTGACATGGAATGTATGGCCGTCCAGCCGTGTGGAAGCAACAAAATTAATTGTTCCACTTGGTTGCCTGTATCAGCCATTAAAAGAGAGACCCGGTACGTAGACCTACTATTTTCAATTCAACACAGGGATGACATAGCACCCAGCCAGGAAGTGATAGGCATTAGGCCCATATGACCATTTCACAAGAAATTGGAGAGATATCAATCCTAAGGGACTATAAGAAGATAGCGACAAAGTGAATTTATATTCAAGAAGTTTCATAATTTAACCGATTACCTATAAGCCTAGACTTAATACTATTAGAACTTTCTAAGTAAATTTGATAATGCAACTTATACGGGGAGATAGGTACGTCACTGAAGGTTTTGTTTTATGGCCGGTGGTTACATAATATTGTTTCAATTATTCCACCACCAACAATAACAGATTATTGAAGTGAGGAAAACTCAATGAGGCAGACCAATCCGTTTTAATAGAACCAACTTATAGTAGTATCGTCAGTGTCGATATTAGCCCCAGAGCTCTACAAAACGTAAAAAGAGTAAAATGCTCTACTTTGAATACTAGCCTGAATAGTTCTACATCATTGATTGACTCCGGCCATGAAAACTATTATTTCCGTATTGTAAAAATGGTAAAAAAAAATATAAAAAAACAAAAAAATGTCCATATAAGAAAGAAAGAAAGAAAATTGTCTTTATTTTCCGTGTGGGCGAATTTTGGGCCTTTCGGCTCACTCTTACAATTAACTATTTATTTACGCATAACAGCTATTTCGCACACAAAAATTGCATGTATTTTGGTTTATGTGTTGCAGATTTACCTCCAATCCAATATGATCCAGTTCTTTGTACAAGAACAACATGTCGAGCTATATTGAACCCGTTGTGTCAAGTGGACTACAGGGCCAAACTATGGGCATGCAACTTCTGTTTTCAACGAAATCCGGTATAATTTTTATTGAACTTTCTGTATACAAATTTATTGCTAAATATTACAATGTTATTTATGGCGCAATTTTCTGAGCCAGTAGGCCTACGTAAAGTAATTCATAGTTTACTTTAAAATAAGAATAATTCTTTATATTTACTACTTAAAACAAGAATTAGATTTCTGATCATAGACAGCTGGGTATCGTTTCATTCGAGATCTTTTCGTATTTTTAATGCTATTTCTAACATAATATTGTACCAGTTGTTACAAACTGATGTATGTATGTACGTACTTACTTTTCCCAATCATCGGATTATTGTAGTAACTAACAGAAAATATTAAAAAAGTCGTGCATCAAACAACCAATCATGCTTTCCCTTGCAGTTTCCACCTCAGTATGCTGGGATTTCAGAGCAAAACCAGCCGGCTGAGCTGATCCCTCTCTATACTACACTGGAATACACAATCACCGTGAGTTGCATTAAATTAATTTTTGTTACACCATTGGAAAGTAAATACGAGTTTCAATAATATGAAGTAAAAGTTTTATATTGAGTAAATATTATAGCTACTGTCAAACGTGTGTGAAATCTGGTTAACATGGCGTTAAGCTTTCATTGTGTGCCATAAACATGATTAGCTGGAAAAGATGTCAATTAAGCGATTTTACGGGCTTTTTATAATCTTAGTCGTTGAATTAGTTTGACCATTTACACACGCAAAATGTATAACATAATATAATATAATGAAATATATATATTTTTGTTTATTAGAGAGCTCCATGCTTGCCGCCAATTTTCCTATTGGTGGTGGATACTTGCGTGGATGAAGAAGAGCTTGGGGCCTTGAAAGACTCTCTGCAAATGTCCCTCAGTTTGTTGCCTCCTAACGCGCTGATCGGTCTGATCACTTTCGGCCGAATGGTTCAGGTTAGTTTTTTCTTCTCCATTCCGCATTTTAACACTTAAAATCCGGAGTTAGCAGCAGTAGAAATTATTTATCCTGGTTGGTTTGAGCGCTGATAGGCCTATTCTTTTCAATAACCTTCTGAATTATTTTGCTAAATGCATACGTTATCTTTAATTTAATGTCATGGACATACTCCTGTGAAAAATGCAAAAACTACGAATGGCATAAAGATAAAATAATTGTTACATTTGGCAAAATATATAGTACATAGTGGGTATATAATATTTGCTTAAAATTTAAATTACTGCCCGATTGCCCAGACCCGTGATGACTGGCTCTGTTTTAAAGTAATGTTATTTATAGTTAAGGAATTATTTAGGTCCACGAACTTGGGTGCGAAGGGATTGCTAAGAGTTACGTATTCCGTGGGACTAAAGACCTGACCGCCAAGCAGATCCAAGATATGCTGGGTATAGGCAGGTTCCAGGGAAACCCTCAGGCCCAGCAGCAGCAGCAACAACAACGTGGACCTACTGGACAGCCTCTGCCACCTGCCAATAAGTAAGCTTCTTTATTTACTCTGATCGAGGAGGTTGCATGACTTCATTTAATATTTTTTTTTTTTTTTTTTTTTTTTTTAATTGTGGGTTCACATACAGCCATGGTGGGTAGGTGGGGTTAAAACTCTATGTGGATTTCTTTTAGGAAGTCATATATTGCTTGTTAGGAGTCATTTTTAGAAATTATGTGGGCATAATAATTTAGTATTATACATGACAAACGAAAAATAATACACATATTGGTCTTCTTATCAACTTTGTAAAACTTATACCCATGGTAAAAAGTAATACAACTAGCGAAAACTCTTCGTAGCTTATTGTAAGACTAAAGACAAATATTGGAAATTGGGAACAAGACAAGCACATACCTACCACAACACCAAAATGGATACTTTTTCAGAAATACCAACTTGAAGCTATTTCTTATTCCTATCCCAAAAGCATGAACAATCCATTGGAAATTATTGCTGGTAAGGTTTCCGAAATATGATCGCCCTAAATGCTCTATATAGTACTCCCACATCTCTTACTGACAGATTCTTCACTAATTACTTGGATTCTATTCAAATTGTTTCCAAATTTCAGATTTTTACAACCCGTGCACAAGTGTGATATGAGTTTAACTGACTTACTGGGTGAATTGCAAAGAGATCCATGGCCTGTTCCCACCGGGAAGCGTTCTCTAAGGTCCACAGGAGTTGCCTTGTCTGTAGCTGTAGGTTTACTGGAGGTAGGTATTCTCATAATCAATCCTCACTAATTAGCCAGTTCTACTTGTTTTTATGAAATAGTAGTCGGCATTTGAGTTGGTGGGAATTTACTGTGGGATCACCATGAAGAACCCTGGAAATTCGCTTATCCAAGTGTCCCTCGATATGCTACTTAATCATTGAGAAATGACCATTTGCTACGCATACACTAACCATTAATCAACTGTTTTCGGTAAAGTTTTGAGAGTAACCTATTTTTCAATGTTTTCTATCAAATTAGTGTTAGTGAGAGAACCACGAACATTTCTCTATTTACCCCTCTACATTAATGATTATGTTTTCAGTGCACTTATCCTAATACCGGAGCTAGGATCATGCTGTTCGTCGGGGGCCCATGTTCTCAAGGCCCCGGCCAGGTTGTCGATGACGAACTGAAGCACCCCATCAGATCGCACAGCGATATTCACAAGGATAACGCGAAATATATGAAGAAAGCCACCAAGCATTATGACCAACTTGCTTTACGGGCTGCAACTAATGGCCATGCTGTGGACATATATTCTTGCGCTCTCGATCAGACAGGCTTGCTCGAAATGAAGCAATGCTGTAATTCTACTGGGTAAGCCGACGGCAAATTTCTGAGATTTTCAACTTTGGTTAGGCGGCGTTAGCGCTAAGTTAGGAATAGTTGAGTTCGTAGAGAACTAGAATGTGAAACGAAAGGCAGAGGTTGGAGGTTCGGAATTCTGATCTGGGTCCCTCCAACTTTAATGGGTACCTTACCTTACCTAAGGGGATAAAGCATGTTGCCGACCACAACTCATGTTTTGAGAGAAAAGACGTACTCTGCACTACTGCCCTGCATCGAATCTGGTTCTTACTCTAAATTAGGAGTCACTCCTTTTCCTGTTGTAGAGGTCACATGGTGATGGGTGATTCGTTCAACTCATCCCTGTTCAAGCAGACATTCCAGCGGGTGTTCTCTCGAGACCAGAGAAGCGAACTCAAAATGGCATTCGGCGGCACACTGGAAGTGAAATGCTCGAGGGAGCTCAAAGTGTCCGGAGCTTTAGGGGCGTGTGTCTCTCTGAACACAAAGGGGCCGTGTGTTAGTGAAACGGAGACAGGTCTCGGCGGAACCTGCCAGTGGAAGTTGTGCACTTTCACACCGAACTCTACAATGGCTTTCGTCTTCGAGGTTGTAAACCAGGTTAGCATGCTCTTGTTATATTTTTTACAACAAGTGAAAGAAGTATCTATTTCAGTGTATTCCAATTCTAACTTTAGTGACCCACACAGCAGAAACCTTTAGACATTAACAGCTATTGAATCACTTTTCAGATGATACTGCAACGTATTAGATGGTGAGAGATTGTGTTCAAAATGCAGGCATTGCTGATAACTCTTTTGGTAGGCACTGATCAATTTAAGACACGTCGCCCACGCTGCTATGCCTAGGACTTACTTCCTTGTCAAACTTAAATAGAACATCGTCTTGGTGTTTCTTGCAATTCGTCTTAAATTATTTGTACGAAGTTCTTAAATACTTATTAATTTTTTTTTACTAGCAATCTGCCCCGATACCGCAAGGTGGCCGAGGTTGTGTTCAGTTCATCACGCAGTACCAACATTCAAGCGGCCAGCGGCGAATTCGCGTTACTACTCTGGCTAGGAATTGGGCTGATGCGTTTGCCAACATCCAGCACATCAGTGCTGGTTTCGACCAAGAGGCAGCTGCTGTAATCATGGCCAGGCTGGTGGTTTACCGAGCTGACAGTGATGAAAGTCCGGACGTGTTGCGCTGGGTTGATCGCCAGCTCATTCGTCTGGTAAGTTGACACTAGTCGCCAGTTTGACGCCCATACAATATACCACTCTCGATTATTAAATAAATAAATTTCTCCTTAGATTATACAATCAATACATATGTATGAAAGTATAAAGTAAGTTCGTCTAATAAACAGTTTCAGTTATACTGTATGTCATTAAACTGTATGTGACCGACAGTGTAGAAAGCTTTTAATGTGAGCATAAGGCATAAAGCATAATGCAATTTCGGGAAGGCATTAGCATTGTGGTAGTGAAGCGAAAAGATGTAATCAGAATATACATAAAACTAAAATAAAATGCATTAACATTAGGCGGCAATTCCACCGGCGATTTTACTTCATTTGTGATTTGAGATTTTTTGTTTGTTTTGGTTTAAGGAGACTATTATGTAGATACTTAACTTATCTATTATAAATTAAGTTATAATATGGCAGTAGATATCATTAATAAGTCTCTACCATATTATAACTTCTTTTATAATAGATAAATTAAGTATCTACATAATAGCCTCCTTAAAACAAAACAAACAAAAAATCTCAAATCACAAATGAAGTAAAATCGCCGCCTTAGTAAGTTTATATGCATCCCGTGCATCGGATATATTCAGATGATATGGTGCGGCTATGTTTTGCTGCACGAAATATTTTGCCCTCGAAGTCATGGAGCCCAACCTTAATACTGAAATTTTATCAGCCTTGATTATTGAATCACAACTTTTAAAACTTCTTTTGTTTTCAACTATTTACTTTTATACTGTGAATTAAATAAAGCAAAATTTCACTGTTCCAGTGTCAAAAGTTTGGAGAATTTAGCAAGGACGACCCCAACAGCTTTAGGTTGGCAGAAAATATGAGTCTTTATCCGCAGTTTATGTACCACTTACGACGCTCTCAGTTTCTGCAGGTTTTCAATAACAGTCCGGATGAAACAACATTCTATAGGTACGTATTGTTTAGGCCTTGTAGACCGAGACATTGCAGAGATGTACTTCTGTTTAAAGTTTGAAAAGCGCTGTCAAGCATAAATCCCTTTAACAGGGCAGTGCTGATACCCTAATACTTTTTGCAGACATTTTTCGACAGTACTATTTTACTTGAGGTTAATGCTGATTAATTTCGATATCAAATGCAGAACTACTATTGTGTTGTATCGGTGTAATATGACCACCTTATCACCTAATGGTGGTCTTTATCTAAACTCAGCTTCAGCTGTTACGTAGCTTGCTGGTTTTTTTTTCGGACGGACCATCGGAGTAATTTTAAAAACATTTCAGTACCTAGCTGATGACCGGGCGCTTGTCCTCGCTACAAATGCAGACGATATACTAGTATATTGATTTACCATTTCAGACACATGCTGATGCGTGAAGACTTGACACAATCCCTTATTATGATTCAACCCATCCTGTACAGCTACAGTTTCAATGGACCGCCGGAGCCTGTATTATTAGACACCAGCAGTATCCAGCCCGACCGCATTCTTCTTATGGATACCTTTTTCCAAATTCTTATTTTCCATGGAGAGGTATGTTCCATGAAACATTTCCTGGTCTTGCATAGGAAAGCCGAGATACCCACGGTCAGGACGATATTGGCAGAGGAGTTGCGTAAAAAAAAGTGGATCTAATTATTCAATTTTTTTATTGTCCGCAAAGCCAGTCATACATTTAAAATAAAAAAATATTTTAAAATTTGCGTTGTAAGAACATCTTACTCTGTTACATCATACGCATAAACAAAGTTGTAACCGATCCGCAGCCGGTCGATTTTTTTATTCGCTGAGTCTATTTGCAATAATGCTCTGAGAAGAAAAATCATGTATTTGCGTAATAACTTACAGACCATAGCCCAATGGCGTGCCGCACGGTACCAAGACATGGCGGAATACGAAAACTTCAAACATCTTCTTCAGGCTCCTGTTGACGATGCTCAAGAAATCCTTCAGACTAGATTCCCTATGCCGCGATACATTGACACAGAACAAGGAGGCTCACAGGTGAATATTGTTAAAACAATCTTGTAACAATCGTTCAGCCGAACCCTATCCCAAAGCTTGGGTAATCCATCGGAAATGGTGGTCGATTAGATTTTCGACACGTTTTTAAAATCTCTTTTACAAAAGTATCAGAAGTTAAAATATTTCAAAAAACAAAAATTTGTAATGTCATTTATTTAATGTAAGATTACTTTTTTTATAGGCGCGGTTCTTGCTGTCCAAAGTGAATCCATCACAGACTCACAACAATATGTATGCATATGGCGGGGTGAGTACTCCTTATGTTTCATTCAATCTTAATCAATCTATAATGCGTATAAATAAGGAACGATTCAGCACAACCAAGGGAAGTTAACGAATTCTAATTCTATAGCTGCTTGCCATAAACCATTGTTGTCAGGTAGCCTATCATTTTGTATGCAACTGTTAACGTTTTTTCCATAGCTCACAAAGTGCATTCAAGAAATAAAAACATAGAGAATACCCTTCACTCTGTTTCATAGCCTAAGAAGCTAAAATTAAAAACTTTTGCCAAAAAACACTATAACAATCGACTTTGCTACGTAGCGATTAAGCACCCAGCTTTACAGCTTAGTGCCTGCAATGTTGAAATTTACTGGGCCTCTCCAGGCTCTTATGACAAACGACCCGCCTCCGAGTCCGAGTAACTGTGATGTCCCACTGACAGTGGCGCATGTCCTGCCCTTTCGTCGCTTCTGTAGTCTGTACACACTGCAACACCTGCGTGGCAATGACGTCATTGAGTACCCCAAATCAACCCCCCTCTTCAGAAACAGTATGAGCACAGTAGCGTCTATTTATTTTTAAAAAGAATTATATAATAAATAATAACTTTTTAAATTCCCTTCTATGTCGCTTTCAGTCTCTTTGATATGTTCAGTGTTCACCTTCTCTCAAAGTCAATGTGATAGTTTAATAGTTCAGATACTGTACATATATTTTTGAAGCATTTTCGTTATAAATAACCACAATTTTGAAAATTTAATTAGTTATCAAATCATTAAGAGGAGTTTGTATGTTAGTGTTTTTTCCAATAAGCTACTAGTAGTTCCTAAGAATTTAGTGTGCCTTACCCAATTCTCATAGATTTCATTTTTTTCAGCAGGCGATGCCAGTTCCCAACTCGGTACAGTTAATTTCATTTTTGGCGAAGGGTCTCTTCACTGCTTTCTTTCTCTCACACTACCTTTCAATTATATTACAGAAAAAGAAGATTCATTCTGTAACCAAACTTATACATAACCCATAACTAACCACTCTTGCTTTTACCAGCTGCAATCCACTAACAATATGGTGCTGGTTTAGGGGTATATGCTAAATTGCGAATTCATAACTCCAGTGACTTAAGTCATTAATTAAATGTGTCTATTTTCAGGAGAGCGGTGCCCCAGTCCTGACAGATGACGTCAGTCTCCAGGTGTTCATGGAACATCTCAAGAAATTGGCAGTCTCCTCCACCACATAATTTTTTTTTTTTTTATTGTATTGAATTATTCCCAAGTATAAGCATCTCCTGCCGTTATCTATTGGCCAATAACTTCTTCAAAGTCAGCCACTTTTAGCACGTTGCAAGTTTAAGTCTTATTTGGCAGCCTTAAATCGTGAGGTAGGTTAGGTTAGAATATTATGTGTACATAAGATGACGGTGAATTATAAAAATATTAACTGAAATAATTGGATTCGTAACTTATTGGCCACTCCCATAATAAATGATGTATAACATTTAAATTTAAAAAGTTACGAATTGACCTATGCCTACGACCTCATTGACTTTTCGGCCCATTTTGGCTGTAAGCAAACTGGCACACGTTCGTGATGACAATGAACAGGCTTGCTTGCATTGACACATCGCAAAGGGTGTAAGCCAGAATTAACCAGGTTATTTTATATGCGTCTCTTGGTCAGTAAATATACGATTTATGTTGTGAGCAAGCTGTAGCTATTAAATGACACCTTACCTCGTGGTGCAATATGTTGCTGCCAACCAGCCATCATCCGGCTGTAACTTGAAGAAGAAGACCTCGTGGTGGTACTTACACTCCATGTAAGGTGGCCTTGGGTCACTCGGTCCAGCTCCTTCGATGCTGAGTCACGAACCCCGAGGTCGCGCAGACCCCTCAATGGAATAATATCTTTCCACAATTTCATCGTTCGTGTATTGTTCGCGTGTTTAAAATATTGCAGAAGGCTGTTAACCGGCAAAGCTAGTTACTAATATAATTTAGTTATTTACATATAAAAAATATCGTTGATCCCCTAAAGGCCAGCCAGAATGATTCGTGGATCTTCGACACCTTCCTTGATTTTCTTTAAGAACAATACCGCCTCGCGACCGTCTATCAATCGATGGTCGTATGTCAGGGCAATGTACATCATTGGCCGAATTACAACCTGAAACAAAAAATTTGTGTCTGAATGCCTTTGACAGGTCTCTCCTATATAAGATGTAATGTCAACATAAGAGAGCTGCAACAAAAGAGAAGACCTTCATAATAAATAAATAAATAAGGACTTTTTGTTCTATTACTAAGCCAACCTAGCGGAGTTAGGCCTATAAAGCCCTCTCTTACACTTAACTAGGAAGGCCCGGGACCGCCTGCTTTACATGCCCTCCGAAGCATGGCCAGAAAATGTAGGAAGTGTAGGACTCGAACCAACAACCTTTCGGGTGAATTCATGATGGGTACCCTATCGATAATTGAATAGTAATCGGCACGTCGAATAAGATTTTAGTTCAATGGTGTGTTCCAATGCTTCCCCCACACGGTGGACAGTGATGTCCATAAAAGAGACTATTCTAGAGCAAGCTTACCTGCCCATTTTTAGCGACTGGCCTTTCAAAAGTGCCGTGCATTCCAAGAATTGCAGACTGAGGGGGGTTGATAATCGGTGTGCCAAGTAAAGA
This sequence comes from Psococerastis gibbosa, assembly GCA_963971405.1. Taxonomy (NCBI): domain Eukaryota; kingdom Metazoa; phylum Arthropoda; class Insecta; order Psocodea; family Psocidae; genus Psococerastis; species Psococerastis gibbosa. The sequence continues at coordinate 18,172,364 of OZ020484.1, forward strand.
GCCGAATACTCCACCGTTGCTAATGGTAAATGTTCCTCCATCCATGTCCTCAATAGCCAAAGCGTTCTTCTTGGCCTTTTCACCCAGCGCAGCAATGCCCAATTCAATGTCAGCATAGTTCATACTCTCAACATTACGCAGAACAGGAACAACCAAGCCCTGTCAACAAATTACAGCATTTAAAATTTAAGTTAATACCACACACAATATGGTTGAAGGTACATCCAGGAGACAAAATTATGAGCATCTGGTTCGCTTTGTCTACCACTACAAAAATGAATGTTTAAAAACAGTTCACCTCTTCATAGTAACTTAATAGACAATAGTGTATACCTTTGGAGTGGCGACTGCGACAGAAATGTCCACGTAGTCTCTGTAAATAATCTCTTGTCCAGTAGGGTCAATGACTGCGTTGACAACAGGCTGTTCGGTTAGTGCATGGGCTGCAGCTTTTACGAACGCAGACATAAACCCGAGTTTCAAGCCATACTTCTTTTGAAACGCTTCTTGTCTCAGTTTACGGAATTCCATGATATTTCTAAAGGACAGATATACAGTATATTAACGACAAGGGGGCGCAAGCACGCAACTATGCACTTGGATTTATTTTTGCGGGAGAAGTAACGTACGTAGTAATTTATGCAAGTAGTACTTGATGAAATTGTGATCTATAGCCAATGAATTCTTCCATAGATATATACGTGTATATATATAGATGAATAGTTTATTTACCGAACTGGTCATTTAACAAAAATCAGTTTACAATTTTTTAAATATAAGCAAACGAAGTTTTGTGAATAACTCGAAGCTGATTAAAACCATGTTACCCTAGTTTTCAGTTGTACGGCAGTACTGGCAAGTACGAAACGTCTGTTGGAAAAATCTTGATATTTTCGCATTTAGCACTGAGAGAGTAACACAACGATTGTAGTACAGGCGTACTACATGTAAAAAGAACAAAAGAATCGAATGTAAAAGGAGCATACCCCATGTCAATTTCATTGAAGGTTGTCAACATAGCGTTGGTATTCTGTGCATCCTTTAGCCTCTGGGCAATGCGCTGTCGCATCCTGTTCGCTTTAACGCGCTGTTCCGTCCTTGTCCCCGTAATTTCCTTTGTGTAATCGGCTGGCGGCAACTGAAATAACCAACACCATCTCTTAAGTGACTTTTCTTAAAATATTTAAAAATTATTTATTTGACATAATTTAGTAGCACGAAAATGGAAATCCAGTACTATTTTAAAAATTTCGGTGATATTGTAATTGTAACCAAGTATGTAGCGAGCACTATTGTAATGAAGTTAAGATCTGTTCAAACCCTTTTCATCTTGCACGGTCTTTCCATAACACTAGGTGTCCCAAATTTCTATAAATTAAACATTGAACACAGCAGTCGCCAGATAACGACTTAATATTCGGTTCATTACATACCCTGCTATTATTACTGTGTTGTATTATACTGGTCTGCCCGTTCTAGCCTGTATTATATCGATTATATATTATATCGATCAATTCAGTGCTTTGTAATAGGGAAGTTCGAGACAACCGAAATTTAACCCTAGGACAATTATTTACCATGTAACCAACTCATATTATGTACCTCAGTACCTATACTAATTGATAAATAGGAATGCATGAACGGGGTTCCTCGTACCAGTTCTTTTATTTTATTTTGGACAAAAACACCTTGTTATATGCTTTTCATGGCCTCAGCTGTGAACCCTATTACATTGCATTGAACATGTTTTTGGTAGACCCCCAAATGTCTTACTTACGAGTCGTGTCGTTTTTACTTCCAATAAGCTTAGGCAATGTACGATACTAGTTTTCCCCCTTACTACAAAGAGCATTATTTCCAGAAAAATTGAATCAATAGAGTATACATACTCATGTGCGAAACGGAGCCCCCGCCAGGGATTCCAATGACTCGGCAGCTTTATCAACATACCTTAACGGTTGCAGCACCAATGGAGGGAGCGGCACGGGGTGGTGGCGGGGGTGCAGACACCCTGGGGGCTTGTGGGAGGGGAGGTGGCGTGGGGGCAGCCGAGGGAGGTGGGGGTGTCGGAGCAGCGGCTTGCGGCTTGGCAGCTGGCGGTGGAGGTGGAGGGGGTGCTGCTGCTGCTGCTGCTACCGGTTCAGGGGCGGCTTTCTTTGCAGGGGCAGCTCCTATTTAAAAAAAAATCACATTAATTAATCGAAACTTCGCACCCACTTTTAAGGAATTTGACACTATCCTTATAGGCTAGTATTTAAATTCAATAGTTTGCAATATGCACAGAAAGTCATTTATTTATTTTTGAATGGTCGCTCAGCACATGCTGAGGAGCTGAGGACAAAATTTGAGCTTGCACCTGATTTTTGCGAACTCACCCAAAACATGGAATCCTAAGCTTACTGGGCTAAATAATAGTCTGAACCGCTGCTGTACAAGTAATCTAAGTTCTACACGGAATTATATAATTATTTCATTACAAGCCTCTACAGTAGTGCTGGGGTTGGCATTTTAAATGCAAAATGTAATACCTATCTTATTAATTACTTTCCACTTGTCAACTTTTCTTCAATATTGATATTGCCATTAACGAAAATATCATAAATGTTGCATTTTTATTTGTACACCACATTCCATTTGTCTTCAATAATTGACCATTTTTGTTTTCAATTTTTTAAGTTTGCCAGCCTTGCTTTCTTTTTTTAATCTACAATATATTTTATGATTTAAATTATGAAATAATTCGTTCGTTCTCAAGAAATTAAGTAAAACTATTTATCATCTCAAGACGACGCCATTTAAAATTTTATTTTGTTCTTGTTTGCAAAGCGTATTTTTTTGTTATGATCACTGATCAATTTCAACATGCGGAAGTTAAAATGGACAATGACATACAGTATAATAAAAATCTGGAAAAATGACAGAAAATTTACAAGTGGAATAGCCGGCTACTTACTTTATTTGGATATTACATTACATAAATCGGTTGGTAAACAGTTGAGAATGCGTACCTGTTATTCGAATCTTGAATAACTTTTGGCCTGCTTTGACTGTCGTCCCATCGGCGACATACAGTTCTTCAATTACGCCATTTCCTGGAGATGGTACCGCTACTGCCGTCTGTTAAAAAATGGAATTAACCTATGTCATAATATATGCCAAACTATGAATTAGAAAAGATTAAGTTCAAGAGTGACCGGCAGTGTGAGGATGACTGTGCAGTAGCCCATGCCAACTGTTCTGTTGAAAACGATTGAAACGTAAGATATTGAAACTAAATGAATTGAAATTAATTTGTTAGTGAGAATTGTTTTCAAAGCCTAAAATCGCTCGTTTTTAGTTTCCCACTTACGACACGATTAAACATGGTATTTAAAGTATTTCCTAAGGTTTAACAACTATGCCATACTCAACTACTTAACACAGTTTTTCACTACTTGGGATCTTTCGTGAATAGGGCTTACCTTGTCAGTTTCGATTTCCGCGACAGTGTCATCTTCGGCAACTTCATCCCCTACTTTCTTTTCCCATCTTATATCGCCTTCTGAGACAGAATCAGCAAATGCAGGTACAAGTACATCTTTTACTTCATCATCTACAACGAAGAAATAGTTAGTAGTTTAAGTATAATTACTGTGCTACAATAGGCAAAACATATACAAAATGAACCTACACCTATTTAATGCTTTTAATTTAATGTATTTACGAAAGAGCGTTGACAAACACCACAACGAAAAATGTTAAAGTATTTACAAGGCTTTTATCCTGCATCCCAGCAAAATCTGTTTGGAAACCGATTGCCGTCAAAAGTTGCAGTGAATTGAATGCTGTTCGGAAAGCAGTACTACAAATTTTAATAACAAAGTCAGCATGGAGGAAAAATGTTCTCTGTCACTAACACTTACACGCAGCTGCAGATGTTTGGAAGCTTCTTGGCCATTGAGAATGAAACTGGATCCCAACAGATCTAAAATAAGTAAGTATAAATTATAGGCTATAAATATATTATTTTAAATTATTAGTAAGTAATAAACATTTTTTTTAGCATTACGGAAACTTTGGACCGAACTATATTGGGGGCTTTGAGGGAAATTGTCACGCGTGCGTGAAGAATTAGAAATGAAAAACATGGAGGACGTACTTCCTCAGTACTGTACATGGCAGTTACTTGTAAAAGAGCTGATTTATCTTGACTGATTGACTGAAAGGTCAGTCGCTACATATTCAACCGCGTCCACCTTCCAGGCCATCATAATTGTTGCGGATGTTTTATTTTTATTGTATCAATTGAGTAGTTGGAAAACCACTGAGTCAACTTCAGGAGATTTTTTAGCCTGGCGTGAAGCCGACCGCACACCGGTGCACGGGTTTTCCCCATAACACGCATTAACGCCATAAATCTTCTAAATTTGGCTCTGCGGTTTTCCTGCAACCCATTTACAACAATGAAAAACACGTCCGCAACTCGCGTGTGTCCCTTATCCTGAAGTTAGTATGGGTTGTGATTGGATGATTGTCAATGGATGCTTCTGCAGATTGACACTCAATGATATGAATGCAGGAAATATATTTTACATTAGATCTGTAAACTACGCCAATCCATCGACGCTATCAACATATTAATCGAGGGACCTCGTTTGCTTCCACAAGCGCTTTCCGTGGCTTTTCAGTATTTTAGATCCATATTGCTACCGTACAATGAATGTCACGCTTAAGAAACTTGGTAATACTGTGGTTTCTGCATTTTCAGCCCTTAATCCCTCTGATCCGGAGCAGTACGAAATTCTAATTTGTGCCAATCACCTCCGGGGCTAACACTAGTTAAAATACATACAGCGCACGATCGGTGCCTAGTACAAACGTACGATATAAAATGCATACAGTCAATCTAATATAGAAGCTTCCTTAAGGCTTACCGTACTGAGAGGTCAGACACCGGAGATGTGAGAGTTGCCAAATTTTTGCATTGCTGAATAGACCGAGGCCTGGGAGTGTTCTGCAATGAAAAAAAATCGTCATAGTAGGGCAAAATTTACATGCTTTAATTGCTATCATGCCGGTAAGGGACAGACGAAGCTTTCTGATTGCGTGAATTGCATAAACCATAAGTACCTTGTGGATGGAACGGCATGACTGTGAACGAACGGTTTGTCTACTTAAAACTCGAAAACTTAAAGACAACATTCCAGCCATTGCGGAGTCCGCAAAGGTTCCATCAAGCAGAAGACGACAGCTTCTAAACATATTTTTCTCTATTGCCACGTCGATTACGCGCAAACTGAATTATATTTAAACTGGAACAAATTATAAAGTTCCAACGGTTCGAACTAATTATTTTGCTAATTACAGATTCTTAGTTAGGCTAATTTGATCCGAATAAAAAAAATTGCCACTAGAGAATTGTCAAATGTGCTTACGGTTAATTATCATTCATTTATGTAAACATATTTTTATGAGGCAGATCGAAGATGCACGGTAGGCCAACTTATTTTCAAAGAACTGTAATAAGTATATACCTATTTGTCAGGAATGGAGGGGGGGCGAAAATTATTGAAAAGGTGGGTGCAGAAAATTAAGTTTTTCGAATTTTGAGAGAATTCTTTTAATTTCTATTTAGCTGCAAAAAGTGCATGGTCGCGGCCTAACTTATATACGTTGGGAACAACTGATGCTTCATCAAAGTTTAACTTGTAGGCTCTGTGCACACTGACGATCGCAACGCCGGCGGGAAATTCGTCATTAAAGCAAATGGATACCGTCCTTCAAAAGATTTCTGGCGCTGGCTTGATGAAGCTGACCGCGACGCAGGTACCCGGTTTTCCCCTCGACACGTCCAGGTCACACCTCTCACCCTCTAGGGCAATACATGAAATATGGACGAATGTTAGGATGTGGCGCTTCAAGCCATTCTCTTGAAATACGTTTGTTTTCAATCCTATGCGGAGAAGAAGAGGTGAAAAGTAGTTAAGTAGACTCAACATAAAACGACAAAACTCCATAGGTCTATTACTTTGTGTTGGTGCTATAATTTAACTTATTAAATAATATAATAAACGAGTTACACTCTACTTTATATTACCGTATTGGGTAGACTAATAATAAAATTGAATGGAAGGGGGTGTAACATGCGGTAAGTTAATTTATATTTCAATAGCCTGAAGCAGGTAATCGCACTGAAAGGCTGAATTATTAATGCTTCTGTTACTGCGTATAATAAGCAAAGTGCGTCCAGTCCAAGTCAGCCTGTAGACCTGCCTATAACCTATGTAATACCTACAGTATATATAAAATAAATGCCAAAACATAAAAGTGCATGCTCCCGAGCTATATTTGGCGTTACAAAGTAAATCATGCTAAGCCCTGTGTTGCCCGTGCTCAACCTCTTTTGCCAAGCCCCTTTCAGCTTTGAAGGTGATATTATTTCTCTAAGCTACCGAAAACTAATCATATTTTGCGTAACACTTATTTGCATCGAATCCTGTGAACTTTACCGTCTAGTATCCGCAATTTCGTTACTTCTTAAAAATGAAGGGTTTATAAGCCAGATTTATTGTGTTAGATACTCGTGTTTGTTGGCTTGGAGTTTAGGGAGCGTAATTTCAACTCTGGCATTTACACCGAAACATTTGCTACAGTCATATAACTATTTAAATCGTCGGAATATAAAAAGCAGAATATTGTTCAGCCCCAAGAAAGTGGGCGCCTTCTTCTTAATGACTATACTTTTGTACATTATTGACGCATATTTGTACCTGGCGTTTCGGTATTCGGCAATAATTGCTGATGGGCCATGGGCTCAAGCATTACTATACACAGGGATTTCCGTTTATATTGTATTTTCTAATAGTGCAGGCGACATGCTACTCAATGTTTTGTTATTATTGAATAAAAGATTTTACTCATCAATCAAGGAACAATTACAATGCCAAACTGAGCCAAAGTAAGTCTCAATCTAGTTGAGTTAGTGATATAGTTATAGACTACAGTTGCTCCAGTGATAAGCAAAAAAATATATTTTTATTTTTAAAAAAAGGTTAGGCTAATCGCATATGCAAAGAACCGGTCCGATCAGTTTACTCGAAAATGCTTTCCAATTTATCGATTAGTAGAGAGAAAATGATTAATTTCATGGTAAATAATTTTCCTATGGTTAAATTTCGGATATCACGGGGTGGGGGGGGGGGGGTCGCCCACCTGACGTCACTGATGAAGGTGACTTAAATTCTAGATAGGTCAGACCTACACATTACCACACAGCAATAATGGCAGGGCACGCAATGCATTTGAGCGTGAATTTGCTTTCATTAAAAAAAAAAAAAATTTTGCACAAAACCCAATAGTTTTTTGGAAAACCAAACTAGGCTATCCGGTTTCATTACTCAACTTAACACCTAAAACATGCCTGAAGGTAGAAATCATCGATAGAAAAGTTTCGCAGAAATATTATTTTTTAGTCATTTTTCATTAAAATTTAGTTATTTTTATTTTTTTACCGCCAGAAGCAAACTATATCCAGGGGCAAGCGACCCCCCGCATTTTATCAGCATTAATAACGACTACAATATAATATGTGAATTTAAAAGAAATAGTTGGAGCCGTTTTTGAGAATTAATTTTTTTAGACGTTTTTTTGGAGTTTTGAGAATAAACCCCCCCCCCCCCAAATTGAGTTAGCCCAAAATAAAAATAAATGGTCTGGAGGTATGATTTTTATAAACCTACATGCCAAATTTCATTTAAATCGACCGAGTAGTTTGCCCGGAAATCGATGAACAGACAGACAGACAGAGCGACAGACAGACAGACATTTCGTAAAAACCACTTTTTTGGGTTCCTGGTACCTCAAAACGTGTAAATCCGTTGAAATCTCGGAATCGAAAATTTCGACCGTCACAAAGCTTTCCTTATACTACGTATAAATTGGAAAGCAACAATTAAATTAATAAATGCATCCGATTGACCTCTTCAGTCGAGCTACTACACGTCTCCGAACGCAAGGAGTGTAGAGACTAGTAGGTGTCACAAGTGCAAGCACGCTATAACCTTTCCACCAAAGTCAAAGTAACAAGGCGAAGGTCCCAACTCTACTAACGTAGTGTAACTGCAGCCTGATCGAGGCGATTATAATACCGGTATTTATTTAATCCCCTGGTAATAAAAATGTAAACATGATAATTTTATAATGGAAAGTGCTATTCAAAATTTGTTTACAGTTATAATCCTAGGGTATTTATTTAACCCCGGTATTATAATCGCCTCGATCATCCTGCTGAATTGGCTTGTCCTATACGTCAAAGCAGTCATACTTTTAAAACGCGTATGGGTTGTCAAAGTTGCTGTTCCATGCGAATTTACATTAAAAATAAAAAATAAATAGTTTGGGCTTTCTTATGTTGTTTTGACACTAATCTATTACGGTACATCATTTAAAAGGCCCTAATAACTATGATATCTATAAGTAGGTAGGTAATCAGTTATCAGGGAATACAATTAATATGTAGGCATGGTCTAACACTTAACTGTTGAAACATATCGGTACCTAAGTCTTTAAGACAAAGTTTTCAATGTATTTTGGAAACAAGTGGACATCGGATATTACGTAGTGACGACATTAATTAATTCCTCATACTGCAGCCTCAAAGATATATGCTATGGGATGCTATGAAAGTCATCAAATGAAAAATTAACAAAAAATAGGCCTACTACCTTTTTAAAATGTAATTAGGCCTACGGTACTAAAAAAAACAATGGAGTGCTTTATACTGACTTTATTGGCACCTACAATAAAATCGGGTGAATACTCTGCATTTTGAGAAAGATTGTATTTTTTATTAATTTTTCATCTGGCCATTTTTATATATTTGTAACTTTGCAACGAAGAATTAATTAATTTAAAAAAATAAATATATTAGGGCGTCTTTTGAAATATCTGTCTTGAGTCAGCAACTAGGTACCTAAATAATATTAGCAACAACCAAATTTTGCTGGAAGATTCACGTTTTGAGCCAACTTTGAACATGCGTTGTAACCCTCATCTTAGTGTTCTCCTATTTCTAGATTTCCAAATGAAACTTAGTGTCAACCAAGATTGACTTGACTTAGGTTGGCGCGTCCAGCCCGGGGGGACTTTTGGCCACTGCCACTACACCACGCCACCTCGGACGATCCTCCGCCGCTCGCTTCCAGTAGCTCGGGTGCCGGTTGCGTGCACATCCTCGAGCACTTGGTCTCTCCATCTGAGCCTTGGCCAACCGGGCCGCCTAGGGTGGTTGAAGGTGTCTTCGAAAACAAGCTTCGGCGTCCTCTCCCCTTGCATACGGTGTACATGACCCAGCCATTGCATTCGACGCCCTTTTAGTTCTGATATTATGTTCGGGGAGTCGAATAGGGCATGTATTTCGGCATTGTGTCTGATCCTCCAGACACCGTTCTCCCATCTACCGCCGAAGATAATGCTAAGCATTTTGTTTTCGAAGACTCTTAATCTTTGGGCGTCCTTAATGGAAAGTGTCCAGGCTTCACCTTCGTACATTAGAACAGGCCGAATTAGGGTCTTGTACATGTGAACCTTTGTTGTTCTAGACAGGAGTCGAGATCTAAATAGTGGTCGGACTTGAAAGAAAGCCACATTCGGAGCCTTGATACGGTTCTTAATGTCCTCCCCCATGCAGTTGTCACTTGTCATCACCGAGCCTAGGTATCTAAATTGCTGAACCGACTAGAAGCGGTCTACCTTCGCCTGGAAGACACTGGTTCTTCTTTGGACTATAAGGTGTTTTGTCTTGCCTATGTTAATCTTTAGTCCAACCAATCCTCCTCTATTGTCTTCACCAAGGCCACCACCTGTTCCTCGTCATGAGCCATAACATTTAGGTCGAACCGAGGATTCTTATCTGTCAACCAAGATACCATTGTGATTATATTTTTTCAGGTGTTTAAGGTTCAAAATTCAACAAATTAGAGCTGATTTTGGGAAAGCTTGCGATTTAAAAGACTGTATAGAAGAGGCTTTCAGTCTCCATATGTTTCTCAACATTTTTATGGCATTTGTAGAAAGTATAATTTTGTATTTTATTGCATTTGAGGGAGGAACTCTTCGTGCCATAGGTCACAAGTACTCGTACTATTTAGCATTTCGTGGTATGACAGTACTTACAAAACTTCTAATAACTATCTATTTATGTCACGGTCTAACTGTACAAGTAAGTCTTCCTAGTATACACAATACATTATTTAAACATGTTTGGCTCATAGGCCAATATTTGTATATTTCTGCACAAATACCAATTAAACCTGAGTTAGACACATTTCCGCATTTTACCCTAATCCACCCCGAGAACGGTGAAACACAATTTATGAATTATTTTTGCTCCAAAATGAGCGGGGAATACGCCTTAGAATTTTGTTGTCATTCGCCTGAAAAACTGTATAATAAAGAGATAATTAATTAAATTACTAAGTCACATTAAAACTTATTGATTCTCAGGTAAAAGATATGGCAGTATTGGTGCATGGACTACACAGAAACACGAATGATCCTCACACAAAAGAAGAGGTATTGTATGAAATTGAGCCTATTAGATTGAACTATTCGATACTACGGAATGTATAGTATAAACGATAGCAATGGGAGGCTAATAAGGTTAAAAAGATGGCGATTCAGCAACCTAACTATTTTCGTTAGGCCAGATTTCCACAGGAATAGAGCGAAATTAATTATCATGGATAGAGGTAAGTTTTATAGAAACTAATCTAGGCACGCGATGCGACGATGATTATATGTAGTTAGAGAAGGTACGTTTTGGGTATAGGCTGACGCGTTTACTATAATTAATTAATTATTCGTTCCAGCTAATGGCTTTCTCTCAGGAAATTTTACACAGGAAGGAGCCCTTGAAAGCCCTCAATATGATAAATATGGAATTTGGAATGCTGACTTCTGTAAGTTGTTGTAACTTATTGTAACGTTGGCTATATTAACTTGGATTCAAATACAATAAGGTGCTTACATTCGTGGGTAAGGAATGCCGTAAAAGGTTTTCCCCTACCAGGACTCGAGTCCGGTCCGCCAGCGACTGGCCAGCAGACCCAAACTTGTCAACTTGTCATCTAAAAATTAATATCATAGCACTAATTTTAAAATTTAGGGTACAATCGGAGGGGGTCTTAAAAGAAAATGATCACAAGATATATCAATCGTAGATCTGCAAGAAATATAATTTCTGCTAATTTAACGGATATTTTTGACGGCTCTACTATCGATATGTCCTGTGAAAATTGCCTTTGTACAAAAAACGCCTAGTGAGGGCTCTTCGATTTGCTCCTAACAGTTCACAGATTACGCTACAAATTCTCATAACACTGAGAGTTCATTATGAGTATAGGCTACGTTGCAGTACGTGTGTAAGCACAGAGAAAAAATATTATTAAAAACATATGTTTAATACCAATTAAAATTTCAACTTTTCTAGATGATTGGAAGCATAAGCACCCATATTGTGATACTACTCCAGTTTAACAAGTGAACTAGCAAGAATAAGTAAAGGGAAAGCGATATCATTTGAATAGTTAAGGAATGTCCTATCAGGAATTTAAATGTGGACTCCCGAACCCAGGCGCGGAATTTGAAAATGAAAGTAACGGTCTCGACTGTTGTAGTCTGGACAATGCACGATTCAACCTCAATTCCGCGTGGCAAGTTTTAGTTAGGTACCTACTGTTTGCTGTACAAGTGCAGAGTAGCTTGACTTTTTTCACAAAATAAGTTTGTATATCACTGGATTCGGCAGGATGATAACGTGAATATCATGAATCATCAGTAATAATATTTTTAATTCCGCGATGTTACAACCAAAGTGGGTTGAGTCTCAAAATGAAAATGAAAAACAACTGCAAAATAGAACAACTCCAGTATTCTTGTAAAATACGTTTGTAGTTTAAGTTAAAGTTGTAAGTAGAGTAACATGACTTACCCTTGTTTGCACTTCAAATTTACGAGTCTAACTGTATTTTCCCCAATATAGCGTAAGTGGAGTAACTCGTCACCTATGCGCTATGCAGTTGCGACTGTGAAAAGTAACGCAGGTCGTCGTTTTTTCAAGAAGTAAATTATGTAAAATTTTGATTTAAATACCACATAATCTCTTCCGAAAATATATTTACCTGCTACTGGGTTCATCACTTCTCTAAAATCTGTTTACACTTTATTAACCTACGGTACTAGTATTACAATACCAAGTTAGTATCTCGACGTGTGGCATGTGCGGAGTTGCCTCTTTAACGTCTAACAGTGGAACACATAATTATAATTACCGAATTGAATGTTCTTCATACACAATGGTCAGACTTTCATTGCCAAAACCTCAGACTCTGCCAAGCTTAATTGGGGACATACATGAGCCGGTCACAGCAACATTAAACTTTCTTAACATGACTGGACTCACCTCCGTACACACAAACCGACCGGCGCAAATGCACGAAAGAGTCCCGGACTTAAAATTAAAATAAAAAACTCGCAATTTAATAAAACCAAACTACCCTAGTTTGCACTTAAACGGCTATCTTAGAAATCATGTCGTTAGACAGTATGCAAGTTTAAGAAGCGCGCGTTCCAAAATCAATGACATCATTAACTTATCTTACCTAAATTGGTTCATTGGCTTGAAAAAAAACGCCGTGGCATGACAACCCACATTTTTTTTTTTTTTTTTTTTTTGCGGTGCCTCCTTAAGGTAAGGTTCGTTGCGTCGACCTTTGAGATCTATTGCAGCCGCTTAAACAACCCACATACTCCATATAAATTGACTGCATTAAAAATACACAGTCCAATAAATTAAACAGGATGTTGGAAAACATTGATTATTATAATAATATTATATTTCATTTAACGTACAATAGCATATTATTATAATAAACTACAAGATTTATAGTAACAAAAGGGACAATAAGCGCAACATACGTTGGTTCGTTAGCAACGAGACCTAATGTACGTAAATTTTATTAAAACCTAAAAACTATGCTCTAGTTACGTATACATAAAACAATACGCCTCACACCAACTACAGACTATATCATTCATCAGAACTGATTAGTCAGGGGCCTCACCAATGCCTTACATTAAAATAGACTTAGAGTTAAAGGCGGTGTTTCCACATAAGTCAATCGTCAATGAGAAATGTGAAATTGAAGGTTTAGCAGACATTAAAGACATACTAAAAATTCTGCTACCACGTCAAAACCATATTTCTCATTGACGATTGACGTATGTGGAAACACCGCCAAATGCTTCAAAATAATAGGTGGTTCATCACAAGCTTAACTTTCCTTCTACTAATCAACACAAATTATAAACATTTTGGGAGCATTTGTCATCATTTGCAATGGTCAAAATAAACCTTAAAAGTCGGTAGAATATGTATTAAGATTAGTTACTAGTATTTTAATATCTTCAAGTAATTCACAGGCAAACTGCTGCTATGCGACTTCTCACGCACATCGTTGAGCTGAAAGGTGAAAAACGCTTCGTCTACAATAATGAAAGCCATCAGGGACTAAGGCTCGGTGCACAAATAACGATTCAGCAGGGTGGATACACGCTGAGAAATCCGTAATGGAGCAAATGGGTTGGTGCATAACCACAGAGCCTACTTAAGAAGATTTATCTCGCTGAGCTGAAGTTGAACTCACGCTAGTGCCCAGTTTTCCGCACACTAGTGACGGCTCAATAAACTGCAGTGCATTCAGAAATAGACTATATCTTTACACCAACCAATCACAATTCATTTGCTCCAATGCGGACTTCTCAGCGTGTCGCCAGGTGCTGAATCGTCTTTGTGCACAGGGCCTTACTAAAGGAGACCAGCAACAATATAAATAGTCTGAATACTATGAAAAGTTATTCATGGGAAATAACTAATTACTAGATTATAAGAAAAAGACTAGACGCCAGTGCTTTCACTCTGAAAAGGAATTTACTATGGCGTATAGCCAAATTCCGTATATTTCTCATGAGAAACTTTTCATTTTCCTTGTTGACTACAAGGCGTTTCCTCACTTCTGCATTGTAACGAAACAAATGAGATATTTTCATACACTCATGAATGCACACAGTACGGCAGCAACACTATAACACTGACTGAAACTTAAATGAATAATGTATACTTAATCCAAAATAATGAACCTAGTCCAAATAATTTAATACTATTATTGCACTAAACGAGATACTATCACGCACGTACATATACTTATACGTATAATCGCCTCAGTCGAGCCGTGTTTTTTCAGATTACTTAATAAATCGTTCATTGCTATATGGTAATGCTGTTAACTGATACATTAAAAAATTAAATTGATAAACGGGCAGTTTTTTACTGCAGATGAGTTTACTGTATACGTATAAATGAGAAACCTCTGATATTGTCGTACTGGCATTGTTTCCAATGTTATATCTCTACTGGCTAACAGAAAAGAACCAGGCTGCCTACTTAATAAATGAGTAATACATATGAAACAGATTATTTGTGATGCACATGACAAAAGTAAAATCACTTAAAACTAACAATAGATATGCACAAGTGAGGATGAGCCACTTAATTGGAAGAGAAAGAACTTCAAAATCCCGGAACTATAGGTCTCCATCCAAAGTTCTCCTCTTGGAGAGAAATTTTCAAGAGATTCTAAGTTATGCGACAGCGCTAACTGCTCCAGATCATCGTCATTAGGGAAAGACAAGAGATGGGTCAATAGTATAAGAAATGACTGTCTATCAAAAATATTTAAACAACAAAGGGCAAAAAATTAAGTAAGCCTTAGTAGCTGACCCCACATACAGAAAATGGGACGTGCCATGCGAACCAAAGTCGAAGGTTCATAGTCATGGGGCCACAACTACCGACGAATACTGAGTACAGAAAACCAGTACAAGAGAGTTCACCGAAATGAGGAGTAGGCCCTATGCAGAATAATTCCAGTCAAATAATAACACTGAATAGTCTCTTATTTCTCAGTTATTTCACAGAAATAGGATTAAAAGTATAGGAGCTAGCTAGAGGATATAGCTTTTCGAATGCATGACAGCACATTTTAAAACAAATAAACAAATTAAATAAAAATATTCTTAAGCCACTAACATTCGTCACCCTGAAGTCACAAGGGCAACAAACAACATTTCGAGAGAATTGCGTTTTTGTCTGTATAGTTTGCTAAAAACAGTCAGATACGCCGTTCTAATCAAAAATTTCAGCCTTATCTTGAATTTTTTTGGTATACGCTAAGGTAAAGCTCATGACAAGTTCACTAAATCTGATCATAACTCAATTTCACCAAAAATGTTGGTTACGCCTTTTTGACATTAGGGTGAAGATATAATGCATACAATATATAGAATAATATTCTTTTAACCCATCAGCTGCATGACTTTTATTTTATGGTGACTCAACTTGAGGCACCATAAAATAAAACTATTAAACTAAACAGGACCGTAGCCGTCTAAAGCACGAGTCAACGTGTAACTGGTAGTAACGGTGATGCCTATAAAAAATATTAGTAAGCCATTACCAGAATGTTTCGCTAATAAGTTTAACAGATCAACCAGATTTTAACAGTTTAACCAAACTCCCACGTTAAGGGTATGTTGACTCAGCCTTTAGTAAATTATAAGTAAAACCAGAATATCTAAAACATTCTGGCCACAGAGAGACTTTTTAGTTGAAAATATCTGTAGATCGTTAGCATCTGATGTAGTGTAGGCCATTACAAGAGGTAATACGAAAATTTAAAGCAGTTTTAATACATATTTCCAGAAGTCAGGAATGATACGTTTGTTAAGCGCCTAGACTAGTCTACAGCCATGTCAAGCTACAAGTCGAGTGTTTCGATTTAGTTAAAAACAGATTTTACGAACCAGGACAGCTTATTGGTTCATGAGGAACAGTTATGTGACTTCTCGTGTAGATCAAACCATCCCCCTGGCTATGGGGGAGATAGTTCAAGAAAAGATCTGATTTAAAAAAAACATCTCCACCGCTTGAGTTAAAATTTTGCACACACATACATATTTCGAAGATCTAGATGCCCAATTTCAGCTTGACAGATTTAAACTACATTAATTTCCAAATTAAAAGGGTTAAAGTTGTCAATAAAATGTTTAAAAAAATGTTCATAAAATAACCTCTTTGAAAATGGCCTGCATTTCTAGAGATACTAACGACAGCTACGGCCCTGACATTGTTACATAAGGTAACTACTCTCTACGTTATCTAGAGCGGTAATTAACTCCTGGCCCCGCAGGAGTATATGTTTATCTACAGGAGCGTTGACTTCGCAGTCCTGCTGGCTCAGGTCCAACAGCGACGGGATGCCTGCAGGCCCGGGGTCGAGCAGCGAGCAAGTTCTCGACCGCACATCTTGCTGCCCCTTGAGCGAATCATTATGGTCTATATTCTTCGCCAGGTATAACTGATTCAGGGCATCCCTTACCTTCCCCAGTGTGTCCATAGGAACGTTCGATACCTACGTAAAATAATGAATGAATTAGCATACAAGTATTTCGATAATTATGATTGTTCATTATAGGTTTGTCATTGGAAATTAGAAGAATCGGGTAAGAGCACGATAGCTAACAGTCTTCATCGTAGTCCCCGGGTTCAGATATCCTTATGAAAAAATTGTTAGTTATTGCATGTATCATGAAATAAGAAGCAATTTCTGCGTATAAACATTTAGAAATGATACAGAAAGACATATCCTCACAATTTTGGCAATATGGAACAACTTGGAACTTACTTTTGTCAGAAGGTTCCAAATCCTGGCCAGCATTAATCAAAAGATAAATAGATATTAATAAGCATAATAAAATAAATAAAATAAATAAGGACTTTCTTGTTCTATTACTAAGCCAACCTAGCGGAGTTAGGGCTATAAAGCCCTCTCTTACACTCAACTAGGAAGACCCGGGACCGCCTGCTTTACATGCCCTCCGAAGCATAATTAAGAATAATTAAGAATAGATTTAAAATATCTTATTTAACAGAATACCAGACATAAGACATGCATAGAATTAAATAGCAGTTGCGATAATGCGCGCTTAAGTTCCACAAAGTTACGCTCTTGGGCTAGATAAAAGGGTTAAGTCGTTCATAAATAATGAAAATAACTTCTTCCACTACTAAACCAAATTGTGTGTACACAAATTATTACCTGAGTTATTTTGACAAAATTAATTAATATCTCTATCCACAGCCGCAAACCTTTTAGAAGAGTCTTTTGAAGACTACATGAAAAGACTACGCAAAATAATGAATGAATTGAGACCACCAATATCAAAAGTAAGCTTTCGTAGTAATTTTGCATTTTCTCACCTGAAATATTATTAGTTTAACTATAAATAGACACGATAATGTGCATTATACCGATTTTACAAAATATAGCAGAAACTCCGAGGGGTAAATAGTCTGCGTCTGGAGAAATTTTTTATGAAATATTCAAAAGACTATTTTTTAGATGTTTGGAGCCGTGGATCGAAAAATAAATGTATTTTGTTCGCAAAAAATTATGACTGTTTTGCAGTAACGGTACCCACTCATCTCATTCAAGGAGAAAACAAACTGTAGAGAATGTTCAGCTCACAAGCAACTTTCTTCCAGTCTTTTGGATCTGCTTGCAGTTGTGTAGTAAACATGTACCTAGCCCCAGCCTTGAACAGTTTGCTGATATACCTTGCTATATGTCCCTGTGAACTCATATGGCTCAGTCGTGCAAAAAGGTGGACGACTACTGATCTTTCGAAACGTGTCAACATATTTAATGGAAGAGACCCATTCCGCAAATTACGGCCCGGTCCCACGAACGCTAGGATTATTGATGGCACCACAATGCACTGGAACATGGGGAGTGCCACCTTACTGCATAACAATGGTTCGGTAAAGATGTCTGTCATAGAGTAAAGCAGCACGCCCATGTTTCAATGCCTAGCGGTGCCATTCAATAATACTAACGAAATTTTTTTAAATGTAACTCACCAGTGTAATTAAGTTAAGCGCCACTGACACTCAATCTGATGAGCGTCACTATCAGGTTTCACCTATCAATCATGCAACGCGGCCTACGGGCTAATTCAAATCCCCAGTATCATAAAACTAGTCTATTAGGCTGAAGCGTTTCCTATCTAAGAGCTCGACTAATTTTCAGCTATACCTACAGTAACATTATGGTCATTATATTATAACATTATGTAACCAATCTTTGACATTATTAATAAATAGCCTACAACCCTTAATGACTTTACTTTTAATCTAGGCCAATAACCAGATAGAAGCCATCCCCTAACTTATTCAATTTAACTGCATTCATATCCGTAGACTGCATTTATGTTTTCTCGCAAATTATATACCGTAGATAGCCAACTATCAAATAGAAACAGATAATATGAAAGAACATTGTTATTAATTAAGCATTATTAAATTTCTTGCAAGTGATATAGTACGTATTAGATAAATGCGTAATTAACCCACTGAAAAGACTTCAACTGAGTTTAACGCTCCCAGACTCACAATTAATAATGCAAATCCTGAACGAATGTTGTGAAATTTTGACGAAAACCAGTCGTTACTACAACCTTTCCACAGGTAATAATTAAGTAAACTTTTTATTTTTTCTGTGTGTTAACCACCCTGCTTCACTATTCTACACTTCTCCTTACCAACATGGCTTTACCCAGAAATACCCAAAGCAAGACATCAGCAAACCCAAGACAAAAGAAGTACACGACAACGAGAGCTTATTGCTATATTTACAAAGACGCAAGAGACTAGAAGGCGTTGGAATGGATAGCGGCCTAGCTGGCCCGACTCCGTCTGGACCCGATACATATATAACCATGATTCACGTCACAGCCACTGACCAGAAGGTTCATGAGCACACTGGGCTGCTGAAGCAGATGGCTACTCAGACTACTCTTCGTCCTTTTGCTTCCATCTGAAAAACTCCGAACCCCGTCCCCGTGCGACCGCTTCGTCCCCGCTCTCTCATAAGGCGGTGGTCCAACCCCCGGCGGTGATTTCCGGAGAAGTTGCTCCCCTTTTGGCAGTCCTTGTGAAAGTTTCGCAGACTTCGATTGCCCCGTGTCTTTGAACCAGTCAGAATCTACATAAAAAATATAAAAATTAGGCTTTTGAGAACAATCAATGACCCAGATTGTGATTTTATGGCAATTTTCTGAGTTGTGGTGAATCTCCAACATAAAAATTTATGTTTTATGTATTATACCGTACTTTCAAAGTATACCTCTATTGCTGCCACAATTACATTTTTTATACTATAGTAACGATACGATTTTCTACCTAATTTCTAAATTATCTTAACAAGTACCTAAATTTAGTAACAAACATGTCACCACATTCTGTGATTAAAAAATAATTAATTATTATTTATAGTTATAATAATATATTTAATAATAACTATTATTATTTTAAACAATTATTAAATCATTTTGAAAAATGTCAAATCTAGTAAGACGCTGTGTTATTTCAAACATTCAATATAAACTAGCACATACTTTAATTATGATAAATACTACTAGGCAATAATAAAAATTATTTTAAATAACGTAACAGCCGAAATAATTTGAAATTTAAAAAAAAACGCACCAGTGCGTTTATTTGTACGCGGAGGAGGTCGACCCGTATCTGGCGAAGACCGCAGTAGCTCCGCAAGGGTTGACGTCTCTGGCCGGCTTGGCG
Source organism: Psococerastis gibbosa (assembly GCA_963971405.1). NCBI lineage: Eukaryota > Metazoa > Arthropoda > Insecta > Psocodea > Psocidae > Psococerastis > Psococerastis gibbosa. The sequence continues at coordinate 18,192,096 of OZ020484.1, forward strand.
AGGGCGACTCACCCCACAAGATATCAACAGGTGGAATGAGAAGCTCTTCATCTGACGAAATGTATGGCGCTTTTAATAAAAGGTCTTCATCTAATTCTGACCCTCCCGAGTCCATGTGGAAGTCCAACAACCCTATTTGGTCGTCACAGTGTTCCGGACTACACAATGATGGAAGGCTGCCATCATCAGGACTCTGTGAATAAAGAGAAAAAGCATTACAAATGTGTATAGGTGCTACTTGAAGGAACCTCAAAATAGAAGAGGAAAGAAGAGAGATTAGCCGCTGAAGATTGTAGAAGACTGTTTTCAAATATTCAGGAGGAATGAATAAGGAAAGGGCGAGAAATGGCTATTGTGTGGGTTCATTGGTAAAAATTAGTACTCCAGTTGTAAGCCAAGTTCAAGTAAAACTAATATTTCCATCAATACAGCGCCCAACTCTTGTTGAGAGTCACAACATAGCAAAAGCGGCCTACCTTTCCAAGGTCAGAAGGGGATCTGGAGTTGGAATCTTCTCGATACGAGAAGAAAGGATCTCCACTTGTTCGGGAGGGACAACTCGATGACGATAGTTCATGGTCAGTGGTGAGCAGGGGACAGTAATTGCTGGCCAGGAAGTCCCCGAACACATCGGTGAGGTCCAGGGGAACTAAGCTATCACCCGGAACAGGAGCCAAGTGAGTCAGGTCTTCAGGTTCATCCTTCAATGCTGTAACAACGATAATTCATTAAATAAAAACCCCCATAAAATAGTTGTAAAAAAGTGGAGATGCACCAAGTGTTGTACAGACACATTTACGAGAGGTGCGGGGAATGGGGCAGTAGAGAGCAGTTTGAGAGCCATTTCATTCCATCTTAATTTGACGTCATATTCAGTGAACAATTCTAAAAATTCTTGCATTCAAGGAATGTTCCTGCTATCTTATCGTATCCCAAATTAAGTAATACAGGGATTCAAGTATTCCAATTACCTAAACTGACATACAACACTAAATCCCGTAATTTTTTAAGGACAACATTTACAGTATTTTGTCCATTGGGCTTTTGGCATCAGCAGCTTTTTCTACCCGCACTGCCTCTCTGACCTAAATGTATTATGAAACCTTCTTTTGAAGACGACACTTACTCGTGAGTCCTGCCTCATCGTCCGTAAACATAAGGAAACCCTTGTTCATCTCTTCTGTGCGTGGGCCGAAAATTTTGGCAGTAGCCGGTTGGGGGCGAGTGTAAATGACTGGTGATGGCTCGGGCCGAGATACACTCAGCGGCGGCGTCTGCACCTTCTTGACATAGCTGCTGGGCATGCGCGAGATCACAGACGAGGTTACTACCACAGGCCGGTGGTACTGTGGCTTCTTCTCTATCAGCTTACTCAGCGAGTACACGCCATCATTGCACGAGGAAGGTGGTACTAAAGGTCGCGGTATACTCTTCTCAATCGGTTGGCTCGACGGGCATACCTTGTCATTGACAGGTGTATTCACCGCTGCTAATTTCCTTTCGATTTGCTGGCTCGACGAGTACACCTCACCACTTTTCTCGACCCCACTGCAACAAATAGAAAACGCTTGCCAGGCAAGGAACCAAGACGGTCATCAGCACTTGTCGTCAAAAATGTAACACGGCTTCAACTGACCATTGATGACAACAAATAACAAGATAATAATTCGCCTACTAGGTACCAATGACAGCAGGAGAACACCTGCTCTTTTCACGAGCCCACCAGGTTAGTGATAATTAATTGGGCCATTTAAAAGGCGCTAAATTTGCTGCTAATATAAGATCCATACGATGGACTCTTATAACAAAACCGGGGAACATCACAAAACAAGTTGTATACACACGACACCTCCCTGAAAGGTTAGATATGAGACCTATTAATATTTCTATGCCTAATCTACCTAAAAATATTCACTGACGAGGAGACAACTTTGTATACATTTTTTTTTTTTACAATCGTAAAGGAGTTTGGCATTTTAAAATAAAACTGGGTTCTGTACTAAAATATTTGCAGAAAAAATAACCAGGGCAGTGGTTAAGAGAAAATCGGACACCCCCACTGTTTGGCTAATTTCTATATTAAAAAAATTGATCTATTCATAAATGAGAAAAGTGGACGAAATGCTCCTCTACATTTTAAAACTTCATATTATGTATATGTACATATGCATATATACAAAATATTGTATGTATGCATATTCGTCCGGCACTAACACCGTTTGGAGACAGTAATTGAAGGCGTTAAGACCTAACCTTGCATTTTTTTAAAGCCTTCAAAAATTCCCGGACAAGCGGTTGTGGTGCCGGCTACATACTCGTAAGTATACTTATGTATAGGGGAGCATTTCTCCTACTTCGTTGCTCTCATTTATAGCTCTGTGATTGAAATTCGACTTTCTACAGAACAGTGGGGGTCTCATTTGAATTTAATATTTACTTTCATCTGCATTTTAAGTATTATAATATAAGGTGTAAGCTTACTACGGTGAGTCATATATAGAGTATAGGGGACTAAATGTTTCTTATGGATGGAACGCAGAAAGAAGATTTATCTAGACAGAAAACAAGAGCACTGATAACACAAATCCCCATGCTATCATACATGATCGTCATCATCATCCCACAACGAAGATCTGGTCTCACGTTGATACGTATCACCAGCAGCATTATCGTCCCAAGGTTACCACACACGTTACAAACGCGCGACTACTCTATCCCGGCACTACAAGGACAGACGATCCCGCAAACAACAATGTCATACATGGCTAAATTATGTAAATAGCTAGGAAATGGCTATTTGACTCACAACGTCCTAATGTAGAAACCCACCTCAACGTCTGCCAGAGCAGTGACAAGGTATTGGCTGGAATTTGGTTGAAAGGAATCATGAAAAGTTAAATAGGTACTTATAGTCGCTGGACATAAAAACTTGATAAAAAATGCCACTTATTAACTTCCAGTAACTTTTATTTAATTTTCAAAAATCTATCATTTCAATTGTTCACTCCACCATCTACCAGACAATTCAATGTGCCTACCGCCATGATTAACCTACACCAACGCATTGGAGTACGATTTTGATAATCTGGTCAGAGTCACTGTTCCTGTGAAAAATGCCAATACTTCGAAGGTTTACAGAAACAGGAAGATCAAGGCACCACAGTAAACAACTGCAGCAACTGACTGCAGTTACGATGCCAAAAAGTGATGCAATTGAACCCTTATAGGTAAATAACAACACAATCAATCACAGCACTTCACTAATCGACTAAAAACTAGCTAGAACTTCCTAGGCATCAATTACCTAACGCCAAAATGTACACAAACTATGAAAACTCATGCCCATTTGCCAAAACAAGCACTTCAATAGATATTGTAGCACTTATATCATCACTTTGGATTAAAAAGTAGACGTCCGAACAAGAGGAACTCACCATGCAATCAAGAAAGATAGTTAAAAAGATGTAGCCTACTAGTCAACGATAGAACCAGCCTCAATACTGAGAGCTGCCAGTATCCACAGGCCACGCCTACAGTACGCTGCAAGCTTTCCATACGTAATCGAGTCTACGCTGGAAATTTTGCAATTAGCCATTGAACAGAGTGCTACACGTAAACGTCAACATAGAAAGCATCCATATTAAAACAACATTATGCCAAATTTAATTTTTCAAACTAAACAGCACTTAGTAAAAACTAAATTTTAATATATTATAACCTACAATTTAAAAAAAATTAGAACATACAATACGAGTTGCATGCTACTGCTAATCCTTGGTGGTTATTCTGTTCTGTTTATTATATATGTTCAGTGGAGAGCCTTTTCTGGTAGAGGATACAAATGCCATAAATGTAAAAATTATAAAACTTAAAAGTGAAAATGCCTGAGAGAAAGGATACAAGATTACAATCAGTTACACGTCTTGATCTCAATTGAAAACGCACATGTAGAGTAGCGCCACAGAGTCCGACTTTCACCCGAAAGGTTGTTGGTTCGAGTCCCACACTTCCTACATTTTCTGGCCATGCTTCGAAGTGTATGTAAAGCAGGCGGTCCCGGGCCTTCCTAGGCGAGTGTAAGAGAGGGCTTTATATCCCTAACTCCGCTAGGTTGGCGTAGTAATAGATAAAAAAGTCAATAATAATTAATTAACTAAAATATAGTACCTACTGTATTTCTCTTTCATATCATAACAGACTTGAATGAAAAATTTAAAGAAAAAAACATCAGTACTGAACAAAAGGAATGAAATTTGGGGAATTTAGGCTAATCATGAGATTCAAACTCTACTTCCCCTGTTTCCAAAAAATTTAAAACAGTAAGTTATCGCAATACATTTTAATTATCAATATTAATAAAACTTCTGCGTGCGTACTATGGCGTTTAAAGAATAACTTCTTCTAGGGTTAAATATATAAACAAAACTTTGCATTCTAAAATTATTTTGTTTACTTTTTTAATCCCATATTAAGTTGTTCTTAAAGCGACATGGTAGGCCCGCAGAAGGATAGAAAGTTATACTGACTTGAAGTCTTACCACAGGCTATCAATATTACATCAAATAAAGTATTATGTGTAAACGTTAACAAGCATAAAGATACCACAGAATGCAAAAAAACCAATACCATCACTGAAACACCCTCTTCGCACAGAAAAAAAGCAACACACACAACAAGTGCACTTTTCAACGTAGAAATATTCACTAAAAACTTCCGTGGCAGCTTCTAGGACTAATCAATCTCGGGATGGTTAATCAAAAATTTACCATTTTAAATTTGACCAGATGGCACACTGACGTTGTTCCTAGTTAGGATAAAAAGTAAAACCAAAAGAATTTGAAAGCAGAACGATATTTTGGCCACAATATGATCACGTGAGACAGCAGAGCGCGTCACGTGGTTTGTAGGAGTTTATTATCAGCAGCCACAAGGGCTCGGACACATGCCAAAATTTTGGGCCATAATGCCTCAGCTTCCTCGCTTTGGTAAGCAAAGGCTCGACCCACATTGAAAAAAAATTACCTAACCATACTCTACTTAAGATAACGCTACCAACATTTAGGAGTGACTTTCTGTTTGTTTACTGCCATTATTCAAGCTTTAACAAGCGCTGAAAGATTGCCAAAATTATTTTGGCAACAATAACATTGTAGGAGTTGAAAAGAAGGCATGGACATTAATGAATCCTAATGTGAAATCGAATGCGAAGTAATGCTGAAATTCATCGCCTCTACAACGCTCCAAGCGTTGTCGACGATCTTAGAGCTAAAAGACTTCAGTGGACGTACACCGAATGCCCGATAACAGCCCGACCAAAGTAGTTTGGGAATCCATCCCACGTGGAAGAAGTCCTAGAGGAAGACCAAGACGTAGATGGGCAGACCAGTTCCAGGAAGACCTCCACTATGTCTGCCTGGCGACCAGTGGTTGAGAACCGCGAGAGGTGGATAGCAATTGTTAGAGCGGCCAAAAGTCCCACTAGGCTGACGGCGCCAAATTAACTTAACTTAAAAAGAGACTACGTTCTGTGTAAATAAACAAACTGCAAGCTTTTTCTTAAGTTTATTTTACACCTGACCCACTCCCGCATCCGCCTGTTGTAGGATTAACACATACGCGCATATTCGTAGATGTAGGCTATTGTGCATGAATTTTTAAATATTTGTTTAATCCGCTCCTTGCCTAGGTTTAAAGAATCAGTAGGTAATTAGTCAGTAAATAATTTACTTCTTAGGTCATAAAAAGTTCACGGACATATGAAAATAAACAGACATACCACTTGAAATAGTGAAAAAAATATATGTTAGCCTAAAAAAGAAATAAAGTTGTACGTATCGGAAGCTGGAAACGAATCCATGAATCTTTTACTAAAAAGGCATTGCAGTCCGGAGGCCGGTCTCCACTCTTTCAAGGAAACTTGACTCTTCATCAGCATTGAGAACGCTGAAACACCTGCATTGTTCCAAGCAACAAAGGCGTAAAACCATTTAGAAAAACATTCAGGCCACTCTGACCATAATGGGTAAATAAAGTCGAATGAAATGTGCCGCTAATAAAATGTACACCCTCTAGTCTAGAGACAAATTACTTAAATATGTAATAAAATAAAATAAAAAAATAGAGATATAGAATTTGCAAAGATCTTGTCAAAATTGTCAAAATATTTTGCTGATCAATACTATACTCAAATAGGCTGTGAGATCTTCACTTCATAACACGCCGGGCATCAAAGTAGTAACTAACAATGGTCTCAACAGCTAATCAGCAACTTGGCAGACAGTAAATACTTCAATTAAGTCAGATTTTATGGCTCCTACTACGTTGCAGCTAAACAAACTAACGATCTAGTTTCCTTCTTCAATAGGCGCAATATGTAGATCTAATCATTCATATCACTGTACCAATGGTTCACATTATAATAGTAAAGAACCGGTCCGAGTTTACTCGAACAAGCTTTCCAATTTATCAAAATTAGTAGACAGAGAAAATGGCAAATAATTTTCCTATGATTAAAATTCCGATACCTCGGGAGGGGGGGGGGGGGGGGGGGGTTGTCCACCTGGCTGGAGGTGAGATAAATTCTAGATAGGTCAGAACAACACATTACCACACAGCAATACTGGCAGGGCACGCAATATGCATTTGAGCGTGAATTTTCTATCATTTTTTTAAAAAACATTTTTTTGCACAAAACCAAATAGTTTTTTGGGAGAGCAACCTGTCCGGTTTCGTTACTCAATTTAACACCTAAAACATGCCTGAAGGTAGAAATCATCAATTGAAAGGTTTCGCAGAAAAATTATTTTTAGTCATTATTTATTAAAATTTAGTTATTTTTATTTTTTTACCCCCAGAAGCAAACTATTAAGGGGCAAGCGACCCGACGCATTTTGTCAACATTAATAACGACTACAATATATTATGTGAATTTAAAAGAAATCGTTGGAGCCGTTTTTGAGAAATAATTTCTTTAGACGTTTTTTTGGAGTTTTTTTGAGAATAAACCCCCCCTCCCCCCAAATTGAGTTAGCCCAAAATAAATAAAAATAGTCCCGAGGTATGATTTTTGAAAACCTACAAGCTAAATTTCATCAAAATCGACCGAGTAGTTTGCCCGGAAATCGATGAACAGACAGACAGACAGACAAACAGACATTTCGTAAAAACCACTTTTTTTGGTTCCTGGCACCTCAAGCCGTGTAAATCCGTTGAAATCTCGGGATCGAAAATTTCGACCATCACAAGCTTTCCTATACTACGTATAAATTGGAAAGCAAAAAATGATTGTGGTGTCACAGATAATAATTAATAGTAATAGTATGTACGTTATTATAGTCACTCTATCGTTCTTATCTTTGTTCACACAAACATCCTCGTTTGCTAAGATCAAATTACTAACTAACATAGGTTCAGGACTTGAAGAAAATGCGGCATAACTAAGCTAACTATTGTACTATAGTATTAACTTCCTTAAAAAAACTCGAATTCATGCGGGTTTTTGATTATACAACCGTGTCAATCACATTTTAGACATTGCCCTTATTACGACATTAATTTATAGAAACACTGATACATTGGTCCAGTAGCCCAATTTAATTTGATAATTTGGCTAAAAACTGCTGGCAACTGCTAAGACCTATACAACCAAAAAGACAAGGGGAACAGGCAGGTAAAAAAAAAAACTGAAATTTTGACCTTTGACCCTGAATAACTTTTTTAGCACACATGGGATCGATTGGGACTTTTGACATTTTATTTATAATGGTAAACACAAGGTCTGTACCAAAATGTGGCTCTCCGGTCTTTTGTCACTGTTTTAATGTTCAAATTGACCGGGCTATAATCCATGCTAAAATTAAATATAGTCCATTCGCTTAAGTAAAGGACCTGTTACAACAAAACGAGCGTTTACGACAAGAGGGACTAATAAACTACGTGACAAATGACGGTTCTATTCGACTTAGTAATACATCGGTTAACAGCCGCAAGCGTCACGAAAGTGAGAGGAATTTACAAATCTCTTAGATGATATAAGAAGAGTTATAAATACACATCGTATCGACATTTTGACATTAAAATGAAATCGAATTTTCATTTTAAATATTTCAAGCATTTGTTGCTTGCATTTTGTTTTTAGATGACATTTTATGTTACAGGCCACTGGATTGCACGCATTCCTTAAAACTAAGAACTGGCCATCGGCATAGCTTTGTGGAAACATAGTGCTTCATGTTACAGCAACTTTTCAAAAAGTGAACAATACGAATAATGTGCATCCTGGTAGTACCATGTTCGATGGTCTCAATAGCCGTATACCCACATGATAGAGACTGCCAAAAAGCCGAAGAACATACTGGTTGAAAAACCTGAGGCAGTGGTTTTGCATGGGAACGACTTCCTTTGCCCTTATCAGAGCAGCAGTCTCCAAGGTCCAAATTACCATGATGATCGCCAATCTTCGGCAGAAGAGGCATGTAAAGAAGAACAAGTTAGTGAGATGGTTATTGAGTGGCTACGCTGCGAGGACGACGTTCTCTTATCCCTTAGGCGCCCATTCCATTGACCGGCTAGGGCTATTTCCCACAACGGTGACGTGGTAGCAGACATTCAAGACTTAGGTAGCGTTTCCACCGACCTCGCATTGCAGATTGCAAATGACATTGACGGAAATGTTTGTTTTTTTTTAATAGAGATCTATTAAAATGTCTGTAATTAACATATCCCATGAAGCCATTTTTTAATTTTAGTTTGTTTGTTTGTGATTTTACTGTATGATCATTGATCAATTTTAACTATGGCATAGAGGAAAATAAACATTTCCGTCAATTCTGCAATGCGAGGTCGGTGGAAACGCTACCTATGTCTTGAATGTCTGCTACCACGTCACCGTTGTTGGAAATAGCCCTAGCCGGTCAATGGAATGGGCACCTTACTCGTATTCTATTATAAAAGTTTAAATCGCGTACAGGCAATTTATTGAATGTATCCGATTAACCTCTTCAATCGCCTCACTAAGTAACCTAATAGGTATTTGCGTCGAATATCTTCCTTCATCAACATGCGAAAAAGTCTTGACTCCGTCGCATAGTGACTGCAGAATGGAACACCTACTTTACGTATGTGCAATAAACCTTCAGCAATTACTTAGAGCATGACCCCCCCCCCCCCCCCCCGAACGAACAGCCATATTAAATTTCTTTAAGAGGAAGAAGGAAGAACTCAAAAGATGTCCCTTCGTTGAAAGGAACACCCAATGTAAAAAGGTTTGATTTAGAGTGAATGCTGTTAATACTTTGAGGACATAAGAACCAATAATTATATATTCAAATCTATGTTAATTAAGTTATTACGGTGATGTGAATTGTTAACAAGTAGGCTAGGCTGCTTGTCTCATGGTAACCAATATAGCGTGTAAGTGATCACGAGGCCGTCGGATTGATCAATAAATGCCGTAGTCAACTATGAAACTAATTAGTTCACAGAGATCCATTCATAGGAGCTGAATTGTCGAGACATGGCAAACCAAATCTACAAAACTTGGGTCTCAGATGCCGTAGCACCAACCTAAAGGAAAGAATTATACGGGAATAAGTGTAAATTATCCTAAATGAACCCAAATGATTGTAAGTTGACTTAAGGGAATTACTGCGGATAAGAATTTAATGATAACGTTGTTTGTCAATAGAGATTAATAACTGTACGTTGTTGCATATGCTAGACAAAGGCGGATAAATTTTTGGGTTATTTGGTCTGCCCCTACCCGTTCTATACCATGCAATCGTCCCATCGATCAATTTAATACTTTGGAATAGGGAAAGTCGAGGCCACCCTAGGGCAACTATTTACCATGAAACTACTCACATTATTTATCTCGGTATCCATACTAATCATAGACATAGTAAAACTATAGACTCATCGTAAACATTCGGATTGAAGCCGCTTGACTTCGGCTATTTCCGTAGTATAGGAGCAGATTGAGCTTTTTGCCATTTGATACCGTGGTAACACTTTATTTTCTTATCATATTATTTGAAGATTATTTAGAACGGAAAATCATGCCACGTAACCAACAATATTTTTTATGCAGAACTTGCAGTACTTCTAATTTAAATTTTAAACAATATATATAATAAATGAAAATAATAAATATAATAATATATGAAACAACAAAGAAAACTATAAAATTTGAATTTCCCGCCAAAATGCCCCTATAAGTAGGCGTGGTCGTGGCTTCAGTCTTGCAGCACAGGCGAAATACAACATGGTGACTCCATAGTTTTATTAGCTCCATGATACTAATTGAAAAATATCAAAGAGTGTACGAGTTCACACGCACCGGTTCAGGCGGTTCTTAAATGCAATTGTCGAAATCTTTCTCAAAAATAGAAATTGCCTCCTGCTGCATAATACCGCGGTCTTTGATTTACTTTTAAAAAAACTTGTTTCTCCTGCATGCTTTATCATAATTTTAGAGACTAGGCCTAAATCTTCGTATATTATCGCCAAGCAGCCCATATCTTATGCTAGTATCAGACACTTAAGTTCAAGGACTTTTCAACCATCCGCTCCCGGCATCATTATTGATCCGTCTTCACGGGGCAACTCCAATGGATGGTCGCAGCTTATTATTTTTTTTTCTTTTTCTATTTCTTCGTTGATGCATTTTTTTAAACAAAATCTAATTTTACATGGGTCATCGATCGTATAGCTAAAATTGACGAGAAGAGATACTCCTGAACCACACCAACTGACCACAGCTATGGAGCGCCTTCTACCGGACGCCCCAACTAGATATCCGTTGTTTTCCATTTTCCAATTTCAAGTTACAATTACAATTCAGGGCGCAGAATGAAAATTAGGCAAAATAATTTATTCCATCTGGTAATAGGTCAATGAATATTATAATGGTCCTGAGCACACACTCTAATATTTATTAGATCCTATGCTTATTCGATCGAATAAATATTTGGATTGCTTATGTTCAAGTACACGGTTTGAATCTGAATTTAGGTTTCCAATTGTTCTTAGACTATATTTATGGGATCGAATACTGCTCCAATAACAGGGATAATACAATATGAGTATAATCAATTTAATGTTATTATTGCATGCGTTAGCTATAGGACAACAAAACGATTGGAAGATAATGTAAATTATATAATATTATGAGAAATATTTAATTTTCCTACCATTGCAACGAAGTTTATTTGGTATAGAACCATACCACCAACACATTAACTGATATCATACAGGTAACATAACACTCAAAGTCTTGCTACTGCACTGACTAGTTCCCATCTTAATGTCTCTTAATATCTATGATGTGGGAAAAACTTAATTTCCATCATTATAAGACTGGGCTCATGTATAAATTGCATAAGCTCAGGCATAAGAATTTAATATCAACTTCGACTTCGATGGCCAGGTGGTAACGTGCTTGCTCTTGTGCGAGTCTTTACACGCCATGCGATCGGAGACGTGTCGTAACTCAACACGGGTACTAACCTACAGAGGCGACTGAAGAGGTTAATCGGATACATTCATTAAATTTTTTTGTATGAGATTAATAAAAAAAAAGCTATTTGTACAGTAGAGGTATTGATGGACCTGACGGATGCAATTAATTAGACGCAAGATAGGTTAAAATATTTCTGACCATGAATTGCCAATTACGAGGCATTCTAGCAAAAACGTAAGGCAGAAAAAAAATTGTAAAAGGTTGACGTGAGTTATTTGGATACATTTATTAACATCTCAATTCACCGCCTCAAACCTATTAGAATAGCCTTTTGAAGGCACCATTACAAATACAAGCAAGTAAATTTCTATTTTTTCGTCTAAGATATTATTACTCAATAAAAAGTGCATTATACACTTTTTATAGAATAGCAGTAAGTCCGCAGGGTTAATAAAGGTCTGTGTCTCGAGAAAGCTTGCAGTTTTTAAGAATACTTCAAAAACTATTCATAGATTTATGGGGAGCGCCTCCCTTCAAGTAATTGGATTTGTTTCAAGGTTCCCAAGCGGTCGATCAAACTATGAATACGAAGCCAGAGTCAGAATATGCTAAAAGCCTTTCCTAGAGCCTTGACGTAATCAGGCAAGAAAAAGAAAGAGGCCCGAACGATGACGACTCAACCAAAATGTCAACTCACCACGAGTTGTTAATAATAAATGCAAATTGGCATGGCGCGAAATTCCGACCGTAAGAAAACAGAGCTCACATTTGCACGTGGACCCGTGCCAGCCCACGGCAAGGCCGTCCTGCTAAGGCCTACAGCAGACAATATCCATAAAAAAGGAACGACAATGCTAAGGCGCCCATTCCACCGACCGGCTAGGGCTATTTACAACAACAGTGACGTGGTAGCAGACATTCAAGACTTAGGCGGGGTTTCCACCGACCTCGCATTTGCAGAATTGACGGAAATGTTTATTTTCCTCTATGCCATAGTTAAAATTGATCAATGATCATACAGTAAAATCACAAACAAACTAAAATTAAAAAATGGCGTCATGGGATATGTTAAGTACAAACATTTTAATAGATTTCTATAAAAAGAAAAATTCTAATTTCCGTCAATGTCATTTGCATAAGGGATGGGGGAATAACTATGACTAACGCAATAACTAATAACTGAAAACTACAATAGGCACCCTAGTGCAAGGGTCAACCCAACCATCTTGACGGGATCGTTGGTATTATAGGGAGAATTCAAAAAATAAAATAAAAATAAGCTGGATGGCGCCACCCTGCAACACTCAATCTCATGAACCGCATTTATTATGTTATTATCAACCAACCCAAACTGTTTTGGATGATAATAATAATGTTGATAATTTGTCTCCCCAGTAAGCAGTTAACCTGTTCTGCAGTTCATTGGAATCTTACAGAAACTCACTGCACAATGTACAACGTATGCAAACAAATTTATGGCAGATTTTCAATTTTTCCCCAAGAAATGAATAATTTAATAAATAAGAAAATCTAATAAATGGTGAGGGACATGTCAGAAATAGATATTAATTTATCACCCATAACTTTTTCACCCGGACCGAAAGGTCTCTTTTATCAGAAGCACATAAATAAGTACATCTCTTTTTAACACATCGATTTTTTCATAGATCGTAAAGTTTCTACCTTGCAGGCCTATATGTACAGTAACAAAAAACATTTGCAGGAGAGTAGCCAAGCGGGACACGTAAAAGAAGAGGCAGCCATGGGTTTTCACGCGAGTTAAACAGGTATCAGGTGGCTGGCTCCAACGCCACAGCATTGGGTGGGCTTTCCACCGGATGAAATTCTCGTGGAAAATGCAGCAGCTACTTTAGATGTAGATTGTTTATACCTACATTTTCAAATTGACTTTATCTCCGAATAGGAATAAACCAGAGCTTGGTGAACTCAAACTTATCATATAAAACACACAAATTGCTACCCATAAATCTCCTTTAATCAAAACTTGTTAAAGTTTAACACAAAAAAATCTTGCGAACCCAACCACGTTCATCCCTCACTTGTGAACACATCCCTAATATTTCAAGAGCCGTAACTAGATCAGTAGCCTACATCACAATATGTCTCTTCCCCACTGGAACATGACCAACTCCAGACTTCACTTCACTACTGTACAAGGCAACAACTCTGTACAACGCACTCAGCAAAGACTTATCATGCGGTTATGGACAAAGGATGAACTTCGCAAATTACATTAGCATTTCTCATGATTATTTAGATTTACAGATTTAGAATGTACAATGGTAGCCTGTCGTGCCAGTTTTATTTTTAATCATTTTTAGGTACAGTTAGGCTAGTAGAATATAATTTTAGTGTCAGTTAGATATTGAGTGCTACTGTTTTTCAATATCAATTCAATTTTATTATTCAATTATTATATTACAATTATTAAAATCACAAACACATAACGTACAATATTTCATAAAAATTAATATCGCTGGGCTTTGGCAGCCTTCCACGCCGCTGGCATGAGGGGGCACTTCAGCTCTTGTTCACTAATGTAAAAAAGTTAAGAAAATAGCCTTCACGAATTATTATCATTATTATTTTACAGGATGCCCGAAGATAGAAATCCATATTCTGGGTTGCCTCTCAATCGCTTCGAAATACTTATCACGATCAATAAAGTAATATCACAGAGAAAAACCCATACACTTAGTATAATGGTATATGTAATGTAGATAAGTCCGCGGCAACACAGTAGCTAATGAGCAAAACCAAATTAACCTATCAAACACAGATATGTTGAATAATCTATTCAATAATGTGTCAGTTTCAGTCTCAGCCAGAACAGCCTTGGAATGAAAGTAGTGGGTAATTGAATAAACGTCGCGCTACCAACAACCTGCGGCTTGTGGATAAGAAATATTATTAGATAACAGAGACAAAAGGGAGCGTTGAAAATAACCTGGCACGGTTAAACCAGTATTGAGCAGCTGGTCAACGGGAGCTTCTGCTTCAACTGCGAGCGCCTCAAACGCCCCTGAACTTGACTCACAGATACATAATAGAATAATGGCTTGTTCCGAGGGCAAACTCCCATTCAACACTTCATAAACTGGCAACATTGCTTACTACGACTCAGCAGTCAATCATAATAATGTATAATAGCATATTTAAATGTTAATCAGAGCTGGTTTCATAAGTCCCATGACTTTGTAACAGAGCAAATTACCCGGATAGCCAGCTATTCCGAATAAAATTACGTGTTAGTTACATATTGGCTACTTGTATATTTGCAAATATAATCAGTCAACCCACAAAAACAAAGTTTACGGCAGATTTTGGTTGTGAAAATAGAGCAGCCGTTGTATTGTGAGCTCAGAGAACTTACCAATAAACGGCAAAATGGCAGAAAATTAAACTATTAATTCGAAAGAGAGTGCGTAACAAACTACTATGAAGCGACGAAACCATCTACAGTAGAGTTGTATTGACGTCACATAAAAACGCCTAATAATTATTATAGGCCTAGTCATGAAGTATCTTAATAAAAAATAGTAATAACGTATTTCTTCTCAAAACAAGTAATCACATCATTCCAGCTTTATCTACTTAACTGCTGACGAGACATGAGTTCACAAGGGTGAATTAATTTTTAAAAACACTGACCGAAATTAAAGAACCAAGAAAAATCTTGACTTGGCATGATTCGAACCCACGATCTATGACTGGCCGCGGCTCCGTGTTACCAGTATACCACAAGCCCTCTCAGTACAGACTTGACTCGCCTCGACCATCACGTCGAAGAGGATATAGAGGATCGAGTCAAGTATGTACTGTCTGGCTTGTGGTGTACCGGTACTGGTAACACGGGGCATAGATCGTAGGTTAAAATCCCGCCAAGTCCAGATTTTTCTTTATTCTCTAATTTCGGTCATTACGAGGAGGTTGTCCTTCAACCTAAGGCAATTTAAAATTGATAATTAAATTATACCAGTAAATAAACTAATTTTAAAGGTTGACCTCAGGCCTCAATCTTAAGTTATTATTAATTTCAGATCAGCAGCTCCAACCTAGCCTAGCTGTCCCTTATGAGTAACCTATTAGGTACTGATACCATATGGAATAATGACAATCAAAGAAACACGATTAACTTACCTTATTTAACACATTTACTACTTACCGATGTCGTGGTAAACCAGCGGGCAACAAAAGTCGTAAATTATACTAAATTACAATGATTCTCGCGGTCTTAAAGGGTGTTTCCTGAATCGTTTAATTTGAGAGTTTATAACCCTGATTGCACATTAGCGCATAGTTTCGTAGGGAAGGGAGCAAAATTCGTTAGTGTGCAGCCACAAAAATTGGTTAAATTCAGTTTCATAATTGCTAGCGAAGAATCGTCTGTAGCGCAATCACAGCAAAGAAAACACCGTCACTGCATACATGGCGTAAAAATACTAAGGCTAATGGAAATAGCACTAGCAGTAAATCTCCCGTTACATTACATATTTTATTCAATGAACGCAGCTTACTGTTCATCACCCCCTAAACCTGAATCTTTTATTTAATTTGCTGCTGAAGGTTTCAAAATTAAGACCTTAAAATTTTTTTGATGAGTATTTTGTACGCAAATTCGTCAATTGGGATGAACAGCATTTATTTTCTTCCTTTAATTGCTAATCGAACTTCAAACATCAATAATATTATTGTATATTATTGGTGCAATGTTACAAATTGATCAAATTTATCTCCAGAAGTTAAAGATTCCTAAACGATAGTATAACAACAAATAAATTCCCCTATTTGAGCAATTAACTACTAGTATAATTAAACAAAAAAAAATGATAGGCTAACATTTAACTAAATATTCCAGCTACAAAATTGAAGACAATTTCGCAGACATCGTAGGTAGTGAAAAGGTACCCCAAAAGAACTTACCTTATAATGAAAGTGACGCATACTACCGCGGACGGCTTGTCGTGGCTCTTGCCACTGAAAAGCAACGTAGCCTGTGTCAATACCCAAGCATATCCACCGCCTTCTGCAAGAAACCTATAATGCCCGGTCTCACACTGGCCCTTCGCGAACACTAAAACAGAACAAACCAATCAGATTAAAAATAAAATAAAGTAAGTAAGGCCCAGTACACAAGGAAGATTGCAACGCGGCAGGAGCAGATGGGTTGGTGAAGAAAAAGTACATTTATGAAATCACTTCAGAAGATTTCGGGGTCGCTGCACCGGCGACAAAAATCTGTTGAAGTAGACTATGCGGGTTTGCAACTACCCATTTCCTCCTATAACAAATTCGTCAGTTAATCGCCAGCGTCCGAACCGCCCATGTGTCAGGTCGGGCCTAAGTAATGGTATGAAGACTAGTACTCTTAAACCTGGTGTAAACATCCATCCAACGCGATTTAATGCGACAGAATGGCCGCGAAATTGTTCCAGTCTTAAATTGTTATTATGTTATTGTTACTCAGCCTATAACACTTCTTAGCAATGCTATAGCCGTTTAGAGAAACCCCCCTCTATGGTATAGTTAGGGCCTGATTCTTCATAGTCTGTGGTCCGCATACTAAAACCCGTTGCAGCCACAACTTTGCATACCTTGTCCGTAATTTTTATAAGCAAGCCATGATTAAAGTTATTCGGTAACAAGGCATTATTTGCTTATCATCCTCCCTTATGATTGTTACCAAAAATTGCTTTTGGAAAGCTTGTGGGTGCTTAAGAACCAAGCTTTGCCCCGCTTAAGTCTACTTAATTTTGGTGTTCTTGTCTCACTTACAAGCTTTAAATGGTTTATCAATCGCAGGAGCGTCCAGTGCATGTTGGAATTCGTACAAGCTCTTGCCAATCAAGTCTTCAGGGCTGTATCCTAAAAACTGCTTCATTCTGAAAAGACAACAAATAAGCCAATTAATCATTAACCATGCCATTTACAGCATTTTGCAGTTAGAACAGTTGGCAAATCAAGGAGCGATATATTTAACACAGTTTAGCATACTAAACTCGCGATAGTGATTGCCTCTAATTAAAATGCAGCAACTTGTCAAAGAGAAGAATCTGAATATTGTGCATCATGCTGCTGCTGTTACATTTGTTAGTCGCAATGACCGTGAACTAAGGCGGCTATACCACCGGCGATTTTACTTCATATTTGATATTGTCATTGACGTTTGTTTTGTTTTAAGGAGACTATTCGGAGGTAATTAATTTATAATAGATCATTTAAGTAACTACGAATAGTCTCCTTAAAACAAAACAAACGTCAATGACAAAATTCACAAAATCAAATATGAAGTAAAATCGCCGGTGGAATAGCCGCCATAACACAGAAACAGAAAACAATCAGAATGGGTTAAAACTGCTGGCAAGTGGAAGAACCCGCATTATACGATTATGGCGAAGCAAAAACAGGACTTAGTCCAGGGACTAACACAGCTACCTGATCTAAGGAAATAAAGCGAACCAGAGAAACCGGGCTCACAAGCGAGGACGCGCAAGACAGAAAAGTTTGGAAACGCAGCAGCTCTGCCGCCGACCCTCCATGAGGAAATGGCGCGGAAAAAGTAAAAGTAAGTAGAGGGACAATATGTGACTCCACAGTTAAAGTAGGAGGCGGACCCGGTTACAATAAGCCAAAGGCTTCTGTAATGACTACCAACCCCAACCCGTAAAAAAATCCCTCCTAAAGCAGCAAGTTCTGGAACAACCGTAAGGTTTGAGCTACTTCAAACACCTTGTTTAATTTACAGAAAGTATTGAACGAAATCGCTTAATTTCGCAGAGTATTAAGACTTTCCATTTGTCGGACTGCGCGAGAGTGAATATATTTCCATTCACCCATCGCTCGTCTAGGAGCCAAATTCTAGACATATTTATTGCAAAGAAACAAGCCACACAGTGCGTCTGTTCCATTAAAAAAAATTAACCATTTTACTCTGCTCTGAACGAAACATGAGATAAATTTAAGAAATAGTTATGATTGTACCAGCAGCTGCGTTCATTTCTATTTAATACTATTAATATTTTAATTTTTTGATTTTGTTTATTTAATTTAAATAATTTTAACCATTAGAGTTCTATATAGGAGAGATGGAAAAAATAGTTTTTTTTAAATCCTGGGGCCACCTGCTACGTTTTTTTCAATGGCTGGTTAAAGGAGACGTGGAATCAGGAGGCCCTAGGATTTAAAAAAAAAAATTGGCGCGCTGGAATGTCCTATCTCTCCTATATATAACTCTAGTTACCAACATACTTGTCATCGGCATAGGTGAACTTCATATCCAGACTATGTTTACTGACGAACGCCTGTTTATCTAGGGGTATTTCTATGTTGGACGGGTGGGGGATGGGGCCAGCCAGAGCTACCAAGTACTGCTGCTCGTCCGGTTTGGCACACTTCTTCAACTCCTCATCTTCCTTGTCTTTTTTCACAATAGTCCGCTTCAACATCTGGCCGGAACAATGCAGCACCTGTAACAGATAAGTTGACATTGTAAAGGCTACTCCTTACCGCTATAAAGCACGTCATTCACAGGAAGTAAATACAACTGATAAATACAAATACAATGTTTAAAGATTTGTGTTCATAGTCGAAGAGATAGAGGATACAATTGATGTGGTCTGTTTGCATTTGTAAATACCGCTATAAAATTACAAAATACAAAATCAATGGGGGAAGAGAAAAACTTGAAATCAAACATAATAATAATAAATAAAATAAACGTGTATTTACTAAATCTAATGTTTATACAGTTTTTTTAATAATGGTTGCGCTCCCTCGTACCGTGAGGCGTGTGACGGTCATGCATTATCTTGGACGGCTATTACAGTGACAATCCTCAGTGTAATAGCAATTTAAAAGCAATCGAAAACATGACAGTATTCAAAAAACAATTAAAAATATGGGTAAAACAAGAAATAGATGCATAAGATAGTCAAAAAAATAAATAACACACAGAATATCTCCAACCTTTTACGCACACAATACTAATATATTACTAATTACTAATACACTAACATGAGGAGACGGAGGAGTACGAGCGGATCGACCACGGCCTATTAGCTCGCATCCCTTTGTCTCCTCACCAGACTCCGGCCAGGGAAGCCTACGTGATTATACTAATATACTAAGACAACAACAAAACTAGCATTATTCAACTTTGGTTTCCATACAGTTATTTGTAGTTATTGAGTTATTTGTATAAAAGCCTAAACCGCACACGGACTAGTCCTGCGGTAAGTCACCCCTATAATTGTAAAAAAAAAAACTTGTAAAAATATACAGCTTTTTGATTTGATTTGATTTGATTTGAATAGCCGCCCAATCTAAGTGGCAGGCTACAGCCTTACAAGCTTAAAATTACTTAAACATAGACAATATAAAAATATCAATAAATAAATAAATTACTATAAGAGCGAAGTTGGCAAAAACCTACATAAAACCTACTAAAAAAGGAAGAAATTGAAAATGTTGACAATATACAATAGAGCTCATAAAATAAATGCATAAGCACCTCGCTATACCCCGATTTGTATATTTCATCGAATTATCAAGTTAATGAAAAAATTAAAACAACGAATATTAAAAACACCTTATGATTTGGTTCATGAAATAGTCCCCTACCTATTGATGAGACCAAATCTGTACAACTGAAGTTATATCTCAAGGCTCAGGGGGCCATAAAATTAAAAGTTATGAAGAAATTTTCGCCGTCTCAATACCGGTAAGGCGCTTATTCCACCGACGTCAATAGTCAAAATATTGCTGATATTGACGTGGTAGCAGACATTTTTACACTGTCTTTAATGTCTGCTACCACGTCAAACACGTCAATAGTGAACTATTGACGTCGGTGGAAAAAGCACCTAAGTAGATGAAATATTCCTAGAATGTTGTCATTAATCAACAAACAAAAATGTTTACATATCAAAAGTCTCCTCAACCTTAAAAACTGCAGCTAAAGAATATCGGTATTAACGTTCCATGAATAATTGTTTAAAATGTATTATTGGAGTTAGGCATCTCAGTTTCAGCACGGCACTGACCTATATACGTACCTTATACGAGGCAGACTTGAGATTAACATAACGGCCTTTACTGGTAAGGGTACACTTTAGCCGGATGAAGAACGATCGGCAAACTGAGTCTGGTGATGTCTTTACAGTGAGAACGTCGCGTATTTCATCGTGGTCACATGGGTGACTGAATTCGTATATACTGCTACCCATCAGGTCCACCTATAATAAACATTAACAATTGTTAGAAATGGTGCCAAAACTCATTATTGATTGATTGGCTGCAAGCACTTTCCAACACGAAAGTGTTCCATCACGGTGAAATACAGTGAGTTGCAGTTCCATCCCCCGCCATCAGTGAGTCCCACCTCAAACCGAATCTATCTGCTTTATGAATAAGGTTCTGTAGGGACAGTTTTGGTCACTAGGTTCGCAGACGACAATAAGATATCCATATTATTCAAAATGGCCGCCGTTTGCATGTGAAAACTAAGTTCTTAGCATCTACTGGTAATTAATTCTTTTAATGTTTCTTACAATATTTCTACTATGGCTGGACCTTATTGCGTTGCATATAATTTAATATATATATTCTCCATGATTTATAGAAAAATATCGCTTTAAAATAATACATAAATAAAATAATTTTAAAATATTATTGAGGCTTTTGGAAAAATCAACGCTTTGATATCTTAGCAACTGGTGCTGCCATCTACAAAATGACCTCACAAATGAACCCCATTGTTAGAAATGGCGTCAAAACTCATTGTTTTGATTGATTGGCTGCAAGCACTTTCCAATACGAAAGTGGTCCATCTCGGTGAAATACAGTGTGTCCCAGTAGTTAATTAAATTAAATAAACAATAAAACCAGCCTAGTTTGGGGTGATCCAGAGGTGTCAACGGGCAGTTTACTCTTAAAGGAATACAATCCCATGGAAACATAGAAATTTTAAATACTCCGTTGATTTTCATTAGGTTAATCACATAGGTACTGTAAGTCAATTCGATTATTTGCACTTTAAGTCAAATATTTCAATAAAATAAATCTGTATCATAAATACCATCCTTTGGTCAAATTAGGTGATGACATTATTAAATAATCTACTAGACCAGTGATCGTCAACCTATGGCTCCGAGCAGCTTTGGTTCTGGCTCCACCAGAACGCTGCGATAGATTTAAAATTGAAACTATTCTAGAAAAAATTAAAATCTAACCCATCAAATGGAAATTCAAAACTTAACAAAAAAAAAGTCTACATATAACCTATTTGTAGTCTGATACTAACTTTATGTATAAGTATTAAAAACAGCTATAAAAAATTAAGCTACTTTTCCCTACCCCCGTTTCTCCTATCTATGTACAGTATATAGTGTATGTATTATTGTACGTCTGGCTCCGCCAACATCAGAATATGGCTCCGTTGTGCAAAAAGGTTGACGACCACTGAACTAGACTATAATATCTAAATAACAAATAAAATACCCATATGCACTTATCTAATGGGACCCAAATACCAAAAACCAAATAAATAACCCAAGAGATTACCCAACGGTAGAGACATCAATAGTAAAACAACCCATACGAATGCCTTTTATAGGTAGAGATTTTGACAATGACAAAGTCAACAATTTTAACATCATTACTTTGTATTAAATTGATTAGAATAATGACGTGATTTAAAACACATTAATTCCATTAATGCAATAAACATTACAGGGAAAAATAAGCCCAATATAAAATGGAAGCTTGCAGATAACAGTTTTGGTAGTCTAGGATTATCAGTAATAGATTTATTTGTAAATCAATTCTGCGCTATCAATTCATTGGATGTTTGGCAAGCAGGTGGGAGGAGCAACTAATGATAAATCAAAGGAGGAGCTTTCGCAGGAGCTAATCCAAATGTGTGACTAAACATAGGGAAAATTAGGCACTCGTTAAACAATTCAACATATAATTTTAAAAATTAAGAGAACATGTTACGTAGAAAATTTGCATTTTTTTAAAACTTTTATTGACCTTTTATTTTTTAATTAATTGACTCAGCAAGTTATTTAGATTTGGCTTATGCCAGTTTTAGAAGACTACTTCATGCATCACATAATAGGAAATAGTAAATATTTGGTACCTTAGTATTTTCATAAAAACCAGAGGGGAATAGGAGTTTTGGAAAAACTACAAAACCGGAAAGTAAAAATACCCGACTATATGATGCACGGAGTAGTCTTCTATATGTTAAATGTACTAAATTTTTAATAACTTACTGAGTATAAAAAATGAAAAGTATTTTATTTTGGAGTGCCAATTTTCGACGTAGCATACCCACTTAAAGTCTTAAAGATTCATTAACTAACATGGACAAAATAATATCTTTTCAGTTTATAATACTAATACTGCGTCCTTTCCCACTTATTACCTTTTTACAAATCAAGCTGAGAAGACACCTAAGAATCTTCAATGGGACATTCACATCCGCTGAGAATATTTTTTTGAATTACAAGTGCCCCTTACTTGTCTTCTTCGACCAACCAAAGCTTCGGCCAATTGACACGTTCTCTTTTAACCAATCAGAGTACGCCTTGCAGCCACAGCAGGATTTATTATTGTTTGGAAGTGCCCGAGTTATGCTTTGATTGTTCGAAGAAAAGCTGTCGGTTGGACTGTACCCTATCAATAAATTTTAATCCCAAACATTCCAGATTTCCATAATACGAAAATACCGTCTGCGGTAATTTGAACTTTACACATTACACATAGAGTTCAAAAAAGGCCAATGAGTACAAAGAGGATTATTGTAAAGCGTTCCGACTTGGCTTTTATCTCTATTTGACTGGCTGTGGTTTATCATTGCCGACACACATTCAATCGCAACATAATCTTCACTCAAATCTGAGTAGCTTTTCTAAGGCCACATCATGCGACGTCTAAATGCCAGCTCACATGACACAAATTTAACTTTTATTTCGTAATTTTAACTTGGCCTAATAGTTTGTTAAGTTCTGAAAGTGGCAGTTCCGAAAAGGGGGAAGATATGCTAAATACACTTTCGAACTAATAGGATCATTAAAGATACTAAAACAATGCAATATTTATATTTCAGTGGTGTCTACTTTTGTTTTGTTACTATATGTATGTAGCCTATTTTTATAAGACCACCTGTTGCACGATCGAATATTGTTCAACATGTATAGCTAATAAATGCAATGCCTTACCGTTTATAATTTTCCTTCTATGATTTGAAATTAATATCATTATCATTGTTTAAATGAACCTTGTCATGAATGTACCGCACCGTGAATCGTTATGAATGCGGATGTGCTAATAATAAAATGCATCAATTAGGCCTATTGACACGACTGGTGTGAACACTAATATCAGGCAAGATGGTCACCGTATATGAACGAGTTTTATAATATTTTACTAGGAAAGTACATCTTTTTCTGATTTCTCAGAGAAGTACTTACTTGTGTGATGCCCAGGTACTCGTTTACGTTCTCCGAGAGGTAAACCAAGTCCCCGTCCGACGAAATGATAACTACGAAGCCTTCAAAAGCTCTCAGGAATAGTGAGTCATATATCGGAGGCGGCGACAACGACTTCTTTGCAACTGAAATACAACAAAACACTATTAATATATGAAAAAATTAAATACATTATACAAATAAATTAGGAGCGGAGTGCTGGCCATTGCGGAAGGACGAGGAGCAGCTGCTGCATGTGGCTGAGATGCGAATGTCGCGTTACTGTCTTGGTACAAACTAACAGACAGTAGGAAAAATGAGGACATCCAGGCAGAGATGCAAGTAGGCCCTAACACTGACAAAGTCAGGGAACGACGACTAGCGTGGTGGGGCCATACGAAAAGAAGAGAACGTGTGAGGGAAGACTTCAGGACCCTCCTCGATCTATCACCGGCTGTTACTCACGACCGAAACACCTGGAAGTTGAAGATCCGTGCCGCCAACCCCGTGGGAGGGATAAGACGCCGATAAAGTCAAGTAAAGTATTCAAATAAATTAAATACAGCCCATACAGCCACTGAGCAAGCCAACATTTAAAAATTAATATTGCATCCTTGCCTCTAGAAGCAAGGGAGTGGATAAGACTGCATATCTGTAAGTTAAATGCTTACAGACAACACAGTAAGTCACGCCACTAAATTAGACAACAAACTACCACTGGTTCTCCAAGTTACAAATCCTACTATAAAATCCTTTCAGAGCAAATCCAATATCGGTTTCTTTTTTCAACGAAATCGATTTTCACGGGAAATATTCATTAGGCGGCAATTCCACCGGCGATTTTACTTCATTTGTAATTTGAGATATTTTGTTTGTTTTGTTTTAAGGAGACTATTATGCAGATACTTAACTTATCTATTATAAATTAAGTTATAATATGGTAGCAGACATCATTAACAAGTGAATAATAATAATAGGTGAATTGCAAAGGCTAACAATAACCTTAAAGAACTCTCTGGCCCCGGAAAAATTTCCGTAATCGATCCAGCCACTCTTGCAAACGTTTACCAGGGTCCCTTTAACTTGATGCATAAGGTTGGCGCCACATTGCCCCGTAATAAACATACGTACAACAAAAACAAAAACGGCGAACTTCCGCAGTCCTAGCGTTTCCAGAATTATACAGAATTGTAGCGGACGTTGAGTGACCGGAAAATAACCAAAATATCCATTAAAAACACTGGGAACACTCTTAATGGCAGACGTGTCATCGAATGACTGAAATGCCGAGAGCTGGAGCGAGAGTTGGATAGAGTAAAGTAAAATTATACGGATTATATCTTCAGATAGTGCATTATTACCTCTTGAGTCAATGTGCGCATATTCTTCTGGGTGTTAATATGGCAAGTTTGACCATAGATATTAGATTTATAAAGACAGCGTTCACATGCCCCCTCTTCCTAAACCTCATTACACTAACGGGCGCTTCGAACTCCAGTGATTTGCTGATAAATTGGTTTGGGAGCGAACGGGCTGGTGCAAAACCCCCAGAATTTATTTTAACAGATCTCTGTCGCTGGA
The DNA here is from genome assembly GCA_963971405.1 of Psococerastis gibbosa. Taxonomy (NCBI): domain Eukaryota; kingdom Metazoa; phylum Arthropoda; class Insecta; order Psocodea; family Psocidae; genus Psococerastis; species Psococerastis gibbosa. The sequence continues at coordinate 18,217,629 of OZ020484.1, forward strand.
TTATCGTTGGTACACGGTTGTTAATTAAAAACTGTTAATTGCTTTCCAATGTGTACGTAGTATTAGGAAAGCTTTGTGACGGTCCAAATTTTCGATTCCGAGATTTCAGCGCAATTACACGTTTTGAGGTCCCAGGAACCCAAAAAAGTGTTTTTTACGAAATTTCTGTCTGTCTGTCGCTCTGTCAGTCTATCTGTCTGTTCATCGATTTCCGGGCAAACTACTCGGTCGATTATGATGAAATTCGGCCTGTAGGTTCACAAAAATCATACCTCGCGACCATTTTTTTATTTTGGGCTAACTTAATTGGGGGGGGGGGTTATATTCTCAAAAAACTACAAAAAAAAAGTCTAAAAAAATGATTTCTCAAAAACGGCTCCAACGGTTTCTTTTAAATTCACATATATTGTAGTTGCTATCAATGTTGACAAAATGCGGGGGGTCGCTTCCCCCTTGATAGTTTGCTTCTCGGGGTAAAAAATAATAATAATAACTAAATTTTAATGAAAAATGACTAAAAAATAATTTATCTGCGAAACCTTTATATCGATAATTTCTACCTTCAGGCATGTTTTAGGTGTTAAATTGAGTAACGAAACGGGACGGGACGCTCAAATGCATTGCGTGCTCTGCCATTATTGCTGTGTGGTAATGTGTTGGTCTGACCTATCTAGAATTTACCTCACCTCCAGTGATGGACAACCCCCCCCCCCCCCCCCGAGATATCGGAAATTTAACCATAGGAAAATTATTTACCATGTAATTACTCATTTTCTCTATCTCCCCCCCCCCCCCCGAGATATCGGAAATTTAACCATAGGATAATTATTTACCATGTAATTACTCATTTTCTCTGTCTCCCCCCCCCCCCCCCCCCGAGATATCGGAAATTTAACCATAGGAAAATTATTTACCATGTAATTACTCATTTTCTCTATCTACTAATTTTGATAAATTGGAAAGCACGTTCAAGTAAACTCTTCTTTCATATAAGTTTTTGGTAATTGCTGTGCTCCATAAAAAGAAAATAACATTTAATGATGCTTTGCAAACAAATTAATTGAAAGAACAATGAACTTTTCCGATAAATTATAATATAAACTCTCAGTTATGTTTGTCATATTTGCCAGCAACATAGCACCAAAGAAACAGAAAAAAAAAAATAACCGGGGAATTATTTACCGTACAAAAAATGACCCACTCGAAAATAAAATATGCAACAACAGCAATTGACAAACAATTTGTGATTTTAAAATTTTTAACACGCCCTTAATTGTAATTAAATTTGTACTAATTTGTGTTTATTCAAGATAATTAACCCGTATTCGCGGATAAGTTATTCTATTACGTTTAAGCTAGACCGGTTGATGCATTACCACTCATGAAAATGACATTACTCTCATGTGACTTACACGTTGAAACGAGGTCGTTTAACTTGAGGTATGAGATAACGAGCCTCATGATAGAAGCTTTGTCCAGGACTGTGATGACTGACTCGGGCAGGGGCAGCTGCCGCGCCAGGTCCGTGAAGATCTTCGTCTCCCTGCCGCGGCGGTCCCGCGCTGCATCGCGCGACTTTTCTTTCCTCTTCTCCGAGTTCCTGCAACCAATAAATCAATCAATATAATATAATCATACTATGTACATTTGAAAGACAAAAAATACTGTGGACCCGGTAGGCCGTGGCTCGTGATGGGTCCAGAACAACTGTTATTGTTGATACTAATTATAATAATAATAGTTAATAGGAAATCCAAACAATAACATAGGAAATATAAATAAGTTAGTAGGGAGCATAATATTTAATTATAGTTAGGAACTATTTGAGATAAATATTCTGAATTGTTAGAATTTAGGAATTAATAATTTTAGTCTGGAAATATTTAATATTTGATACCGGTAGTTGTTTTATTTCATCTGGTAGTCTGTTGTAAGCTAAATGGTACGGTCATTTACTTTACGAGACAGTAGAAGAAGGACGAGCGGATAAAATTCTTAGGGAGCTCCTGCGAAGTTTGACGCTTGTGCACATGGCCAGCCGGAATCTAGCCCGAAAAAAACAACAATCAACTGTTGTCCAAACTACAAACTACAAAGTGGAATAATAACGCCAATTACAGTATGATTAAAAGTCATAATAAATTATTAATATTGTTAAATTTAAACTCCATGTTAAATAAAATATTTAAAAAGAGAGCATGGCAGCCGATACATTGAACCAGCTATCAGCTCTCAGTTAGGGCGAGCATTTTTCAAAAAACATCAAAGTAAAAAATACGCCTGATTGTGGAAAGCCTACTTACTGTATTCATGCCAGTTATAATAATAGGGGGATTATCTGGTATTTAGCATGCTAAACCGTGTTAAATATGTTAAATCGAGAATACCATTCTCGACAGTGAATGAAAACAATGGAAAATTGTTTAGAAAGGCACTGAAATTTGGGGTTCGCTAAATTCATCGTAAATGTCGAGAAATAGTAAATTTCTGTAGGCGGCAATTCCACTTGTCAACAATCCGTCATTTGTGCTTCAATAATTGTTGAGATTTTTTTTTCTCTATATAAAAACAAAAAGCTCATCAATTATTGGTGAACAAATGACGGAATATTGACAAGTGGAATAGCCGCCTTACACAGCCTTGAAGCCTCGGCCATTTCAATTTTATATTATTTCTTAATTTCCGCTGGGGTATTTAGAGTGTGAGCGGTCAATTTTTAATTATATATTATTATTTTATTTATATTTATTGTTTATTTATATATTTTATGAGAAATTATGTGGGTTTTAAATTTTAGCAGGACTATCGGATCATCAAGATGTTTACATTTCCAAATTTTAAATTTTAAACATTTTGCATGCAGAATCAATTAGTGAATTCCTCTAATAACGACGGTTTAAAAAAAATAGATTGCATAGTCAGTCATATGAAATTTGAAAAAATAGACACGTAATAGTGGGTTATTTGATAAGCTACCAAAGCTTGAAATGGTGACAAGGAAAGCAAACATCTGAGTCATAAATCGGAGAATATCTAATTATATTAGTTAAAATATTTTTTACTAAACTTTTACTTCACACTTTGGGAAATTGGTATCATAACCAACCTTCTTTTGACACGTTAAATTTAACATTATGGCACTCTTTTTTATATCAATTGTGTTGAATTTTATTTTATTTATGATTATATTTAAAGTTTGCTGAATTCGCATACTCTCGCAAGAGCTGACCGACAGTGACTACTGACTACGCTAAAATTTACTACATCTATGTTAGTATAAATATTTATTTCAACGAACAAAACACGCTGCCGCAATATTATTATGTGCCCAATAATCGTACATTTACTTTGTGTCTCCATGATTCAATGCTAAAAATGCAGTCAGTGTCTGGGACTTTGGGATAGGTCGGCAATGAAAAGGTTATCACCAAACTGCAGCCGATAAGATTGCATTTGGCATGGGTCCGACCAAATATTCTACTTCGCCAAGAATGAATTTTTACTCATATTTTCATTTTTTATTCATACTTACTTTTTTCAAGTGAAACAAGTAGAATGGTATAAACAATTGCCAATTAATTATAAGTATTTAAATCAGGCACTGTTTTTCTATTTTGTCTTCACGTCTTCAAAAATGTAAGCTCTTTTTCCGCAACCGCCAATTCAGACATACAGGTATGCATTAAAGATAACACAATACTTCAAAATGTGAACTTATAGACATCAGACATATAATATATACAGACTTATATTATTATATACTATATAGATATGAGAAATATATTATAGAGTTAATTTTTACGGAGAGGGAGTTCCACACTATTTCCACACCGTTTCAGTTCTCCCGAGTGGAAACCCCGATTTAAATCCACTCCTTCCACAGTTCCACCTCCACAAAAAACTATGATTGTCTGAGAATACGCATCTCCTCAATATCGAGCAGATACAATAGTAGTAGTTAAGTCGGTTAAAACAATCTGTGTAAATAGTGGGGTTAAAAGACGATAGCGCCATTAAAAGGCACTGAAGTCGGTCATTTCCTATGTCTATTGCAGCTAAATATAAAAGACAAACGGAGCCCCACTTTCCATGTTTGCGCAGAGTCAAATTTATCATGAAAATCGATAGTAGAATCAAAATTGAGGTGTCATAAAGTAGAAGAAAAATTCCTCTACATTTTGATCAGGGCCGTAGCCTGTAGGGGCCACCCCTTTGAAATTCAAGCTTTACCTAATTTTTGTTGTTTTTGGAGAATAGCTTAGATCTGATTATGACAACCCAAAAACCCTAGCCCCTCCCCCCCAAAAGGTAACCCAGCCCACCTAATGCTTTTCTCAGCGCTACGGCCCTGAATTTGCAGCTATCAAAAACATAGACCGGACACAGTTATTGCATATGATTTATACAAAAAAAGAACCGGTCCGAGTTTACTCGAACATGCTTTCCTATTTATCAAATTAGTATAGGTACATGAGATAAATAATAATATGATATTTCTATAGTAAATAATTTTCCAAGGGTTAAATCTCGGTTGCTCAAAATTCCCTCTCCAAAAGCACTGAATTGATCGATGGGACGTAGGCCCGTAACAATAAGGATTATATTTCGGGGAAGGCTGCGATCCTATATCTATAGTATAGTATGTAGTTAAATGTCGCACCTCTGGAAATTTCAATTCCATCTAGTTTAAAATCAAACAAATTTGGGGGCGGGGGAGGTTGCAGCCCCCATCTGCTTACGGGCCTGATATGACGATTACATAGTCTGTAACGGGTAGAGCAATACATTACTACACAGTAATAATGGCAGGGTATTAGGGCATGAATTATCCATAATTTTTTGTTCATAACTAAATCTTTGGGAAAGCAACCTGTTTGGTTTTGTTACTCTAATTAACAAATTTCATCCAATCCACTGAGTAGTTTGCCTACAAATCGACGAACAGACAGACAGGAGATCGACAGACAGACAGACATTTTGTAAAAACCATTTTTTTGTTCCTGGGTTTCAAATCTCGTAAAAATAGGGAAGCACTAACGGTCACTGAGGATGTTAGGTCGAAGGAGTTCCACAACTCTGGCTAATTGTTGTATTGTATGTACCATGTATCAAAACGAAGAGAATCGTCTTCTTTATGACATCTCATTTATGTTTCAGTGATTAAAATTTCATGAGAAATTTGACTTTGGGCAAAAAATAAAAATGGAAAATAGGGACTTCATTTGCTCTTAAAAATGTGCAAAAAGGTCGGTTTTTCATAAATAAGAGAAGTCAATCATAATATTGCCTTCTAACAGTCAGACACGCAGAATATTTTGAACTTTCCTTCATTCATTATAGAAGACTCACATAAGGCCGTACTCAAATAAAAGTTATAGTGAATTGGATACTACTAGTATGTCAAAAACATTGACTCCAGCAGATTCTACTAAAGCAATAAACGATCTTGTAAAATTACTACTTAACTTCACTAAAATGTTAAATCCTTAGAGTGGTAATGAAGCGACCACTACAGATTCAGTTTCATAGTAGTATGTTTAAGATAAAATAAATAAGAAATTGTAGTTCAGGGCAGGGAAAATTGTTATATATGTGTCTACCAAGGGCAACATTACAATTGTATTATTGTGTAATTGTTTTTCGATTCAGCACACGTTTACTTACTTACATTGTACTGTATACGTACTGTTATTCTCAACAAAAAGTATTCAATTGCAATTGTTGATGGCATAGAACACCTGCGGCACATAAATTTCCCAGTCTTCCTCATTAATGATAATGGTATGATCAATTTTGCATTTTTAATGTGTTAATCTGCTATTGACTTTAAAAATTTCTCAAATAAATAGTGTGAGTTCCACTCATGCCCTTCATACCAGACACAGCGTAGCCAATAACTTGAAAACAGAGCGTCCTTTTGTTGAGCACTTTAAACAATCGCCAAATTTCAGAGCCGTCAAGGTTTTTAATGCTTTGCCTAAGGAAATTAAAGTGCGGTATTATACTGAGTTTTTTTAAAATTTAGAACAATCACAAAAAAAAATTTATAATATGCCTTTTACTGAACTTAAAGATATTTTGAAGCGATAATGTTAAAATAATATAACATAAATATAAATAAATAGATAAAATATTCTAAGATTTGTAAGTGTTTCAGACCATTATTTATAATTATTTGTTATGTAATGTAATATGTAATGTTTTTGTTTTGTAATAGTTATAAGGGCCACGACGCAAGTCCCCTTCACAGGGTGCACTTAGTGTGGCCCTTGGATATTTATTAATTGTATTGCGTTTTTTTGATTAATAAATACTTACTTACTTAAAAATTAGTAAATATGGAGGCGCGTCAACAACAATACATAATAATAGTAATGCATTGTGAAAATACAGCAAAACATAATAATAGCAGTGATGGTAAATCACACTGCTATGTCCACACTGCATTATACTTAATAAACTATACCATTGAATACACAATATAACTATAACATACAGTATATACCGTATGCACTAGTATATTCAATAACTATACTAAAACGTAAATCCTAAAATTATGCCTAAATGTAAACTGAAAAAAAACTACAGTACACTAGATTGGCAGCACAGCTCAAACGTGCACAGACTACAGAGGCACCAGATGGGTCTTATAAGTTCCTACCCATTATAGTATGTCAATTCGACCCGTGCCAAGAACATCAGAGGAAGTATAGAGAAATAAGGGTTCCTTCCGAACGAAATTCGCAAAGGGAATATGTGTCTGGGACGTATTATTTATTATAATTTGAGCTCTTTATTATTATAAGTGTAATTTTTTTTTTAGAAACAATCAACTTATTTAATTACTAAGCCTAAGCGATGAAATACTCATAAATGCGGCTAGAGTTCCTCATTTCCTTTTACTTCCTCTCACCTCACATTAATATTAATAAATAAATGTGTCACCTCCATGATCAGAAGCAGTGGCGTTGGCCAAAAATGGGAAAATATAAGACGAAATTAACTAATGTGAGTTTTTGTAATGTATAATTTGCCAGATCTAATATAGCTGTTGGGGTTGGTAGAATTCAAAGTCGGCAGGAAGTTGATAGCTAGAGGCGATCTGGTCTTCCCCCCCCCCCCTAAAGATTTTTTATTATTACTGTATATAAAATTTAAGTATCTTACCACACGTAAAACGGCTCTGCGGCGAAATAATGAGAAGGGTTAGGAGGAAGATCCCACAAATAATATCCAGGGGGCTGGTATCCTCTTATAACAGATGCCATATCCAACTAAATGCACTACCATAAAAATAATATCACATCACAGGCACTTTTACGCATTTGAAATGAAAATGTCTAATGTCTTTGATCGGTTAAAGTAGATATTTTTTGCTTAGAAGCCCAACGGTCCCGGGCCTTTCTAATTGACTGTAAGATTGGGCTTTATAGCCTCAACTCCGCTAGTCTGGCTAAGTAATATAAATTGTCACAAACTGTTAGTAATACAATAAAAAGTAATTATTTATTTACTTATTTATTTAACTACACACTATCCTCGAATGAATATCAAAAAAAAAAGAATAATGAACCCCCAGTTGAACTCAGTTTGAAAGGAAAAAGCCATCAATGAGATGTAATTAAGTAACAGAAATATTCCTCTACAATTTGACGCATGGTTTGCGGCCGTAACAAAATGCGAGTTTATGTTAGACCCGCGTCTTCCGAAACTGGTATTAGTGACGGCCACATGCTATTTATCAAGTTGTAAAGCAACTTTTCATCTATTTTTATTATACCTAATTTATGCGTCAACAATCAATATTTCCTGTGAAATTTCACGTTGGACAAAACACGGATAATGGGGGTCACTATTTGCTCCTAAATTTTAATGCATGCAGATAAAAATGGTGGGCAAGGGGGAAAATTGGTCACCATCGTGCAATAGCCTAGTAAGTCTTTAACTGTTATTATCGGGTTACTATTGGCTCCTAAATTTAAATATTGATAGAAATGGTGGGCAAGGGGGAAAATTGGTCACCATCGTGCAATAGCCTAGTAAGCCTTTAACTGTTATTATTGGGCTACTATTGGCTCCTAAATTTAAATACAGATAGAAATGGTGGGCAAGGGGAAAAATTGGTTACCATCGTGCTATAGCCTAGTAAACCTTTAACGGTTACTATTGGCTCCTAAATTTAAATACAGATAGAAATGGTGGGCAAGGGGGAAAATTGGTCACCATCGTGCAGTAGCCTAGTAAACCTTTAACGGTTACTATTGGCTCCTAAATTTAAATACAGATAGAAATGGTGGGCAAGGGGAAAAATTGGTTACCATCGTGCAATAGCCTAGTAAACCTTTAAGGGTTACTATTGGGCTACTATTGGCTCCTAAATTTAAATACAGATAGAAATGGTGGGCAAGGGGGAAAATTGGTCACCATCGTGCAATAGCCTAGTAAACCTTTAACTGTTATTATTGGGTTACAAATGCCTCCTAAATTTAAATGCAGATAGAAATGGTGGGCAAGGGTGGAAAATGGTCACCCCATTGAAATAGCCTAATAATCTCATTAGGTTACTACTGATTCCCTAAATTTACATGCAGATAGAAATGATGGGCAAGGGGGAAAATTGGTCACCGTCGAGTAATAATAAACCTTTAACATTCCGGTCGTGACCGATAACACCTATAGTAACAGCACCAATTATCACTATATCGCCTTGTAGACGAAATAATTAATATCAAGAAAAAACAATTAATTCACTTTACAGCACTAAAGTAGGATAATTCCGCGATTTAGCACAGTTACACAACAAAGGTAGCAAAACTTTTGAAAATTGACACCACTCCCGACCTGGTAGCAAGACTACCGGTGACTGAGCCATTGCCAAGGTGACTATCGCTGTTGAACAGATACGGGAGCGTGCGCTGCCTAACTAATTGTCTACTACATGCGTCATTATTTTCCATAAAGGCTATACCTAATCAATGGACAAGAGGACAATACTCCAATGTGCGACCTCTGTCAACTATAATCAATCCATATAGTGTAAGAGTTCGTGTGCAAACAGAAAAAATCTGAACGAGCTAAAAATAAAATGCAATACTATTAACTTTTTAAAGTTTAAAGTGACGTTATCGGATGAGTTGAATGATAAACACCAAATTAATATGTCCAGCGGCGTGGCATGTGAATAGGATGGCGGCGGCAGGACCATCGGAAACGGAGAGAGGGAGGTCCTTCAAACTTCACCAATTAACAGCCATTATATTATACGTAAAACGATCAAAGGTTAAACCTCTTTAAGGACCCTTTATAGACGGCTTAAACTGTTCCAGACTGCAATATTATACTTTACCTACAGTTCTACTAAATAACAGTCTTTCTTCTATGGACTTATTGGCAACTTCTAATGACGCATGAAAATCCAGGCTACCGGCACTCCGTTGCTCTCACCTCTTCGCGCCTAACATCTCCGTGGCATGCCTTCCTATTTGACAGACCAGCCTTGGTCACTGCAACGACGCCATTCCGCAAGCTGTTTGTTTTCCTTTTCTTTGAATTGGCCTCTTCCCTCTTCCGAAGGTACTCTCTAAAGTTACCCTTAATGAACCCTCTTTTTGCTTAAATACGTTTTGTAAATGATAATTGCTATGCCATTTTAATAACCTTATCATTAAATGAATTTATGTTATCCTTAATGAACCATCTTTTTTGCTTCATACGCTTTGTAAACGAAATATGGTAGGTCATTTTAATAACCTAATCACTAAGTGAATTGAAAATGTACCGGTACTGGAATCTACATTCAACAGAAAAAATGTAAATTTAACAGCAAATGGGTAAAGAACTAGTACGGTAAATGGGCCATTGTGGGGCGTCGCAGGTCTTGCCAATTAGGGGCGATCCCCAGGACATCTAGGTGCGGCAATCAGATAATTTGATGTCCTGAGGCTAGGAATACCGATAAAACGGGTTTGCTGTTCTGCGAACTCAGATTTTTTGAAAGATTGCGAGCTGTTTTGCACGTACACCTAATTGTAATTCTGTCTGCGTCAAATTACATTTTATACAGGGATGGTAAGAGAAATTGATCAGGTTTGTCATCGAGTTGTGCTACCCTTCCTACATTGCAAGGAGTTCGACGCCTACTTTAATACAACACATAGATACTGAATTTTCAAGTGTTTTTGGCAAACTCTACCATTACTGATGAATTTCAACTACAATTTGAAACTGTATATAGTAAATACAGTTTAAGTTAAACGAGATAAGTTGGCTTGTTTAACCTCTCATGTCAGAGCGAAGTGTTAAAACATGGGTGGTGTACTACCCGACTATGATAGGATGCCATTTGCATGGCATGGGACACTCATAAACATCGAATAAGCTAAGTGTTCCAAATGTCATCCTACCGTGGTCGGGTAGTACAGTTGTTCTTTTGATCAAAGGATTCATAAAGGTGATTTGACTCATTGCACAACAGCATATTAAATGAACTCTTTACGTTAAAGCAGGCTGCAAAAACTGCATACTCATTTCACATTGTTAACCATGTAATAAAACAAATTTAAAATGAATTCATTCTAGAATAATTACTAATATCAGTAAAATGTGGTTTATAACAGTAAATCGGGGAAAAATATCTGGATTGATGGGCCATGAGCGTATTTAAATCAAAAGTTTCTGCGAGCTCTGCAGCTGACATCTTCAAGGGCATTGGCTACCAAGAAAACACCTCGGAGGCGGTCTTCTGCTGCCGAGTTGGTAGTAATCGCTACCTAGCGCGAAGTTTGCAGAAAATACTCTACTAGCCCAAATATTTATACTACTCCAAAAATTTGTTTTATTCTGCAAGTAGTACATTTTTTAAAAGTGAAAAATTATAAAGGCACAGTAAAATAGGGTAATTGGCACATATTATTGTTAATTATTTCGAAACTTCATTATGAGAAGGGTACTAGTACTAGTTATAATCATCTATAGACTATAATTACGTGTAAATTATCTTTCCAGGCACTTGGTTAGTAACTTGGATTTATACAGTAGTATGTATTTCAATTTGCGTTACATGCAAACTCAATAACAATAATTGTGCAAGAAAGTAAACGAATAAACAATGCATCCCAGTATCTTTTTGAAAGCACGCGAATGGACAATAATTAAATGTGGAGGCACAACTTGAAGTTTCTAGGCTATTATTATATTATAGGTAATTTTACTAAACTACTCATTATTCGTTACACTGAAGGCCAATTCCAGATATAAAGTTGATCGCCTTCAACTTGGTACTCTGTTCTACATACATATAGCTCTCAGCAAGAGTCAAGATTGAGGCACTGAGCCTCCGAATGGTATTTTATAACTGCATACCTACGCATGAGTATGAGTACAACTGAAACTCACTATGCAAATATTAAAAGACTAACGGACACCACATCCACCTCCGATGTTTAATATTTAAAAGTAAATTTAACATGAAATAAAAAAAAAAACTATCCTTTAATGGCATTGGCATAATATAATAATAATAATAATAATGGGTTAATTGTAAGAGTGGGCCGAAAGGCCCAAAATTCACCCATATGGAAAATATAGACAATTTTCTTTATTTCTTTCTATAATATTATTGCTTTCCTATTTTTTTCCCTCGCGTTTGTCAGGAGATTTTGGCGGAATTTCGCTTCTACTATTCTTCTTTCCTTCCTATTTATTACGAGATTCCAACAAATTTAAACGTTTTGAGGTCCCAGGAACCAAAACACTGTGTTTTTACGAAATGTCTGCCTGTCTGTAACTCAATTTGGGACCAAACTAATAGTTTTAGAATTTGATGAATATCGGCATGTCCATAGGTTCACAAAAATATTGTCCATGGGAATTTTTTTTCTTCATCATATTGGGAGTTTTTTACCCCGAAAAACGGCTATAAAAACGACTCAAAACCCCCAACTAGATTGCATCCCCGTTGACAATTTAGTTCAGGGAGTAAAAAAATAAAGAAAAGGCTCAATTTTCATGAGAAATGACTAAAAAATATTTTTCAGAAAAACCATTCTATCTATGCTTTTTAACTTCAGGTATGTTTTAGGTTAGGTTAGGATAGGTTTTAGGTGCTAAATACAGCAACAAAAAAGAACAGAATGCATTCGAAAGCAAGGTTTTGGTTTTGATAAAAAATTATTTTATGAATATACTGTATTATGGATAATCCGAGCCCAATGTATTACTTACCATGTAACTGCAAAGGCTTTCACGGCCGGAGTCAAATGAAGAACCAGTAGAGTCCGGGCTGATGGGCCGTGGTCGAATTGAAAGTGAACTTCCAAACGTTTCGTCAACATCTGCGGTCGACATCTTCAGTGGCGCTGCGTAGACTTCGAAGGTTGTACCTCGGTGGCTCCGTAGCGAGTGACTGGGTAGGGGGCTGCGCACTGACCTTTATACCTTCGAAGTCACTGAAGATGTCGACCGCAGATGTTGACGAAATGTTTGGAAGTTCACTTTAAATTCGACCACGGCCCATCAGCCCGGATTCTACTGGTTCTTCATATTACTTACCATGCCATTATTATTGTGTAGTATTGTATTATTGGCCTGCCTATTTTATACTACACATCGATCAATCTAGTACTTTAGGATAGGGAAAATCTATAGCCAGTCGCTATTTAACCACGGGACAATTATTTACCATTGAACTATTAAAGTACCTCTAATAATTGATAAATAGAAAAGCATGTAATTTACGGGTTCACTCATACCGGTTCTTTAACAAAGGGTTAGTTGGACTTACATTGCCTGTTGTGTTAATAGTCATTTACATAACAGGCACTCTACTCTAGTGTGTATCACAAATAGGAAAATTAGTCATTTGGCTAATTTATTAAGAAAATGTATTATTCATGTGATGACAGCAAACAATTAACAAATACGACAATGTTGTTTCATCAAAGAAAAACAACACATCAATGATTCAGATAACTTGATGACTTCTTAACCTTTACTAATCGCTAATTCTCATCTTAGTAGCCCATAATATTACTAAATACTTGAAATTAACATGATTCCAACCCACAAACAAGCTCTAATTTGTATGACTTATGCATACAGGTAAATACAAGCGGTTGCGGCACTCTTCACGGGTCTCCACCTCTTGCACATGCCGCGGGGGGCAGCTTGGCCTCCGGACCCGCAATCACCTGCCAGCAACGAAAATATGAACAATAATAACAAGTTTTCGCGTTTGTTCTGATTAGTGGTAATCCATCGATAAATTTTATCGTCGTATCGCAATTGCGTATTCAAGTCAGAAGAAATTTACCTCAAATTAAATTTATCCTCCAGATGAATTTATGAGTTAGAAAATTTAGAGAAGAAAACTTTACCTTCAGCAACTCAATGTTTAAAATTTGGCAAATATAGTAAAACATAAAATTGGCTAATACGCAATCAAATATAATTAATGTGAGGAATTCACAAGGGTATTGGTAAATTGCATGCTAACACTCCCTAACTTAATTAAATATTGAGGGCAAATATATAAGGGCAGAGGCATTTACGTTTGTAAATAAGCCTTGAATTCGGTTCGGTAGGAAATTTAGTGAAAAACAACCCGGAGTGACCTCAAATGGCCCGCATCTATTGATCAAAGCCTTCATCATGTTGGACGTGCGTGGTCCCAACTGGAGACAATTGGCTCTTAATTCTGATCTGTATCTGCTAAATGGATCGTTTTCAAAACACGCATTTTCCAAAAAAAAAATTATGAATGAATAACGACTTTTTTGCAAAACAATTGGCAACAATAAGACCATAAAGTCTTTTTTTCATGTTAACCCTATTATGACTCAATTCCTCATTTGAAATCCTTATTCGTTTCTGATCTGATGTGCCAACAGTATTGGCGCGGATTTATGGGCTGTAGTATGCTGTACTGTTCGCAAAATTAAGGAAAAACTTGGTGCTAAGCTGGTTTCATATTTATGCGGTTTGTCGGGGAGATCATAGATAGGCAGATTTGTGCAGTCCGTAACACCACCTAAAAAGCATAAAAATATGTGTATCTATGGTTAGATTACTGTTGACTGCAGCTTAACTATGACAGTTACGAATCATAGTCAGATTCTCCAAAGTGACTTTGTGGAACTTCATTATACTTAAAATTATGGAAAAAATAAGACGCAACTGTGTGGGGATCAGTTGCGTATTAATTTTTCAATAATTTTAAGTATGACAGTTACTGTCACTTTCAGTATAAAAATTAATCATTAAGTGCACTTTATTCGATGTAGGGCGGATTCTAATAAAATAAATAAATAAATAAGGACTTTTTGTTCTATTATTAAACCAACCTAGCGGTGTTAGGGCTATAAAGCCCTCTCTTAAACTCAACTAGGAAGGCCCGGGACTGCCTGCTTTACATGCTCTCCGCAGCATGGCCAGAAAATGTAGGAAGTGTAAGACTCGAACCAGCAACCTTTCGGGTGGAAGTCCAAGTTCGTACCACTACTCTACATATTGTCTTGACAATGTACTCCCTACAACATTATAGTCTGTTTTACGTAGCCAACCACCGATATTCTTCATTATAACAAATGACCGATTTGACAACTTGCCCCATTAGCTTCCATAGCGTGTCCCCAGGTTAAACCGTGTTATTGCTATAGCAGCTATTTTAAATAATTTTTAACTAGTTCCAATAAATTTGTCCCATGTTTCATACTCAAAACTGATATTTCTCAATTTTTGACGATATTAAATAGGTGTCATATTAGGCATTATTCTTAACAAAATATAAATGCCATACCAAGATCCCAGCAAATATGCTATAACTGTTATAATCTGACACTATGATTACATATATTAACATTCACAAACATTAAATTACGTCTCAATAACTTGCGAAAGACAAAAACTATTAATGGAAACAATTAATCTAAAAATGTACTCATAAATACGCCACTTTCACGGGACTCTACAAGGCGCAAAACTTTATATTTAAAAAGTTCTGACCTATTTATATTTTATTGTTTAATTATGTTTATTTGCCAATAAAATTAGGTATTGTATGTTTATACATAGAAGAAATGTTTTTTATAGATATTTGCAGGGACGCCGACTTGGGGGGGGGGGGCACGGTCCATCTTACCCCCGCAGACTAGTTTCTGGGGTGGCAGCGCCCCCCCCCCCCCCCCCCAGAAGGGAAGAGCATTCACAATGAAGAGGGACAAAACCTTGATATAAGCTTTAGTCAATAATTTTATAGAAAGAGCGAGTGTACCTGTACGTCGGTCAACGTTTTCTGCATTATAGTTATTTTAAGTAACCATTTACCAATGCATTTTCTTAATACTTTCCAGAGTATCGAATTCTTGCCCCCCCCCCCCAGAATTTTTAAAACTCGGCGTCCCTGGATATTGGTACATACATTTTGACACTAACGATCGATATTTCCTGTAAAATGTAAAATTTTGTACACCCATAAGGTTCTTCCCTCTGGCCATCTATTAATATTGTTGTAGTGTAGATTAACCTCAGTAAAAAGCATAAGTTACAATGGTGGTTCATAACCACTTTCAGCCTTATCTTAAGGAAAAATGAATTCTCGCTGGAAGCCACTATAAGCCAGTGGCCAACGAATTCCATAGGCTTACACACGATTTATCAACATAATATCAGAGTGATGGACTCATTTCAATTCTCTAATAGTTCTAGAAATAGAAGCTAATGATGTACGAGGGGTATCACTTCTTGAACGTCACAGACCTAAACACAAAGGAGCGCCATATCTATTTCAAGTTTATAATTAGCATTTAAAACCCTATTAGGTTTTGGAGGTTACAAAATCTAATATTCAAACTTGTCGATCATTAGCCTGGTGGTGGAACTATCAAGATTAGTAATTGATAAACATTCTGATATCCCGACAAAAGCAGGGTCCATCGATTTCTTATAATTTTCAAATTTTTAAGGGTTAGATTCCAAAATATTTTGTAAGCAAGGAACGGTCGTGTATTTTAGTCAAATTAATTAATTTCCCGTTCGACAGCCAAACATTTAAAGGTGGCCAAGTGAAAAATCCATAAATAAAGCTAGGTTTCTCTAAAAGCTGTCCATTTCTCCTACTGATTCACTATTGCACAAAGTCGGTTTAATGCACTACATCGGTTTGGTCAACACTGTATATATACAGAAATAAAAGGTATTGTCAGAGTAAAGACATTAATAATCGAAATTCTCTTGAATTAGGGGTATCATCGGTCCTGCAATGCCTTGCAAGGGAGTTGGACGATGTAGTCACGATTTAGGAGTAACTAAGTTTGTGCTGTACCCCGGCCTGATATTGGCTTAGCCAAGTGGCCGTAAAAAAAAAATAATAATAATAACAATAATAATAATCGAAATTCTAATTCTAATATCAGACGAACCGAGATACATGTATGGAGGAGAAACTTGGCTGCAGACAAATCGATAGATTGAGTCTAAAGAAGAATCGGACTAATACTGTACTAGTTAGTACGTTCCGCCGTGCCCACCACCCTTCGAAATGCATTGGAACATGGCGGTGCCGTCCAGTGTTCATTACCGAGATATTTCCAAGTGTGGTGGGACCGGCCCTAAGTATCTCAAAGAATATGTTCCAGTAGAGGAACGCTAGTGGCTTAACTGCACAAATCGAATACAAATCTGTACAAAATCGGTCACCAAGCAATGTTAATAATACTGAAATTACGGCATAAGGGAAAACCTAAGTATATACCGAATTAATTAGTCCAAATTCCAAGTAAGGTCGCCTAACTCCTAACTGAAAACCTATAATAAGCGGTAGCTTTCAAATCTTTGCACCTCAGTCTCAACCACATCACATTTTGGTTATTTTTCATTTCGACCAATTAAACTAATTAGTGTTTACGGTGGCGTCACCAAAGTTCTAACCTCGGGCTATTACTATTTACAATGTTACCAATCATGATCCAAGGTTCTTTAGAATATTATGAGTTACGCCGCGTCTGGGCGGACACTATGTTGTAGCAAGTTGAAATACGAATTGTCAAGTTTACCCGACCACAATAGGATGACATTTGGAACACATAAAAATAATAAATAAAGTCGGTGTTCCGCTTATTCAACTTTTCGAGTAAACAATGATTCCAAATATAGTCAATAAGTCCGAGAGTTGTACCATCAAAAGCAAACAAACTTTCGACATTTACCGACTTCGATGGTAAGGTGGTAGCGTGCTTGTACTTGCGCGAGCCTCTACAAGCCATGCGATCGGAGACGTGTCGTAACTCAACACGGGTACTAGCCTACAGAGGCGACTGAAGAGGTCAATTGGATACATTCATTAAATTTTTTGTATGCAATTACCTTCTATATAAATAAAATAAATAAATAAAAAACATAATTGCGCATAAAGATGCTTTTGCTCATAACTATCAGTCAGATACGCCCCCCAAATCGAAAATTTCTGCCTTATTTTTCACGTATGATTTTTTCGGCACATGCAAAGGTAGAACTTACGACAAGGTCACTAAATCTGATGATAACTCAAATTCCCCAAAAATTTTGGTTACGCCCTTCTGACTGTAGATATGACATTCTATCGTGGTCGGGTAGTACAATATATTCTAATAATCAAATAATTTCATAGGTGCAATTATGATTTACAACCCAATGACATTGTAGATGGTGCAGTCAAAAATATTTTAATTCTCTCAAAATTTAAAAGAAAAAATTGTTCTGAACTTATTAGAAATCATAAAAGGTCATCCATCCATCCACGTTATGCATTTCAGGGTCAGATTAAGAGGACATATAAATTTTTTTGTGGTTCATAAAGTATAATATTTATACTTCGGCTAAAGTCATAAATTTTATTTTTAAAGATTTCTGAATAAATTACCATATTGAAATGTTTGGGTCAGTAAATACACCATTTTAAATGAACAATTAAAACTCATGGCTCTCAATCACATTGCAAAAGACGTATAATATTAATGTCTATAATAATCTACATCGGTCTTGCTGATAACGACACCTGGCCGCTATGCAACCTCTTAAGGATGGACGGAGTCCACCTGACGGTTTGCACTGCCTTCACCTACCCGAACGAAGACATCACGAATCGCTACAGGACCTGGGCAGCCCGGCGACGAATGATTGAACAACAACGGAAGGGAAAATGATAAAAAACCACCGCATAATATTGATGTTTCACCGAACCTTAGCTTGTTTGTAAGAAGTCTGCCTTATTAGGTGCCGAAATAGTGGAGAGAAAATGCCAGTCAGCGCTATTAAAATTTCAAACAGACCAGCGTGATAGTAAACGGAGTACAGCTACTAGCTCACATGATGGCCAGAGGCTATAGATTGGCACAAAATGGAACCGCATTATTTATCGATGGGGAAACACTTTACTTAGATTAGGCTACCTTGTAATACCATGATCTACTCTATTTTTAAAACACATAGAGGCACTGCGACCATCCACTGCATACATTTCTTTAAATGATAATGTAAAAGGTCACCGCTTTAGGACGCGGGAAATCTTCTGTATATAGTAATTATTTATTCTACAGCAAACATGCTCGAGAATTTTTTATTTGCCATTCAGAAAAAGAAGGCCAAGTTGACTTGCCAAGAAAACATTGCATTGGCAATGCAAAACATTAGGCACATAAAACAGAAACTGCAATTTTCCCATCAATTAGAAATGACGTCAATGCACCGATTTGGCCATTATAGATACTATTAGTATGCTAAACATATATATGTCCTTCATCCTGTAGGATTCAAACGGAATGACTCAATGTCGCTTACCAAGGACAACGCCGGATGAGCAGCTAATGAATAATAATAACGATTGTTGGGCCTTTCTGTGGCACATGGAATGGCAATGTGCCGTAATAGCCTTTGAGACTGTTGATGGTCCATCGTCCGCCATCTTGAAAAATATATTTAACTACAATAACTCCATTAGCATTAAGCAAAAAATCGGATAAGATGTATCTAGATTCTAGAATAAATTATCAATTTAATTCTATAATTATTACAATGATAAAAAACAAACAAATAACACGTTAGAAGCTGAAATATCTTGAGTAGGAATTAATTTATTCAAAAAAAGAACAACAAAAAATCTGTGAAAATGGGATTCGAAGCTACAATGTTAACCTTCGAAGATTTACATAGGAAATGGAATAAAAATAGTTTTATAAATTAATTAATAAAGAAAAAATTCTGAAGGCTGCCACCCTTCCCAAGTTCCCAACAGGTTCTTGAATGGGTTCTTGCCGATGAGCGCCCAGGAAGTCATGTAAGAATCAGCAGATAGGGTTGTGTGGAAGTGACACGTTGTCCCAAACGGCTAAGATCGCCGGTTTAAATCCAGCTCTAAGATTTCTTTAAACATTTTTTGGCTATTTCTTTCTGGCGTAAGAGTTTCCATAGCTGCGAAAATAATTAATTAAAATAGAAGTTTACCCTCTGTCAACAGAGAATATATTTCAACGAGAACAGTGCGGGGGGAGGGCTGTCTTCCATAAAGACCTACATCCGGGGCATAAGCCCTTTAATTGGAGGGGGGTCACCACAAATTCATTTTTTAGAGACGAAGAACCATGTAACTGCAAACAGGGGAACGAGGGTGCCCACGGGGAAACGTTTTTGGAACAATATACCTTAAATATTGGGTCTTACTAATTTTGACATCAATTGAGTTTCGATTTCGAGTTTTCGAAGACTTATTCAACTATTTTGAAAAATACAGGTGTGAAATATTGGGGTTTTACATATTTTAACAGGAAAGAACTTCAGATTTATGAGCCACAGACTATTCATAAAACTGCAAGTTACAGGGGGAGGGGGCATTTTTTCGAAGAAAAAAAATAGACCCGCAATTGTGGGAGTTTACGAATGTTTGAGGCATCAGTCAGTGCAGTAGGTATTGTGTAAAGTATTAAAATCAAACAAATTTGCACAATTTCCACATTAACATATATATTATTCAAAGTTAAACAATTAAAAATTAAATTAAACCATCATCAGACTAACAAGTTTCTACCTGACATTAAGCTCTAAACCTATGGGATGGGATGATTGATCCGATTTTTGATGTTGCGGCCTGTTTGGCCAATATAAGTAACATTACAGTTATTGCAGCACAGTTGGTAACCTGGAATTCTCAACTAAGTCCTTACAGTTAATAAAAATCTGAGTTAGACATGGTCGAAAAAGAAACAATCTTGCCAGTACTGCGTTCTACTATTCTCCCTACTTGGAGACTAATATCAAGATTGCGACTCAGCTTTCGCGTACCTCTGGACATACTTCGGAATTCTCAACTTTTAAAATTTTACATGACTATAGGAAGGGGAAGCTATTAGACAGATTAGAGTGTATTGAAATAAAAAAGCATTGTTTAATGGTTGTAATCTGGTAAATGACATAACTTTCATACATCCCTCCACCCTCCCATCCCATAGGCTTAGAGCTTAATGTCAGGTAGAAACTTGTTAGTCTGATGATGGTGTAACACCGAAACAGCTATAACTAATTTTTAATTTTTTAACTTTTAATAATATATATGTTTATGTGGAAATTGTGCAAATTTGTTTGACTTTAATACTTTAGACATTATGTTTCGTTTCCACGAAGTCACGAGAGAAACCCTACATTGGATATGTAGTGGGTATCTTGATAACAAGAATTTGGATAAGACATTATGTGTCTTTCTAATAATTTATCTTCAAATTTAGTGTCCACCCCTGACCAACATCTAAACCTTAATTTTTTGGAAGCCAAATGCAGCTGAACAGTTGCAGCCTCAACCTTCTACACAAAAACTCTTATTAACCTGTCACAACAATACTACTTAAATATGAAATACTTAATGGAATTGCAATATAAAATAGCTTCCTGAAATCGTCGTCTTTCTGTTTCTATAGGTTGAACAGGTTGATAACGCAAATCCCTGCCTGATATCCCGCCAGATAGGTATTTGAGTTGAGTAAGGAGTCACCCTTCCCTAAATATCTCCCCGAATACGTCCATGCCATGGAGTTGACATTCCTTCTGCTTCCGCTCAAATTATTCCTATTAGTAAGGCCACTGGGCAGGCATTATAGTACCGTATTGATATGTTTGGGAAGGAATCATTGGACAAGTTTCATGATGCAGAGGCCTGCAGTGGTGCCTTCAGCAACCGGACGCCACAATCCTGTCAGCTGTATTTGGAACAGAAGAATTTCGGCGACTACTGTACTGTGGTGACA
Organism: Psococerastis gibbosa; assembly: GCA_963971405.1. NCBI lineage: Eukaryota > Metazoa > Arthropoda > Insecta > Psocodea > Psocidae > Psococerastis > Psococerastis gibbosa. The sequence continues at coordinate 18,238,892 of OZ020484.1, forward strand.
CCATAGGACTAAGGCCATAGTGACTATGGAAGAGAGCATACTTTACTTTATACAACGTACCGCCATCTGGTGCCACGCCTGCCAGTATAGTGATGTGCTGTCATTGTTAGGGCTCTGGATCGATTGATACGTTAGTAGGTGGTCAGCATCCATGCGTCCACTGAGGCCGAGTGGGCATTGGTCTGAAGCAGCCAGGCCTAGGGGAAACGGTTGAGCCAGCAGGTAGTCGTGGCGAAAACGGGCGATAAAAGCAGCTCTTAGTAGGTCATGTGGTAAAAGATTTTTAACCAAAGTTTCCCATCGCTGTCCTGCTGCTCTGGTTGATATAGCGTTCTTGTATCTTTTTTGAGTTACAGCCGAATTTAGTTCGAATTTTTGCATGGGCAGGACAAATTGCTCATAAAAATTTTTTATGTCAGAGGCATGTAAATAAGACAACTCTTGCTTAAAATATGAATTCCCTTGCAAATGGGATGTTTTCCTTCCATATTAAAAGCATTTTCATTCGACTTTTGATACAGCGGTGTAGCTAAACTTAACCTTTACCGAGGAACTGCCAAGTTCACTGCACTTAGCTAGCAGGTGTGCCTTTTCGTTTCCAGCTATTCCGACGTGGCTCGGTATCCATTGAACAGCAACTGTCCATCCTGAAGATTTTAAACTGGCTAAGACTCCCCTGCATTTTAACGTCCTCGGTCCTGTAGCGGAGTTGGTGCAAGCAGCCGCTCTTTTAGTTTGTTTATTGAAAAGTTTTATACGTCCCCATCGCAAGACTCTCATTCATAGCTAAATAAAAGCCTAAAGTTCGCACTCATTATAGGCCCTAATTAGAAAGAGGTCATCAACAACAAAACATTTGCGGTTTCATCACATCGCCGCACCAAAGACTGGAACTTTTGCAGAACGGGTCATACGTAGTACAGAATAATATTGCTTCCTCCATGCGATTAACATTTATTTAAGTAAACCAAAACAATGTATTAATTACAACGAGATTCGCTGCTGAAATTTCGGTACAAGATGGCGTGTGTAAACAATTATACAATGAACTTACCGCCTCCGAGCTGGCTTCTCCATTTCTGGGTGAAAAGTCAAGCAGCAAAACTATCAGGCACTGCTGACGAGCTTTGTTAACAACACATTTTAACGAATAATTTTAAAACTCACTACACAGATTTGACACTAATAACTACTTTCACATTACACATTTCATTAGGAGAGTGCGTTCAGTTTCATAACAACATGATTAGCGTTCTGCTTCCGCTGGATGACGTCATAAGAAACGTTCAGAAATCAACCAATAAAATCATTAGGCGCAATTATTTAAAGCAACTATCCGTGACATTATTATCCATTATTAATTAACAATAATTAAATTTAATTATTCATTAATACTAAAGTCTACGGCCACTAAAAGGAACCAACTCGCATATTTTTGTTTCGTACCATACAATGAAATAGGCCATTAATAAGCCTCTGGCCCTTTTTTGCTTGCCCACTACTGTTTACAGTCCATTAATGCTGACATTGCCCCAGCAAGCTTCAAAGATGGCTTGAGAACTGAACTGAACCAATAACATTGTTCGAACCGTAGGTAGTTATTATTGTATGCAATATGCTAATATTATGGTCCCTGACCAGCTAGAGCCGCATCATCCGTTTCGTTGCATTCAACTGTCTCACTGCAACTGGCAACTTATATATAAATGGAATGCAAGTATCGGGTAGGCGTCTTAGATATTTTATTCGGGCGACACCTAAGCATATCAAACCCTCCCGCCAAGCGGGTGTCATGAGAGTACACAGTGCTCCTGGTCTGTAGGCGGTAAACTGTTATGAGGAAATTGTCCGTAAGTGAAAAAAATTGGTAGATAAAATCTTAACTTGGTGTCAAGTAGCAGGTTGTATGACGTCATCATAAGACTACTATTTCTCTAGGGTATGGCATTAATCATAATGACAATAGTTGCTTTTGCGTTAAGGAAAAATACCAAACTGAACCAACCGACATAAGGGCAGTGCAGTTATTCGGCCAAAGTGAGCTATTATGTACGCATTTGTTCCTTCTTAACGCCTTCTTAAAGTTAATACTTAGGAAAACCCAGGAACATAATTTATTTGGTCTCTATGGATGAATAGTCTGAATTGTATTTTTTCAATTATCACTATGGTCCAGCCAAAAGTAGGAAAAGGAAAAGCAGGAAATGGGTACTTGAATTACTCGAAATGGCGCTTGGTTTGGTTTTTTATACGGACCAAGTTTCGGTGCAAATTAGTGTAGAGTAAATTTACTTATATTTATTTATTTATACACACAGGTAATTGTTTGCTTGGAGTCAATATTGTGATCCTAATAAAAATAGATAAATACTATGCCAAGTTCAAGTTCAAAACAGGTTAGCCATTGTTAACTGAGATATAGCGAATAATCCCAGTTTTAGGCTTCGTCAAGTATGATACACCTAGCATAAACAAACATGCAACAAAAAAAAAAAGCTGAAGATTGTGAAAAAAGGTCTGAGCTTCCTGCAAGGGGGTTTCTGTAGTAGGCATAAACGAAGGATGAACAGAATATGAATGATATTATCAGTCTATCATAACTTCCAATCAATTCAATTTGAAAAAAAAATTACAGAATAAAAACAACTTTTAAAGTCACATACTGCAATTAATTCTAATCTAGAGCTAATCTATCCCTTTACAATTTCCTTTTCAGGCAAGGGTGGAACAATCGGTGGGCCTCCCAAAGGTTGTTCGTTCATCTCAGCAGTCAGCAGATCCTTATCAACACCAGAGTCTAATTCAAATTCCCCCCCTTCCTTTCTATCATCGTCATCTTTGTTATACAATTCCGGATATTCTGCCATGCACATATGCATCTCCTTAAATGCTTCGTAGCAATCTTTGCCTTTTGGATCAGCGGTACTGTTATGGAAACAAGAAAATGCTTCACGGAACTCCAATCCACAAGGTCCAGTGGCCATTCCTCCAAGACATGGGCAGTTCCAGTTGATTTCACCGTTTGGAAGAATCAAGCCAGGGGCCGTCTCAGGTTCCGGAAGTTTGACCGAGCTCGGAGCACTATGATCCTTTGCTGTTACAAAGATGACTTCATCTTTGCCATACTTCTTGCAATAAGACATGATGTGTTACTGTATTATATTATTACTTATATGAATTTTCTTCAGTTCTAAGATAATTACCAGCAAATATAGCAAGTGCTGCACGAAGCTGTCGGCGGTGTGTTTCGGAGCAACGCAAAATTACTTCTTCTGCGACAATATCGAACTTTATAATTTGAATTTGGGCTGCACGACCTACCTGAAAAAGACAAAATATAAACGCAAATTAAATGAGCCCTTACTACCCTTACTAGGTATAAAATCCCATTGAACTCTGAAAAATGTTGTCCTCCGCCATCAATTAATACATTGATTTGCTAATACGCCCACCGAGTAGTTTGTGATACGTTGGTATATTGTGTGCTGTGTGGGTGGCAAACTGCTATCAGGAACGCACTGGACAACGAGGTGTCATCCAATCGTGGTCGGATATTACCCCCCATCATCAGATTATCTAGCGTTCGCCCATTATTTATTAGCCAGTAAAATTAATATTTCGATACAACGAAACCATTAGGATGCAGTTATGTCTGTATAAGTTTTAAATACTGTATGTTTTCATTCTAAGCATAGTATTCCTTAATACTCAAAATATTTTTAGAGGCATACCACCTAACAACTTACCTCACCAAATAATGTCTGTAAACTGTTGAGAATAATTTGCCTCAATTGTGTTTCGTCCTTCAAATACAACGGATCACTAAAATTAAAATAATAGACCATAGATACCTTCGTATGGAAAATTAGAAATCCATTAAAGTAAGGACGTCAAAACCCAATGTTTTATTTGGTTGGGCGAAAGCATTTTTCAATACAATGTTGTCCAAGACATAATTTAATTTTGTCAATTTTTCGTTTAGTTTTTGCTAATCGTTCGCTATTCTAACCATAACCAAATCAGCCTTAGGTCAATTGCATAAGTCAAATGGAGTGACACATACATAAGCTAAGTAAAACACCAGAAATACAACAGGTGATCTACAGCCTTTATAGAGGTGTTACTGTGTCTACCCACCCACCTTCATCTTTTCTTTACCAGCGGTAAGCAGGGTAAGCAATTAGTCGTTTTCGAATGTATATTTAACACAAAAGCTCCCATAGCCCATTTGAATTAATATTTAGTATCAGTTTCAGTGACTTGTTGCTTCAAATAACTTAGAAGCACTTATTCATTTGTTAATTACCAAATAATACCAAGACCAAAGTCATATATCGATAATAAAACGGCTGGAAAATTATAAGTGGAAAACAGAATCAGTAATGATAGAAGTCTCACCAAACATCCACAAGCACTTGCTAGGCAATATGTATTCCTAGGAGTACAACGGCTTAAAGTTTTTGATTTTGTTGCGGTGAGAAGGTGTGGCCTATGCTTTGCCTTCTCACATGGCACTAAAGAGTGCAAAGAAAAAGGACATTTCAAGATTGTGCCATTGGTTGGAAGTAAATAAACTAATAATAAATACTAGTAAGACGAAAGCCATGATTCTAAGTAAAAAGAACCGGTCCGAGTTTACTCGAACATGCTTTCCAATTTATCAATTAGTAGGGAGAGAAAATGAATAATTTCATGGTAAATAATTTTCCTATGGTTAAATTTCGGATATCTCGGGGGGGAGGGGGGGGGTGTCCACCTGACGTCACTGGAGGTGAGGTAGCCTCAATATATTTAAAACACATTACAACACAGTAATAATGGCAGGGCAGGCAATGCATTTCAGCGTGAACTTTCTATCATTTTTTCACAAAAAAATTTTTTGCGCAAAAGCAAATAGGTTTTTGGGAAAGCAAACTGTCCGGTTTCGTTACTCAACTTAACACCTAAAACATGCCTGAAGGTAGAAATCATCGATAGAAAAGTTTCGCAGAAATATTATTTTTTAGTCATTTTTCATTAAAATTAAGTTATTTTTATTTTTTACCCCCAGAAGCAAACTATCAAGGGGTAAGAAAGAGACCCCCCGCATTTTATCAACATTAAGAACGACTAGAATATATGTGAATTTTAAAGAAATCGTTGGAGCCGTTTTTGAGAAATAATTTTTTTAGCCGTTTTTTTGGAGTTTTTTGAGAATAATCCCCCCCCCCCCCCAAATTGAGTAAGCCCAAAATAAAATAAAATGGTCCCGAGGAATGATTTTTGTAAACCTACATGCCAAATTTCACTCAAATCCACCGAGTAGTTTGCCCGGAAATCAACGAACAGACAGACCGACAGACAGACATTTCGTAAAAAACACTTTTTTGGGTTCCTGGGACCCCAAAACGTGTAAATCCGTTGAATCGGAATCGAAAATTTCGACCGTCACAAAGCTTTCCTTATATTACGTATAAATTGGAAAGCAAAAAACAATGAAATCACAAGACATATGTAGAATTGTTATGAATGGGCAAGAGAGTGAGATAGTCCACTCTATGAAGTGCCTGGGAATCATAATTGACGATAAACTAACGTTACGGCTACACTACGACTATGTCTTAAACAAGTTGAAGCAGGAAATGTCGATTTACAGACGTTTGAAATACTGTCTCACAACACCCACAAAGATAGATATATATATATATGGCACTCTTAAAACCATATTTTAATTACTGTTCTTCTCTCTGGTATCAAGCGTCAAAAGAAAACACATCAAAACTACAGAAAATATTAAATCAAGCCATGAGAATCATTCTGCGAGCGGAATGGGATACGCCTATAAAGGTTATGGTGATGATATTAGACTGGTTAACAATTGAAGAAAACCTCTACTTGGACACTATGACATTAATATTCAAAATCGATAAAGGTCTGACTCCCGAGCACCTAGCGCTAACTATGAGATACCAAGAAAGGCACACCTACGAGACGAGAAAATCTAACTACTAGTGGTAGTCAAGTCAGGAAGACAATATTTTCAAGACGGAATCTCTGAATATACCAAACTAAGCAGAAGAATAAGAGAATGCAATACAGTGGAAATGTTCAGAAAAAAACTAAAATAAGTGATTTTGTGTAAAATAAACATAATCCTTAGTAACTTTGTAAAACTTGCTGTCACTCATTGTTAAAATTAACTTTGTATAGTTTTACGAATTAAATTAAATTAAAAATTCACAACTGGTTTCGGCTTTAAGTAGTTACCCCTTGTTGGAACTTCCATTGGTTAATGTTTAATTGTTTAATTTAAATTGTTTACTTTATGCGATGCTGTGTGTTATCCTGACAATGAGTTTTATTTTGTTTTAGCTTACATACCTTTTGTTTTATCTGTTTTCAATCGCACTTGACGATGGCGTGAGCCGAAACCGGCTGTGAATTTTTAATTTAATTGTATTCGTAAAACTATACAAAGTTAATTTTAACAATGATTGTGTGTAAAATGCTGAGCTGAGCTGAGCATGGATTAAAGACAATTAGAAGACTGAACTGTGAACTGTGTTTCACAACAACAACAATTTATTGCCACATAAGTTACTTAACACCTTCTAAGCAAAAAACTTCAGTTCTGCAAAGAACATTGAAACATCAATCGAAATCCGGGTAGGCCTATACGTTTTTAACATGTCCGATATGTTCAGAGTTACTAAATTACCAATAAGGCATTTCCATGCCGAAATAAATCCTAAGCATGCTCACACATTTAGCTCAATACCTGACTTGTTACCTCGAAGTTAACCAATGGTATTAAATTTATTTAAATAAAATGAACTACCTACATCTAATACTTACAATTTCAGTGTGGTATTACATTCATTGATCATTTCCATCCATTTCTGTTTTTAACTTTTTATCGTACTTAAAATAAATTTTTCATTTACGGTAATTTAATAAGGTTTTGTTGTTTGTTGATATGATTATGATAACCCAAAAAGATAAAAGCATAGACAATAAAAGATTTTTTTTTAAGCGGGAAGTTCAAATTTTATATAATATTAATATTGCTTTATATTTTATATTGTATTTCAACTTCTTAACATTTGAGTTTATAATTCAGACAGGAGAACTAGTTGTAGATAACTTTTCCAATGTCCCCGTTAATTTCTTTTACTACAGACGAGCAAAACAGAATGGTTAAAAAAGGCAAATTCTAATTCGAAAAGCAACAGATCCGTTGGGAGGTGCCGAGGAAGCAGTTGATGTTTCTCAGCAGTAGAAGAATCTGGCGTTGTGTGCAATCAATCAATCAATGCCTACCAATTCTTTATCTCAACGATCAGCTGCGTAAAATAGTATCGCCTCAGAATTTGCCTTTGTACAAAGGGTCCTCTAATGAAAAATAGATGGTACCGCACTCCACACTAGGCACCGAGGTTGACAACACGAGAAACAAGAAAGCAGTGAATGAAACAATAGTAGAAATTGTGATCTGCCGACAAGATATAAAAGACTGTATATTAGGGACACTAGGAGAAAGCTTACCGCTTACAAGGCTTCGTAGCAGAAAAATTATATATACTAAAAATAAATACTAAATTAATATTTTTCACATAGTTACGGATACTGTACGGTAGGTCCCTATTATAGTATTCTGTGGTCCCTACCTACTAGGTAGACTAGAATATTTTTCTTAGGCGCCCATTCCACATACGTACAACGTCAATGAAAATTATGAAATTGAAGGACATTTCAATTTCTCATTGATGGGGGCCATTCCATGTTTTTCAAAAATTGACAATTTTCAATTGAAGCGTATGCGCCAAATTTGTGAAATTTGTTTCTTGAAATTGTATTTGTTTTCTTCGTCGCCTTATTATTTAATCCTTATTATAATTTTTATACCGAAATGCTTTCTTTTTAGAGAAATCAATTAAAATAGTTGTACTTGTCATATCACATGACGCCATTTTTTAATTTTAGATTGTTTGTTTCATTGTTTGTGATTTTACTCTATTATCAATTGATCATTGATCAATTTTAACAATGGCATAGAGTAAAATTGAAATGCCCTTCAATTTCATAATTTTCATTGACGTTGTACGTATGTGGAATGGGCACCTTTTATCAAACAGCACATGCAAAAATTAGCTCTAGATATATTTTCAAATTGTTGAATTTGTTCAATAAGGCACTGGAAAATGTTTTTCAATTTGGAACAGACGTTGACACAACCGAAATTTGAGGATTTAGAAAAAACGGGACTGGCTGGATTCGAACCCACGATCTTTTTCAAAACGGGGCATCACCTCTTACCTCTTCAACCTTAGTTTAACGTCAGTATTATATACCATATAATACTGGAATATATTGAATACAGAATTAAAACCCCATGGCGGGGTTTCCATTGACCTCGCATTTGAGCGTAAGCGTGACATTGGCCTGGCAACAGACATTTTTAGACTGTCTTTAATGTCTGCTACCACGTCAATATCTCGCTCACGCTCAAATACGAGGTCAATGGAAACCCCGCCTATTGGTGCTTTTGTAAGTCGATGGCGAGACTTGAAATATGACGCCATATCATGGCAACCCCAGGTCTTCCCGCGTTTTGGTCCACGAACTCCACAGTTTACAACACTCACATGTATTTATTATTTCTTAATATTTACAATTTTTATCATGCATAAGCTACCTTATCTAGCATATTTTACATTTTATGCTACAACTGCCTACTTGCAGCACAAGCCCTTTACTAGGTTGCATGATTAAGATTATCCTCCGAAACCTGGTGGTTGGTCGACAGCTGCTACAAGTCATTTTTCGTGCGTAAACACGATTATGCTTTTGTAAATCATCCTGTCCACAGCTCCCGTGGACTATTAGTGAATTGAGCTGCGTAAATGAAGTCAATCAGTCTTATATCGTCCATCATCGCGAGTCAGCCATGTTCCGAACTGATGAAACTCCAGGATTCACCCCCATTTGGTTTACATGTAGGCTTACGAGCATACGAATGCGATAATGTACCACCTATAGGCATATTCCATTTCTTTGCGACATAATAGTTATTGCATTGCACGTCGTTATAGTCACAGTGGGATACAAATAGTGGCAACGTTCTCTAATCAGAAATTTTTACGATACTATGTAACAATTTGGCGCATTATGGAGCCCAAACTCGCAGTTTATGTGCAGAATTTCAGAACGGCAACGCTTGGCGAAACATTTCAGTGACCAGCAAATGCTGCATAGATGCACTAACGGTATTTCTTTCACTGTTGGCATTGCTCTGGCGGCAGCAAGCTAAGTGTACATTGGAGAAGAGGTAAGGCGGGGTTTCCACATACGTCAATCGTCAATGAGAAATATGGTAGCAGAATTTTTAGTATGTCTTTAATGTCTGCTAAACAATTTCACATGTCTCATTGACGATTGACGTATGTGGAAACCCCGCCTAATGAGTCCCACAAACCAGGAGACACAGCAACAATTTTCCTCTATTAGCGAAGAAAGTGAGCCATAGGATCATCCATTTTTCTTTGCTTCATTAAATATGCTTCCATTTCAGCCTCCGTCGGTTCTTTAACATCAACCATACTGTTGTATGGTCGCTTCCGCTCGTCGAGAGATAGTATTCTATCCGCTTCCTTACGCTGTTCCTCTTGTTTTCTTATTGCCTAAAAATAAATTATTCCCATATCAATAACTGTAGAGCAGTCTAAAGAGTAGACGCACTTGACTATTTCAATTTCAATTTTCATTAGAAACGTATTTTTATTTTATCATATTTTCACTGTGTCCCCCCTTGAAAATCATGAAGAAATTTTATTATTTTAATGTAAAACCTTAAAAGACGACCGGAGGGGGAAAAGCTTAATGAGTGTATAGCCTGAATCAAATATCTCATGAAATATAAAACTTGGGAAAAACATAAGAAATTTTCCTGTGCATTTTCATACATGACATGTACCTCTTTCTAACACAGATTGGCCACAATTATTGAGTTTTACTTGTACATAAAAGATTGGTGTGGTAGCCCCGAGGAAGGAGTTCAAGAATTGTGTTTTTTGTGTGAATTGGTGTTAGTGAAGGCCACATTTCATACATCGAAATGTACAGGAGCATTTCTGCTGGTTTGACGGCTATTTTGACTGTTACATTACTGTAGCTCAGACAATAATTGTGCCTATGGGGTTTTGATGCATTGTACTGACTATTAAAAAATGTCATAATTGATTTGAGCTAGAGTTTCACGGTTTTATGGGTTTGTTTGAGATAACCAGGATTCCCAAATATCATATTTATTTATACTTTTGAGTTAAATTTGCTGATCTTGATCTTTGATATTCGTATTTATAGTCCTATTCAAAGTTATTTCTAATCCAATGAACACTTTTACGCATTGTAAATGCTTATTTTAGCACAAGATTCAGAAACAAATAAAATTGTCTGTCATTAGCCTATAAAGTTTAGTGTTTTTACAAATGGAATGACGAAATTTTACCCCAAAAGGACAAGTCATAACTTACTTCTTTCAACTGAATTTCGAACGACTTCTTTTTTTCTTCTTTTTTCTGTTTTTTAAGCTCCTTCTTTAGCTTCTTTTTTAGCTTCTTCTTTAGAAGTTTCTTTTTGACTTTTGCAGCTAATTCCTTATCCAGTCCACTCAAAACAGAATCGCTCTGAAAAAGAAATACACCATACAGTATGCATTTTATGCCTAGGAAGATAGGTAACACCAGCTAAACAGAATCCTCGCATGTTCTACCCTTGCTATTTGCGAACTTCTGTATGTATCTCCTATTTTTAGTATTCTTACAGATGAGATGCCACAACCTTTAGACAAAAACGTACGCTTCCGTTTCTTTCCGCATATTTTATACAGGAACAGCCTCCAAACCCAACTTTATTTTGTTGTAGACTCCAAAACTAACGCCAAATTGCAGTAGTGGCCATTCAATCACATATCTAGTGACATGTTCGTTTATTATTGAATGGTAATACCTCTGAGGATGAGTCAACAGCAGAATCGTCATTAGTTGTCGGTACAGGTACTTCGGATGTGTCTGGAATCTGCTGGGCAGTACTGCTACCAGCTGACGTATCAAACTGCTTTCCACCGTCACCAACGCAATATGCATTCTGCAACAAGGACAACACTTAAAATATCCGTAACAAAAAACATCTGTTATGCAGTACCTATTAATTGCTGCAATGATCACATAAAGTACAAAATGATTCAATAATTTTAAGGCAGGAACTGCAAGGGCGTTGGGGAATGCTTGCTGATATGATTGAATAACGAGCACATGGCGACCATCAAGAATTAAAAGAAATAGAACACAGTATTTATTCGATATCATTGATTTTATTTATGTATTAAAAAACGTATTTCATTTCGTTCCATTAGTGGTCAGCCAGTAGGAAGGTGAAACATTTAATATTGGAATAGTGGTGACCTCCCAGATTGATTTCCCGAGTCGAGTCTTCTTCATACTTCCGTATAGAAAAAATTCATGCGCCCAACCAATCAGTGTGAGGCCCGCCATTTTAGGTTATTATAGGAAGGTTGTCAATTTTTTTTTTTTTTTTTTTTTTTTTTTCAAAAAAGCTACATTACACTAATTCAATATTACTGATTCCATTATATTTAGAGCCATAGTTTATGGGATATTAAAAAAAGTGGCGAACCAGTAACCATCCTGAAAATGTTGCGATGGAAAACTATTTGTTCAGTTTTATTTTATTCATATGGCATACCTTTATAAAGGAATGGCAACATTTATATCCCCATTGGCCTGCTCTCCAGTAGGAGCCAAATACTGACGTGTGGTTACCAGGAATTACATCCTCTTCATACTTAGATCGAATAACTGGCTTCTCGTCACCCTGGAATAACCATAAAAAAAAACAAATCAGCATTAAAAAAGGGGTAAAGGTACAAGGATAAAAAATATTTCAGGTATGACCCCAATTTAATATTTCTCAGCAAGAATTCAAAGATGCAATTTTTCAAGCTTTCAAAAGTAGGGCTCTAATCTTAACTTCATGTAAATAAACACACAAGCTTATTTAATGTTTTTGTCACTCAAAATATCGCTAATGGTCCGGTATTATAACACATCAAGATAGATTCGAAAACTGAGAGTGACTGCAGGCGATATAACGCAATATACTATACGCATATATATATATATATAATATTTCAAGACTACCGTCGCTGTCGAATCGAATATAATAAAAGTTTTAACCAGCCTTTAGGAAATCCTTTAATTAAACGTACAGGTCTACGTACCGCCCAATGTCCGTACCTTTATGACTTTCCCAGAGCGTGAATACTCCACATATTCTTCTGTTTGAGCAAGTAAAAGAGCTTTTGGTGGAGCTTTAAGATGCTCAGCACCTCCATACTTCTCAAGCACACTATCTTGAATTTTGTCTTTGTACTCTTCCTTCTTCGACTCATATACTTTTTGAAGCATTTCCAGCTTAGTAGGTTCAGCTAGAACATGTACATCTACACCCTTCTCATAAGCCTCCCACGCAAACGATTGCGCCTGCGAATGTTTTCTCGTGTCACCCGTGAAGCGGACGAAATTTTCACCAGCATAGTCAGTGCTGAAAAAAATTGATTAGGTGCTTACAAACAGGTGCCTTTCTTGGAACAATGTCGATATTTAAGAGCTTATTTCGCCTTGCATTTAAATGAAGAAATACAAAATTGGAATTCTATGGTCAGGATATGCATGGTGCACCGAAATGGTTGGAGATGTAGAATATAAGTAAGTGTAAAACTAGTTTAAACATGTATACCTGATACTATTATGTACTAACTTTACAACTAGCGAGGTATGGCCATACCTGAACTTTTTTATTAAGACAAAACCAAAATTTAATATTTTCTCTTAATAGAAGAGATGCGCCGTTAAAGTAAAGTAAGTAGAAGAGATTCCCTTTAACGTGGAAGAATGTCTTAACTGTATCTGAATTTTTTTATGATCTTCGTTCCTGGGCAATCGGACTGAGGAGGATCAAAATTTTAAAGAGAACGTCAAATCACCGTTCAAAATAATGCACCTGACAGTTTTATTCAAATTGTACCCTGCTACATTTTCTGGCCATGCTTCGGAGGACATGTAAAGCAGGCGGTCCCGGGTCTACCTAGTTGAAAGGGCTTTATAGCCCTAACTCCGTTAGGTTGGCTTAGTAATAGAACAAAAAAGTTGTTATTTATTTATTACTAATATAATTATTATATTTTTGTTTCTTACTCGTTATTGTCTGCGGTGGGGTCAGGATTATCTCGCATCGATCGAGTTTTGGGGTCGTAATATGCAGAATCAGGATCCAAGTTCCGTAGATACTTGGCTGTGTCCTCGCGAATTCTTAAATTTCTTACTGTAATCCGTTGTTTGCTATCAACTTTCGTGCCAGGCATGTCGAAATCATCCACATACTTATCTTCATCTTCTTCGTCATCTTTCTCTTCTTCTTGTTCCTGCGAAAATAAATAAGAAAATAACGGGTCTTGTAGGGGGGGGGAGGGCTATTGTGCTCCAAAACGCAGATAGACCGGAAATTTCTGACAGAGTGACAGCTTTATCGGTAAACTTCATAACGGTATATAATCTTCGTAAAGCAGCACTCCAATAGGCCAGGTATAAATAATATAAAGAAAAATCACTATATTTGCTCTCTACCCAGTAACGGCTCGTGGTTGTTTTTAAAAGCAATCATTCAAATGTGCAACAACATATAAACGTTGCATCTACTCGCATACTACGCATAGTTATTTTATTGAATATTTATTTTGGTCACACCAATTTTTTATATGCTACTGGGCGGCTCCTACAAGTTCCATGTCTTTCAATGGTAAGTGGAATCTCAAGCCGAGGGTCACACCTCAACCTAACACTCACAGTAATTATTTAAAATCTGTACATGAACTTAAGGGGTAAAAATAAAGCAGACTATTGTCTTTGGTATATACACTGTTTATAGTTAAGTAGACATAAAAAGAGAAGAAATGTCTGTACCAAAAACCACAGAAACAATAGGATAGAATGGAAACTTAAAAATAATAAAGGATTGATGTTTATAGTTACTAATACCGGTTCATCCACGTTATCGAGACGATCAGCTCTTAACTGTCTCTTAGCTTCTTCCACCTTAGCATACTCCTCAACAATGGCCTGATGCATAGACGGGTCATAGCCAGCCCATCTGTCACGCTTGCCATCAAAATCGTGGGAAAGTTCCGGCTGGAGTAATTCGTCTGCTCCACTTTGGACACCAGTGAATTTGGCACCAATTTTTCTTGGTCTTTCCATGCAGTCCTTTTTCTGGTGAGTCATTGCTCCACAGTTTTCACAGGAACCCGGGCGATACTTCTTAGCTATATTGCTCTGAAATAAACAATATTCTTTTGAGTTGAATTGCTGCATGTCGTTTTATGTTGCCCCGAACTATAATGAAGTATATTTATACAAAATGAAGCCGGCCACCTTGCCAAGTTGAATCCAGCGGACCAGAGCAGGTTCAAAGATGCAGATAACTTGGTAGTGTGCACAGTGCCGGTAGGGAAACATGGTAGGACTTGTCCTGGTCATCTCCGAACTAATCGTGTGACTTCACTGTGTTTCCCGAGTGGTTCGGAATCCACTATAATCAGGAGGTCCACTGTCCAATGGGTCCACACCGTGGCCTGGGACTGTGTCCAACCATACTACTATACAAAATGAGCTGAAGAAGCACAAAACGTAAAAACCGCAAGAGTTCAAATTATAATAAATCGCACCCAGACGAATGTATTGACCATTGGCGTGGCATATTTAAAGCCTATCGCGTGTTGACTGTATATACAGTATTTGGCCTGACAGACAAAATTTGCTATGAGAGAGTAAGAACAATGAGACTGGCTAGGATAATCGGAGATTATTCTTTGCTTTGGTTACATTATGTATACTTAACTACCATATTAGTTATTTTTTTATGATAATTTATTAACTTACAGTGTCAACGCCACGCTTATACCACTCGTCTAACCTAGAATATTCCTTTTGCTTTTCCGGTTGAGGCCGTTGATGTTTGAGTGTTGGTCCTGATGATCCATAATACCAAGGCGCCGCAGATATGTATTGGGGAATGTGAGGATTAATGTCCTTACCCTCTTCATCCACCGCCGCAGGAGCAGTTCCTGCCTAAAAGATAAAAATAACAATGATTCATTTGCAGTACTATGCTACTTATTTTTCTTTGTTATGATAAGGCGCGGGATCCTTGGGGATATTTGCGCCGTTCCTCTTCTTCTAATACCTCCTCTATCGAAGATTTTCGATCATCATCGCAGTTGCAGTCTTGTTGACTTTCCTAGGGAATTGTAATGCAGTGGTTTCCCGTTGCCTTTTTCATCCTTCTATCATTGACTTTCCATTGAGTTCCTTCGCCTTCGGGGCCAATTTCCCAACCCCAGGACAAAATTGTGCCCTGCACAGAAAAAACTATGTTTTTCGCTAATCCCGGCTCAAAATGTGTTCAGTCACCATTACGCTTCCATCACTCCACGAGGTGTATATTGGGGAATTTTGCCTCTGAGACTATAAGGTGTTACTCATAAGCTCAGCTACTTTGAAAACTTGCGCCATTAGGGCCTTAGGCGGGGGTTTGTGATAGGTGGTACTGGTTAAATAATATGGATTGCGGAGTTGACGACAGTGCTATTGCTGAGAAGATGGGGTAGAGTGTGAGGTGGTGGCAGGTTTTGCCTGGGTGCAGAAGTATGAGTTAAATTGTCAAATTGGTATTGCAGTGACCACATACAGGAGCTGGTTTGCCGCACATCAGATGGCCATGGGTGAACCTTGTATTCATTTAGAACTCCCAGCCCCCAGAGAATGGGAATCCTAAGGCAGCCAGTGGCCAGACTTCCTCATTCACTTTAATATAAGCTTAATAACACAACACACATACCTTTCTAGCTTCCTCAAGTTCTTTAGCTTTCCGCCAATCCTCCCTCGATTTCTTTTTTGGTTCGTCATCACTTGCTGCTTTGGATCGTAGTATCTCTGACAGCGGTATATTTGGTGTGCTGGCCATTTTAAAGAAAGAAAAAATATTTACATATACTTTACCAAACTTTAAACGACAGAGTCCTCAATATTGAATTTTTAACAAGTTATAATCAGATTATTCATAATATACAACAAGTGCAAGATGTTAGCACGCCATCTTGCTTGTTTAGTTGTTTGTTTGACAATGTTTGTCTAGTTAATTATCGAACTATCGAATATCGATACATCGATCCTGTGTTCTACGAAGGAGCCACTTCATGAACCTCGTTTTGCAACGTGAGCGTGACATTGACGTAGTAGCAGACATTTTTAGACTGTCTTTAATGTCTGCTACCACGTGAATGTCACGCTCACGCTGCAAAACGAGGTCTATCGAATAGACGCTGAACAACGGTAAATCATCCATAATCGTTCGAGATTCGATATTTCGATATTTAAGAAGAAACTAACATGGCAGTTTTTTATTATTATAGAAATTATTATTATTTTATTCTAAAATATCGCTAATTCGCTACTATCCTTTATTTTTTTTAAATGGCTGTTGTTGTGAGCACAGACGATTATTGTAACATTATTGAAAAGATCAGTTCATTTGATGGTCCAGAAGAGGAATTGGAAAATTTGCTACTAACCGATTATAGGTAGGATGAAAAGATGCAACAATTCAACTAATAACCAGCTTAGAATAGTATTGTGATCAAGATAACTATGTACCTATTAATAAAGAGATTATCTAGGCCCTAGGGTAACATTTAATAAATAAAGTTAGATGTAAATCTGCCAAAGAAAATTACGACTATGCTTCTCGCCAAGCGCTAGCCTTAATGTCATCCTAGCCTAAACGTATTGTGGGAGACGCGGACAGGTGATGTCAATGCCTGAAAAGGGGTGAAGGGCTCAACAACTGAACTGGTTCATCTCAACTCGTAAATACCCCCCTGGAACAGTAGACTAAATCTGTAGAATATGCTCGAACACCCAATAGAGTAGTGAGTAGATATAACCAAATAGGTACCCTTGTAACTTTTGGATACACCCCGGGAAAAATTAATTTTCAAAATGTTACCAACAATTTAGGAAAATCCAATCGCAATTCAACATTAAAGCCTGAAATTGAACAAAAAAAAACAGCCGATGTTGTGGTCAGCAAGAAACAACCGTTATCCAATTGACCAATAAAGCTGTACCGCTACCTGCTGCTGCTGATGTTAAGGTTCGTTACACACGGACTATTCTGCCAGTCGCCGACGATTTCGCCGACGTTTTTTTCATTGTAGGCATAGAGCTTGGAGAATGGTCGTTGCAAAACCACAGAGTCTAATTCAGAATTAGTTACCATTAGTGCAGACCACTTTGCAAAGCTAATACCAATTACCCTTGTTGCTTCATATAGGTTGCCAGTGATAACAATACGAAGTATTGGAGCACAAGTGTTTAAGCGACGCATGAAATTAACTCACGGTAAAGTGAAAAGTCAAGCAGCTGACCTTTATTATCGGTGGGTATTTTGTTTTTTTAGTCATTCCAAGGACTAGTGCTCTATCTTCGATTTCGGTGGCAACGTGGTAGCTTGTCCTTGTGCGAGTCTCTACACACCTTGCAATAGGAGACGTGTCGTAACACGGCACAAGTACCTATTAAGTTACTTAGTGAAGCGATTGAAGAGGTTAATCGCATACATTCATTACATTGTTTGTATGCGATTAACCTTTTTTCTAAAGAGAGAACTAAAGAATCTGCAATAGGTTATAAAATCCCGTTTTAACCATACACTATGATGTTCTGAATCATATGATAAGAAGTAACTTGAGTCCTTACTTCCTCCATCCATAACTAGCTTTAATAATTAGACATCATAATACTAGATTATTGTTTTTGTTGCAGATATGACCTAGCAGTCCATGAAAATGATCCTGAGGGGATTATTATTCGGCTTGCCTACGAATTAAATTCCTCTCCTTGCTTAATTGCGAAGCTAATTCTAGAACAGCACCTGAAGTTAACATTAAATAAGTCGAACATATCGGAAACTGATTCAGGTCTCTCTCCTGAAGTCAATATTAGCTTAGATATGTCTCTCGATTCAGAATTGGAACGGAGGGACGGAGTTTCTGTTAGCAGTATGATGCGTGATACTACTCTCATACCGGATAGCCGACTTTCGTACGAGATTCTGTTGGTACGTATGCTAATCAGGAATGGTAGCTAAGAATTAACACCGACAAATGGCAACATTGTTTAAAGGTAACTTTACTGATTACAAGTATGATAAATTGGGTTAAAAAATTCAAAATACATTACAAAGCAAACTCCAACAGGCAACGAATAAAACATAAGGAACGCCTTATATCACGAACAGACAAGAGACAACACTATTCTACCATGCCTCACTTATGGCGTTGAGTTTGTTTTGTATTTTCTATTGTTTAAAAAAAAAAAAAAAAAAAAAGTATTTGTTTTGTAACTGCAAAGGCTTTCACGGCCGGAGTCAAATGAAGAACCAGTAGAATCCGGGCTGATGGGCCGTGGTCACTCGCTACGGAGCCACCGAGGTACAACCTTAGAAGTCTACGCAGCGCCATTGAAGATGTTGTCCGCAGATGTTGACGAATCGTTTTGAAGTTCACTTTCAATTCGACCACGGCCCATCAGCCCGGATTCTACTGGTTCTTCAGTATTTGTATTGTTTTGAACGCTAAGATATAAGAAAACATCCCATAGCTGCTATCATTAACTATCTTCCCCATTAATCCCTTGGACATTGCTTCATACCATTCGGCAAACCTATAGGTCCATAGTATGCGGTCGACCTATTGCTCATCGCAATACGTAGTACAACGTTTTATATGTTCTGCGTTTGGCAAAGTTCATATGCAGTCCTTCGTCCTTTTTATAGTCTTTTTATAATTCCTCAATATTGTTTATAAATGTTCAGAGCTATGGGATCCAGATTTTCCCAGAATTGGACTGAGAAACAATGATTAATATCGGTAAATTGACTCTTCCTTTATGGAAAAATTGTTATTACCCAGAATATCGGTTTAACTGTCTACACTTCTAATGTGCTTCAAAGCTAAAACGATATAAAACATTTGTAACTTTGACCTCGTCCCTGGCTAAATATTTAGTAGTAGTAGTAGTTGTGATTTGAAGTAGTGCATCGCACTAATGATTAATCCAGACACTACTGCTCTACGTCCTCTTCTTTTTTACATCCTCCACAATTTTCTTTCTGAAATCCTTCAAGTTTGCAGCATCTTTGATAGTTTTCTGCAGCAGATTAAACATTTGAAGGCCTTCATGAAAAATGCTCGTTCCACTGGTTCGTCTTCTATACTCGAGCGTAATGCAATCTCTATTTCTAGTTCCATAGTTGTGCACTTCACTAAAAGTCATTGTAAGGTCTATCATGTGCTTAGGCGGCCATTCCACATACGTACAACGTCAATGAAAATTATGAAATTGAAGGACATTTCAATTTTTCATTGATGGGGCCATTCCATATGTTTCTTCAAAACTTGACAATTTTCAATTGAAGCGTATGCGCCAAATGTTTGAAATTTGTTTGCATTTGTTTCATGAAATTGTTTTAGTTTTCTTCGTCGCCTTATTATTTAAACCTTATTATAATTTTTATACAGAAATGCTTTCTTTTTAGAGAAATCAATTAAAATAGTTGTACTTGTCATATCCCATGACGCCATTTTTTAATTTTAGATTGTTTGCTTCATTGTTTGTGATTTTACTCTATGATCAATTGATCATTGATCAATTTTAACATTGGCATAGAGTAAAATTGAAATGTCCTTCAATTTCATAATTTTCATTGACGTTGTACGTATATGGAATACCCGCCTAAGGCATTAACCCTGATATAATACTCCAGATAAACGACATGACATCGACGTACACATTTTCTTGGATGGTGAGCATGTCTAATTCCTCTATCATTTCAGCTACCCTCTTGTCGATAGGAACATTTAGTATTGACCTTAGTCCCCTGTTCAGGGTCACTTGTATTTCCACTAGAACAGAACTTTGTGCATAATACAGTAAGGTGCTGCAGTATTTTATGTGGGGTTTAATGAAGGCTTCATAGATTAATTTCTTCGTTCTTGTCGGCAATACATATTTAACTTTCCTCAAGATAAACATTTTCTGATTTAGTTTGGATATTAATTTGCGAAAATGTTCTTTAAAGTTTAATCTATTATCAATAGTGGTGCCAATATATCGAAACGAATCCACCACTTCTAATCTTTCACCATTCATTTGGATATTGAGATCATAATCACAGCCTTTCTTTGAGACCAACATTGCTTTAGATTTCTTCACATTGAGGCACAGTTTATTAGCTGCCAGCCAGTACGTCAACCGGATCAGCTCTTCATTTAAGATTTCCTCCAATTTCTCAACGGCTTTGCCAACCACATAGATCAGGGTATCATCCACGAAGAGGTGAACGTGGCATCGCTTCAGGCATATCAAAGCCAAATAACCAAAAATATATAGCCTATAATATTTTTTACCGTTTCAGTGCACGTTATGCGACACTAAGTACGGCAGTATTACTGAACTGGGAAACAGGTAATGTTTTATTATATAAATTTTATAACTTTGTAATATTTTGAACACATCATAATGAGAGTTAACTTTGTAAAATAACACATAAAAACATATAAAACATAAAAATATCGTCACGACCGGTTTCGACAGATTGTCGTAGGCAATGTTTTCTTTATTACTACTATTAGTTTTTAAATTATCTTTTGGTCACGTCTGTAGTCGTCACTTATCATGTTCAGGTTATCATTTAAAAGTATCAAGTTATTTATGCATTGCACGAGGCCTTTCCTAAATATACCCATAGTTTGAACTTCAGGTGGGGAGTGACATATCATTTATGGTAGAGAACTGGAGTTTCGTAACTTGACATAAAGGAAAATCTATTGGTACAAGTTAATGGCAATGGTGCAATATTTTTTAGGGCATTAGAGACAGCCTCACAGTAATCGAACAATTAGGATAAAGCGACCCGAAAAGTCGCCCCCTTCCCCTGACAATGGGCTCCGCCCTAATATGAACACAACAGGCAATGTAAGTTCAACCAACCTTTTGTTAAACAAAGGAAAATCTGTCTGTCTGGCCTTAGTCCATACTACATCCAACCCTGGGTAGCTTGCTTTCACCAGTAGGGAAAAAAACGTGTCTGCTGGGCATGTTTCTTCCCGCAACATCGCAAATAAGCAGTTGGAAAGGAAAAGGGAATCCTCGGCTGGCCTTTCTCCATGTGTTGACCAAATATACTGGGTTATGATTGTAGCGTACTTTTAAATAAATAAATAAGGACTTTTTATTGTTTCTATTACTAAGCTAAACTAGCGGAGTGAGGGCTATAAAGCCCACTCTTACACTCAACTAGGAAGGCCAGGCATCCCCTGCTTTACATGCCCTCCAAAGCATGGCCAGAAAATGTAGCCAGTGTGGGACTCGAACCAACAACCTTTCGGGTGATAGAGTCCGGACCACTACGCTACATGTCTTGACTTTGACTTTTAGAGAAAGTAGCAGCAAAAAGTAAGTTGTGTGTTTTTTTTACAGATTGGTTGGGGAGGAACATGAGCGTCGGTTGTTTCTGGAGGCCAAGGGGCTCGGGGTGACCTTCCAAGCAGAAAAGGATTTACGAGGTGGTGGCTTTGACAAAACGCCGGACTTGAGATTAGCAATACCCATAGTTGTGGAGGGATCTGTTGTAAATTGGATTGAGAGCAAAGCTCTATTTGGGGGTCCCGAG
Organism: Psococerastis gibbosa; assembly: GCA_963971405.1. Lineage (NCBI taxonomy): Eukaryota > Metazoa > Arthropoda > Insecta > Psocodea > Psocidae > Psococerastis > Psococerastis gibbosa. The sequence continues at coordinate 18,260,738 of OZ020484.1, forward strand.
GAACATGTGGACTACATCAGAGATCAGTATAATAGCTACTGGCTCAGGTAAAAATTATATTCATAATACTCTCCTTATTAACTTTCTATTCCTTTCTGTCACTCATGGTTAAATTTAAAATTCTTAGTACAGTTTTAAGGTATAATTATAAAATACACGACCGGTTTTGGCCATCGTCATGTGGAAGAAACTAAATAAAAAATAAAACACAAAAGTATACTTTTGTAGACGTATCTGTATTTTTTAATTATAACGTAAAACTTTACTAAGAATTTTAAATGTTTCCGTGAGTGAGGTAAAAACAACTTCTTGATGTTTCCAGTTTTCTAAATTCAGACGCATTCTTTTTAGATGTGGTAGCTTAAAATCTTGACAAGAACTGTCTTATCGGATATACCTAGGTTATACATGTGAGTTTCTGAACAGTATCTTGCTGTGATCAACCAACAACACCTACTACGCCTGCAACAACCTTCCCATGTCGTTATTAAATTGTTTCCGTATGAATTTTTGGCCATTGGCAAACTGGTATACGTTCTCGATGTCAACCTACACCGGCTACAAGCGATAATGGACGAGCTGAGACCAGATTACCATTAACGCAATGAAACAGGCGAGAGCATGACTTAACCAAGTACAGATACGAGTCTTCCCATGTCGTTACTGCTATTAAGTTCTGGTCAAGTTTAACTACGACCAATTAGATGTAGATGGTTGGAGTCACCCTAAAAGGAATTTAGCGTAATTTGCAGATTTTCAATTCCTTCATTCATTTCGTTAAATGTTCCTTGTCGGAATTAAATGGAGTGAAATTAAGAGGGAATGTTGAGGTCATTGGTGTCACTCAAAATTCCGATGCATTTTACTTTAGTTGCATAGTCAGTGATTTGCAGGGGTTGCGACAAAACCCTCAAGGAAATGCAGCAGCCAACGTTTTGTGGAGTTATTGAATTGATTGTAAAATCCAGCTTAGAAAGTTTAATTGCTTTATTTCTATGATATGGGGAAAACCGGTTGGCTTCACGTCAGCTCCGAAATCGACAAAAATCTTCTACACACTTACGATCCTCGCAGTCGCGATTTGCCGACGTCTTTTCCATTGTAACCGTAGAGGTAGCAAATGATTTCTTGACAATTTTGGAAGCAGGCGTGAAGCCGATCGCACAAAAGTGCATGATTTTCTCCTAGACACGCCAGATCATAGAAATCTTCAGAAGTAGACTCTATTTGTTTGCACCAACCATTCATTATGCCCTAACCCTCCAATGACGAAGACGTCGGCCAATCGCGACTGCTAGAATCGTCCATGTGTACTGGACCTAACAGCTAACTGTTTTACAGGTTTGGCCCGGGCATGGTGATTTATTGGTTTGGTTTCGAAGAGAGTGTGGATGATCCGATGGAGGAACGGTTCATTGTGCGTTGCAAGCTTCCGACCGAATTATACTTTTACCGTATCGATCGCAAGTTTGCAAGGTTAAACCCTTCTTCATAGACTACAAATCTCTGAACCACTCATCAGGTTTGTGTTTTTACTGATCTTGGCAGTGTACCAAATCCGAAGTATATACAGTATGTATTAATGTTTAATTGTAAATAATTGTTGACTGAACGTGGAAGTCGCCTGCAACAGCTTTGGGGGTAAACAAAAAATAACAAAAACTTAGAGTTTTAGAAAAACTTGTTATAACAACCCGAATTAGTAAAACCCAAATAATCGTTAAGAAATTAACTTTGTCTAAGAAACCCACTTGTGTTAGTATAAAACCCTGAGCGCTTTCGGAAAGAACTGCCATCTACAGAGGGAAACCCACTAGCACAGTTACACCTTATCTGCGATTTGAGACTTGCTCAACTCGAGGAGAAGATGCAAATGTGCAAACGCTCAGGGTTTTATACTAACACAAGTGGGTTTCTTAGACAAAGTTAATTCCTTAACGATTATTTGGGTTTTACTAATTCGGGTTGTTATAACAAGTTTTTCTAAAACTCTAAGTTTTTGTTATTTTTTGTTTATTAAAATGAAATACCACGAAGTCACGAGTAATCTAATTATTTAAGCTTTGGGGGTAACATTAACAGTTTTTCTAGGTGTTAAGAGTTTGAACTTCTGTAAGAATTGGCGTAAAAGCGGTAAAAGCAATTAGTTGACAACCAAACTGGATTGTGCCATTTTGTTTGAAGCTGGTAATTTTCTTGATTATGTTGCATATGGACCTGCAGCCTGATCGAGGCGATTATAATACCGGTATTTATTTAATCCCCTGGTAGTAAAAATGTAAACAAGATAATTTTCTAATGGAAAGTGCTATGCAAAATTTGTTTGTTTACAGTTATAATCTTAGGGTATTTATTCAACCCCGGTATTATAATCGCCTCGATCAGGCTGCTGGTCCACTCGGAATACCCGTGCAATTCTAAGAACTAAGGAAACGTGAAACCCATACAGTGTGTTTATATCTGTGTATTATTAATTTAGCTGATTATTTAATCATGATTAATTTGCTTACAGCGTATCTCATTGTTTCAGAAATCCAAAGACATTCTACATCAAACCATTATAGAAGTTGTGAAGTTTGTGAAAAATTAACGTGAATTGAAACATCGAATTGTGTTTAATGTGTACGTTATTGAACTAGTTTGTGTAGTGTTATTGATTGCTGATGGCACCACTTTTGCAATTCAGGTAAGTTTATTCCCTTTTAATACTATTACAATTCATGTGACTGTTTTCTGTACATAAAGTTATAAAAATAAGTTTACCTCGAGTAAATATAGAATAATTGGAAGGGCCTAAAATATGTGAGCAATGATCCAAAGCTTTGCACTCGACCAAAACCGGCCTCATGTAGACGTCACCTATCCAATAGGCCTTGAAAAAGAAATAAAGCTTGTTGTATAAAGGATGTGCAAGGTAGATATCGATACGAAATGGTTAGCAAGTGGCCCTCACAATAGCTCACTTTCTTCCCGATTGCCTAACCTACTCGGTCCAACGACCCTCCTTCCTACGAGCACCCTCCTCCCTCTCCGATGCGCTAGGAAACAAAAAAAAACAGCCACAAATAATATTATACTATTCCTAAAAGCCTCTTCTTCAAACACAAAAAAAAGCAACGGGTATCATGACGATGTTAACCAAAATCCTCCAGGCTACCTAAACGTGAAACTTCAGAAATCGTTTTTTACTTGGCATTATCTTGTCGGGCAGGCTGCGCTCTATTGTTCATTTTTTTAGTAAATTATATTGTATTCTTATTTTCAAAGTTTATATGGAATTACTAAATTCCCCAAAACTACAGAAAAGACTGGTACGGGTAGAATGATTCAGTCCGTATGTAACCAGGCTATGGTTGTAAATAAGTAATTACTTTCCGGTATTGCTCGTTCAACCCCACGAATGGAGTTACAGATAGGGTCTTCAAAGCTCCCTAACATGAAATCAATTTAGGGTTATCTGGGACCGTCTGTTTTAAATACCTTCCGAACCGATGTTTGATTCGAAAACAACCGGTATGAGAGATGAGGCAACTCCTACACTGCGCTGCATGCACTGACGTTAATTAACACATTCGAATTAAACGTTCGCTAAAGTAAGCCAACTGACCGGCTCTAAATTGACGGCGGAATGGCCACAACTAGGTGTCGCAAATCGGAAACAGCTAAAGCTTACTTGAAAATGTATCAGACTTTAAATTTGTACGGGCCTTATAGACATAAACTTTTATGCAATTAATTCCGCTTTAAATTGTCAAATTGAATCATGGCTGAGCTGAAAAACGTGAGTCTAGAGAGAGATTTGATATGTGGCGGAGAAGCACTGAAACGATGGGATAAAACTGCCTGGGGAGTAGTTGGAAATTAAATGTCGGAAGGAGGCTCCCGCCACTCACCCCTGGGAACATACAGATGGCTCTTCATTTCTGTGCTCGTAGATTATAATATTTTATACTGCATATCCGCTCTGATTTGTCTTACACTAATCATACTAATGCCGGGCTATGTATGTTATTACTAGGAATCAGTGGTGTAACTACAATTCGATGGCCCCGGTGCAAGATAAGGCATATGGGCCCCTAGAAAATAGTGATGGTAGAAATGGCCCCATAGATCAGCCAATTAGCCACTAGTAAATCATACAAATGCGCGCCAAGTCGCCAAAATTCAAATCCTGCATTAATTTTAGTTCTTTTTGTAAATTTTGTTGAGTTTAATTTTTAAATATTTTCATGACTTTTCAAGAAGTTACATACAGTACTGTAAGTATAGGGCCCCGGTGCACTGCAACGTTTCGCTCCATAGTACCAGACCAGAATATGTTGATGAATCACTATTGTTACATTGCACGTGAATTTTATATTTTAACATTTTGCTTCTTGGTGAGTAAACAGTTACTCTTATGAGTCTTTACTAAATGTACTATGTGGGGTAAATTTGGTGGGAAATTAGCTGACTTAGCGTCGGCAATTTTAACCGGTTTTAAAAATAGACCGGTCCACATGTGTAATGTTATTTTAGACTCTCCGTTTAGGCGCCCATTCCATTGACCGGCTAGGGCTATTTCCAAAAACAGTGACGTGGTAGCAGACATTCAAGACATAGGTTGCGTTTCCACCGATCTCGCATTGCAGAATGCAAATGACATTGACGGAAATTACAATTTTTCTTTTTATAGAAATCTATTAAAATGTTTGTACTTAACATATCCCATGACGCCATTTTGTTAATTGTAGTTTGTTTGTTTGTGATTTTACTGTATGATCATTGATAACATTTAACTATGGCATAGAGGAAAATAAAAATTTCCGTCAATTCTGCAATGCGAGGTCGGTGGAAACGCCACCTAAGTCTTGAATGTCTGCTACCACGTCACCGTTTTTGGAAATAGCCCTAGCCGGTCAATGGAATGGGCACCTTAAGTAATTCGTATTCATATCGCGGTTGCAAGTTTAGAGTTTAATGGGGGAAAAAAGGTGTGTAGTGTGTATTACAACATTTGTCTTTAAGCCTGATGCAATTACTGCTAAGGCGGTTATTCCACCGACGTCAATGGTAATTATTGACGTCGGTGGAATAGGCGCCTAAGCAATTTAGTTATTAGCGTTAGGTAGTAAAACTCTATGCTTCACTTGTGGCCAAATGTTTGAGATGAAGAGCGCTCCTCGCGGGCGAATGTGGCAATAATTCGCCCCATTTTATATAATGTTACTTACACTGGACAAATTATAATGTAAATCATTCAGACCATTCCGGCCGATATTAAATGAAATACTGTCTTCCTAGATTATAATTAATGTCTCCCTTGTATATTGTTTCTGAGTGTCCAATATAAAAATACTCGAATGCTACATTGCAATAAAATACAGACCTCGAGTGTTCCTTAGGCGCGGTTTCCACCGACCTCTAAGTGCAAAATACACATACGGTGACGTGGTAGCAGATATCATTAATAAAGGCGTGGTTTCCACCGACCTCTCATTGCAGAATGCAAATGACATTGACGGAAATTTTTGTTTTACTCTATGCCATAGTTAAAATTGATCCATGATCATAGAATAAAATCACAAACAAACAAACTAAAATTAAAAAATCGAGTCATGGGATATGTTAAGTACAAACATTTTAATAGATTTCTATAAAAAGGAAAATTCAAATTACCGTCAATGTCATTTGCATTCTGCAATGAGAGGTCAATGGAAACTCCGCCTAAGTCTTGAATGTCTGCTACCACGTCACCGTATGTGTATTCTGCACTGAGAGGTCGGTGGAAACCCCGCCTAAATGTAAAATTGTAAGTTACCCCTTTCCGATTTTATGTCGGGTCCACTTCAAATGTCAGAGAGCTTAAACGAAAGGTAAGGGATGAGATGAGAGAGAGATGCCGGGGGGTTGAAACCTGGGCTTTGACATTATCGACTGCGAAGGTCCAATTAGATACGTAATTTAATCAGCGGAAAAAACGCTTTAAGGACCAGGGGCGGGTTGCATTAAAGAGGGTTGCTAGAAATAGGGTGCTGAGACGGGCGAGGCGCCACATTTTGATTTTGAGCTTTCCTTTTTTACCATTGTTCAGCCTACAGTTTCTATCCTGTTATTTGCAAATTGTTTCCTTCTTATGGCGGCTATTCCACTGGCCAATTTGCTTCTGAAGTAAGGTACGCGTAATTAAACACTCGATATTAACATTTCCATCATCTATTTATTGTACACACACTCCTACTCCTCTCCTAACGGTCCTCAACACTCTCCTCTACAGTCTCCTCCCGTACCACGCAGGGCACCAACTTATATATCCATTCAGCACTAACCTACTTTGAGTTCATACACACTATATGCCACACCCATACTATACCACACTTCACTATTCGTCGTGCCGACGTGGTAGCAGACATCATTAATCAGTCTCTACCATATTATAACTTAATTTATAATCATTGATATACATGGATTGCTACCACGGCACCTAGCCCAGGCTGAACAAATGTCTTCACTTTTGGTCACGTAACAAAAAGGGTTATTATGGCAAGAAGTGGTTGACTCCATTGCGTTCAATGCGATTTAGACGTATTTCATTGCAAGATATGTCGAGAAACGGGGGAAAATATTACTTTTCACAAGTAAGTGTTCGCATGGTTTGGTCATTAGGTCGCCCCCCCCCCCCCCCCGAGAGAAATAGCATTATTCTAGTTAGAATGGACTTTTGAAGGAAATTAAGAGAAATTATTACTCAAGTAAGGGAAACGCGATATTTTTTGGGCCACCGCCCCCCCCCCCCCCCGAAAACTTTTTCTGAAACCGTCCCTGCCCCGAAATGAAATGGCTTGACACTAGATAGAATCGGAGAGGAAACATAAAAACCACTATGTAATACCCAATGAAATTTTTACCCCCCCCCCCCCCCCAAAAAAAAAATCCTGGCTACGGCCTTGATTGTCCTGTATAATTTTAATACTAATTATTATTATTATTATTGTTTCAACTTCAATGCATTTTTTAGTTAGTCAAGTTTAAAATTATTTTAGGAAGCTGATAATTCCAGCAGTCTAAGTAGGCCAAGTCCTGCAGAACCTCAGTTTTGATAGTGAATAAAAATAGCGAAACACTATAAGGCAAATTTACAGAGGAAAAAAGTGTTTTTATTTCCCATTTGGGCGAATTTCGTGGCTTTCTTGCAAATCACACGTACTGCAAATTATTAGGCTTATTGATATTGACATCCCTAAATCAACAGCATTGGCCTACTACACTGCAATATTTTTTCATCGATGATAGCTCACAGAATATTCACGTGTAAGCATAATAAGTAGGCTATGAGATTTAAAAATTCGAATGCCGGTGTTGGTGGATCAGGGACGGATCCACCTCATGGGGGGGGGGGGGGGGGGGGTAGCTGTTGGTCAAAATAGGAAAATCCTATATAGTATCGATTAAATCAGAGCGTTATAAAAATTAACTTATAAAATAGATTTACTGATTTTTTTTTTTGGGGGGGGGATATCCGCCCCCCTGTCTCCGTCCATGGGGTGGATCCAGGGGGGAACCTGCCGCCCTGTATCCGCCCATGGGGTCTAGCCAGAGTGACTACTTATTCTTTTTATATTCTGCTTATTCTAGTTGAAGTGTAGTCAAGGACAGGTGAAGGGGGGAGCTGCCCCCAAAATCGTATAAGCTAGCCTGTTGTAAGTTGCCTAACTTATTACGTTATAATGTAAAGGATACTGCATATGTTTATTATATTTTGAGCCAAATTACCCCCCCCCCCCCCCCAATGGGCTGGATCTACTCCTGGTATAGGTAGGAGCCTAAATTTATCAAGTTGAACACTTCAAATTTAGTCCCAATGCAATTAAATAGACGAACATGGTTAGATTGGACTAAATAGTTTGGCTATATTTTGTTAAATTGCTGCTTGACACAATTTTTCTTAGTACCATATTCCTAACTAAATATTAATAAATCTTCATAAATGCCGGTGTGTGACCATAGAATATTGTTCTATAATAAATAAAAAAATATTACAAAAACAGAAAATGTCAATTAATCGTATTAAAAAAATTATTGAAATACATCAAATTTACACGTAAGTGTGTATGGCATGGAACGCTTCTGCCATAATATCCAAGATATCAGGTTTTGTCCGTTGCCGACAGCCCTAGCGCTCCTGGTGTCTTTCCATAGTGTATATATATATATAGTTCAGTGTTTATAATAGATAAGTTAAGTATCTACTGTAGATAATCTACATAATAGTCTCCTTAAAATATGGCATAGACTTATCAATGATGTCTGCTACCACGTTGACACATCGATTAGTGAAGCAAATTTGTCGGTGGAATAGCCGCCTATGTAAAGCATACAATGTTGGTTTTATTGGTCAGTGGTATAAATCAATATTACATTGATTGATCTATATGAACATGAGCCATGGTAATGGCTGGACTTTATAAATTTATGATAGCAATACCATTTTTCTAAATTGGTTATTTCATTATTTCAGCTTCCTACTCAATATTTAGGTAGTAAAACGTGTAGCTCCCATCTCTCCATCTTGAAATTTCGTAATCAAAATTAAGGCGGCCATTCCACCGGCGATTTTACTTCATATTTTGATTTTGTGAATTTTGTCATTGACGTTTGTTATTTGTTTTAAGGAGACTGTAAGGTAGTAAGGTAGATACTTAACTTATCTATTATAAATTAAGTATCTACCTAACAGTCTCTTTAAAGCAAAAAACAAACGTCAATGACAAAATTCACAAAATCAAATATGAAGTAAAATCGCCGGTGGGGTGGCCGCCTTACATCCAGCAGCCCTACCGTGCCGTTTACAGATTACGATAAATAAACACCGGGAATATGACAGTCTGCCCTCCTCTGATAGGCGGGTCAATTCTCAATTATACCGCCCATGTTTAACTTATATGGAGGAGCACATCGCGTGTCAACTCGCCACTTTGCCGCTCACAAATATTGTGAACAAAACTCTAATATTATTTTTATTTCGCGTTGTTGCTGTAAAATAAAGACGAATAATGATTCAAAATTGAGTAAATAGTAAATTGTTAGTTTGTTATCTGTGAATTACCACCATTACTCTTAAGGTAAGATGACCGAGCCTTCTATACAATAATTTTTTTACCGTATTTTGCTTTTTTTTCTTCAAATATCTGGACCCAATAATCCAAGTTCTAAATGTTGAATGTTGTTCTTTGATCTTTTTTGCTTCTATAGAAGTCTGCTTCTTTACATTCCTACAATTTCTTACATGTTTAAACGTGAATAACCGCAATTTCAATTTTAGATTCTCATGAATAAAAAGGTGCCCTCTCTTTATAAGTTAAACATGAGTGTTGAATTGGCAATTGAAGTGCTCACTTCTAAGTTTTCTACAACAACAAAAGCTAGGTTGTAAAATAAGTAATTGCTTAGGCGGGGATTCCATCGACCGGCTAGGGCTAAATACAAAAACGGTGGCGTGGTAGCAGACATTCAAGACTTAGGCGGATTTCCACCGACCTTGCATTGCAGAATGCAAATGACATTGACGGAAATTACAATTTTTCTTTTTATAGAAATCTATTAAAATGTTTGTACTTAACATATCCCATGACGCCATGTTTTAATTTTAGTTTGTTTGTGATTTTACTGTATGATCATTGATAAATTTTAACTATGGCATAGAGGAAAACAAACATTTCCGTCAGTGTCATTTGCATTCTGCAATGCAAGGTCGGTGGAAACCCCGCCTAAGTCTTGAATGTCTGCTACCACGTCACCGTTTTTGTATTTAGCCCTAGCCGGTCGGTGGAATCCGCGCCTTATCAGTGGACGCCTACGGACGGTGACGGGGGGAATTGAAGAATTACTGAAAGTTACCGCATTTCTTATAGTCAGGGGTCTACACCAACCGAGCGCTATGCTTGGTCTCCTGGTACTTTACTTTTATTTTAACACTAATAATAAATTTAAATCATGCAATTAATTCGAGATAAAAATAAATGTAGCTGCTATATTCAGATTCAGAAGTTGTAACTTTCGAATGTCGCCTGTCGGTAGTACCCAAACTTACCCGTGGCCCGTGGGTAGCATTTAACCGCTGGATCGATTACTCATACTTGGTGAGAACCGCCCTAAATGTTGTAAATGTCAAGACACTACAAATCTATACATGTATGGTTAGTGCTGATAGTCATCCAATAAATTTCACACATACACTGTATAGTTAAATTAATCAAAATGGAGAAGATGTACTTGCATTAAAGCCATACTACTAGTTCCCCCCCCCCCCCATTCTCCAAACTGATGTAAAAACCCGTAGAGTCAGAGCCAGAGGGTAAAGGCGCGGCCTTAATAAATTTCCAGATAGAAAAGCGGTAGTATTGGTGGAAGTTAGGTCTTTTCGGAAGAAAATATGGAAGGTTAAAATCGAAAATCGGACATGACGAGGCCGCGGGCGAGCGGCTACAAGTAGACGAGAGAAATTCCATGTGCAGGGGCAGGGAGGAGGGGGGGGGGATCACCCCCACGTTTCACTGCCTTCATCTATTTATTGCGCGTCGCTGGATGTTCTTCAGAACAGCTCTGAAGCCTTATTTAACGCTTTGTGAGATTGTCAGCTGTACAGTTAGAGCAATGTTCTAGTCAGACCTATTTTTTGTACACTATTATATCCACATTTATGGGCTGAGACGTGATATGGTTGTAGAATTGCAGAGAGGGGGGGGGCTGTTTCCACCAACAATACTTTGGGTTTGGGCAGGTTGTTGGCCTGCTCGCTATGACCGATCTATCTGATATACTTTTCTTCTTTTCTGGAAGACGCATTGTATCATTTGTATCCGATGCAGAGCTAAAACTATCTCTATGATCAGGGGACAACAGGAACCCTGCCAGTGGCTCTCTCAAAAAGACTTTATTTATAAAACTCAGTGTATGTACAGGTGTGCATATGTTTACTTGAGTATATTCAACCATAACTCACTGTAGTCGTCATCATGTATTAGGATTTCGAAATTCGTAAAAATTAAACGAAATCTAGACTGATTAAAAAAAGCGGTCCCGTGAGTGATGCCCTGTCCCTTTACATGACTATTTTTTTTTTTAAGAAACCAGACTATCTTGTAACGCATTAAACCATGCCTGGTGAAATGGAACATTGAAGCAAATCGAAATTAATATTCTTAATAGGTAACTTTGCATTTGCTTGAACATTTCCGTATTGGAAACAAGTGTAGTCTGCAATTGACGTCATCTGTCACTATAAAATTCAAATGGCACTGGGAAGACAGTTCATTGGACGCAATAAAGCATAATATAATTCGGCATTCGTTGTGTTATGGTATTTTCTATATACAATACATTTCATCATCTTGATGTGCGATTACGTCTGAATTATGCCGCTGACTTTCTATTCAACATTAACAGCACTACATGTATTTTCGGGCCATGTTCCAAGTTGAGCGTAACAGAGGACTTACTTAGTAACTTATAGCTTTATTTTCGATTCCGAGATTCCAATGTTTTAAGGTCCCAGGAACCCAAAAAAGTGGTTTTTACGAAATGTCTGTCTGTCACTCTATATGTCTGTCTGTCTGTTCATCGATTTCCGGGCAAACTATTCAGCCGATTTTGATGACATTTTGCATGTAGGTTCACAAAAATCATACCTCGAGACAATTTATTTTTATTTTCGGCTAACTCAATTTGGGGGGGGGGCTTTATTCTCAAAAAACTCCAAAAAAACGTATAAAAAATTATTTCTCAAAACGGCTCAAACGACTTCTTTTAAATTCACATGTATTGTAGTCTTTATTAATGTTAACAAAATGTGGGGGGTCGCTTGCCCCTTGATAGTTTGCTTCTGGGGGTTAAAAAAATAAATATAACTCAATTTTCATGAAAAATGACTAAAAAATCATTTTTCTGCGGAACCTTTCGATGATTTCTATACCTTCAGGTATGTTTTAGGTGTTCAATAGGGTAACAAAAACGAACAGGTTGCATTCCAAAAAAAATATTTGCTTCTGTGCAAAAAAATTATTTTTTGAGAAATTATGGAAAATTCACGCTCCAATACATTACGTGCCATGTGCCATTGTTACTACTATTACAATGTATTGATCTGTTCGTTCCAGAATATGCAATTGAGTTTTAAGGGGTTTTTAATATATTGAGGTGGACCCCCCCCCCCTCGAGAGATCTGATATTTAACTATAGGGAAATTATTTCCTATGAAATTACGCATGTCTATATCTACTAATTTATAAATTTGAAAACATGTTCGAGTAAACTCGGACCGGTTCTTTATTAAAGGAACAGTATTTACAGTTATATACAGTTTTTTTATTCTTGCCCCCCAACCCTCCCTCTCTCAATTCTGGATGGATGAATAAACCCATAAACTGCTTGAAATGGGACAAAAATAGAACAATACAAGTTAAAATAGTTAATGCATATGCGAAACCATGAGCCGGAATGATTGCTTCAATATTGCAAAATTGAGGAATCAGAAGGCTGAAATGTACCTCGAGAGCCTCCATAAAACTCTCGTAAAATACGCCATAAACGCTCTCCCAGTTTGCCGTTCCGAGCTAGTTTTGAATTTCATTTTCTATTTTTGAGATTTTTAGTTGGAGAAAATTCATATCGCATTATTCCTCACCCTTTCCAGTCTCGACCTCTTTTCCTTTCTACTGTATATGTAACTCGTTCGGATAATGTTCGTTTCCCTTTTATTCCATTACATAATGATTTAATTATGTGTGTTTAATTGAGTAATCTCAATTCACCTGCTAGATATCTTGCAGCTTAAAGCTTCAGGATTTCATTGTGAACTTTCTGGATTCTGGCGTAAAATAATAATGTGAAAATTGAGAATCTATCAGCTATCGCTATCAGGGACACCATATACGCAGCAACCGGTGGTCCTCGAGATGGTAGACAAGAAATGTACAGAAAATTATTTTTTTCATACAGTAAATTCAAAATTTTTTGGAATAATTTAACTGTAGTTAAATTTATTACTACTGTTCGCCCAGCCATTGAATATTATTACCACGACAGTATTATTATATTATAGTTAACTAAAGACTTTTTAATGATGACACACATTATTATATTTATTGTCTATTTTGTAAGAGTATAACATCTCAGTTTCGATTTCTTCTTAGTCCGTCTACGGCCTTGCATTCAATAATTTATATTCTGAAAGGATGAGTTGGGAGCAGTAGCAGTAGGCATAGGTTAGAAGCTTTACTGAAAAACTTGGTTGGTGCATTTGAATTTAACAAAATTATTTTGCTTGAACGTTGAGAACAAACCCACATTTTTATTATACCTTTGTCTATTGCAATGGAAAATTGAACGATGAGAAATCAGCAACGTTTCTAATGAAATTCAGTTTAGCATTATTGGCAATGTTGATTGAATTAAGAGGTAGCCGAGACCAATCACTCATCTAATACCCCAATCGCCGAGCCGTACCTTGTACATTCTCGAAATACCTGATTGCTGGTCGAGATGTGTCTGCCCCTCGATTTCAGGTCATCCTCATCCATTTCGTGGTTTCTTTTGTTTCGTGATTAATTGAGAATTGATCATCGAGCACTACATCCATCTCTCGATGTTGCTGACCCTATTCTTGGTCGTCCAATGATGTTCTACTTATGATTGGTCTATATGCTGTCTAAAAAAAGATTTGAGTCGTGCTTGTTGTCATAATTTATATAGATGATTTGATTTTAAAAACATTATTACCGGCAGGTATTATGCTTAAAATACTTAATTTCGAAGAGACAATTAAGCTTAGTGCAACAAGCTGCATTTATGGGAGAATGGATTTCAATCCTAATTTTTAACACTTGCCAATATTGTAGAATATTTTCGAGCTTTTTTTTGCCATAAATGCAACATATGTAGACATCCTGTTAGTACCTCCTCAATCCTTAGTTCATCACATCATGCAAATGACAAAGCAGGACATATTTTTTGTTGTTGTTAGATATAGAATGAACAATGGCACACGTTATTAAATTCACATAATATTGATATTATTTGAGGGATTTTGATTGTCTAGTACACGGCCCAATGTGCGGTGTGTAAGCCAATAAAGCTACGTTGAATTTGGAGACCAGAATATTCAAAATTAACAGCAGTGACAGAGTTTAGAGGTTTTAATATTGATGAGACAATGCGTGGCATGTCACGGTGAAATGTTGTCGTGTTTTGTTGGTACTGATAGCATCACCCCTCGTCTCCAGCTATTCGATTAACATAAACGAAAAATTAGCGGCTGGTACATTATGTGGCCCATGATTTAACCCCGCCACAGTCAAACTGGCTAAACCCTCTCGCTCTCCGGGAGGAAAAATTTAAACTTGATCCAATTAAGTTAGTTATGTTAATTAATCAATTTGTTTAATTTCGTGTCCTAGACTAAAACTTGGTTGATTGCGTTAGACTGCTTTATACTGTAACCTCAGCAGGTGGCAACCACAACTCGATTTCAGATGAAAGCAAATTTGCTGAAAAAATTTAATTATACGACCCTCCTAAATGCAATCCTTCCTGTTTTAACCTCTGTTAAATGTAGACCTCGTCAGTCGTCATAGAGTTTAGCACAGTTAGAACTAATATTACTGCTACCCTGCGTATTTTTTCACATTTTAAATTGCTTTCAACCCTTGTGAAACGCATGTGTCCCGTTGTCAGTTTGAAAACCCCCTATGTGTATCATTTATCCCGAGATAGCGTAAACGGATTATTTAAGCTGCTCATGGAACCACCGTGTCTTATAGCGCAAGGGCTTTAGTTTAAAAAAAAAAGTGCCCCGAACTAATTAAAGTAAATCTGAAACTTTGCAAACGGAAAAGTTTTATTTGATGTCCTAAACGGCATGCAGAAAGTCCCCAACTTTCGGCTGAGTGGGATTTCCGGGATCCCTGAAAATTAGTCCTACTAATTTCCAAATTACATATATTAAATTAATGTAGCCTAGTACTATACGTACAATTTAATGCAGCTAGCGTTTTCAGAAACGACATTCCTCGTGTATTAACTTCCAGTGGTCCAGGAAATGAACAAAGCGCGAGAAATTAAAAAACAAAATCTGGGATTTACAGGGGGGGGGGGGTGACCCATGCATGTGCCACAAAGAGGAAAATTAAATTGTGGCTAGATTGCTTAAACTAAACTAAACAGTGTTCAATACCTTCTTGGACACTTTAGTTACATTCATTCTTTCGACATGACCCAGCCATCTGAGCCCTGCTTTTATTTTTTATAAATAAATAAATAAGGTCTTTTTATTGTTTCTATTACTAAGCCAACCTAGCGGAGTTAAGGCTATAAATATAATGGATGGCCATCGCAGTTCCATCGACGTTTCTGACCGCTCCTAAGATTTTTTCACATGACCTATGACAATAGCAAAACTATTAAATAAAAATGCAACGTGCAAAAATATAGCCTATTATGGATCGAAAGTGATAAGCAGTAGTGTAATCAAAACGAGAACAGAAAAGAATTGTCATTGTTTTACTGCTGTTACGCAAATACATTCCCTCAGTACCACGGGCACTATGTGCATTTGTGGCCATTATATCTATCACAAATTTTAATATGATACAATCCGCAGATGCAGGCGATTTTGTAACCGCACCGTGTGTTGACGATTCGATGAGCTGGAACCCCGCACATTTTCGGGCTTCCTATTGGAAACTCCCTCGCTGACCACTTTTGGAATAGGTTTAATTTTTGATAGGGGATGTAATTCCCATAGCTTTTCCGTTGAATTCTGCAATGGTTTGAAAATTGTCCGCTATCGAATATTTCATAACTTGTCTTCGTTGAACGAGTTATTACAGATTGCGAGTTCAACTCCCAAAACAATTTTGTGCCTTTTTCTGAGTTGCTAATTTGGAAAAGTTGTGTATTGGTTTAAAAAGCACCATTACAGTATACAGATTCTACTACTCCGACTTTTACCCGAAAGGTTGTTGGTTCGAGTCCCACACTTGCTACATTTTCTGCCCATGCTTCGGAGGGCATGAAAAGCAGGCGGTCCCGGGCTTTCCTAGTTGAGTGTAAGAGAGGGCCTTATAGCCCTAACTCAGCTAGGTTGGCTTAGTAATAGAACAAAAGGTTATTTTTTTTGTATATTTATTTTACTGCATTTACTGCACGCATGAGTACTATACTATACAATATGTAAGTATATAATATGGCTTGTGGAGTCTTAATGTTAGGGTGTACATTAAGTGCATATGCCTACACACTTTCTACACCTACTGTATCCTTTTCCAAATTTAAATATCATCTGTTACGGCACAAATTTGTTAGCTATAAAACTAATATTTATTACATTTCGCAATTCCATGATCATACCGTGTATTCACGATAGCGACTACATTCGTGTATACATATGTACTACAATAATTCATAGCAGAGCAGTACTACTATAACGAGATTAAAACTGAAATTGGATTAGATTTGAGCAATGAATGTGATTAATGTGGCCCCATTCGTCTCCCCCTTACTGTGCAGTTTAAATGTTAAAAATTATTGTTGCAGAAGCTGCTCTTTACACAGACAAATACCCCTCTCTAATAAAATTTAGAGCTGAATTTAAAAGTAATACCTGTTAGGATGATGTTGCATTGTACTTTCAGACCGTTAGTGACATACTGTATGTATGTATGTGTAGTAATGTATTGTACTATTTCGCCTCATTAGAAAGGGAGTCTGACTGGATAGGTAAAACCTTCCCTCGTTAAAAATCAAAAGATTGTATAGTCGACGTATTTAAACAAGAATTACGACCAGTACCCTGTCACTTGTGCGCTTAGAGGGTTGCAGCGCGAATCCCCACTGTCAATCACTTTGTATAATTTTATATTTTATTGATTCATTTATATTATATTATACATTATATTTTGTTCTGAAAATGCATTGCTGCAAGAACTGAAATATTTTTGCAATTTTGCACTGGTAGAGAATGCAAGCTTGCTGCCTACAGGATAATTTAAAAAAAAATGGGAAAGTGCTTTTCAAAATTGTTTTGTTTACATTTTTAACCCCAAGAATAAGTTAATACTAAACGGCATAGAAGGCCCGCTACTGAGAGTAGGTAGTTTAAGACCCAATCGTACTCCCCCCCCCCCCCCCATCTCCCCCGGGACACCAGCGCCACTCTTTTCTCAGTAAATATTCACTGGGAAGGGGGTCCTATTGGGCCTTCAGGATATGATGGAAATTATTTTGGGAACGTGACTTACGCCTGTTAGAAGGTCGACTTCAATATGGTGGAGTATAGGAAACAGCAGTGAAAACCAACTTTGGTGTAATAGCCTGAAATTTTGCACAATTGGTACTTTTAACTAGCACGTAGTGTGTAAGCTTAGGTCGCTCTCTTAAACCTCCCCCTCCCCCTTCAACAATCCGCGCCCTTTATAGCTAAATCTTCATATAAAATGGGCCGCAGGGCCAGGCTGAAGGTTTGTAAAATGTTTCACTGTTTCCGGTCGCGCTGCCCAACCGAAAATGCTTTGACTTCCGCCCATCCCCTTCCCTTTGCAGCCACGTGCAAGTCTCCCCCGGTTTTCTCGGTATCCGCACGGCTCTTTAATAGATGCCGCCCCCTCCAAGCATTTTCCCTGTTGTGTTTTAACAAGTTTCTCGTTGGTTGGTGAGGGCCAATGCGATGATATAGAATAAAATATGGATTGACGAAGCCATGTTTATCTTATGAGGCAATATATGATAAACTCAGATGTTGCATTTGTTTAAACATTCGCGTCGATATTTAATTGGATTTTTTACCTGGCAATACGACGGGAAAACTTCTGACCTGTAATCGATTCAGCAGATGAAATTCTGTAAAGGTTCATTGCCTAAATAAATTTCATTATCCACTACTAGTCTTTACATATGCAGAAGACTATTTTCAATTATGTATTTGTTTTCACAGCTTGAGAGCATACTTTCAATCTGTCGATTTGCCTTCCTGACTATTGCTTGGTACAGGAAACTCTTTAGTTAAACTAGATTTCATAAAATAATAAACACTATTAAATTATAAGTTAACTTGTTTCTGTGGTGACACTGGGTTTTACAATAAATAGTTCATTCATAATCAAAATACACAACCTTAGAGTTTTAGAAAAACTTGTTATAGCTATAACCCGAATGCAAATGTGCATCTTCTCCTCGAGTGGAGCAAGTCTCAAATCGCAGATACGGTGTAACTGTGCTAGAGGGTTTCTCTCCTTAGATGGCAGTTCTTGCCGAAAGCGCTCAGGGTTTTATACTAACTGAAGTGGGTTTCGTAGACAAAGTTAATTTTTTTAACGATTATTTAGGTTTTACTAATTCGGGTTTTCTAAAACTCTAAGTTTTTGTTTTTTGTTGATTACAATGAAATTCCACGAAGTAACGAGTAATATAATTTTTTCTAGTTCATTCATGATGTAGTGTTACCACCGAAACGGGTTAATTCCATAATTTATTGCTTTCCAATTTATACGTAGTATAAGGAAAGCTTTGTGATGGTCGAAATTTCCGAGTTCGAGATTTCAACGGAATTACACGTTTTGAGGTCCCAGGAACCCAAAAAAGTGGTTTTTTACGAAATGTCTGCCTGTCGCTCGGTCTGTCTGTCTGTATGTATGTCCGTCTGTCTGTTCACCATGCACAGTCGCTCTGTCAGTCTGTCTGTCTGTTCATCGATTTCCGGGCAAACTACTCGGCCGATTTTGATGAAATTTTGCATGTAGGTTCACAAAACTCATTCCTCGAGACAATTTTTTTTAATTTTGGGCTAACTCAATTTGGGGGGGGGGGGGTTTTGTTCTCAAAAAACGTCCAAAAAAATTATTTCGCAAAAACGGCTCCACGATTTCTTTTAAATTCACATATTCTGTAGTCGTTATTAATGTTAACAAGATGCGGTGGGTCGCTTGCCCCTTCATAGTTTGCTTCTGGGGGTAAAAAAATAAAAATAACTAAATTTTAATGAAAAATGACAAAAAAATATTTTTTCTGCGAAACCTTTCTATCGATGATTTCTACCTTCAGGCATGTTTTAGGTGTTAAATTGAGGAACGAAACCGGACAGGTTGCTTTCCCAAAAAACTATTTGGTTTGTGGAAAAAAAATGTTTTTGAAGAAATGATAATGAAAATTCACGCTCAAATGCGCATTGCGTGCCCTGCCATTATTGCTGTGTGGTTATGTAATGTCTGACCTATCTAGAATTTACTTCACCTCCAGTGACGTCAGGTGAACAACCCCCCCGAGATATCCGAAATTTTACTATAGGAAAATAATTTACCATGAAGGTACTCATTTTCTCTATCTACTAATTGATAAATTGGAAAGCATGTTCGAGTAAACTCGGACCGGTTCTTATTATGTTACTATAATCTCGTGAATTCGATAGTCGTATTGTCTTTTAATTTTATTTATTGTCCAATAAAAAAACACATGACCTCAAATCATGGATTTGTATTTATCATTTGCATGATAATATAAGGTGAAGTAGATAAATTTCTTCACCTTATCGGGATTCGAACCGGAAAGCCAAGACAGGTACTTTAGATGATTGGACTGTGTAATCGGAAATAACTGAAAGTGTCGAAGGAAATGTCGCTCAGAAAACGCCCTTTCCTTGTCACTAGAGTTGCCGACCTCATCCAAAAGGTCCCCTAGCTTTGGCTTGGCTTCCTTCATTTGCTACAGCTACACATTGCCAGTAATTAGGTATATCCAGGATATTAGCTTCATTTTTGTAACTTTCTGTATTAAATTTTATAATAATTATAGTTTATACGGGTTATTTACAGTCACTCCAACGCTCCATTTCTTATTGTGCCGGGTGCTTTTTTTTTTTTGGCCTCGCATTAGGCTACCTTAACTCACATTAGAGCCTACAGCGTGATGCCCGAGTCCAACTCCGACCCCTATTTCAAAGGCCATCACCACCACAATTCGGTGAGTTCCGTATAGTACTTACGAAAATCTAGAATTTTGTTTTTGGATTTTAGCAAAATAAGTAATGACGATGAAAAATAATGCAACTGACTCCCTCCCTGCAATTAATCTTTGGGCGTGCCGTACCGATAGTCACTGTGACGTCAGGTGGTTTTAAAATTAGACTAAAATGGAATAGACTGTAAAACCTTGCAAACTTCTTAGTCCCTGTATTAGACATTAGACGTTCTCTTATAGTGGCTCCCAGGGGCCACAATCGTTAGAAAAGTCTTGGCAAACTTTCCTACGGTAAGCGTTTCACTTGTAAACTTGCCAGTCAACCTCAACGGTTGATTTTCCTGGGGTTTGTTTTGGTTTTCAAAATGACTGACATGCTTGATATGTGAGTTTGCCAAAGATTTTCCAATGATGGTGGGAGCCACCCTGTTCTTGTACAATTAGTCCTATTATTATTTGAAGAGTTTTGGTAGTTTGGTCCATTAAACCTTGCCCTGCCAACGACCTCGTCGATTTTCGGAATTTATTGGTATTGTTTCCGAATGAAGTCCTAGCCATTGGCAAACGGGTTCACTCCTCGATGTCAACCCACACCCTTAATGCAAGAAACAGAATTTTATGAACCAATTCCCTCCATATAGAATTCGGACGATAATCCGTCATGTTTGAGGGATTTTTTTCGTAAGCCTTACAGTAGGATTATCAGCACCCTTACAAGAGAACACACCCTTGTTACAAATGTTACAAATCGGTTAGATAAATATGAAAAGTAAAAAATAATGGGAAAGTCTCCCTGGCTGAATTGTTTTGATTGGAAATCGATGACCGCCCTGACTCATCCCTGGCAGGCTATATGGGCAATGCGTATAGCTCGGGGCGTTGTTATTGCCCATTTCATTTATGAACTTTCATAGCCCCTTTTCCCCAAACGCAATAAGTGCTTGGGTTATTAATCCGCAAGCATAAAGGCGGTTATTAGTTGTGTTATCGCCCACAAAAATGCCATTTTCCTTCATGAGCTGTTAATTATTGCACTACACTTGTATCTTTTCATTCGTTAATCTTTTTAATACAAGCTTCAAAATTTTACTCTTCTTCTACGTGAGTGGTGAGATGAGCAGTTGAAATTATGTCTGGGCGTCTTCTTAATATTTGAAGTGAAAATTTTAATGGGAGGGCAATGGCAAGCGTAAAAACAGCCCATATCCTGTTTATCGGGAGCCCACTTGCGTTGTCCGCTAGGTGTCTAGCTTGCGGAAGACAACTCATCAGTGTCAGAGGGGATGGCTTAGTGTTGCGGTTGTACGCTAGGTGTCTCGTTGTCCGTGGTTGCTATTCAAAGGTGATTGACGAATAATTAAAATGTTTCCCTGTAATTGAAACGTTTCCCTTCCATTGTGTGTGTTTTTAACGTCTTTTTTCATTTTTATAGCAACTGGACTATGCTGGTGGTATAATAAAGCCAATTAATGATTTCCAACGTATAGTATATGCAGATTATTCTTTTTATAGTTGTGTGACTGAACTGGCGGTGATAATGGCGCTCGTTGTCTCGCTGCTGGAATTCGTATGTCCTGCTGGAGTGCCGTAATTAATGGATCCTCCGCCGCCATCAATCATTTGTTGACGGTGTGCGGGTGAGTGACGCAAAATGGAGGACACTATCACACTTTGCGCTACTCATTCGTTTTTACAGCCAGCATACGGCAAACGGAAAATTTAATTCGGTGATTACTTCTCTGTTCCCAACATTATCTTGTATATTAGGGAGAGGCGGCATGACTCATGCGAAGCTATCGTATCTATCTATGAATTTGAGTGGAGCCAATGGAGAACTATACACCAATCAACATCAGCCTCTTGGAAAAAAATAAAACTTTCTGCTGAATTTTTTTGTCAAAACTTATTTTAATTGAACCTTAGGCCTAATTATGATATTATGACGTCTAATTAGACCAAGAGACCGAGCATAAAGTTCGGCTGGTGTAGTGAAAATAAGTTTAGGCTATAAATAAAATCGCTCTTCTCAATTAATCTGCAGCTGATTTTCGTAAGGGTCTGCGCTATGATTTCTATAATCATTTCTGTTTAATATGGGTGAAAATGGGGTATAAATCGTTGCAGGATAAGTGAAAATAAAATCTACGGCGTTAGAAGAGTAAAATTAATATTTTTTACAACGTAGTAAAATTGAAAGTAACAATGTTCAGTGTGTATAACGAGGTCTGCCGTTAAAGTATAGAAAAAAGTTCATAATAGATGCATGAAATGGCTTTCATGAAAATTCATACCCATCTGATGCTAAACTACTCAGACAATCAAATGCCCTAACACTCTGAAAATTCCAACCGTATATTCCATATTATACGATAAGGCTGAATGTTCAAAATGTTTTGTAAACAAGAAATTTTGCTGATTTTTTGACGAAAATAATTCATTGCTCATTCCACAGACAAAGTGAACAGATAAAAAGCTCATAACAAATCCAAGTTATCGCAGGAAGTTTATATTTTCTGAACTGAAATACTATTACCTTAAAAAAATTGGATAAAGAGCCTTAAACCCATTTTGTAGCACAGTTGTAAATCTGTAAGGGAAATAGACAGCTTTCAGAGAAAGCTCGTATTTTTTAAGATTTTTTCATCTGTTCCCTTTTATGTCTTTGTGGCTATGGAACGAACAATTAATTAATTTCGTCCAAAAAGTACGATAATTTCTTGTTTACAAAACATTTTGAACACTCAGCCATAAGCTTATGAAAAACTACATATTACATGTTTAAAATTGTTAGGAAAATGTAGTGTCATTATGGTAATGAGTATTGTTGTGTTATATTTACGTATAGTTGCTTTCCTCAAAAAATTTACATTACGTTCTTCTAAATCTCGCTGTATTTGCTAACGTGGGTATTATAAAATCAACAACGTATGTAAATTGACTAGCGCATTAAAACGACGAGGCGTGCGGGCCTCTTCACACATCGCATTCGTCACCCATCAATACTAAAATGCCCCGGGTTGGAGACTTGGAGCCCATGTTCCTCTTCTAAATATTTTGAAAGACAACAAGTGGCTGAAAGGAAATGCATTACCACGACCGGGACGGGGCAAATAAGTGACCTATTGATGGTATTTGTTTAAACACGCTAAACCTATGGCCTATGTTATCTCTAGCCTGGCTGTCTGCACAGCCACTTGTTGTTTTAGACTTGAAAACTCATTAGACCCTCTCATCTATTCTAATGGACGGCAAAGATGCTAAACGCAGATGTTGTTGGGACTCATGATGGTATAAATTAGCTACCGACGATTGATATTGTGTGAGAGTGAAGCGGCGACTTTCTGTGTCTGCTGATCACTCTGAGTCTGATCGCTTTAGCAGTGGATACCGACTGACTGAATATATTGTGTGTTCCAACTTCCAACGCCTGCTTTCAGCATTTCTGCTTTAAGCAAACCTGTCACTTGTCAGCCTGGCGGGGGAGGGAGTCTGTTTATTAACTTGAGGCACCCTAGTGACAGACTATGGGGAGTTAACTGCCAGGGTGGACTTCCTGATTATAGTGGGTTCCGAACCATTTGGGGAACGTGGCAAAGTCACATGATTAATTCGGAATTAAGGACTCGACATGCAATGCTTAAACCGACTGATGTAGTCTCAGCGCGTTGCCATGTCTCACCATGTTCCCCTGCCAACGCTGTGCACACTGTCAAGTTTGCTGTAGCTTGGAACAGGCTTCGTTCTGGTGGATTCAACATGGTATGGCCGTTGGCAACTGACTGAATGTAACATTGTATATGCATTTATGCATATATGCAGCAATGGTGTTATACTATTTAACAAAGGGTTAGTTGGACTTACATTGCCTGCTGTGTAAGTCCAACTAACCATTTTTTAAATTGTATATGCAGTTAATTTACTAGTATATAAACTCTTTGCCGCACGTATGGAGCCTTCTATTTAAAATTTTAAAATGCCGGTATCCTGTATCTAAATCATGGGAGCTAGCAACTAATTTCAAACTTGTATCATGAGCCCCCTGGACAAAGAGGTTGCCCAGGGACCGTCTAAAACGGTTCGCCTACTAATCCCGTTTCTTTAAAGTAATAGCCAACTGCCAAATTGTATTTCAAATTAGAAGATAAAACTTTACTGCCAAATATTTTATTTTTTGTGACTTTTTTAGCTGTAGAAAGAGGAATTGATTAATTTTGTCAAATCGACTTGATCATTCGTTGTTTGAAATCTCCGCCTTAATTGTTACATCATTTCCAATTTCATTTCTTTATTTCATGAGATCCATAATCGTGGTACCTCCCTGTTAACACTGTAAATCTAGCCATATGTATGATGCCCTGCCATCATGTATCTCCATGTTGAACATAGAAACTACGAACTCATAATTATATTGGTCTGTCCAAGTTTGACATGACTCACATTCACAATGAGATATGAATTAAAAATATATCCGACAACATGGGGTACGGTATTTAAGCCCTGAGCGCAATTATATAGGTTTTTTCCTATACCTTATGAAATGCTCTGCGTGTTATTATTAGGACTCAAGTTTGACTCATCCGAAAACTGGGGCATTCGGGTCACACTGGCAAGTAAAGCAAACAAACCTTGGCAATTCATATGAGTAGTCTTAAATACCAATAGTCGTAAAAAGTCGTTGACACGACGACAATAAACCTAAATCAGAAGCTTTAACGCTGCAACATTTATAAAATTTCTTGTCTGATTTAAAGGCAGTTTCCCATGAGTTGCAACGTTCTATGGGGCAGTAAACATAACATCCAACTGAAATCTCATCACACTCCATTAAAAACACATGCCACTCAATCATGCTACGTTAATCTTCTCCCGTTAGAGTTGAGTAATCCTTGGGGGTTATTCTCCATGATGGCCAATGCAGATGGCTGCCGTGGAGGAGACGTCGTGTAGCAAATGGGGCGCTTTCATTATTACTACAGATGACCCATGAGTTTTCAATCTCATTAGGTGCGGCTATGTTCAATGTTCCTGCCTCCTAGGTAACCTATAGGCCTATTATTATTGTTATTATTAGCTTGGGGATGCGGGATGGTATTATTATGTAAGTTATTGTACTTTGTATATATTTATATATATATATGCTCCTAGTCCAGGGAATACTGGGCAAGGAAAAGAAAGAAGAAGAAAGAATTATTATTATTATTATATGGCAGACGCCTTAATGAATCAATTTTGCAAGAGATATTTAATAAATTGCCATTTAAACTAAAAAAAAATTGAACAAAATAGGGAAAATAATAAAAAGAAATAAAATATACTTAATTTCAAATACTAACTAATTATTAGCCATTATAAGCCTAGGCCTAATAATTTTCCTTTGGATCTAATTCATTTGCCCGGAGGCTAGTGTTGGTACTCTATAATGATTTATTATATTTAATTATTAATTAAAATTATATTTTGCTGCTCTAAGATCGCTCGATAAGCGGAAGCTTGAGCGTGATAATTCGTTATGTATTACATTTTTTTTTCAATATATTGCCCCGTTGAAATGGCTGCTTTGCATTGCTGAAAGGTTTCGCCACTGATTGTAAGACCGATGACGCGGGAAAGGTTCTAGGAACCTTTATCGCGGCTATTTTTCCCCGAAAACGTGCTGTCATGAGTGCTATTTGCCAGCATCGTTCCCAAAAAGAGTGACACTGGTCTTTGCGCTGTTAAGTTACTTGGAACATCTCCACTCATAGGCACATATTTCTGTTAAAAACTTTTAAACTGTTAAAAACTGGATTTTTGCCACGCAGTGAATGCAATATTACTGTACCTGTACGTAATTACACTCCCGGATTCTTGGTCATGAACGAATATTGAAAATTACACACTGCTAATTGTTTAAAATCATAATTAGCCTACATTTTAAACTATCAGTACATGCATCAAAATGTATAGGAGGTTTGTGGGCTTTCAGAATAAAAACCAATGTAGAGCTAGCTATCCGTCATGGGAGCATTATATGAGCATTAGCATAACGCAGACCACCCTCGTCATGGCCCTTTGTTGTCTGTGGCGTTGTACTGCATTAATGGACTCTCGGAACTTTGCGGTTGGGCATTTTAGTTGCATTTGTGGTTAGCCCCCCCTGGAATATTGATGGTATTTCAAAAATGGCGGCGGGCTAATAATAATTTTATTCGTTTCACTATGGGTTGCTTGGTGACGGGGTGGTATAATATGCCTTGCATTATATTTTGTGTTCCCTTTTTATGTGAAAGCTTCCTTTTAGGTGCACTTGGTCTTTTTCTTTCTGAAGGGTATACTTGTGTAACTCTGGAAGTCGCGACCATCTATGGTAAATCCTGTTGATAATATATATACGAAGGCTTTCACGGCCGGAGTTACATGATGAATCAGTTGAATCCGGGATGATAGGCCGTGGTCGTTCTGAAAGTGTACTTCTCAGTATAAATATCAGAGCACATCCCCTTGCCCACACAGTTTCTGCTGAGCCTCCGAGATACTATCTTAGAAGTCTACGCAGTTCCACTGAAAATGTCGACCGCAGATGTTGACGAAACGTTTTGAAGTACACTTTCAGAACGACCACGGCCTATCATCCCAGATTCAACTGATTCATCCTGTTGGTAATGTTTCTTTGGAACCCCTTACACCAGGCACCCGCATTATACAAATTAAGTTCGATAACGGTGGCCAATCGGTGTTCCGGACAGCCACAAACTATACGGGTGGTTATGTATAGAAACATTTCTTCTGAGGGATATGACCTAATTAATAGCTCTACGAATCTACGATCGACATTTCATGTGAGGTTTGATTTTGTACCCGAGCAATGTTTCCCACCGGTCGTCCCTTAAAGGGAAATTAAGTGCAAACAAAAGAAGCACTAAAAGGACACTGTCAGGACATGTAGCGTAGTGGTACGGACTCTGACTTTCACCCGAAAGGTTGTTGGTTCGAGTCCCACACTGGCTACATTTTCTGGCCATGCTTCGGAGGGCATGTAAAGCAGGCGGTCCCGGGCTTTCCTAGTTGAGTGTAAGAGAGGGCTTTTAGCTTTAACTCCGCTAGGTTGGCTTAGTAATAGAAACAATAAAAAGCCCTTATTTATTTATTTTATTTATTTAAAAGGATAGATCAGGGGCCAGGAGGGCCTTTCAAAATGGTACAGTTGTCCAGGAAGTGAAATGAAAAATGAGTCTGAGGACGAGAAACGTATTCCCACCCTGCTGCCGACTCTGACAAACATAGACATAGCTGCAGCGTGTGCTAGTATTTAAATGATGTTGTCAGTGTTATTAGGGGAGCACAATACGTGAGCTGGGGAGAAAAAAACGCTCCCCATTCCCCTGTGACAAACAAATAGCACGGGATAACTGCGATGAGGGATTATTTTTGCACAGACAGCCCTTGCTGATTAATCACGTTAAGCTACGGGGGTGCGGGAGGGGGGGGGGTCGTACGTGCCCACACCGTGCTCGGGGCCCGGACTTGATCCCCTTGCAAGCCTGCTGCTTCCACGGCCGGCCAGATAAAATTTTCCCTCTCTCTTCCCTCTGGGCGTCTTTGAAAGTTTGTATTATTAGCTTGCTGTTTCGGTGTGGGACATGTTAAAATTGAGTTCCGTTTTTTTTTCGAAACTTTCCTTTAGTTTAACTAACCATGTTGTTTTGCTCGACACTTTCTCTATCGAGTTTTCAAGCCTGAATTATGATTCTCTTTTCACTTCATGCTTATTGATTGTACACTGGCATTTCTCTACAGACCTACTTTATTTTGCTGCTTAATGCATAATGTTAGCTATGCGGAGCCTATCGACTCATGCTACGATCGCAGCTCTTTTTTTGGGAGAAAAATCGTGTTTTTTCATGTCATGCACATTGCTATTTCGGACAAACCACGTTGATTTCAATTCTATTTATAGATCTGAGCAGAATTTTCCCTAATAAAACGTATTGCAGTAGAATACTACTGTGCTATGCAAAGCATACTGGCTTAAGGGAGAGATTTTATAATATTTTGCTAACTAGAAATGGCCGTGTATTTTTGTTGAAATCAATTAATTTTTTGTTCCACAGCCTCAATGATATGAAAGTGGTCAGATGAACAATTCATAAAAAATACAAGCTCTCTCTAAAAGCTGTCTATTTCCCTAATGATTGACTACTATTCAGTAAAATCTGTTCAATGATTTTTATCGGGTTTTTCTAAAGTTGTAATATTTGAATGAGAAAATGTAAATTTCCTCAGTGCAATTTTTTTTTTAAATGCAATTTTCACTTGCGCACTTTCACATCTTTGCGACTGTAGTCTGTTAAACAAAAACATAATTAATTTTGTCGAAAATACACGACCATTTTTTGTTTACAGAATATATTGAAATCTGCCACTCACGCGTCTAGTACTGTAACTGTCAGGTTCCGAGCAGGCGGCACCAAAGATATGATTGCCAGTTGATCGTTATGTTATGCATATATGGAACCAAGTACAGAATGTTAATTCCGTCATTGATGATTTATTTGTTATTTATTTCAATGTATATAATGCGTTGACTTGGCTGATTTCATGGCCTTATGTAACATTATAATGTCTACTTATTCTAAACTAGTACTTTTCCATTTTTAAGAGACAGCCTTTGCGTCAATTCTTGGCGACATTTCAGTGACCTCATTTAATATAGCAGTCTTTATTTCTAACAAGATTGAGGAAGCCCACGAAGGTTCCGAAAGCGCATGAAGCCTTTTCAGCTTGATAGGAAATTGAACCCTAGAAACCCGTGTACTGCCTCGGGTCAGCTTCTGTTGTGCAACCCCCGGCCCCCGCCACTGTTTCCTTGAATATTTTCCGCCTTTCGTCTCTCTTATACTGCTGCTTAGCGATATTATTTTTGCTGATTTCTGGAGGTATTGAAACCAGTTTTGTGTTAGACTACTGTCATTCTCTTTGTGAAATTTCGTAGATTTTTTTGGAATTTGCAATGGAATCATCGTAGATAAACTTCATCTACCATTGTGTTGCCTATTTTAATGGCTTTCATAGCTTCGTTTATGGATATCGTATTGTCATATTAATTTAACAACAATTAAAGGTACAGACTACCTCCTTTATCTTTGTAGAAAGCCTTTACAGGTAGAAAAATCAGGGGAAGGAATATATAATAATAATAACAATTCTTTATTTCCAACAAATACAATAATTAGACAAAATACAATTAGGGCTCCCATGCCTTCATAGAGGCGTGCGGGATACACCCTACAGAGTACAGTTTAAACATTATTCATTTTAATACAATCATGATATAATACTAGTATTTGTTACATTGCCATTAGTGTTTGTTTTATATATATATATATCAATGTAACCTTTTATGCTCGTATTTGGCCTTGCGAACTTATTGTAACTACTAATGAATTCGTTATAGTAGTAATATGATTTGTATAAGAATGATGCTGTTGTATGAGCCTTTGTAAATTTGGGTAATATGAGACATCCGTTGATATTCATTCTCGTTGGAATATTCCTTGTCTGTGGTACCAAGGCTGGTAAGATATGGTATATAAATAACTGTAGTATAACTTTCCTGCAAAGTAAAGCTACTGGAAGTATATTTACAGACGTATAAAGCGGTAGCGTGGCTTTTCGATATAGATCTAACTGCAAATTTTTGACTTATATGTAAAGGTTTGAGCCAGACTTGTGGTGCAGACCCCCACAGAGTCATACCATACTGTAACCGAGTCTGATGTTGGTAAATGGAAGATTAGAACCTGAGTCTACCTTGCTGGGGTGGAGGGGGTTGGGGTGTACACCAAATCGGGTTTTAGCTTTACCTTGAAACTGGTAATAGACAAAAATTTGTCGAATTCATGGGAAAATTATAACAACAGAAATAAAAAAGCCCTTATTACTATTATAGTGTTTGTAGTCCTCTACCAATTGAGTGGACTAAATCTTCATAACTAAAATATAAAATGAAAACCAATCCATTTTGGGGTGTTGGCCAATGTGTTCGACCCCTCTTCCTCTTAACCACCTACTGTAGGTACTATAAATGGTATACTGGATGAAAGGTATTAATTTTGAAGTAGAGCCTCGGGATCAGTTTTCATGATCAGAAATAAATTACGAATCCCCTAAGGCGTCTATATAATACGTGGCGTCATTCTGTCTGAAATCTTTACAACAAAGCAATCTGGGTCTTTGCAACATAATGTACAATAGAGTTGGTTCTGAATGCAGCGGGGGAACATTTCATTTGGCTCAATAATAACTGTCATAAAGGGTTTTCTTTCTTCTCGTGTCATTTATAATCCCTATGCAGGAACCTGCTCCTGGCAGTTGTAGACCGAGCTTTTTATTTATTTGCAATTACATTTCACTGTAATACCCCCGAGTGCTTTGTCGGATATGACAGGAAAAATGTGCTGTTGTGTTCAATTGATCAACATTTTCAGTTTTTAATTGAAATATTTTGTAATACAATTCTTTCGGGCTAATCCACATTATATAGTACTCCCTGTAGGTTCATTATTTATTATTGTATGTTTTAAATATATCCTATATTTTGAGGTGTATTGCAGCATTATATTAGTATTTCCACATTTTCTGTGTTCGAAATTTGGCTTTATAAGGTATTATTGTTTCAAAAAATGAGTTACTGCATTTTTTGTAAGCCGGTAAAAATACAGCAGTCTTCTTTTTTAACATTTAAAAATTAAAATTAAAATTTTCTCTTAGTCGTAAGTGACATATTTAAAAAGGGTAGCCTATAATTGGCTTCATCGGTGGGTCTGTTCCCGGTTGTGTTATGTCACAAATAGGCAAGAACTAATGCATATTACACAATATAAAGTACTAATAATGTACTATATAGTACAGTAAAAGAAATGGCCTAGTATTTTTAAACAATTAAATTATTTTATTGCCACCTAAAACAGGGTTATTGCTTCACATAATGGGATATAAACCCCATGCAATGGGATTACACATTAAGACCCAAAATGTTGGGAGGGTGAATAATTTTCAAACCGATTACGCTAATTGATCATTATTTGACCGTTCAATGGGGACTTGGGAAACTCCATTAAATTTAATTCAGTTTTTACCTTCATTTCAAACAAATTAGGCTACCCGATATGCTACTATAGTATTTTTTTTTTTTGTAACTTTTTCTGTGTGAAATCTTGTAGGTACCTGCTGTGTCTTCTAACTTATAATCGATAAATGTGTAGGAATTAAACTCCACTTTAGCCCAGTTTTCCGTCGATCTTTATCATTGACAGAAGCAAAATTACTACCTACGCATAAATGTTCCTTGTCAGACCCCTTTAACCTCTCGTTCTTTGCGAGGCCCTTCTAATTATTCTGGGGGGTGCCCCCCCCCCCCCGAATGCCATTGAAACGCCGAATAGCAGTCATTTAGACGGATTGTTTTCAGTTCGTTGTTTTTAATCAAATAACAGAAGAACAGAAAGTGTAAGCGCCTCATCGTTGTCAAAGTTTTGAGATAGGATTAACATAACAGTTAAAAGCTAATAATAGTAATAAATAATATGTATATATTCTGCCTGTTTTATACAAATATTTATGCTGGTTTCATAGTTTGAGGTCATATTTATTTCCTTGTCTTGTTGCCTTGTTCAATGTTATAACTTTTAAAAAGAGCAAGCTTCTTCTAACGACTAAAAAATTGTCAAAATAACAATTGACCAAAGTGAGGGTTGCATTCTCCCAGTGGCGGCTCGTGGTGTATCAAAATGGTGGGGCAACGAATTGTAATAAAGTACTAGCATATAACTTACCATTACTTGATTATCAAATAGATTCTTCGGCATTTCGATGTGGCAAACAAGTCTATCACTCGCTCTTTACATTTTTGTAATATTTGTTTACATTACAAGAATTTACAACTGGCCGTTGGGCAGAACCTGACTTCCCTAGTCAAAAATTGTACTTTGAAAAATTTTATAATAAACATCACTCATGACAAAATAGTGAAACTCTTCTCAAAAATAACTCTTAAAATTATGATTTAAAAAAAATACTAATATTCAACGATATTATTAATACGAAACATTTAAAGTCATTTTTGGGGCGCTGCCCCGCTGCCCCATGTATTAATGCATAAGCCAGGAATTGCATTGCAAGGTCCATAAGAGAAAAGTTGTGTACACCTTTTCAATGGTGCGAACGATCTTCTTAACTTTTTCCTGACTCGGTTGCCATGGCGACCCGGGGCTAAATTGAAAATTGCCCCAAGTTGCCCAGAGCACGCACATAGCATAGCCGAGCCGAATTGTAGCAGTTGCATTTTTCTCCAGAATCTAGATTAGTATATTATTATTATTTTATTATTGTTATTATTATTAAAAGGAAATTGCTTTGTTTGCCTGTAAAATTTTGGGAGGGCTGTAGCCCCAGTGCCCTTATGGACGAGCCGCCACTGCATTCTCCTGTGATGAGAGTATAGCATCATTTTGACTTAGTAAGATAACGCGTTCCATTATAGTAGTTGCTCCTAAAAAATCTTGGAATTGCCCGAAGGTTGCTGTGCAACACAGATCCCACGTCCTATGGTTAACTTTATCTGTTCGTCCCAATGTAAAACCGATCGTTACTGCTCATTGTAACCCGGGATATATATTTGATCAACATGCGTGATTGAAAGTAACAATTTTCTTGCTACATAACAGGTAACTGTTAATGATGGGTTGTCCGACAAAAGCGGCTGATTGCAGTGCAAAGAGCCGATGGGGTGGGGCGCTACCCTCGGGCTCCCGACCAGCGAGGGCTCTTACTCCATCTAACCCCTGATACAATTATTTTTCCAAAGGAATAATAGCTTAGTTAAAATCAGCCGACGGAGCGTGTAGTTCGTGCAAGATTTGACAATTTGTGCCGTCCCTTCCCTTATTAAACCCTCCTGGGTCACTTCGCCGTGGGACTTCTTTTCTTTCCTTTTTTTCTTTCAAAGGAAGAGAACATATATTTTGAATTATGATTGGGTCTTGAAGGCTATGACATGACAGCATCGAAATTATCTGACTAAAATAAATTAATTACTAAATTTGCCTAAAAACAATTAAAAATTAATAATTCTGTACTATCCCACTTATATTATTCCGGTAACTCCCCGTGGTTTTGTATCAAACTACACTTTCCTTAAAACCTCAGAAATTCGCCAAGCATACTAATGTCCTATTGAAATGCTTCAGATTTAGTTAAATCCATCTCAAAACTGATCCTTCGTATGCGTAGCCGCGTAAATTCTGTGAATGTGCGCACGGGCCCACTAGCTTAAAAAATTAAAAAAAAATAAAGGAAATATTGCATTGCATTAGTGCTTAAAATGCTTAGTGCTTAAAATGAAATAATAATAGTAATAATAACTACATATATGTATATATACAGTAGATGGAGACGGTACTTGAATTGGGTTGGTGAAAACTGATTTCGAGAAATCGTTCCTTCCAATCCTCCTTCCTTCCTACCCTCCTTCCAGCTGGGCAATTTCGTCGCGGGCCTTTCCTTTCCTTGCACTAAATCAAATTCTTTTACGTTTTGAATCCCATTCATTAGCGTTGGTATTCATTAAGAAAGACACCATGTGTCACATTTATTCATGATAAATACTTTTCTCTTTTGTATCTTTGATTGGACCCGTTTGTGTCATTCGGATTTCAATTACAATCTGAAACTGACAGTTTGGTTGAATGACAATGAGTGATGGGAAAATGAGTTATTAATTTTCAATTATAAACCTCTGATGACATCAAAGACAAAGCAATGGTTTTGAAAACAGCTAAACATTTAATTTTATTAAAAATGCTTAGATTCTGCAATCCTACTTCATAGGAATTCGGTATATAATAATAGTTTAATTATTTGTCGTTTAGGGGTTCTCATGAGGTACACAAATGAGGCATTAATTAAAATTAAAATTACTGGCGATTTTCTCATATAGTGTGGACAAAAATTATATAAATAAATATCGACTTTTTGTTCTGTTACTAAGCCAACCTAGCGGAGTTGGGGCTATAAGCCCTCTCTTACACTCAACTAGGAAAGCCCGGGACCGCCTGCTTTACATGCCCTCCGAAGCATGGCCAGAAAATGTAGCAAGTGTGGGACTCGAACCAACAACCTTTCGGTTGAAAGTTGGAGTCCGTTCCACTACTCTAAATGTCCTGATCCATAATATTCCCGACGCCATAAATATTGCGAGTCAGTCGAAAAGTGCTCTATATCATATATAGAAGAATATATAGAATATATAGAAGTTACAACTGTTTCGTTTGTATTCGTTGTGGAGTGTGTGACGTTATGAAGAGATTTCTTACCCTTATCATGCCTATATAATTAAAGTATACCTGGTAATCTCAAAAACTATTTCAAACCACATATGTACTGTATATTTTCCTCCCTTATTGCATCCGATCCGTTGAATAGTGCCTCCTTATTGGTATACATTGTAGACCAGCTACTCATAGAAATTGGCAAAGAAACTTTAACTAAATATCTGGAAATTGGATTAGGGGTTTCTCAAGTGCGGAAACTGGAAAGAGTTCAAGTGGAAATTGCAAGGTTGCTGAGAGGCCGCGCCGCGGGAGCATCTCCATTGATTGAGGCTCACAGCAGCAAATGGCGCACGTACCCGCCATTTTGAAAAATATCATCAGCTGAATGGGTCTCTTTATGAGCTTGTACTTGCCAGGCCAAGTTTTATTCGAGCTGCATTAATGGAATGGTCGTTTCATCCGCATGCCGGCACCCGGCGGCTGATAACAGCTGCTGTTGTGCTGACTGCAGCACTACTTTACACTGCGGTACTGAGTGTCACAGAGTAATGCTTTTCAACTTTGTAGCCTTTGACTGTTTTTTGACTGCCAAGACAAACAATCACTTAGGTAGATCTACTGTTCTCAGGAAACCAGCAGTAGCTCAGCAGAGAAACATTTACTGAAGTAGACTCTGTTTTTGCACCAACTCACTGGCTCCAATCTCCCACCAGTACTGACCGTACTGTTGCAGTAGTTCTGCTTTTATGCACTGGGCCTTAAATCCTTTGACTATTTTTTTTACTGGCAAGACGGGCGATCGCTAGACGCTAATAGCAACGTGACTAGAACAAGAGTTTGATGGTTATCAAATTTGGAGGGGACCACCGCGGACGAAAGGCTTTATTATTGAAGTGTCATTTGTGGTTGAGTGGTTGCGGAGATTCTTGTCCCGATCCATCTTTCCTTCCGTCATTGTGGCTTCAATTTTTTTTTTTTACCCAAAGTTTCGTCGAGTTTTAGTGAGATCAAAATCTGTTGGATTATTGTTATGTGAGTTGGATAATATGGAGTCAATTAGTACCACAACGTCCAATTTGAATATAAAAGTCAGTTTGAACATTAATGTGTTGAAGAAGATCGTTAACAAAGCCAGTTAATTAGATAATTTTTTTAAAATAGTGCGCTGAGTTGTGGTTGCTTTATGTAACAGATGAAAGCATGACTTAACCAAGTACAGATACGAGTAGGGTATACAATATGAACTTACAATTTGCAATATACTGTTGATTGTTGAATTAGTTAGATACTGTACTGTATTGTATTACGCCAACATTATTGTACCACTAGATAAGGATGCTTAGATACAGTATCCAGTTTCAATTTCAGCTTTCAAAATGGCACAAAAAACTTGTTTGTGAAACCTAAAATCTCCCTAACATCCATTCCAAAGTTTTCTTCGCTTCAGCATTTTCATCAGAAACAAAACTAAATGTCACTTAAAATTAATTCCAAAGTCACCCTTCAAAGTAACTTTTCCCATTGAAAATTAGGGAATAGATCTATCTTGTCTTTCAATGAAAGCTCTATTAAAAGTTGTGATGATTATCAAAAGCCATCTGTTCAAAGGTTATCGTCATCACAAAAAAGCAATGGGCCATCCTGTAACTTAATGTATTTTGTCCAGAGGTTGCGGGTTATCGGCATGACAGTGTACAGTTGCTGTCGTTATCTGAAGGATTTAGGTCTGGCTCTTATCAGGCGAGGGTGTGTTATCAGCTGTTCGGTCGGGTTAAGGGTGGTGGATGAAATATTGAGGTCGCTTGGAAACGTCAAGCCGTATTGGGCTCGGGCTGACAGTGCACTTTTAGAATATGCGTCCGGAATGGAACATGTATTATTCAAATTCCAAGAGGGGTTTCACGTTACGCTAAGGGTCTTTGAATTTATACACGTCTGCTATATACATAATTCCATATTTCGTTCGAAGGGATTAATGGGGGTTGCTTTACCGAGTCTTTTGAAGAGCCTTGTGGAAGATGCTGAACTGGTGATATTCTGCTGTTTTCATTGAAAAACGTTTTAGAGACATATTTTTGGAAGCATTTAGATATCTTAGATGAATTTGTAAACTCGCTTAAAATTTAGGGATTGGAATTGTGACTCGCATCACATACTTGCTTGTTTGCAGTTTCATTTGAGATCTTCGGGTTATTTTGTCACCGAACTAGTTTGATTTGATAAGGGAGGACAAATGCTGTACTTCAGTGGGGAACAATTTTCACCGTATAGCATATGCTATATGAATTTCTCATTTCATATTTGAAAAAAAAACTGGTATGTACTTAAGCTGACTATTAAATTAAATTGTATAAAACGGTAACACGTACCATAATACTTAACGTGATTGGTATCGGTCAAAATTGTTTCAGTCACGCAATTCAAAGTTAATTATCTTTTTATGAGTAACTTGGGCTGTTTTGTAAAATGCGTTATTGAGCAAGTGTTCGC
Source organism: Psococerastis gibbosa (assembly GCA_963971405.1). Lineage (NCBI taxonomy): Eukaryota > Metazoa > Arthropoda > Insecta > Psocodea > Psocidae > Psococerastis > Psococerastis gibbosa. The sequence continues at coordinate 18,297,520 of OZ020484.1, forward strand.
TGTAATTTTTCTGATAATAGAACGTATTGTATGAGACTACCATTTCTTCTATTTATGTTGTAAATTAGTTTTTAACTTATATGCATGCGTACGATTTGGGCAACAACTAAGAAAACAATGACATTAAATGTTGTGTTTATTCCAAAACAAGCATATACTGTAGGAACATTGCTGAAATCGAAGAAACCGGGTTTCGTGTTTTTTTATTGCTGGTCAGACAGTATTTTAATCTGATTTGAAGATACAGTGAAATAATAATTTAAGACTCGCCCACTGCACGTTTCTTGTAAAAACTTCTCATAAAATATCGGTTATAGGGGCATAAATGAGGAGTAGAAGAAATACTCCTCTACATTTTGGTACGTTGCTTGTGGCCGGCCCACCGTTAGACCGCAGTGCAAAAATCCGAGGTTAGGTTGGGTCAGGTCGACGCCTTCAAAAACTCTGACTAATGTCAAAATGTAGAGGCATTTTTTTTTTTTTTTTTAAAAAAGGTTAATCGCAAACAAACAATTTAATGGACGTTTCCGATTGACCTCTTTAGTTGCCTCTGTAGGTTAGTACCCGTGTTGAGTTACGACACGTCTCCTATCGCATGGCATGTAGAGACTTGTGCCAATACAAGCACGCTACCACCTGGCCATCGAAGTCGATTTATTATAATTAATAGCATCTCATTTGTAGCTACAGTGTGATCTAAATATTTTATGGGAAATTCAACTTTGTACAACAACAAAAAACGTGTAGTGGGGTGCCCGATTTCCTCTTAAATTAACAAACCAATTTTGTCCTCATTATGAAATTACATGGTTATTGTACACACGGATAACCCTAGTAAATGTTGGTAATTTAAGACCGCTGCAGGCTTCCACCGAAAAAACATAGTTCCATTTGAGCGACTCTAAAATCGTAGGCTATATACAGTATATTCCCTCCCACATATACCAGAGGAATAGAAAAAAGGCTGAAATTATTTATCCGTTAGATAACGTGAAGTAGAAATTGATGGTAATAATAGGCTGTTGATGTCGGGGGCAGATGGTACGTGTCAACCCGCCCTGTCTGTTCCTCATTGGAAATGCGGGGGTGTTCGTTCCACCAGATCCGTCATACTCGTGACAGCCGCGCCATCATTTCGACCCTGCTAGCATAGACAATAGACTGGATTGTCGATACCACTGTTTACCTTATGAGATAACCCCACTGCGATACAAGTTCTTGTAATTGAATTCCATTTCTGGGCCCTCCGAAAACTAAACAAGCCGAAGGCATCTATGATGTCAACAATAGAGTTCTCCTAAGATAGGAGATGAGGGAGATTCGCTCCCACTGAGAATGTTTTTTGGAATTTCTGGTACGTTCCACGTCTTCATTCAATCAGAGCTTCAGTCAAGTTGACACGTTTTCTTAGTCAGAGCGCTGTGGTGAAGAAGATATCACCACATCTGCTCTTGAGATGCCCTGTGCTGTGGAGGCAACGCCTGGAATGGTGTGAACGAATGTCCCATCTCTCCTACCTAGAACTCTAGTCTTCAGATGACAATTATAGTGAAACTACTCCGGCAACCAGCCTTCGTCGGGGCCAAGTGTTCGTAGGCGCCCATTCCATTGACCGGCTAGGGCTATTTCCAAAAACAGTGACGTGGTAGCAGACATTCAAGACTTAGGTTCCGTTTCCACCGATCTCGCATTGCAGAATGCAAATGACATTGACGGAAATTAGAATTTTTCTTTTTATAGAAATCTATTAAAATGTTTGTACTTAACATATCCCATGACGCCATTTTTTAATTTTAGTTTGTTTGTTTGTGATTTTACTGTATGATCATTGATCAATTTTAACAATGGCATAGAGGAAAATAAACATTTCCGTCAATTCTGCAATGCGAGGTCGGTGGAAACGCCACCTAAGTCTTGAATGTCTGCTACCACGTCACCGTTTTTGGAAACAGCCCTAGCCGGTCAATGGAATGGGCACCGTAGCTCTATGCTACCATGGTTGGAACCAAGTTCTAATTTTTCTTTCTCCCTAATCGATGGTGTGGAAAAATATACGATAATTCTGATGCCTCTTCCCGTAGAGGATGTTGTTCTTACCAAATTCTATTATTTAAACGTCTAGCAAAGGAAATGCCGTTCACTGAAGCGTTTTCTTTCGGGGTTTTTATCTCTAATTCACGCTGAGTTCAGTCTCAGACGATGGCATTTATCATGTTAGTTTTCTTCCGTTTTCAGTTAATTTGATAACGTCTTATTAGACATTTCTTCTCCTTTTTTTTTTAAAGCTGCGCATCGTAGTTGTTAAATTTATTTGTTGATTTCTTATTGCTTTCCAATTTATACGTAGTACAAGGAAAGCTTTGTGATGGATTTTCGATTCCGAGATTTCAACGGATTTATACGTTTTGAGGTCCCAGGAACCCAAAAAAGTGTTTTTTAAGAAATGTCTGTCTGTCGCTCTGTCTGTCTGTCTGTTTAACCATAGGGAAATTATTTCCTATGAAATTACGCATGTCAATATCTACTAATTTATAAATTGGAAAGCATGTTCGAGTAAACTCGGGCCGGTTCTTGTGGAATGTGCAACACCTCAAGGTGGAAATGAGGAATTTCCTGTTAAATTGGGAAAATAATGTCAATGGTACCAGCTCTTCCCCCTAAGTAAAAGCAGTGGGACGGTAGAGACATCATTTTGATTTTATTTATTAGGCCCAACGCCAGCGACCTCATGGATTTTCGAACATTATTGGTATTGTTTCCGCGTGAATTTATGGCTGTTGGCAAACTGGTGTATATCCACGATGTCAACCTACACCGGCTACATGTGATAATGGACAAACTGAAACTTTCTTACCATTAACGTCTCATGCTCCTATTCTGGCGATTATTTTTGATATAGATGGCACATAGTCTACTAGTGGAAAATTATTGCCATTTATTGAAGTAATGTCCCAACTTGGCTTCGCCCCCGACAGACTAACAAATGTATTTAGAACGCACCGTTACTGTGTTGTACTTAATGTGCAGTGATTAAAGCCGATTGACTCGACATAATGCAATCATTTGTACTGTTTAGCCCATTTTCTACCTTTATTCGAGCCCTTTTTTGCTTTCCAATTTATACGTAGTATAAGGAAAGCTTTGTGAAGGTCGAAATTTTCGATTCCGAGATTTCAACGGATTTACATGTTTTGAGGTCCCAGGAACCCAAAAAAGTGTTTTTTTTTACGAAATATCTGTCTGTCGCTCTGTCTGTCTGTCTGTTCGTCAATTTCCGGGCAAACTACTCGGTCGATTTTGATGAAATTTGGCATGTAGGTTCACAAAAATCATACCTCGATCGAGACCATTTTTTTTATTTTGGGCTAACTCAATTTGCGGGGGTTTTATTCTCGAAAACCACCAAAAAAAACGTCTAAAAAAATTATTTCTCAAAAACGGCTCCAACGATTTCTTTTAAATTCACATATTTTGTAGTCGTTACTAATGTTAACAAAATGCGGGGGGTCGCTTGCTCCTTGATAGTTTGCTTCTGGGGGTAAAAAAAATAAAAATAACTAAATTTTAATTAAAAATGACTAAAAAATAATATTTCTGCGAAACCTTTCTATCGATGATTTCTACCTTCAGGCATGTTTTAGGTCAAATTGATTAACGAAACCGGACAGGTTACTTTCCCAAAAAACTATTTGGTTTGTGGAAAAAAAAAATGTTTTTAAAAAAATTCACGCTCAAATGCATTGCGTGCATGGCATTATTGCTGTGTGGTAATGTAATGCAATGTCTGACCTATCTAGAATTTACTTCACCTCCAGAGACGTCAGGTGGGCAAACCCCCCCTCCCCCCCCCCCCACAGATGTCCGAAATTTAACAATAGAAAAATTATTTACCATGAAATTACTCATTTTCTCTATCTACTATAATTGATAAATTGGAAAGCATGTTCGTGTAAACTCGGACCGTTGTTTATTTTTTTTTTTTTTTTTTGCACCTGTGGCCACAGCAATTATCACGCAACAGAATTCACTTTCACTCGACATCTTGACTTCATGAAATTCTGCCGGGGACTGTTTGCACATTGTGGTTGTACGTCTGGGCTCGCAGTTGTGCCATATATTGCACAACCTTCCATATGATAAAACTTTTTGCAAAATATTCTACAATAATATTGAACGTCTAGGGGCCGCCCCGCCGTCACAACATTGTGCAACCTACATTGCACAATAATATTGAGTGTCTAAGGGCCGCTTTACGTTACAATTATATATACGTTTTTACCTTTTGGAGTTGGAGTTTCGTTTGGAAACAAAAGCTCCTGCTAAGCTATTTTGATCCCCAAGTCAAGCCGGTTGCTCGTAACACATTTACGATCCAACCTACAGCGTGCGCTATTATTCTCCACATCGACCCAGCGATAGTATAATGCAAAAACTACGCCCTTACTTGTGCCCTACGATATAAACTTGACTTTTATGACTGACTGTTAAAAGATATTAACCGTACGGGAAATGAGAGAGGAGAGGCCGTTAAAAATATTTATATACTATGGTCTGTGACAAAGTTTACACTGTAATGCAACAATTTTGTAATGGCGGGTATTACACACAAGAATTTAAGTTCTAAAAATTTGGGTTCGGAAAGGGGGGGGCTCCAAATTGTTACTGCGTAATCCAGTAGTGTGGGAACTGGACTATGAACCGTTCAGGTCATAAACACAAATATCAACGCAAACTATGACATAAAAGGAAATATTATTATGCGTTATTTCATGATCTGCCAAGACCAAATGGATATCTTACCATCACCGGTATGGGTAAAACACGGCAACCGGGCAAATTTCAGACTTGCAGACCATCAAAATATAGCCCATGTTATCATCTACCATAAATTTCATAAATAAATACATTACTTTTTGTTCTGTACTAAGTCAACGTAACGGAGTTAAGGCTATAACACCCTCTCTTTACTCTCAACTAGGCTGCTTTACATGCCCTCCGAAGCTACAGAAAATGTAGCTAGTGTGGGACTAGAACCGACAACATTTCGGGTGAAAGTCAGAGTCCTTACCACTACTCTACATGTCCTGACCACTGACCAGTCCTCAGGCATGAACCTTCCATGGAAAGTACGCTCTCTGACGATTCCGCAGTATTAGTTTTCGTATAAATATGCCACCGTCCATAATTCTTCAGAAAACAAAGACTTAGATATGGTACCTAGGTGCCTAATTACGGTACCTAAAAGAAAATTGTTGTACAACTTTCTTTCAAAGTAGCTACTTGCGTAGTTATCTGACATTGAATGGAGTTTAATTGAAGATGGCTAACATGCGACAATCAGTCCGGTTATGACTCACCACAGCTAATTGTGTGCATGATTGCATAATCATATTTATGAAGGTCTAAGTTGAATCATCTTGGTGACTAACTTTTTTTTTTTGTCACATCATAATTAAACGAATGAAAAAACTCGGGATAAGTGAATCAATTTCATTTTTATCTCGAAAGAAATGTTTTAGAAATTTTAGCAGCAGAGAAAAATGCTGGTCCTGGGGAGAGATGAATGCAAAAAGTGAGCGGGGGAGGCGGATTTAATTATTTATTGTAGCAGATTTTTCGCAGTCATAAATCAAAGTGCTGCGAGTAATTAAGATAACGTCAAAAACGTTGACGATAAAACCTGGAAAACATAAAGGTTATTTTAGATACTGTACCTACAGTAATGTTCCTCATTACTTTTTGCTACAGTTTCCTTTTTTTTTCGCTCAGCCACTCGTTTTCGTTCGCGTTACGTTGTGTCAAATTTATTATTTGAACTATATAACTTTCTGTTATGCGAGCAACTGTTTTTTTCATTTAAAGACGACTAACTAGCTACCGTAACAGCGAATAAAATTACAAAAGCTTTCACGGCCGGAGGTACGTGATGAATCATTAAATTTCGGGATGATGGTTGTTCTGAAATTTTACTTCCAAACGTTTCTGCGGTCGACATCTTCAGTGGAACTGCGTAGACTTCTTATCTCTAAGTCTACTTACTCACTTCCACTGATGATATCGACCGTAGATGTTGACGAAGCGTTTGGAAATACGCATTGAAAGCGACCACAGCCTATCATCCCGGATTCTAATACTTCATCAAGCTAATGGAAAACTCTCCACTTAGGTACCGCACAATGCTAAGCACTGTAAAAGCCGGTGTGCACTGTTTGAGATACATCATTTTGAAATGAGGAACACAAGCCAGAGTAAATTGTGTCATATAAACGTAAATTATATTTTGATTGATTATGACCAGATACGATGCTCATATTAAAACTAATTCTCATTCATTTCGGATCCAACAGCAACTGCAACAACATAATATTGGAATTGGAAAAAAAGTGATAAGTTGTCGGAAGCTTTGCTTTCTACAATTTCTACAAATTTATCACTTATAAGCTATCAGCTTCATTGCGGTCAATCCATAGCCACACCCATAACAATTTTTTACGTAATGGAAATACTATAAGTAAAATTAGTTCCTGGCTAAAAATCACAAAATATCCCCTATGCCATTTTTGCGGCATTCGAGATTTCACTATTTCATAAGTCCAACTGTGATATCGTATTTTGTCTGTTGTTTTATACTATAATTTGCACTTAAGGCTTAAAAACGTACATTCCATGCTGATGCATAGTTTGATCTAATTTGGAGCAATATTCCCATTATTATACGGTTGGAATCAGTAACGTTGCCTTTAGACAGTGCTGCTGTCTAATGGATTCGCCTAGTGGCTATTTTCCTTTTGATAACATAAAAATAGTTGAATCGATGATGGCAGAAAGCTCGAAAAGCGCGGGTCATAGCATATTTGAAGTTAACATGGGAGATTTTAATCGGACAAGCAAGCTCTGTTGCAATCCGGGATTTTGTCTGGACCCCAACCGCAACAGCGAAACAGCAAAGCTCGTTAACCTTTTGCAGGCATTAATCGAGGTAAATTTCGGCATGTCATTCATAACATATTTTAATAGGTCGTATAGCCCAGACCTTTTTATGGTTGGCAATTCACTAGGATCCTTCGTGGTCAGTTGTGATGACCGAGGAAGGACTAAGTTGTGATGGAATTAATTAAAAAATAACTTTAAAAATAAATTTTTAATAATATTCCCCATCGGAAAACAATTATTTAACAACCTTCTAATTTTGGAATCGTAAAGGAAGAGATGGCTAATCGCAATGATTGATGTATTTTCTGTTTGTACTATGTAAGGTCTATAAATTAGGCTAAAGGTTCGGAATTGCATGCATGCACAAAACTAACATATAATCGCTCTTAAAATCCTCTGTAACTGTGAGCCTACTTGCTTTTTAGTATTAACATATTCCTGGGGTTAGAAATGTAAAGAAAACAATTTTAAGTAGCACTTTCCATTGTAAAATTATCCTGTTTACTTTTTTAATCTTAACCTGGGGTTAAAAATGTAAACAAGATTTCACAATGGAAAGTGCTATTCAAAATTGGTTTATTTACATTTTTAACCCCCAGGAATAAGTTAATACAGAACGGCTGGCAATTTGCTTGTAGGTGTGAAACTAGCCTATTGATAGAACTACGATTGCTCGAACCATAGCCCAATATGATGAATACGTACTTCAAATTTGAAATACGGTTCAGTGTGATTGACTGGAGAAATTGTTAAAATTTGGCATCCGACATTGTATGAAACATGGTGATCAATGAAAAGGTTTACGATGAGGAATGTTTCAAAATTAAATTTCGTACCTTTTCCCGCACAGTTTTAACCCGGACTCCCACGCTTTCCATTCTGTTATTATGACCCTCGAAATATCTCGATTGAGCAAGTCGCTCCGCTGGAAATTCCAGTTGGAAATTGTATCTATCGCAGACAGCACAAATTCGGGCACATCTCCAATATCGGGAAATTGTGTGGGGAAGGGGGTAGGGCAGCCAGTTCCGATTTCCACATGGACTGCTGAATTGGGGACAAAAGCCCTCGGCTGCTGACATGTCTCCAGCCGGCAGCATTGGACATGTGCTCCGTGCCTGCAACTATGAAGCCTACCCATGCGAACAAATCACGGGGAATGAAATTTTTCTAATTCTAATCATGTACATCACCCAATAGGCCTAATCATATATTATCATGTGTCATACTGCGTACTGCATTCCAATCCGCATGATAGGGTAATCGTATACGGATTTTATGCTGGTGCTGCAAGGCTACAATTAATTTGTTTCTGCACAAACAATAATTAAGGTAATGTGCAAGTAAAACAGTAATTAAGTACAGTAAAATAGCGAGATCGTTACCTTAGTATTTCCCAATTAGTATTCAGCAGTCAGCTAATGCAGCTTGCTACTCAGAATTGTAACCCGCACATATTCTGCTACCTTTGCGGGGGCAGTTGCATCAAAACCCTCTCAGACTCATTACTTCTTCTTTAAATGCCTCTTTTGTCGAAGATTGGCGATCACTATGGGATTTGGACTTTAGAGACAGCTGCTCTGAAAAGGGAAGTGGTGCTGTTGCCAAACCACAGCCTCAGGATGTTGTTCTTCTGCCTTGGATTATGATATGTAGTATATATTAGTGTCCGTTTCTCGACTCAAGTCATTACTAAAACTTCAATAAAGGTTATTAGATGCCTACTTAAACTTTCTATAACTACCGAGTTTCAGAAAGGGTTTCAAACCACTTTCAATAATGCCTTTCCCCTCATTTTATGTTTACAAATTACTACTCTTCGCACAACAAAAATTAACTGATGGCGCATATGTCCCTGCTAATTTAAATCATCAATACCCTAGCAGGAGTGGAGACTTACTCACAACTGAGCTGGCACGCACAAAAAAAAGGTAGAAATACAATAAAAAAAGAAGGTATCATATTGCCTCAAAATATCAAAGCATACAATTCCAAAAAAATCAAATCTTTACTCAAGACATTCTATGTCATAATAACGTTTTTAGAGTATTGACGATATTATGATAACAGTACCAAAAGTATGGCTTATTCGTGGTTTTTACAATGAACATTTGTAATGTCCATTGTCTTGTTTACTCGCAATTTTTTTTATATTATCGATTGGGTGGCCACATCGCATTTATGTAATGAAATTAAAGACTTTTATTATTCCCGGTAAAAGGTAATGTTGCCTGTAAAATTAAAACCGACCCCGTTATCCAAAGAGATTTTAGAGTATAATGTACCTTACTTAATGAATGCCCCACGTAACATCGTGTCCCATCCCATCGTTCATGCCTGCACCCAACTTGGGTCTGACCTGACGGAAAATTTGAATTTGAAATAAAATGCATGATGAGGGTTGGGGTGATTAGTTTGCTGCTGGAACATGCTCTTCCCCTCTCTATGCCGCTTCCACAACCTCTTCATCCCCTTTCAAAGCCTTTTATGCAGTTTTAGCTCACGTGACACCTCTCATAGGTTCCTGTCGACACTTGTGGTTTATTTAAGTGTAGTTCAGACTGAGGATCCCACGGATATGCAGATTTGTTTATTTGAGAAGGATATTTAAAAAAAATCGTGACAAGAGACTCTGTATCTGTATCTTCACTTGTTCATTAACTACGTACACTATAATTCAAAAAAACACAATTTAACGAAGATAACATTGTCAACATTAAAATATTTGTTTTAACTTGGTATGCAGGGTACGTCTCCACATCTAGGGAATATGGATAAAATTGTCCTTCTAAAGCCATATCCGACGACTGATAATTTTCATTTAAGTGACGCTTATCTTATTATTTTTGTTGTTGTTATTATTGAATCGGCTGACGTAGTTAGACTCTGTGAGCCGATTCAATAATAATAATAATAAAAATAATAAGATAAGGCGTGTATTCCACTTGTCATATTTTCTTCATTTGTGCATTAAAAAATGATGAGATTTTTTATTTAAGGAGACTATTATGTAGATACTTAACTTATCTATTATAAATTAAGTTCTAATATGGTAGCAGACATCAATAACAAGTCTCTACCGTATTATAACTTAATTTATAATAGATAAGTTAAGTATCTGCATAATAGCATAATAGTCCCCTAGTCTCCATAATAGTCTCCTTAAAACAAAAATCTCATCATTTGTTAATGCTCAAATTAAGAAAATATGACAAGAGGAATACACGCCTAAGCGTCACTTAAATGATAAGTATTAGTCGTCGGATCGGGCCTAAGCTCCATAAACTAAGGCATGGCAACACCTAAAATGTGAACAAGATGTAGCTAATATGCTTGAGAAATGACCCTCTACGTCTCTCACGAACTCTCCCTGTAACAAGCACGTTAGCATCATCCCTTCATTGGGAGGCGACTCACCAACTGCAGGAATTTAAATTTTAAACACAGATATTTGAAAAAAGAATAAATATGGTTATATTGTGTTTTTATGCTTAACATCCCCGGCCGGATACGGTCCTGGCTCTGCGTTATCAATCAGGAAGGCCGGGCGACCGCACCCGCAGTTCTGTGGCTTCTCTGAAAAACTTCACCAATTCACTGGGGGCTGAAACGATCCCCTCGAGCCGTACACCACTATTATTACCATTTATTACGTCTTCAAATTGACTCCCAGGCATACCAAGAGCTATCCTGGCTGCTTCGCCATACGCTCTTGTGGTGATTCACTCATCATCACAACTGGGTCTCATTATATCATTATGGGTTTCTTCTAAGCTTTTTTCAGCTGCTCTCATTTTTCGCCTGACTACTCCACTTTCATTCACACACACCACTGACAGTGTAATTATTTTGTAAGTGGTTGTTTTTCACAATCTTAGGGCACGCACGATTAAGTTAAGGTAATAAACTTGCACTGGCACTGGCTCTGAATCATAGCCATGGCATCACCGGCTCGGATTATGCCAGTTACGGTAGCTTAGCGGACGCTTTTTGCGCAACCTACTATCACACTTAGGGCTCTATATTAGACAGGTATTGTCATCCGCCATGTTGTATCCATTATAAGTCTTGTGTATAAGCCAAGCATTGGGTGTTTACCTATTTATTTTTAGAAATTTATCGTTGTTTATTTATTATTATTTAAAAAATGTGCTACCAATTAGGGAAGTGTTTAATAAAAAAAATACTAAAACGTGTATTCGTTTTTTTTTCAAGATTTTTCAACCTTTTACTTTTCTTACAATACTTACCATATGGGAAATATGAGATACAACATGGCGGATGACAATACCCGGGTATATAGTGCCTTAATCACACTAAAACACGGTTACCTACCTACTTTATTATTACAATAAAAAAATAGTCAAGCTAATTTATTCTAAAGAGAAATAAATAAAATTGTCCTTATCGGCTTTTGTGGCAATGTGGTAACGTGATTGTACTTGTGCGAGTCTCTACTCACCATGCGATCAGAGACGTGTCGTAACTCAACATGGGTATTAACCTTACAGAGGCGACCATTCATTAAATTGTAGGGCTAAATTTCAATTGTGATCAAAACGGTAACTATAGTGTGATCTTATTTTTATTAATCCATACGAATATCGTGGAGGTTATTTCAATTTGAAATTTACCCTCAAAAGAACCTCCTGTAATATCGCACTCAAATAATTCGATATCCCCTCGATAGAGGTTCCCTCGAGGCGCATGTAGAATACAAAACCCTTATGAAGGAAGCGGGAAAGGGTCTTACGTTCAAGTAGAAATTCTTTGAAACATTCGTGAAAGGCTTGGGATGCCGGGCTTCACTTCACATTTCGTGTAAAAATTCTGTGCGCAAAATCGTGTTCCGTCCGAATAAACCGATTTATGATTTAGGACACGATGGTAATCTCAACTAGGAAACTACCACTTACCGTACTTTACTGTTTAAACGTTTCGGATTTATTTGACCAATAGCGTTTTGTTTTTGCTTGTTAAAATGGCCACTAATTTATTTGATTGACATTATAAACCGACCTTGATGGGGTATTTTTTTTAATTATTTACAGCAGCATGCTACTGTTTTAATTTTGTTAAAAAAATGCTACTTTAATTGTCAATAAATTGTAACTTCGTTATGAAGAGCATGGAGTGTAAACATTCCCATTTTGTAGTTATATTGTAATTATACTTGCAGCAGCCCTTTTAAGTAAACCGTGCAAATAACTGTAAACGTTCAGTCCAAGGGCGGATCCAGCGGAAAATTTATATTAATATTTAGGGGGGGGATCACATGTTGTATGTGAGTTTAACAGGTTTAAAATTTTTAAAAGTTGAGTTTTACTCAATTTTTTAATAAACATTTTTTTTTATTATCTTATGAATTTACTCATTTAGGGGGGTCATAACCCCCCTGTTGATCCGCCATTGGCGTTCACAGTATGCAAGCCTCTCATAAACATTTTACAAAATGAATGACGCCATATTGGCCTGCAGGAAACGCATTCCGTATAGCTTATTTTACCAAACGACCCGTGTGTTTTTTAATGGAGTCGGCTCCGAACGTGATCTTACCCTAGTACTAATCATTTCCTTCCATCTTATTCACTCTTTGACTCCCCTATTTTTAATCTATGTAGATATAGAAAATGTAAAATGTTGTGTTCACAGAAGAGACCCATGGTATGTGTAGAACATCACACATTACATATTACATTACTATACGTTTATGCTTCTACCCTTTGGTTCAGTAGCCTCGAGACTCTTCTCTTTGTATATAGATCGAATATTTAAACACCTTTGAAAACATTTGCCATTGCCAGGGCTTGTCATAAAGACAGTACCCTCAGTTTTACCTTTATCGTAAAGAATCTCTTAAAAGCTTTATCAACACCGTATAATGCAGAAATGTGTTAGGAAAACAAGTCAAAACTGTAAGACCCTGTAATGCGCAAATTGTGCATATTAAGAATTGTGATGGCAATTTTCTTGTTTACCCGAAATGGTACCTGCCCCAAGAGTGATTCATCAAAGTACCGGTCTCGACTTTCGAATAATTTTCAATAATCATCCTGGTATCGGTACCCACGTCTGGTACCAGTAATCACTCACTACTCTTCAATATTGGCATTACAAGCAAACACTGTTTACACTTTGTATAGGCGCCCATTCCACATACGTACAACGTCAATGAAAATTATGAAATTGAAGGACATTTCAATTTCTCATTGATGGGGGAATTCCATATGTTTTTCAAAGATTGACAATTTTCAATTGAAGCGTATGCGCCAAATTTTTGAAATTTGTTTCTTGAAATTGTATTTGTTTTCTTTGTCGCCTTATTATTTAATCCTTATTATAATTTTTATACAGAAATGCTTTCTTTTTAGAGAAATCAATTAAAATAGTTGTACTTGTCATATCACATGACGCCATTTTTTAATTTTAGAGTGTTTGTTTCATTGTTTGTGATTTTACTCTATTATCAATTGATCATTGATCAATTTTAACAATGGCATAGAGTAAAATTGAAATGCCCTTCAATTTCATAATTTTCATTGACGTTGTACGTATTTGGAATGGGCACCATAGATATTATTAGTAGTAAGTTTAATAATAATAACGTCTTAAATTTACGGGGCGAAACTTAAGACTTTTTCTGTCCAAAAAATTTATATAATTTCCAAAATACAGTACATAGTCAACAAAATAAAAACAACAGTTAGCTTAACTTAATCTTATTCTAAAAGTATTTATAAAAGGTTGTTTTTATTTTAAATAATTTAATTGTTGTAATTCAAATTTATGACGACGTTGAAAACCGCATGCACTTGTTGGTTAAACAATAACTGGATAAAGTATTGTCTATGCCTATTAATTATTACGAGTACATCTTCGAGATTAGGTGATCCTATTTTGTTTACTGAAGTGGTGCCATTTACAGTGTAACCCCCTATTAGTCATTCGAATATTGTTTTAATTGGAACAATTGGAAAGTGTAATACCTCAATTCAGATCCAAATCGTATGCTTCAACATAAACATTCCAAATATTAGAATAGAATAAATATTAGAGTGTGTAATCAGGGTCAATATAACATTTACAAAATATCGACAAGATTCATGGCATTTATTTTGTTTTATATATACTTGATAACAGGGATAAGAATGATTCGTAATCTCCATCATTCAAAAAAATTAATATAATTAAAATTATCGGCCCCACTGCTTTATCTTATGAATTATTTTCGCACAATAGAAATATAAAATCATTATATAATTGACAGAGACAATGCGCATATACTAATCTGAAGAAAAGCGGAACTTAACATTCCCACAAAATACTTTTAGCATTAAACTAATCAGCTATTCGTGGCGAAAGGGGCTTGCGGCGCATTAAGGTCTGTCATTAAGGATTCATTTACATGGTCGGATCAAGTCCTGCATATTGACACCGAGAACAAAAGACCTGACTTGAAGCACGTCCCGGCATTTTTTGGTATGACAGGCATAAAACGCATGCGCGGCTCCATTAGCATGCCCCGTGTATGTCGCCCGAGGTAATTACCCCCACGAGGAAGCTCACCACCATAATAGAAACAGATTGTAGCGCCCGCTCATTATATTTCTGCACTGAATCTTCCATTCGTCCACATTTCTACGCTCCCTGGCTTCATTTGTACATTCTTCAGGGTAATTTGTACCGGGAGTCCACTAAAGACAAGGCGGTAATTTAACTGCAATTAAATTCGGGCACACTGCTTCTTTCTTTACTTGTTTTATGCGTCAATGTTGCTGTCTGCCAACTCTAGTTTCTCCACAGCACTATTTCTCGTTAGGAATTTTTCGCAGACCCGCTATTGCCACGGGTTTTTATACTCGAACCTCCTACTACACTCCCCCCCCCCTCCCCGACTCGTTTCCATACTTGGTTGTTAAGTCAATAAATTAAAAATTAAATTAAATAAGTTTATCCCCCCCCCCCCCAGAACCAAACTATCAAGCGCAAACGTCCTTTTTTAACAAAAATAACGACCTCGATATACAGTATGCAAATTTAAAAAAAAATTGTTGGAGCCGTTGCCGAGAAAAAATTTTTTTAGCCGTTTTTGGAGGCCAAAAAAATGGTCCAGGGGAATGATTTTTTGCACCTATATGCCATATTTCATCAAAATCAACCGGGTAGTTTGCCTGCAAATCAACGAATAGACATTTCGTAAAAACCGTGTAAATAATCCACTGAAATCCCAAAATCGAAAATTTTGACCATCACAAAGCTTTCTTTATGCTATGGATAAATAGGAAAGCTATAAATATATCAGCTGTAAACAATTGCTGAGACTGCGTCTCTGTACTACGGTATTAATAATGGGCACAGGGCGGGCATAATGGTAATAGCAACCAAGCACATTAGTCTTCAGGGCGTTTCGCAAAATCGATTCTTTCCGTGAATCGAACACAAGATGTCAGGATGATAAGGAGGGACTGTGAGAAAGCATTAACTTAGTTGGGGCACATAAAACCAATAAGATAACGTTTATCAGTCGATTACCACCAGCTCGTAAACAGGAACAACGCCGCCCTTCACATTTTCCAGAATTCACATTAACTTAAAAAGCTCCTGTGCCAAGCACGCATGGTTACTTCCATTGTGCATCTTATTCAATTTCATCGTGAAATCTAACTTTGTAATAGGGGAACTCACGCCGTGAAATTATAAATCATGATAAACTACTTTGTACTTTAACTTTTGTACTCAAGAAAAAATCCTCCCATACGAAATTTCCTTTAACGTCGGAAATATTACATAATAAGGCAGCGATACTTTTCGTAAAGAAATTTTAGTAACTACGTGGCGTACAATTCAAGTTACGTAAGTCTGCTTGTAGACGTTAAGCTACAGTCCCCACGTCATCAGCTGAAAAATTGTCTAATAAGTGGGCCATTATAGAACCAATGAATGCAAATTTGAGTGTCGTTGCTTGAAACACCCTGGGCTGTACTTATTGTAGGTTCGAACTTCGAACCTCGCACTTGCTGCATTTTCTGGCCATGCTTCGGAGCCGAAGGGCATGTAAGACGTATGTAGGTGGTCCCACGCCTTCCCAGTTGAGTGTAAAGGAGCTTTAATACCCTAACTCGCTAATAAGTTCTTCTTATTCAAGATACGGCTGGTTGGCAACAACATGTGGCATCGATTCCTCCACTCCCCACGATCCTGGCACGCCTTCTTCAGCTCCACGTATGTAGTCCTGTCCCCTGCATGGCTGCATCCTCCATCACTTGCTGCAGATATTCTTTCTAAGTTGGCTTAGTAATACAACAACAAACAGTCCTTATTTCTTTGTTCAATCTATGTCTGTCCTGCAGTGTATCTGCCCAAATGCAACAGAAGGAATATATATATATATTTTTTTAAGTACTCCTTTTAACACTGTCTGTAAATGTGACTGGCAGAAAAACATGGCTAGTTAATTTTCATCAGTTAATTATTTATCATCATACACTGGACATTGAGGAAAGTTTGCCCCCATAGTATGTCGTACTTTGCTTTTATTTTATAAACGGCATTTTCTAAAGATTTCACCAGCCACTTTCACTCTCAAGCTTTTCCTTTTTCCATCGCTCTCCCTTTTGATGTGCTCCCTTTCCAAGCTCCCCAGATTTCCATTATTCAGTCTCTGAATTTCAGATTTCGTTATCGTCTTCCTTTTACGAGTGTAGCTTAGTTACAAAATAGCTTACTGTAGAACAAAATAGTCCAGGTTCCGGGAACGTATTTTGATTTTGTCAGTCCGTCTACTTTTGTTAAGGCACAGATTTCAAAATATCTGGTAAACAAATGACGTCCGAGTTTTTTTTTATTAAATCATTTAATTCATTACCCGTTCTGCAGCCGCGAAGATATGAAATGAAAATCATTTTTAGATATTTATAAATATGTCAAGCTTTCTCAAAACGAGGACTCTTCACCAACAAATCAAAAATCATAAAAATTGGTCCAGCCATTGTTGAGCTTGTTGCGTTCTAATAGAAAACACGACTTTGCTTTATGTATCTAGGTATATATACTGTATATAGACGTATAGATTTTTCATCTGACCATTTTTATAGCTTTATGGCTGCAGAACGAGGAATTAACTAATTTAGTCAAAAATACTCGGTCCTCAGCAAAGCAAAACATATTGCGATAATCCGATTTATTAGGAGTGACCATACCCGTACTGACATCTCGCGGACAGACACTATGAAACCTTTTTAACTATTGGATTTTAACCAAGTAGTAGATGAGACAGAATAATTACTTTCCAAATTTGAATACAGACAAGTGCTGAAGTGCTTATTCCCCAAGATGTAATGCTGTGTCATGCGTATTACATTCACTGTAAGTTTGTAATTAAAAGTTGGAAACTGATGGAAAATATAGCTTACTTTGTATAGATATTATTAGTAGTAAGTTTATTAATAATAACGTCTTAAATTGACGGGGCGAGTCTTAAGACTAAAAATATAGCTTACTGACACATTACTGCAGTATTATATGGACTATATAACACTGACTTTTAAAGTAACTTTTGGTTGAAGAGGCAACCTCCACGTTATAACTGAAATTAGAGGGTAAATAAAAACCTTAAGACGACGCCCCGGTTAGGCGAAAATCCCGTCATGTCCAGTTTTTATTTATCCTCTAATTTCAGTTATAACGTGGAGGTTGCCTATTCAACCAAAAGTTAATTTAAAAGTCAGTGTTATATACTCCATATAATACTGCAATAATGTGTAAAGCATTGCCTTTATGGCATTAAGTAACCTCACAGACTTGTTCAGTTAGATAGTTGTGGTAGCTATGCTAACCTGTCTAAGATTACGAATCATGTCAAAAATACGAGCATTCAAGTAGAGGATATTCATAGCTGTTCTTGTGCGGGCTTGTTGTCGAGCGGTTTAGAAGACGCCCCGGTTAGGCGTAGATCGTCGAATCCCGCCAAGGCCAGTTTTTATTTATCCTCTAATTTCAGTTATAGCTTACTGACATGGCTAGACCTAAATTACGAAATTAAGGAAAGTCCTTGATTTTGGATGACGAGATTTCCGCTCGGTCTTGCAGAACTATCGACATCGACCGACAACCACCCCATTGTAACTGCAGTAATTTGGGTTGCACATCATCATCAACCATTTTCAACTCTTTCCAAACATTGCCGTAGCGGAGGCGAGCTTTGTAAGCAATGAGCCCTCATAAATATCTGAAACCCTAAATGCTGACGGAATGAACACGGAAATTCAATTTCGCATGCTAAGCACTGCAAGGAAGCCGCAGCACTAGTTTAACGTAGAATTGCTCAGCACTTGACGCCACCCTTATGTGGCCGGCATCTACCGCTTGCTTCCTTTCGCGCTCTCGAAAATGTTACCTACATGCAAATCAGTGTGGTTTCTACAAATTCAAGCTATAGACACCCGGAATAACTCCCTCTTCTCCAGCTAGATTTCAGGAGATTTATGAATTTGTGTGGTCCTTTTAGGTTTCTATTTCTTTATTGTTAGTTTTTGTGCCAGTTTCAAGTTGTGTACCATGCTGCCCCTTCCTTTGTCTTTTTTTCAGCAATAATGACGTAAAACTGTAAAATGGTTTCAATGCTTGAAACTTCGTGTTTGTTTGGAATAGTTTTCACGGTGTTCCATAAAAATGGTTTGTTGTGACACGATTTAGTTGCCACCTGGAGGGATTTTTGTGTGTTGGGTCAAGGTAGACGCAAGGCCGTACCCGGAAATTTTGTTTTTGAGAGGGGGGTTCTGTCAATAGTGCAATTGAATGAAATGTTGGAAAGTTATAGCCTATTCATTCAACTTGCAATTATAGGTAACTACTGCACAATTATAAACTGCATGTTATACTAGACCCCGCAAACTGGGGGGGGTCAACAGAAAATGTTTGATAAAATAAGTTAGAAATAGTGGGGTTTTACGCATTTTGACAGCGGTTCAGCCGATAAAATGCAGATTCTATCGACGAAGATTCATATAATTGA
The DNA here is from genome assembly GCA_963971405.1 of Psococerastis gibbosa. Lineage (NCBI taxonomy): Eukaryota > Metazoa > Arthropoda > Insecta > Psocodea > Psocidae > Psococerastis > Psococerastis gibbosa. The sequence continues at coordinate 18,316,466 of OZ020484.1, forward strand.
AAACAGGAGGGTTTACACATTTGTCGAGGGAGGGGGGGCGGCTGTTACTGTCTTAATTGTACTGGTTTTGTTGGGGAAAAAATTGAACGTTAAACCTAGAAGATTTTAGTTATAAGTTATAAGGCGTGTCTACAAAATAACGGTAGTGTACGTACGTATTGCATGGCATGTACAGTGGTGGCACGGCCAGTTTTTTCTAGTTATTACCTTTTAAGACCTATGGTCCAAGGCCGTAACTAAGCTGCAAAAACATTTGTTTTTGTTAAAATTCCGAAAGTTGTTGGTTCCAATTTTTTTCTTTCTTAGTATTTGTATTAGAGTGCACCACTGCATTATCCAGTAAAAGATTTACAATGTTACCATCTTATCATTGTGTTCCTTCAATTACCACCTCTGTCTCCTTGTCTATTATACCCATTCCTAAAATCACTTTGGATCTTCGTAAATGTAGGCCTTCCTTTGTGCTGTGTTTTCCTTACAATTTTACGGCGGCCGACGTAGTACCAGTACCGTTCGAAATGCGGATGCCACATGCTGTTTGCATTCCAAATAAAAGCGTGCAAGGTATCTTTACATCAGTGATTGTGGCAATTTTGTCTTACATCCAGCTCTACTCAGCGCCAAATCGTATAAGTTGGAGGGAAATAACTGGCATTGAAGAAGACTATGTTTACGAAGTAATTTTTAATTCTTTAGTACCCTGACATAATTAATGTAGCTCATCCTGCTATATATATATATAGTAGCGCAATGGTGGTGTCATGTGCTTCGGGACCCTTTCGGAGACTCGTAGCAGTGGTAGCCTGAAGAACGCGTTACCTCAGTACCGCTCAGTTCATTAGTCGCATGTGGTTTCATGACGCGAATGAATTGAGCTGTAGGGGGTAACGCGATACAGAAGCAAATGACATCGTTATCGAGCTGTAATTAAATCTCAGTTCAGAGTATACCACTAATTCAACTCTCTTCATTCAAAGACATTTTAGAATTTTTAATTATATTATTAATTTTAACTTTATTAACACTAATTTACAGGGGTACTGCATATTAGGAGATCCAGATAATTTTATTCGAGCAAATCCTTAGCGAGCCAACTATGGCGATTAGTACACTACCTTATTCATTGGGTTAAAAATTTGGCTCACTTAAGTTGTAGAAGAGTACTTCGTGCATCAAAAAATTCTACATTACTCGAAATTTTAGTCCCCACTGGCTTTTATGAATGAACTAAGGTACCAAAAATTTATTATTTCCTATTATAGTATTTATGAAGTAGTCTTCTACAACTTACATGAGCCAAATCTGTAAAAATCTGTAATAACATGCTTTGTTAATTAATTAAAAAATAAACGTTATAAAAACAACAAATTTTGGGGTGCTAATTTCCTACTTAGCATGTCCTCTTAAGGTTAATAATAATCGCTATTGTAGGCCCGCTGTTCATATTGTACAAATTAATCAGCAAGAACCATGAAAATACAGTTACACTGTAGTCAAGACATTGTTGACAATTTTCAATGCATCCTTTTATTTTGGATTATCCCACGGATATTATCTGGTAATAGCAGCTTAACGACCCAAAAACCTTTCCTGGTGCCTGAATTTAAGTTGCTGGAGAATAATTATTTATCAAATGATGGGTCTGGATTAAGTTACATTGTATTGAAATTAATAGTCGGGAATGGAAGTGACACGTCGTTTGTCTTATATTTTGATGCTTTATATTTGGAACGAGGGTGGTTTATGGCTTAAGCTGTCACACTGAAGCATCATTATCCTATTTTGTTTCCTTTCTACTCCGATTTAGCCCTGTTTTTTATAATTAGAAGGGTCGTCTAGTTTATAGATTCGAATAAGTCGACGCTTTGTCGTGAATATGCAGAGAATTGCCATTTCAGAATTGAAAGCACTAAACAAATGCCAGAGATATTTTTGAATATACTCAGTGTACGCAAACACATTGGCAATTTTCCGTATTTTTAATCCGTGCCTAAATCTGCAGTAGTTCTCGTCCGATAAAATATAAATACTCATTTTGTTGTAAGTTATTTAGGCATACAGGTTTGCGTTAGACTACTTAATAAACTACAATAAAATATGTAAAAAAAAAAAAAAATAGGGGTTACAGTATTTCTCTTGTAATGTATTCTTTAGATCTCTGTATGGGGAACTAGTCTTTTCTTTAACTTCCATTTAAACTTCTATATAACGCTTACTCTAACCTTGAACGAAGTATGTATTTATTTATAACATTAAATAAGATGTATACTGCCGTGGTAATAAATAACATTAAATAAAATAAAATAATAAAAGTTTCTAGAACGGTACATGCCACAATTTCAGCAGTTAAAATAGTTAAGATTAAATAAAAATGCCGCTATTGCCCACCATATAACACGGAATGACCTCGAAATAAGTGACGGGGCACACTGGGTGTTTATTTAACATGAAAGTTTGTCGAACGTGTTGTTGTTGTGAAGAATATCGGCTAATGTGTGGATAGCGTTATCATATTCACGTTCAATGCCTTCATGTAGGGGCTAAATTTTGTCTTATATTTGACCTAATAAAAATGGTGCGAGGTTGTAAAATGCTGTAATGAGGCTAATCCTATTTTTGCTTTGTCTTTTGCAGGCCATGCAGTACATTACCTACACCGCCGAAGCCTGCACAAATCACAATGATACAATGCATACCTATGTAAGTTTCATTTTTTTTTTTTTTTTATAGCAATAACATACAGAGCCTCAGAGTGAGCTTAGACTCGCCGGGGGGGGGGGGGAATTGGGAAATTTTACTCTTTGGTCTGAGGCTGTCTTAACGGCCCTGATGACATGGAATTCAGCCTGAATGAATTGGGAATCCTTCCTGTAACTTAATCTTCTTACCCCTTAAAAAATAATCCTAAAAACCGTTAATATAATTTCTTGCTTGAAATAAATTTTTTCAGAGCTCTGATGTAACCAAGGCAAATAAAATTAGCTCAGAAGAACAACTGCTAGACTTGAGTGGTGTCGCGTTTGAAAAATGTTATTACTGAAATGCTGAATTGTGTAATTCACATATTAAGGCAATTTTGATCGTAGACTCTTAACCGCATTATACAGTATACGAATTTCACACAGACCCAAAATTAATAAGAAGAAAAAATGATGAATGTCAGCCGACTTAGCCAGCCAGATCTGTCCTTGTGGGGTGAAATCCTCAGACAAAACACTCTTTATTGGACCATTAAATCCGTATAATGGGCCCCGAAATAGGGTCTGCACCATTCAACAGTTACATCATTCCCGCTCGCTCAATGGGAACCAAAGGAAAATAATTTTTTTTCAACTGGCAACTAACTGCCAACTCGAAGGAAATTTTTTAGATGCGCTTTTGCTTTAAAAAAAACTTTAAAGCTCACTGAAAAAATCATTTTCTTTTATTATACTGTATGTATAATAAATATAAATAATAAGTATAAATAACTATACTTAACTTATATAAAATAATATCTCAACTTTTTATTTTTATCATTTTAACTTTTTATGAGTTAATTGTAAGAGTGGGCCGATAGGCCCAAAATTCGCCCATATGGAAAATAAAGGCATTTTTCTTTCTTTCTTCTTATATTTAGCATATCTTGTCTAGCTTGGTTTTGGTCAAGTTCTGCGAGATAGAGGGAAAGGCAGCTAGCCAATTCTGTCCATTTGAGATTCTTTATCGGGGCTGCCAAAAATGTAGTACATATTTAACTAAGGAATACAATATAATATGTATTAATACAATAAATTCGTAATATGTAATGTAATGCAATAAAAACAAGCAAAAGTTAGCCTTTTGGGAAATTACTATCTTTCCGATTATTATTATTATTATTATTATTTCTAATCTTGAAATTCTATTTGATTTATGGTCAGATTTATCGGCGCTCATTAGTGAAAAATCATTAGAGCTTTTATCTAGAATCAAATATTTTTATCGCTGTGAATGAGGGCCTAAAAGCTTTCTATGTACTTTTTTATATATACTGTAAGTATTGTATGGGCAGGCTCAGTTCAGTGCAAGTTTTTTTTTTAAATTTAGTATTTAATTAGGCTTAATTAGAAAATTGGAAGCATCCTAACCTGCTGCAAGCCTGTAATCAATGTCTAAACAAAAATTGCCTACTGTCAGAAAATATTTTATGCTAGAATCGTCTTCTCTCATGATTACAATTACAATTACTTTGTACAGTATAATAACTAGTAATAATATCATTTTATACTCATTGTTAAGTTGATTTTAGTTGGGTACAAGTACTCCGGGATATTATTTTATCAAAGAATACTGTATAAAAACGCTCAGCAATGAAGTAACCGTAAACAGATAAATTAGCTTTTATCCTTGGGCAAGTTTTAATGATATTTCACTGGGAGTGCCATTAGCGTTCCACCTGCAATATTATTCCGCTGTAATGGCTGTTTTGTTTTCGGTTTCATTTCGCTTCATGTCCCCCTGACAGCACATAATTCTATAGTTACCGTTTCATGTTATCAATGACCTGATATTTCAGAATTTACAGCTTTGTTTTAGCTTGATATAGCGTTGTTTTGTGTACATTTTGAAGAAAGCAATTCTATAAACAATTGTTTGTTTTCTCGTAAATACAATACGATAGGAGACAATTCGGGTGTCTGTCTATATCGGGGGAATTTGAATCTTCACGCGAAACCCTTCAAACTGGAGATGCATAAATAATAACGTCACAGCTTTTCTACACCCTACATTTTAAGATCAGAAGAGTTATTATAAATCCTTTTTTACTTGTTTGTCGGCCATGTTTCATTAAATAGACATAGATAGATATTTAGCTCCCAAACATTCGGGCACTGACCCAGAAATTCTTATACTGATATCGGCAATCTATTCAAATTAATATTATTGATGTACCGTTTACAGGTATACTGTGTTGTATCGGAATAAGAAATTCATTGCAGCTAAATTCTGTTCCTGCATGCAAGGCCGTGCCCAGGTTTTGATTAATTTATTAATGAAAGTTCATTCAATCCAGTGTTCAAACTAAAATAAATGTATTCTAATTCTTCAAACAATACAGGTTTGCATTAAAAAAATTATTTCGGGGGGGGGGGGGGGTCAGGGCACTTTGGACCACCCCCCTGGGCACGGCCATGCCTCCCTGTATTATTGATCCATAGATAAAAGCTGAAAAAGGCCAAATATTTTGATTTCTAACTTTCTTTATACACTTTTTTGTAAAAAGAAAAAGATGTGTCTGGACAGGACAGGACATTATGTTCAGCGTGCAAGAAGAAAACTTACCTACTGTTCTTTCTAATTTGGTTTTATGGCAAATATTAGAAACGTTTCAATTCCCAATAACAGCCCTTTACTTTTGCTTTGGTGCTTCGAATGAGGTAAAAAATTAAATATTCCTTCTAGGAATAGGAAACTTTCAATTTTTGGTCTTGCTGAAGAATGGTTTCCTTTGTACTTTGTAGTATTTAATAATATCGAGACACGACATTTTATTATCCTCATCATTCAATCCTTATAAACTGCTGATGTTTGTTTGAAATGACAGAAGCGTAGTTATTAGTTAACAACTGCAGTAGAATATAAATGTCTTTCTGCTTGTCATTTTGCGAAATTGTAACGCATTGTTTACAAGTGAAATTACGCACTTTGGTAATTCAAATGTAAGCATAGGCTACTCAACCATTTAATTTTAAAACCTATTTTAATGCTTTAGTAGATTTATTTAAAAATTAAAAACAATTCCTAAAGAATTTAAGTTTGATGGTTAAAAAGGGGATCCATGATCCTGGAATGCGACGTCATCTGTAATAGGCGCGGAATAACTGCCAGTAGCAATGACTAATGACAATCCGGAATTTGGCGCCATTTTCCTGTTACCCCTGTCTGTTGGCGTTAAATGGCTCTTGTAACCCACAGCTAAAAACACCAACATTAATTATTTCCTTTTTTAATATCAACAATTTTTCATGCTAAAAGCATATATTGTATTATTATTGTTAACCAGCTACCTTATCTAGCATATTTTATGTTATATTGTTGCGACTGTCAAGTAGCCTATTGCGATAAAACGTAAACGTTGTTCAGTGGCCCTAACTAGACGCATAAGAATTCAAGGTTTATGTTTATCGTGAGGATAATTCGTAAGGGCTTTCTGTTTTTTATTATTATGCGTCAATGTCTGTGATCCTATTGGTAAATAATTAGTACCAATTAAAAATCAGCCTAATTTACTTTATGAAGCTGTTAAACTTATGGGCAGTAAAATGTTTATTGCAGGTTATTGTGTATTCATAGCAATCAGGAGTCGAGCCGACCCCGACCACAGATTAAGGCTGTACAGCCCATTGAACACCCTGAATGGAGTCTAGGCAAAACATAATTTCCACTATTAATATCCTATACTTTTCAGAAGGATGTGCAGTAGTAATGCCGTTATGGGGTTAGCCCTAAATTTAAAATAAAAGAACAGCACAGAAAGCAGCAGAGATAATATCAATGGCCACTGAAATAACTAGCGAATTCTCTCCAGAGAGATTGAAAGCCCGGAGCTTTCGCTTTCCAAAATGAAAAGGCTGAGCTGAGCGATGGGGCTGTCGGTGCGTTTCGGAGGGTGTTGTCTGTACAACAATGGGAATCACTTGTCCGCAGGGGTGCGGAGGGGACTCCCCTGCGGTTGCTGGATGCTGCTGCAGCCCTATCATTTTAGCGCAGGTGGCTTCTGCAAAGGCCCAAAATTTATTTACATTTGCTTTTTTTTCTTATGCTGCCGTCAGAAGTGATAAAGCCCCCAAAGCAAACTCGTGGAAATATAATATGAAACTGTAAACCCGGTCTAGCTGCAGACAACTGGGGATGGCAAAAATTGGCTGCGTGGGATTGGCTCTTGTATTAGTAGTAGTAGTAGTAGTAGTAGTAGTAGTAGTAGTAGTAGTGTTCGTCGGGTTAATAACGACTTAGGCCTCATATTTGGGCCCATAGAGCGACCCCGACTTGACTGTCCTACGCCAGCCCACAGGACAGTGGACCTCCTGATTATAGTGGATTCTGAACCACTTGGGAAACACAGTGAAGTCACACGATTAGTTCGGAGGTGACCAGGACATGTCCTACCATGTTTCCCTACCGTGTGCACACGACCAAGTTATCTGCAGCTTTGAAGTTGGAAACCTGCTCTGGTTCGCTCGATTCAACTTGGTATGGCGGCCGGTCTCTTGTATTAGGGCACGGCCTGGGGCTAAAGCCCAAACTACTGGCGTGCGCACCTGTTTTTAAATTAATTGTCCGTGAAAAGTAGTTCACAACTTAAAGGTGTTTTTTTTATCAGATTGAGGGCTATTTTTTTATAGGTACTGATTTTCGATGGATGATTACGGTAGGCTTCCACAGTTCAGTCAATGAAGCAGCAAAAAGTTGTGTCTGAGATTGAACGTGGAGGTTCTCGCCATAAGCTAAATACAGCCAATGTCAAGCTAGTAAGATTGCCAAGGAGCCAAGGTAAAGTGCGCAGAACTTCACTGCCATTTATTCGGTTGCAGCCCTGCCGGCTGGATTGTTCATTTGTTTTTCATTTGCGGCTATTTTCTTTTTTTTATGATGGAACCCTACACACTTAGTCACATTACCTTTTGCCGCCTTTGCCTTCACCGCTATTGGCAATACTTAGCTTATGGTAAGGCACCATCTATTCTCTTTTATTATCGTTGGTCAGTACTCAGTGCCTGGTAAAACTAATTAGTCAGATATTGTATTTTTGTGTAAATAGCTATACTGTGCGGCCAGGAATAAAAAAATAAATAAAACCGTGTGTTTCTTCCATTTCAGCATGAATGTACTCATTTCTTTTCATACAATTCGTTATTCGTGGGGTAACAGTGTGATAACTTACTATTTATTGTGCCCCGTAAAATACCTGTGCCTAGAATGCACTATAATTAAATGAAAAATCCAATAATTTTACAAATACCGATCAAAATGTAGATAGCTAGGTATTAACATTGAACGAGAAATGACATATTGTATTGAAAACTAATTACGCAATTTACTGTAGCCGACCTGACGCGGTAACAACTACTTTTTTGGTCTACTTAACTATATACTCTATTATAATTGTATTTTTATATTTGACGATAAACGAGCATGTCGCAATGCGTAATTGTTGCAGTATAATAACAGTCTACTTTGTTTTCTATATTAAACTTAACTTGACTTAAGGTGGCTCCATCGGCCCGTGAGGACCTCTCGCCTGTCGCACCAAGCCCCTCCAAAGCGCGCGATTTTCCGCCAAATTTTTTCTATAAATAAACTATATAAATTTTTCAATGTAAAAGTTTAAATTCTGTGACCGTCAGTGCTATTGATTGATGTGCCGCCCTCACACGCTTGAGGCTTGAAATTTACATTTATTATATTTTTCATAAATACACGAATTATCCATCTAGAAGTTTTGACTAATTTTGTTTGGAAGAGGCTACATGCCGGTTAGATGCCACTATACCATACGTCAATATGAAATCGCCTATAACACAGAAAAAAATGGATTTAAACGGATGTTTGAAATAATGCTAAAAATGCAACTCAGACTGTTCTGTTTCGAGCCAACATTATCTTTCTACGTTACTTCTAAAGTATAGATTTAATTTAATAATGGATATTAAAAGTATTTCTATTTCATTTCACTGCATGTAGCCTTATAAATAGGGATTTTGACCTTTGCTTGATGTCAAAAGTCAAAACAAGGTACTCTTCAGTCATACCGATACAAAAAGAAACGAAGATTGAATTTGAAAAAGTCTTTATAGGCATCAGTTTTAGCGTTACCATTTTCTTTCTACCTTTTTCTCCTGAATCAAAATTCAATTCCATTTTTTTTCGCTGATTATCTCACATGCTAACTCTAAGATGGTGAAAGGGAAGCGACTGAGGGAGGAGTGGAAATAAGGGCAAATGTGTTGCGAGGACAAGACGTGATAGGAAGTTGACCAACGGATGTAGGATTTTTCTATACGCCCGGCATCGATCTGCGGTGGGGTGTTCGCTCTCACTCGTTTTACCTTTCTCCACCCCTTTCCCTTCTTACTTCAACCCGACAACATAGAGCGTCGGGTGTAAATGTCATGAGAATCAACTACGATATTGAGTCGAATTATTAACAAGTGAACCCTTTTACTGTGCTTCACTACTTCACATATTTGCAGCCAATGCTTCAGGAGCTTGAGCAGAAGGTGGTTCTGTACTTTATTAACAAACGGTACACAGCAGGGGTTCCCAGAGGTCCGCAAAGAGTCCGGAGTCGTCACAGGGCCTGATTTTCGGGTAAACATTCCAAAAATACGGGATGTGACTGCGGATGCGTATGTTCGTGTTATTGACGTCGACCCCATGTTTTCTTTTAATTATTAATATGTATCCCAAAAATTGTACTTGATAAATACTTGTCTCCTTTTTCTTACGTATGTACTGTCATTGAATATATAACACTATGTTGCTGTTGTTTCCAACGCCTGCTTTCAGCATTTCTGCTTTAAACAACCCTGTCAGCCTGACGGGGGGAGTGAGTCTGTTTGTTAACTTGAGGCACCCTAAGGGCGGACTCTTTCACCTAGGGGGAAAGGGGGTTGACTGATAGGGTGGACCTCCTGATTATAGTGGATACCGAACACTATAGAATGGCCACTATCATCAAATATTGCAAAGTGGTTTTTGAGGTGAAACGCCTACAAACTAAAAGGTCGGACGCCCCGCTGGTATCAGCCCATTGTTCAGTACGTCTGGGGTTCAACTCGCCTGGCCAAAATACCCTCAACACCATGAAATACTCCGACTTGGTTGGAATCAGTCTTCCTGTCCCGTAATAATGACCGATGGTTTGAATTTCATTTGATTTGACCTAACATTGCCCCATTTGTGCTCAGCATAGGTCTACCAACCACAGCGTATCTTAGATGATTTAATAAGACTTAATTAATTACCTACTGTAAATGATTACCTATGTTTATTTTGAAGCCGTATATGACAGCTGTTTAATATTCAATGGTACTGTAAGGGCAATCCCAGATTTATCCAATGAGCCCCATGGCCCAGGACCAAAAGGGGACATCCTGCATATAAAAAAAAAACTGACTGTGACTGCAGACGAAACATTTATAATTATTCAAGATCATTAAAATCTGTAGTACGACAATAAAAAGTTTCACCCACTGTGAAAAAATATACTTTGTAAAGTTTTACGTAATAAAATAAAAAACACACAACATATTTTTTCCCAATGAGTGACAGCACGTTTTACAAAATTACAAAGAAGACTATTATGTATAGTCAAAATTTTCTTCGGATGCCCTTTTCCTTTGACATTTCTCCCTACGTTTCACCGCTATCAGCCTTACTTAGCTTATGGTCAGGCGCCATCTATTCTATTATCTTTGGTATTACCTTAATGTTCATAAATTAAGAAAATCATTATCTGGGCCAGTTCAAGTGCAAAATTGCCTCATTTCAGACATTCTATTATGGGGCCTTTCGCATTTTCTCAGGGGAATGGGATGTGAATATTAGCAACATCAAAAGGCATAAATTGTGAAGGTTGAATATAAAAGAAAGATGAAAGACTGCAAGGCGAGGGAATATCAAAGGAAATCCTTTGCCTCCAGGGGAAATCTCTATGAAAGGGTGAAATAGATAGTGAAAGACTAACCAACGTCTTAAATCCTTCATTTTCTTGTTTAAGGCATCAGTATATGTACTTGAATTTTCTATGAGGTAATTGTCGGTATACTAGACAACTTAACTGGCCTCACTCTTGATGCAGTATGTAAACAATAAGGAATTTCACTGCAAAGCTATAAGCTGTTGATTTTTAGAAATAGTACCCAGAATTGTCTGTTGCTCGACAAAATACAAGCAAAAATGGCACGGGCTGGAAGAGTGCTTAGCTTATACATTTTAGCGTTCTAATTAATTTTTATGTATTATTGCATTCTGATTCTATGCACACCCTCTTCTGTTTCACGTTTTGCGCTAAGGTTGAAGAGGAAGTGGCGTCATTGGTTTTACATAACGAACAGTTTATCATTTCTATTATGGCATAATGGGGTCGTTTGGGAAAGGAGCCATATGTTTGTGGAACTGTTATTGCGCCGTCCCCATATGAGAGACAGCATCTTCCCTGGAAATGAAGTGAACACGATCCCAAATACAAATGGTCTGTATCGGCTCCACCCTCATAAATATCTTATTTTATATTGTATGTTCTCAAGCTGGAGGGTGGTTAAGTTGGTAGAACTCTATAGGCAAAGAGAGTCGTGGGTTCTAGTCTCCACTAGACGCTAATTTTTTCTGTGGCCCCGGTAATGCTGTAGGCGAGGCTTTATAACTTGTTCCCCATTTCAAAGTTAATAATTTGAAGATATATTGTTGTTGGCATTTTAAAAAACGAGGCCATAAATCATTTTTCTAAAAAGTTTTGAATAATTTATTAATTTTTTAAAAGGCCATTGTATATTCGCTGTAAAGATATTTAAAAGTTAATGATCTTACAATTCCTTGAATTTAATAATTATATTGTGCTAAATTTTCCGTTTCAACGAGCATACGCGACGCAAGTTAAAACAAAAAGTGTCACTCTAAATTGGGACGTCCTTTTTCAAATTAATATCAATAGTAAATAGTAAATAATTTACTAGCATTCAGCATTGGAAACCGAAGTCCCAATTTGAGAGAGAAATTTTATTTAACTTACGTCGAGTCGTTGACTGTATAATTATAGCATATTTTTAATTTAACAAATGCGGAAATCTATTCTTTCTCACTCATGACATAAATGAAGAAAGTAGAAAACTAGTCAGGTATGGGTGCTACTAGGATGCACAGGCGTACGAAAACATGTAGCCCTACAGCACACACCGATATCAAATTATTTTTACCCTCGCTACCGCGCGAAAGCGTCCCATTAAAAACTGTAATAGCCTTTCAAAAAAAATGCATTTCAAAAGGGCGACTGGTGATTTTAATTGCACATTTTCAAACGAAAATTCCATTTGACGCCCATGTAAATCAACCAAGTTATGAGAGATGGTCCTTTCAACAGCCATTTGGAATTGGATATGGTGACTACGGGAGTTGCCAGTCTGCGAGGCCGTTTTCCCATTGTTTTTTGCAACTACCCCATTCCATTTCGTTAATTAATATTGCTAGTTTTATGTTTAACCCTAGCTTAGCTGAACTAGTTGTGGTAAAGACGGAAATTGTAAACTTAAAATTTATGGACTTTCCGAACTATGTGGCGATGAAATCCACATCTCAGCATTACAGCGCCTACTTATTGCTTCATAATCCCTAGAATATTTTCTTCACGCTGTTTTAACAGCTTATTCTCATACGATGATTTTTTGTTTTATGAATTTGCCTAGCCTTGTTTTGCCTGTTTCGCTATTTCGCCTTTGGTATGTAATCTGCTTCGGTCATGTCTGAATAACGTCTGTTAATGAGTCAGTTAAGCCACTTGTTAAATAAGTGTTGTCTGTGTGATAGATGTGGTATTGTGGTTATCTGACAGAAAGTACTACTATAGTAACAGAAAAAATTACTAATAATCTATTGGAACAGGAAGTAATTGCAGAGAGAAGTAAACATTGTATATATCGAACATACTGTAAGTACAGCATGCTTGCAGTATTTGCTGCTCCATTTTAGTTTACTGTTAGACAAAATTATAATATTTTGGGAAAAGAAACATACATGCCATATTATGGCGAATATGATCCTTTGAACATTGATTTAGCCGGGGATGGTCGTAGTGCCACTTAATAAGAGCTAACAGTAAATTAATATTCCTGTGTCACCTAACAATGACCAGTGGCCTGACAACAGATGCTGGTCTGTTTTTTGTGGTAAAGCCATAAGCCTTGGATAAGCGCGGAGCGCAGCTGAACAAGCGGCTGTCCGCTACGGCTCATATCCTGGAGAAGCACATTGAATAACGGCCGGGACTTGAGAGGCTTTGTCGGCCGGGAATAAATCAGAAATGAAACCTCTCATGTGACAGCAGGAGGGGAGCCACGCTGCATACAGAGTGTTCTCCCATCAGTAATGCTAATAAGATACGCTGTCGGTGACATTCGATTATACCACGACTTTCCAACGTCCGTTCGGCAATTCGTACTAGGGGAAGTTCAAATAAGTAGTCATTGTAATGGACCCAGTCACAGAGGCAGAAACTTGAAAGACATATTTTAGGCGGGGTTTCCACCGTCCGGCTAGGGCTAAATACAAAAACGGTGACGTGGTAGCAGACATTCAAGACTTAGGCGGGGTTTCCGCCGACCTCGCATTGCAGAATGCAAATGACATTGACGGAAATGTTTGTTTTTCTTTTTATAGAAAACTATTAAAATGTTTGTAATTAACATATCCCATGACGCCATTTTTTTAATTTTAGTTTGTTTGTGATTTTACTGTATGATCATTGATCAATTTTAACCATGGCATAGAGTAAAACAAACATTTCCTTCAATGTCATTTGCATTCTGCAATGCGAGGTCGGTGGAAACCCCGTCTAAGTCTTGAATGTCTGCTACCACGTCACCGTATTTGTATTTAGCCCTAGCCGGTCGGTGGAAACCGCGCCTTAGTGTAGGACAACTCGAATTAACTGAAGCCAATCATGGGCTTGGGCCCCAGTCAAATATTATGAAATTCAGGTTTCAGCGCTATAAAATCAGTACAGTATATTCAAATACTATAAATTTGTAAGCTCAACGTATCGGTCAAACTAAGTTGTTTGCATGTCTGTGATCCGTGTTGCTAGAGGTCTTCTTTACTTCAATTTGCGTTTGCAGCTATTGGTGCGTACCTGGTCAAGCAAACGCCAAATAATGTCAATAACTATATTTACGTATGGTGACTATTTCAGTAAGGCTCCCTTCTAATAATGAGCACCTTTCATACAAAAGCAAAGGGTGGCCTAGCCTGCACCTTGATGCATATTTTATTACTTATTTTTTTTACTATTTTTTTTTTTCAAAAATGTTATGCTACTTCTGTTCCCAACAAGCCTGTCTACCTACCACGATTTCGATGCGTCCATTACTGGCATATTCGCCCTACTGTTATACAAAAATATTACACAATTAAAGTTAAATGTCTACTACTACTAGTATATTAACTTCGGCTATGGGTCGTTTCTAATGTGACTACAATAGGCCTACCCTATGAAAAGGGGCCTTTCCTAAAACTTAGTGTGCATTATTTAGTTTTGTTTGAACACATTTATGTCAGTGTTGCAAGTCTCCTACAGGAAAAAAAAAATCTTGTACAAAAACCTACAATTTGAACCAATTTAAGAAACCAAACTCAGTCAGCTTCGGATAGAACTAACGACGAAGAGTTGAAAAAATGCATTCATTAATGTTATGTCGGTCATCACTCAACGATTCTCTTGTAAAATGTCTTATTCAATCACGCGACCCGCTACCGGGCTACACGAAACCAATCTTATGTAGTCATTAATCTATCTAGAACATTTTAAATATACAACAATGCTAGACTGCACACGATGATAGACTGTCATTTTGTTTAATTTTTTAATTACATGGACTATACTATGTTATTGTATATGTAGATATAACAGGCTTCTTCCGCGTTTCTTCTTCTCATTCTATTTTACATTAGTTTCCCATTGTCGATGCTGTGGGCCTTACCATACATGAGTAGCATGTATGCAATAGGCGATTTGTCACTTGAAACTGTAAATGCAGGAGAGACAAAAAAACTTTTAAAATCTAAATGCTTCTACTATTCATTATGAGGTGACATATTAGAATTAATTTTCTTTGATAATATATAGGAATCACATTAGACTTTTATTACATTTTTTGTAGCAGTCAATGCTACGGTTCCAGTGATAGCACCAACTCAAAAATTATTTTTTTGTGACAAATCGCCTTTTGTATACATGCTCCTCGTATAGTGTATACGTATAGGTATTATATATTAGTCGAGAGATAATCACACACAACGTTCTAAGATCTATGCGGCAATATAAAACTTTGGGCAGAAGCAGTGGCGTCCCCTCATTGAAGGCTGCAACCTGCATCGGCCAAATAAAGAATTAGCGTACAGTTCAATATGTCCAATGGTCAGCACGACTTCATTAATAAGTACTACAATATCATGTGAATTAAAAAAAAATCGTCGGTGAGTTTTCTACATTTTCTACATTGATTGCACGATACAAATGGAGCGTCAGAGACTGCGGTTTCCGGCGAAGGACCAGGTAACTCATGCCCTGGTATTTCCCTCTGTTATCAAATGCTGGTTGTGATATTGAATTCTAATGACTTCAGGTGCTGAGCAATGCTATTTTCCTTTTTAGGGTCTCCTGCAAATGTTTTGTTTCCAAACATGGATTGATTGTATGCGGATTTATTATTTCAAAATTGGTCGTGGAACTAATATGAGCGACCTTTCTGTACATTCAGCTTATTTTAATATTTTATCATTACAAACTTGTGCTCATTTTACCAAAAGCAAATATAAAATATAGCTCATATAAAATATAGGTACGATAGTCTTCTAACAGAGGAGATTTGTCAAAATTTCAGAAAAATATGTCTTTTTAGATAGCCTTGTATTGACTGACTTGATTTAAGCGACAAATTTGGAAACATTTTGTGAACATGGAATGGTCGTGTATTTTTTGATGACATTAATCGATTTCTCGTTCAGCCGCAGAGATAGGAATGTGGTCATTTGAAATGTTAATAAAAAATGCAAGCTTTCTCTAAAGGCAGTCTATTTCCCCTATTAATTTACTATACGATTTTAAATTATAAAATCTGTTTAATATACTTTATCGAAAGTTTTGCCAAGACTTGTGTTTTTTATGAATTTTTCATCTGACCACTTTCCTATCTTTGTGGCGGTGCAAGGTGAAATCAATTAAATTTGTCAATAATAAATTCCTTGTTTAGAAAATATCTTGAAATGTGTCTTTTAAATCAAGTAACTTACATTAATAGTCATATTGAGTGGATATATGACTTAAAATACCAAATTACAGTATAATCGGGGTACTTAACAAATCTGTAGTCAAGTGAAAAAGTTGTAATCGCAATATAAAGTTAAAAAATAAACAAAACTTCCAGTTTCACATTTTGATCATTTCTTTTTTAATAGTAATTCTATTTTCCCCTAATGTTACAACTTTACCACATTACCTGCATCCTAATGCAATCGCAACAATAATGAGTTGTCAGGACATGTTGAGTAGTGGCACGGACTCAGAAAGGTTACTGGTTCGAGTCCCTCACTTGCTACATTTTCTGGTCATGATTCGGAGGGCATGTAAAGCAGGCGGTCCCGGGCTTTCCTAGTTGAGTGTAAGAGAGGGCTTCTTAGACCTTGGCTTTGCAATATAACAAGAAGTCATTATTTATTTATTTTTATTATTTATTATAGTTTTCTCCAATTTTGATATCAGAGGTTGAGACTGGAAGTGTTTATTACTCCCCCTTTTTTGTCAAGCAATAGATGGGGACCAATACTGTATTGAATGAAATTGGGACCTTTCGAAAGAGCATAACGAAATGAACGAAGCCGCGTTCGGAAGGATGGGAGACTGAAATATTAGAACTGGCTCTCCGCCCCGCTAAATACAAACCCATGAAATTCACAAGAGGACGCTAATGTGGTTTTACAGTGTATTTCTCCACAACCTGCTAACTCACTCAACTTGCAAGGGCGCGGGTGGTTTCATTTATTTAGAGATCGTGCAGGGAAGGGCCCAGACATATGCCAGGATAAATCAATACGAATCATTGCCTCTCGTGTCCGAGCAATTGAGATTTCCTTTAGGCTGAATTCAAACGTTGAAAAATTTTAAAGGCTGTTTACAAATCGTTGAAATCAATCTGGTTACTTCAAGTTACTTTATTGACTACTGCATGTCTGCATACGGTATTACATGCTACTGATATCAATGTTACACATAATATCATTGTTGTGTATAATATTCAATGACTGGGTGAACAGGAGATAATATATAGCCGAGCCCATGCGAACATTCTCAGAGTGTTTTATTTGTTTGTGAAGTACAACTGTATTTCGCGGAGTACTCACTTCTGTTCTTTTGATACCTAGCTAGCCTTCTTCTTGGGATATTAAGAATCACAGTACTGGACACTTATAAAGGATTATAACATACACAACACTGGACTTTTAAAGGTCAGAGAAACACAGAAATACTACTGGTTAAAAATATGGACGATACTGAGGTTTGAATATACGGACAACACTAGCAACACTCTGGCAACACATTAGTAATAACTAGCAATAACTAACTATAACTAACTTAGGCGAATTTGGCTCGCTAGTTTTATATCATAACTATTCAATGGATTAGTTATAGGACACAGTATAAGTAAATACAAATACAGATTAATAGTTAAGTATGTAGAACAATGAGTAAAGTAAAGAATAATAATCCAGAGTCCTAATAATAACCAAATTCAAGTTCCAGAGTACCGAGTACAAAGTAACAAAGTAGGCCTAGAATAGTGCTGGTATATTACATGTTATTTGATTTGAAATAATTGAAATAAACTATTTAAATAGTTATGAATATGTTTGGTGTATTGCTGGGGTTCTAACGAATGTGTAGATGCCCCATATGTGTAGTTTGGTGCACGCAGGCAGGACCTTGCAATCTGTACAAAACCGCCCGATCTAATAATACACTTGTATAATGTAGAGATGCATATAACGTACTACTGTAGTATCTTTATTGAAAACACAGTGCTTTACCACTTAGGTTGGCTCACAACATCGTTGTTACAGCTATGGCAAGTGGAATCCGGCATGCATCTTCTTCTTCTGGCTCTGCAGCCTTTGATGGGCTTTTGCCTGTTCGACAACATCCAGCCATCTCGGTTTTGCACGAGGCTCCACCATCAACTAACTCCCATGTTGCGGAGGTTGGTTTCGAATTCGTACTTCCAGCGGTTTCGTACCATGATTTGCATGAAAATAACCAAAAACCTGGCGGCTTCCTTCATATTTTACTATCCCAACAATGATGGGAGCCACCCTTACTCCATACATGTGGAGTTGTTTTGCGTAGACTTCTGTATAGGAGAGAGGGGACCTTCGAGGCCGCCAAAAATATTTTTTTTTAAATCCTGGGACCACCTGCCACGTTTTTTCAATTGTGACGTGGCAAGTGGCCACAGAAATTCGAAACTATATTTTTTGGCGGGAAGGAAATGTCCCATCTCTCCTGCATACAATAGATATAGAACACTAGTTTTGCACATTGCATGGAAGGGGTTACATGAATGAATTGTAATTCAAACTAGTGCGCCGTTAGATGATTATCAGCTACTAGCTCAACGAGGCTATTCAAAAATGTTGGCGTGTGAATCGCCGCCGCGTCTTCCTAATTGGACATCCCTGTGCAAATAAAACTGAATGGAGGTAATTCAGAAAATGGCATCAAATAACAATGGAGAAAATTGGAAACACTCCAGCAAAATTACGGGCGGTTTGACATTATGCTTGACAAAAGAGCTCGTATACCCAGCCAGATGTTTTAAGGGAACCTTTGAGTCTTCAAGCTGTTTTTTTTTTTTTTTTTTTTTTTTTTTTAAACCCCACAATTATTTGAAAATTCATATTTTTCAGACAACCTTGGCCATAGTCAATAGCTGAAAGGCGGGTGGAAAACTCATCTCCTCCCTTATCGATAATCTATTTTTAATTCTCCCACTTTTCCGGTTGAGATGTTATGCTTCCAGTTCCACTACAGTCTGCAGTCTGCTCAATACAATTAGATGCAAAAATATGTTTCATATCACCTTTTGCATTTGATTAATGTGTTGGCTAATCAGTAAATTTACGAAGCTCACTGAAAGGGATCGAAATTCTTGTAGATAATAATTAATTAATTAATTTAATGAATTAATTTTTGACATTGGACTTAATAATTTGATTTATACGCATAACTTACCTAGTGATAATTTAAAGTTAGCCTGAGCGAAAAATGTATTTTTGAATGCAATATTATCAAAGAAAAAAGGCAAAATAATTTTATACAATTTGTATTTATTAATATTTATAAATAAATTTAGTTTATTTGTAATTTGTAATTCATTTGTAAATGTATGTATAAGCTTATTTTCTTTTTCACCTTTTCTCAACAAAACGTCTAAGTCAATTTTTTTTCTTATATTATTGTGCACAGCATCAGATCGTCAACGAATGTACTTGTAGTTGTACATACATATACATATATAAGATCCTATCAAAAATTATTCAAATATCTATATCCGAGATTAGAGGATATAGAAAAACTGAGCTTGGTGGGATTCGAACCCACGATCTACGCCTAACCGGGGCGTCGTCTTAACCGCTGGACCAGGATCGTGGGTTCGAATCCCGCCAAGCCCAGTTTTTTTATATCCTCTAATTCCTGTTATGTTAATTTAATGTCAGTGTTACGTACACCATATAATAATGCAATAAAATATCGATATGTAACATCTGATTACCTTCAAGACCTCATAGTGGATTACTTTTCGATGTTTAAAAACTGTAATTGTTAGTTATTGAAATACTGTAGGCTATATGGTAAATAAATAAAAATAATATATCTTTGGTAAGAAATTAATGTATTATTATTTGATCGTGTAATACGGGCCATTAAATCCCGTCCATTCTATTTGAATTTGATGAGAACAATCATCGTATGCATGACGTACGATGTATTGATAACATAAAAAATACTCATTTGAATTTGACAATGGCTGTAGCATTTTTTCGGTTCATTGTTGCTGCCACAGTTCAACAATACAATTTCTCCTCGTTTCGACCCTGCGCCATTGTTCTAGAAGAGACGTGCAGGCTAATCATTTCCATTGCCTATTGTCTGGGACAAGCGCACAATAAACAATCGGCATAGTCCCAGGACCGTGTCGTGGGCTAGGACCCAGCCAGGATGTCATCGAGACGTCGTCCATTGATTTCATATGGTAAAGGTCGTTTATAAACAGACATCACACAGAGTGGAACAACCAACTATGGAAATACTTCATTGCTACTTGGTGTTACCTACCGTGCTCCAAAATGGCAAGCCTTGTTTGTTTACAACATATTTGGAAAACTCTGCCTTAATCTTTGGCATTTGCCAGCCCGGGATCACTCCGAAATAGGTTGGTTATTATTTTTTATTCAAGTTAATTAATACTAAAGTTGTAAACATTTGGTCCATTTAATTGGTAGAGGACTATTTCATACACCATAATATAAGGTGTTTTTGTATTAATTTTTTTTTGTTATAATTTTTCCATGAATCGGAAAATTTGATACATTTCTATCGCCTATAAGGTTCACGGGAAAACCCCTGCACCTAGGCTAGTGGCGTGTATGAAGTAGTCGTCTACTAATGACCAAATCGTTATGACTTAAGAATTAAAGTAAATAAAAAAATATAAACCAACTTTGTTTTGGGGTGATCCAGCCAACCAGCTTCGTATTGATAAGATATAGACCGTAGAAAATCGGCACGACAATATCTGCAAATTTTTATTTTTTATTTAATATACGAGGGAAATCATTAAAGATTGAGTCAGTTCCAGACTAAAATTTCACGCATTGTATAATTTATGGATAACTTGTAACAATAAACATAATAGTCTCTTTAGTAACTTTGTAAAACTTGCTGTCACTCATTTTGTTGTGAACCAGGGGTGGCCAATATCTACATTTCATATGCGATTCTTTAATCATACAGTATATATTTGATTTGATTCTAAATCTTCTTAATTCACACTCCAAACAGAAATTTTTTTTTTTCATAATAGCTAGGTAGGTTCCTACTTGCCTTACCTCACTACAGACTGATTTCTATCATGTGGGAGAGGAGGGGGTATACAATACAAATACTTTTGCATTTTGTGTGCATTTCCATAAATTTTACATTTTACAATCCATTAAGGCATGCTTCCTAGTGAATATATAATTCTGTTTTGAACTGAATTCCTTGATCATGCTTGTTTCCTATATTCCTTCCCTCTGCAGTTTATTACGGAACCGTTGATTGAATGCATTGTACTGAAGTGGGGCATAATTTGATTTTGTTGGTAGACGAAATTAAAGTTTCGTCTCTTTTGAAAACTTTCAATTGCGTATACTAGAGGCGGCAAGGGGCTGTAGAAATTCTTTGAATGAAACAAATAGCTTCTTCCACCCCTGTTCCATTTTTATTGTATTGACAGGAGACCCTCCACAACCGTCCACCCCTTTTATTCATTATCTTATTTGTTTAAAACATGCCGACCCTCGCCATCTTTGAAGCAGTTTTCACGGATCATTTTTTTATCGAATTTATTACTTTATGACAAGGATGCCAAACCCCTCTCGATCCAAGGCATTGATGAAAGTGATTTAATGTTTACAGTTTGAAATTAAAACTATTATTTTTTGTTTTCAAATAATTCCGACCAAATTGTGTTTGAGCTTTAACCTACTTTCCATTCAAATGAAGCTGCAACTGTGAACAGGGAAAGAAATCAGCTGACATTTATTTTTTTATCTAACATTACTCGTATATATGCAATAGTTTTCAGTGCTAATGTATAGAGTACGCACAAGTAAAAAAAAAATGTTACATCATTATTAGACACATCTCAAGGCTTTTCTTTTTCAATCGCGGTTTAGTAATCTTGACGTGCCATTAATTAAGCTTCCACAATCGATTCTCTTTGTCTGTGATTATGTTGGTGTATTTTCATCGGAAACTTCATTCGTACAGTAATATATATGTATATTTGTATTTGCCCTAGGCCCATGTAGCTTTCAGCTTCAATTAAATAGGTATTAAGCTACGGCCAGACGATTTGTGTCATGTCAAATCGGGTAAACAGAAAATATATTTATTGAAAAAAGGCTGACGCTTTAAATATTTAGGTGATTAATTGTTCTGCCACCACTTTGTGCTGACAGGCTACATGATTAATATAATAAAAATTAGTTTAATTCACTTAGAAACAAACAAATAACTTTATGTATGTTTAACTACGTTTAACTACTCATTGCATTAGAATTTGTATTGATAATTTAAATTTTAAAACTTTCGCAATCCTAGTCTATGTGTTACTTTACCGCATTTCTTAATCGTTGTTAATCATCGAAAAGTATTTGTACCAATTATTTTTATTTAAATTCAATGCACGCCGCACGGTGACTGATATACATTTTAAAGTCATACAATGTGTTCAAACTTCAAACATTTCGCTTTCTGCGACAACAGCAAGAATCTCTTCAAGTTTTGTAGACTATGGTATATAAAGACCCGCATATTTCGTGATTATTTTTCCCTGCTCTCATTCAACATCCATATACAGAGTACAGAGAAGTTGTTCAATCCCCTGGCACAAAGCAGTTCTCAATATAAAAACCCTTTGTTGTTCATTTTTTTAAATTGCAACAACGGGCACATACGAAAGGAAAGCTAATGTTGTAATGGTTCTACAGCATTGTATAGACCCGCATTGTGTTCTTTTATATAGCCTAGTTGGCGGATTTTCGAATCGCTTGAGGCCTTCCAGTGTTTTGCTGCCGCGGGCTTTGTGCTACGTGAACTTTAAAAGAACGACGAAACTTTATTTTATCAATTTTAACACCGCAAAGATACACACGTAAAACGAAGCCCAATAAACAAGATTGGTAAGCATATTTTCCGTAGTTTTTATAGCTGTACTGTACGATGATTTCGGTTTATAGTAGGTTTTGCACTGATTAAATTGTAACCCCGCTGGCGTTTTTAATATGGGTGCATACGTTGGTAGTCTTCGTACAAAACATTCAATGGATTGGTAGAGAACAAAGGGGAATTGTGAATTACATTCTTCTGGTGCACCCCAGCTTGCTTGGGTTGTTGAGCTCTAAGCAATTACTGAGTGCGAGTTATTGATGGGAAAAGCTCGTAAGACGAAGATTAATGCCGCGCTACGTTCCTTTCTTTTCATCCTAAGGATTGCTGGAATAAGTCTCGCCTTTGTTTAAAATGTCCTGCCTAGTACTTACTCCAGCATGGGCCAAAATAATTGGGAATTCAGAGAATTCACACAATATAGCTTGATTTTTTGCCAGTTTCCCACAATCCTTGCGTAATTAGGATGCAGAAGTGGGCAGAATAACGAACTAAAAGGGGTGTCTACTCACATGATGGAGGTCGTCTGTTATTAAAGCCAACTCGACAGTCGACAGATACTGTGAGCAGCCACAACACTCAGCATACTGTGTACATGAAGAAAATACGCTTCATTCTGAAGAGAAATATTTGCTCCGACCTTCTGAAAATCTTAATCTCGAGAACAATTGAGGTCGTCCCGTTGTTTGAAGTGAACATAACGCTGTCTAGAATTTTTACCGTCAAAAGACTCTTAACTGCTGTGACTATATACCTAAACGACTAACGAGGCTGAGCTGGGGAAAAATTTGGAACGAAGAGAATACCCAAAAACTGGTCATAATGAAGAAATGCACTGCCGTATGCTACTTATATCCGTAAATGGGGTCATGAGCCCCCCCCCCCTAAATGAGTAAATTCATAAGATACTTAGTAAAATAAAAATAAAATTGAATAAAACTCAACTTTTCAACAATAAAATTACCTTTTAAACGTACAAAAAGCTTGTGACCCCCCCCCCCTACATTTTCCGCTGGATCCGCCCTTGCTTGCGAGACGCTTGATTATTTTAAGAATGGGTTAGAAGCCAATGTGTACAGGTACTGTTGGGCTGTTGTCGAAAAAAAAAACAGTTGATGTTTGATAGTCTGTATCCTTTTAACGGTCAACAACATTTGCAACCTCTTATAGCTCTTCGATTGACATTGGCGGAATGTTATGTGTTTCCAATCATTCTATATAGTATGGAGGGATAGACTTTGACACAAGCTATGGACAACAGAATCAGTGTATTTGAAATGGGGACATACAGACAAATGCTGCGCATATCGTGGAGAGATCTTGTCCCCTATTGTTGAGGTCCTGAGGCGAATGGATACAGAAGCCGAGTTGCTGACGGTTAAGAAACGGAAACTAACATACTTCTGCTATGTGCTGAGGAACGAAAAGTATCGCCCTGTGCATGTAGTAATCCAAGGGAAGTTAGAAGGACTGAGGACTACCGGAAGAAGGATAACATCCTGGTTGAAAAACCTCGGGAAGTGGTTTGGGAAAGAGTACGACTTCCCTATTCAGAGCAGCAGTTTCCAAGGTCCAAATTGGAATTATGATCGCCAATCTTCGATAGAATAAACATTTAATGAAGATCTGTATCAACTAGTGTGTATGATACAGATACGTATACCGTTTGACTACTCACGTAGATTCTCTCATAGACTCTCAAAAGTAAAAAAATGTCAACCCAATGTGGCTTCTAACCTATTATTCATGGCGGATGTAAAAATTTACTTGCACCTCTTTGAACTTAGCATGAGAAACAATTTGGCATTGACGTGCAAAAGTGCTGGCTTACGATTGCAGGTAACATTTTGTTAAAAACACTGATTGCCAAATTTTGATTTTAATTTGTTGGAGCTCCCGATACAAATTCCAGACAAGGGCGATTGTAGACAATAATAATTGTACTTGTTTCCAGCGCCTTGATCTAGCCCAGCTGCTTTCTGATTACATCGAAGTTGTGGATGGGGGAGCCGTGCACAGCATCTATCATCCTATTCGGTTGAACAGTAATTTCAAGACACAAAGGTCTATTTGATTGACTCACCGCTGCTGTGAGATAGTCTTTAGATTAGCTCGACATGGCTCCCATCTGCATAGTGTCCTAATGATTTGGGTCTAATGTTAGTGGTTGCGGCTAATGTAGCGTCGCGAGCTGACAAATGCCAGGAAACTCCAACAAAGCATCCATTTACCTGCCCGCCCCAACACTGCGTTAGGGGGCGACTTCTCTTGCTATAATGTTTTCTTTTGATTCATTACATAATGAAGCTCTGAAACTTGGGTAGACCTGTAGGCTATCCGGTTTCACTGTTGGCACATACATAATGTTCCTTGTATTATTATTATTATTATTATTATTATTTAGGTGCCCATTCCATTGACCGGCTAGGGCTATTTCCAAAACGGAGACGTGGTAGCAGGCATTCAAGACTTAGGTGGCGTTTCCACCGACCTCGCATTGCAGAATTGACGGAAATGTTTATTTTCCTCTATGCCATAGTTAAAATTGATCAATGATCATACAGTAAAATCACAAACAAACAGACTGAAATTAAAAAATGGTTTCATGGGATATGTTAATTACAAACATTTTAATAGATTTCTATAAAAAGAAAAACAAACATTTCCGTCAATGTCATTTGCAATCTGCAATGCGAGGTCGGTGGAAACGCTACCTAAGTCTTGAATGTCTGCTACCACGTCACCGTTGTTGGAAATAGCCCTAGCCGGTCAATGGAATGGGCGCCTAACCATTTGCCCGGGAGCGAGATTGATGGGTATTCTTACTGTCAAAGAAAATTACTAAATACAAGTATGTTTTGCAGTGCCATCTGCTCCAAAATCGTTCGATAACTGTGAGATATTACTGTTTTGAAAAATTAGTTGTCAATATATTGCCCCTTGTCCAGGGTTACCGAGCAAGGAAAACAGTGAAGTGTGAAGTGAAGGGCTTTCATGGACGTTGGCCTAATTTTAGTAACCTCTTGAACTTGCCCTGCCATCGGTATTTCGGACATTATTGGTATTGTTTCCGTATGCATTTTTGACCGTTTGCCAACTTGTTTACGTCCTCGACGTCAACCCACACCGACTACAACTGACCATGGACAAGCTGTGACATACTTACTTATCATTTACATTGTAACAGGCGTTAGCTGGACTTAGCCAAGCTCGGGATCGAGTACTATAGTAGTGTGGGTTATTGTCAGCTAATACAGGGATCTCCATTTTAATAATAAATTTCTGATATCCAAAGTGTACCTAATAATGTGTGTTCAAGATTTAATATTGTAGTTTAAAATTGAAGCTAATGTCAATGATTTTGACTGGAAAACAAAAAGAAAAGGTAAAATAGCGCATAGTGAGACTTTAGTTCGGAATATAGTCGTTGTAGGTCCATTCCTTTTGGCAAAAATCTATCATATTGTTGGGATGTGAATCATGACTCTTGAGTCACAGCATATATGTCTTTTATTTTACCAAATCAGCCATTTTCACGATAGGTCATGGCAAACTTCTTTGAAGAGTTGTTGACTAAAATTCAAAATGGCCTCAAAAGACACTATAATATATTCAGTGTGGTGTCAGTGAAGACAAGACAATTATTTATCTTTTACTCTGGTGCCCATTCCATTGACCGGCTATTTCCAAAAACGGTGACGTGGTAGCAGACATTCAAGACTTTGGTGGCGTTTCCACCGACCTCGCATTGCAGAATTGACGGAAATGTTTATTTTCCTCTATGCCATAGTTAAAATTGATCAATGATCATACAGTAAAATCACAAACAAACTAAAATTAAAAAATGGCGTCATGGGATATGTTAAGTACAAACATTTTAATAGATTTCTATAAAAAGAAAAATTCAAATTTCCGTCAATGTCATTTGCATTCTGCAATGCGAGATCGGTGGAAACGTAACCAAAGTTTGAATGTCTGCTACCACGTCACTATTTTTGGAAATAGCCCTAGCCGGTCAATGGAATGGGCGCCTATAGACACATAATGAACGTATGTAGAAGCTGTGTGTCATGTACTATGCCCCCATAACTCACCTTTGTTTGTTTGCCTGCTCAATGCTATTTGTTCGTTTGTTTCCTTTAATCCCATGTTTATTTCCGTTTGCTTGACATGCAAATGAGTTCTAGGTATTGTATTTTCTATTATTTGATAAAAACGTTCAAATCATCCCAAGAATTGTATATGCGCAGTACATTTTCATTAATAGCGTGTGTTTCCAATTTCGGCCGATCGCTCGACAATTAAATCCAAATGACGAAGTTGTCTGCTGCCTAATCCAAATCATGGATATCAGCCGGATTTAATTGTTGAGCGTGGATTCGCCCCCCCCCCCCCCAAAGCTCTAGAAACTTCTACACAGCCCCTATAAGTTTTTTTTAACATTTATTCAAGGCAACAAACTTTGCAACTTTCCTTTTAACCATATCAGGTATTAAGCACTAAAATCCTGAAATGATTGACATTGCCATTATTGCTTCTGTAAACATCTTTTGAAATATTTCAATTTGGATTTCAGCCAGATAAAAATGTAACAAAATTTTGCATTGCAACCGAATAATAAATATCGCTGACGTCAGCAAGGATCACTTGAAGACTGCTGGTCTGTACGCTAAAGTTTTGAAAGACGATGAGAGCCGTGGAGAAAACTTGTAGTGACGTCTGCAAGAGATCTGCCAGTGACGTCAGCCTCGTGAGAACGCTACAGGAGGCATTTCTCTTACTGCTCATTCAGTCATTTATTACAGTGAGCAGGGCTTTTGTCTCTGCTGCTATTGTTCATTCATGTTTATTGGCTGGGCCAACATGGGGCAGTGAGCATTTCATGTTCGTCGCGTACCTTGTCGCTTGCACCTGTCTACGTTAATTTTGGTTACAGTCAGTGTTAAAAGTATTCGTACACTTGTACATTTTTTCGAAAACCTGTCTTATTTTACTTAAAATAATAGCAGCGTCCAGCTAAAAAATTCCAGTGTACTCTTCAAGTACCTACCTGTGAGGTTCACATTTGAAGAATGCATAAGTCAAATACTTTCTCTAACAAAAAAATATATAATAAAACAAGAGCGTAATTTTCTACACGGACAAAGTATTCGTACACTCGCCAACTTTCTAGGAATTCAAGTGATAAGATACTTCAAAACAAATAAGTTGTTTGTTCATATTTTCCTTGTAAATTGCTTATTAATTTCTCTATAAATGGGTCGAAAAGGGAAAGAAACAACTGAAGAGGAGCGGAAGATCATTATGAGATTACATAACCAATGCAAATCCCTCAACCAAATCGCGACTTTGACGGGTAGACCCCATTCGACCATCCAAGGGGTAATAGACAGGTTTTGTGACCGCAAAACCGTCAAACGCATGCCAAGAAGTGGACGCCCGCGTAAACTGAGTGCTATTGACGAACGCGTTGTCCAGTGACTCATCAAGAAAAATCCAAAGTTGAGCGCACCCAAGATCGCTGCCGACTTGAAAACAAGAGGGGTCGTTGTTCATGAGTCTACCATCCGAAAATCCCTGCGGGACAGCGGATATCATGGTCGTAATCCTAGAAACAAGCCATGGATCTATCCTGTCAATAGAAAGAAACGACTTGAGTTTGCCAAAAGCCACATTAACACAGACCAAACTTACTTTGATCGGATTATTTTCTCTGATGAGAGTAAGTTCAACTTGTTTGGGTCGGATGGCAAGATAAGAGTGTGGCGACTAGCAAATACGGAGCTAAATCCGAAAAATTTAGCTCCGACTGTAAAACACGGTGGCGGGTCCGTGGAAGTGTGGGGCTGTTTTTCTTCAGCTGGTGTAGGGAAGTTGGTGTTTATTGATGGCATCATGAACCATGACCTACATCAACATACTGAAATAAAATCTCTAAGCTAGTGCTGGCAAGATGGGCTTGGGAGGGGACTTTGTTTTTCAACAAGACAATGACCCTAAACATACAGCATATAACACGAAGTTGTGGTTGCTATTCAACGTGCGCCGACAATTTGCCACACCTCCCCAGAGTCCGGACATGAATCCCATCGAAAACTGGTGGTCCTATCTGGAAAGCCACCTGAGGGAAAGGATATTAAGCAACAGAAACCAGCTGAAAATCATCTTACAGGAAGAATGGGCGAAATTACCAGTGTCTCTGTGCCAAACCTTGACGAGTTCGATGGGCAGGCGCCTTCAGGCCGTAATACAACAAAAAGAATACCCCACGAAGTACTAGACGCATGCCGCATGTCTTTTTTTCAGCTGTACGAATACTTTTTCCGTGTAGCAAATCACACTTTTGTTTTATTATAATTTTTTTGTTAAAGAAAGGATTTAATTTAAGCATTTTTCAAATGTGGACCTCACAGGTAGTGACTTGAAGAGTATACTGGAATTTTTTTAGCTGGACGCTGCTATTATTTTAAGTAAAATAAGACAGGTTTTCGAAAAAATGTACAAGTGTACGAATACTTTTAACACTGACTATAGGTCTTCACCACTTCTTCAGGGGAAGGAGAAGTGTGTGACTGGCCATTGCTACTCGTCGCCCCCCCCCCCTGAAGAAAATCCTGGCTTCAGATTAAATAGTTTCTTTAACATACCTTTCTAAATTGCTTACCTGCTGTCTTCTGTGGTAAGCCAAACTATAATAAAGATTTTTAATTTTTTAAGGTTTGATTTTTTATTTGTATCATGAAATCTACTTGAGATATCTGGCCTATACGCTGTAGCTGCTACTTTGTACTGCTTCCCAAGGGCGGACCCAGAAATATTTCTGGAGGGGGAGCGGTTCCATACTATTTGGGTGTACCTACCAATTTGTTTTACGTGGCAAGTGCATTGTAGCTAGTGGTCACGGGTTTTTCTCGGGGGTGGGTCCACCACTGCTGGTACTCACGTAATTCGTTTTTCTTTATATGATGTTTTTGAACCGAATAATTGGGCGCGTTTTTCTTTTGTTTTCTGAGAAGGAAAGTGAATTTAATTGAACGGTAGTTGCTATTTCTCCCCTTTTCAAAGTTTGAAAGCAGGATATCTATATACGCTACATTACTTTTTCTATATTGTCTCTTGTTTGTTGCTAACTCCTAGTAGAGTTAAATCTTTTTATAGTTATATGGATTTCTTGAAAGCCATTTTATTCTGCATAAACATTGTTGTAGTTCCTGACAGTCGGCCCTTTGACCTCAAAATGTAGGCTATATCCAAACTTGGCTTTTTTCTTGAAACAGCACCTGCCATTTAGAGTGTGACCTGAAAGTCACGGTTGGTAATAAAGAACATCCTTTTTTTCTGAAGTCATTTATAACGACTCATTGCTTCCCTTTTGAAAAGCAGTCCCTCCTTTTTGGGGATTTCAAACAACTGTCTTATCGTAGTTGTAACTGGTCTACTTGTAGTTGTCTTGTTGATGTCAATAGAAGCCAAAAATGGCATACTAGACGACTGGTTGCTGGTTCAAACTTACTGTGTACCCTCATACAGTTGTCGCATTTGTACCCAATGCCTATCCTGAAGAGTTCTTCTATGGGCTTTTATGGCTGAGAATTGAGGAGAATTACAAATAGGTATTTCAGTGATTGGATATTATGTATATATTAAGACGTATACCGTACGCAATAAAACAAGAAATGAAGAAATAATGAATAATTATACAACCCAAAGGCAGAATAGTTCGCACACCTCAAAAATTTACAACTCCTGTACTGACAGACAATCCACTTTGACTGTGCGAACTATTACGCCTCCCAAGCTGTTGAAACAAATATTAATCCTGAATTGTTCATGCGTATTATGTTTGAAGTTTATGTTGCTAGATATACTTTATCATGTCCTCTAGCGACTGACAGCAAGAATTCTTTATAATATTATCTATTAAGTTGATTATTAATTTTTTTAAAAACAGGAGTAATAAATTTTTGAGGTGTACGAACTATTCTGCCTTTGGGTTGTATATTCTGGAAGAAAACAAAAAATTGGTTACCAACTCATGTTTCGTAAAATTCTCATTTGACATATAGAAGAAGTATAGATTTTATAACCGATATTTTTTTAGTTTTTATAATAGATAGTAATCGTTTTTTTTAATAAGAATAATTTTATTTGAGGAACATCTCCGGAGTCCGGGGTATTGTAATTATCAGTAGAGTAAGGCTGAAGTACTAACGGTAACAAGCGCAATTGTGTAACATGTTTTGATTGCATACGGGTTGCTAAAACCCAGCTAAAAAAATTAAAAGTAAAAGATTTCATTTCGTTTCGTATCGTCATATTTAGTAAGATTTCCACTTAAAATTTTGCAAAATGAAACTTTTGTACTTGTTGTTGTTGTTGTTTCTAACGCCTGCTTTCAGCATTTCTGCTTTAAGCAACCCTGTCAGCCTGGCGGAGGGAGTGAGTCTGTTTGTTAACTTGAGCCACCCTAAGGGCAGACTCTTTCACCTCGGGGAAAGGGGAGTTGACTAACAGGGTGGACCTCCTGATTATAGTGGATTCCGAACCACTTGGGGAACATGGTAAAGCCACACGATTAAATCGGAGGTGACGAGGACTCGACTTATACTGCCTAAGCGCGTTATCATGTCCCACCAGGTTCCCCTGCCAACGCTGTGCACACTACCAAGTTGCCGCAGTTTGAAACATGCTCTGCTCTAATGGAATCAACATGGGAAGGCCGTTGAAACTTTAGTACTCGTTCTTGTGTCAATTGACAGTTTAGACCGCATAGTGTGCAAATGCAATACGAATTAGGCGGGCCCCACGATCCCTTGAAGACTCTGTACGGAATCCTGCACAGCGCCGCCATGCATTAGAACATAGCTGTGGCGTCCTGAATTTCTTGCTGATACTTTTCAAGCAATTGTGAGATCTTCCCTTTACGAGAACGCTGATATTATGCGGTAATAGTGTCCTTATCTTCATTGTTCTTAGTTACGTCGTTGTCTGGTTCATTTTTTTTTATTATGTTCTGATACTCCTTGAAAGAATCAGCCAACCCCAGCCTAGGGGCATACCGATGTCTGATTCTATAGCCACAACAAATTCAAAGCCTTGAGATTTGGCTTGAGTCTGGGTATTCAACCTATATCTGGTGAACTCTTTAAATGGTACCGACAATCAGCCCGTAGTTTACTCTGGAATTACATGGACAGGTGGACGATTAGTGAGCAGGTTCTGGAAATGTCGAGTTGTGTTTTTGCTGGCTGGAAAAGTCATGAATTTCATGTTTTTAGGGTCGTTTATTGTCAGAAAATTGGGGCCACGCAAAAGCCAGGTTCTCTCAGATACGTGCACAATAAACGCTATCGTAAATCACTCGCATCCACTCATTTAAAACTGCTGCATTATGATATGTTATTATTCCAAACGGGTTTAATCTTTTTAGGAGATACCTACTGAAGTAACTTATTTACAACAAAACTAGTAGCCAAAGTGGGCAATCAAAGTTGTTTCCGCCGGGCTAGATTCATTATTTTCAAATATTGCATGCTAGCTTACATGGTTGACAGTTATAGGTGGCAGTTTATCGGACTTTATTCGAACTGCCCTAATTGTCCAGGTGCGACTCCTTTCAGTCCTTCGCCCCTTGCTCCTTCTCTAAAATGCCTTGGGGAATTAAATACCTAGACTAGCCATGCGTTCTGTTCTTTTTTTAATGAATAATAGGCCAATTGGAATAATTAGAATTATTATGATTGATTGTTTAACTCTTTAGCAATAAAATAAAATGAAGTTTATTCGAAATGTCCCCCTCCAGCTTCAGTGTATGCCCTAAGTCTGAGTGGCCACTCAGCTATCACTCACTACGCACCGTTTCTTGAGGGATTCCCCCTGTGGCTCGGCTAAGGGACTTCTGGAGAGCATCCAGATTACTGTGTCGCTTAGAGCAGACCTTGGTCTCTTAAATTGACCACAATTCATAACCCAATGGGTTATGGTCTGAGCTACTAGAGGGTCATTCTTCTGCCTTGATAAATTGAGGGACATTGAGCCGCAGCCGCTCTTCTTTGGTTTTGGCTCCGTGGTTAGGTGCAGAGTCTTGCTGGAATGCCCACTGGTGGCCATTGAACATGGTTTAGGTTAAAGTTTAGTTTAGTACCTAACTACTTTGATTTCATTGATTCATGTTTAAGAAATAACTCTATACCTAAGTATAAGATGCCGGACGGTATTCAAAGAGTGTTTACTTATTAAAGCTCTCAAAGAATTTGACAAAAAGTTGTGTCTATTCAGTAATTTATAAGGAAACCCTCTTTGAAGATTGAAGGCCCGCGCGAAATGAATGTTTCCTTTGTCTTATTCCAGGAATTGCCAAGTCCACTCCTTTTCCTCTCTTTACTTTTTACTCAGAGGTCTCAGTTTTTTTTTTTTCTTCTTTTAAACCCGAATCTGAAACTTTGTGACTTCGGTTAAATGCTTAGACAATAATTTAAGCTTTGATCGGTACTTGGAGGTAACACAAGCTATAGTAATTCCATTGATATCGAAACGTGTAAGAAACACTTGCTCGCTCCATGAAATAAAATAAGAAATGAAAGCAATAAATGTGCCTAGACAATATTGTAAGTTATCATTTACCGTAATGACAGCGTATTGTTGTACATGTTAAACGTCTCTACAGGCAGGGAAATTGGATAGTAACTGGATTCTGGGCAGGTCTAGACTACTAAGACCGAGGGAAAGCAAAAATTCACTCCTTGTCCGTATAGTAGTTTTCAAAATGCTTATTAATGGTGGCTCCCACAGCACAATCGCATGGAATATCTCGCTAAGGAATACTGGAATATGGTGAAGTCGTCCCGTAACCTTTACCTAGTCTTTTTAAGCTGCCTGAACCAAGTACTCAACTGTGGTGACGGTGAGAACTGAGAAAGATGCATGTGGGTGGTATACAAATTTATGCGACTATTAAACAGGGTTGAAGGTAATATTTTTCAATTACAGTCATGTTGCTAGGGTAGATGGCGTTTCGTTCCCCGCTAGTCGCGAGAGAGGGAAGAAGACGAAAAGATGTTATGTGCGAGAATAAAGCGGCCGACAGCCAGCAATAATTGGCATTTCTAAAGACAGTCATTGTTGATGTCGATCAATATCCAACGGCCCTGCCAAGTTGAGGAATACTGAAGACTTAACAATACTTTCTGTTCCCTTCAATCACGAAGCTAATGGCCGGTTCTAGTTGGAGTTTGTGAGGGCTTTTGATATGAGTCAGCATGATGAGTCGTACTCACGAAATGGTGACGCTGAAAAGATGATGTTTTGGAGTTAATAGCTAACAAGTTGTTGTTAATATGCTTTGTTTGTAAAGCTTTTAACAGAAGGCTTCATTCACGGATATTCCAAAACCCAAAGGCTTGGCTTTGAATGAGCGATTGTCTCAGGCCAAAATAGGCTGTAATATACAATAGTGTTGTCGTTTTGAGAACACTGATATGTTCATTCATATTCAATGTATTATTATCAGCATCAATAAGTCAAAAAATTCCAGTACATAGTTCTGTAGTGAATGCTCAAATAAAATTTCAGGGCTACACATATATAATTTATAAAACTAGCTTTTCTTGTGCCTAAAATTCAAATGGCAGAACCTGCCAGAATGATACCTATCTCAATACTTTTTCTGCCTTTAGCAAAACGTCCGAAAAGTGCACTAATAACTAACATTACCTGTGAAATGTACAGGTAAATCGCTCATCACCGTGAAGCACTTCTCATTACTTGGCTAATGTTGCTATCAAGAAAGTGACCACGTGAATAGACCACCAGCTGATCGCTAATGCTCTTGGGCCTACAAAGTCAAATAAAGTCGAGTTGCCCTTCTAAATTGGCTGCGTGACCTTGTTCTCCGACCAGTTACCTAGCAAGAGTTGTGGCCGTGGGCGTTACAGGGGAATTTCGGCCTCTTGTTAATTTTTTATTCTTTCATTGCCTGAATGATTGAACATACATTGCATAGATGCGGTCTGAATAGGGGCACGACGGTCTTCCTTGGCCGAACACTGACTGAAGAATAATTAGAATTGCCCAGTGCAAGTCCATGGCTAATTGTGACCATGTTAATTTATTACCGTGAAAATATTAGCAGAATACTTTTAAATGCCTTTGTTTGCATTTAACCACCATGCTAAATTAACGCGGTATGTCTACAGCAGCAGCAGCAGCAGCAAATTTAACGTTTTGGACTTGCCTAGCTTAGCTACAGGTATGACTGTTACAGGTTCTAGTTAATGATAATGCATCTTGCCATCCTGAGTTTCGTCTCGCGATCTGGAAATTTATAGATAGAACATTTCTATGTAAACTCATTTAAGATGGTTGTCTCGTGTCGCTGTAAAGGATTGTCTCGCGTACATGACTAATCGCAGCCATAGCTGCCATCATAAAATGGGGGCTAGCAGAAGAAAAAAGGTAAAATAAGCAATAAAACCTAGTTGTTATATTTGCAGAAGCATGCCATAACACAGTCTGTTCGCACAATTATTAGGGAATTAAATAAACAGATGTTACGGATTACGTCTTTGCTGCCAACTGTGTTGATGGCTTCACTTATGAGTGATCACAGGCTGGCTGTGTTACAGCAGACTTGTGACAGAACGTAAACCAGGTTTAACCCTTCTAAAACTAAAATATGTTTCTATGGCTGCCCTTCCCCATTGCGATGAATAGCTGGCTGACTGCCTGTTCCCAGGACAATGGAGCCAACTATACGTCAAGTCATTCGTATGTTGACTTTGTCAGAGCACTGTCAATGGAGATATAGGGGGCAATGCTTGGTTGCATATCAACCAACGCCAGACAGACACGAATTTCCTTGATAACTCGCTATCTCAACGACAACGTCACGGAGGATGCCTCCCTGACTCTCCTGTTATTTAGTCCCCTTGTCCGTGTTACATGGAACTACTTTTTTTTTGGATCCGTGGTGCAGAGGCTAGGAATTTGACTTTATTTCCAGTTCAGCCTGAACATTAGCGCCGTGTAAAACTGACCCTCCCTATAGGCTATATCGTGACGAGGGCCTGCTGTCATTCATAAAAATATTTCAGTGAAGGTTGCAAATTGTTCTTCTTCTTTAGTTTCAATCTAAAGATTGTTTTGCAGCAAATCTTTCCACCTCCTTCTCCACTCCTCCCTGTCTTGAGCCGTTCTCTTTAGTCCCAAGTAGGTTCCGCATCTCATATCATTCTTGAGGTCTTGTCTGATCAGGTGACCCATCCATTTTTCTCTTCTCACCGAAATGGAGGTAATGAGGGATCTTTTATCGTTTATCCTTTGAAGTACCTCTTAGTTCGTTGTGTGGTCTCTCCAAAATATTTTCAACATTCTCCTATAGCACCACATTTCGAAAGCCCCCAGCTTCTTTTTGCTTCCTTCATGTATGCACGATGTCTCACTAGTGATAGGTAAAAAACACATACTGAAAGTTAGGTTTCAATTGATTTCCTGGGGGATTCAGTGTGAATAAAAATAATTTAGTAAAGTTTTACGTCATATGTGTATTTATGTGTATTCCTATTGCTATCTGCTGAGGCTTCATACAGTATCTTCTGCATGTTATGCAATTTTTTTTCTCTCTACCAAGCTTGTCCTCACTATACCTGCGAGTATAAGAGGTAAAATAATCCTAGGCAGGGCTGTAAAGGCATATGGAGGAGAATCAACTTGCAGCGCTTTGTGGTATCCCCAACGATCCATAATAGAATGGATAAAACGAAGTCCATGTTTAACTTTTAAAGCTGAAAATACTACGCAAGTTAAATCAAAATCAATCCAATCTATTGTGAGCCCAGATGGAAAATCTGCAGTCGTAAGTGCAAATTGAACGGACACTCCACTACGCATTTTTTGTACAAAGTCGAATTTCTCGTGAATTATCGATCGCAGCGCCATACGTGAGATACAGTAAAGTAGAAGAAATGCCAGCAAATGTAGCCTAAAATGTAAACAACTAATACCATATGGCCAATGTTTTTGAAGGTGTGAAAAAGATGCAAGGTTGGGTTAGGTCCACAACTTCAAAAGCACAAAAGAGAGCTCAGCCTCTCTTGAGACGTTGTCGTTCGTTGTAGTTTTTTTTTAAATATTAATTTTCATTCAGTGGAAGACCTCTCACATGTGGCATGTGTAGAGAAAATGTCAAAAAATGCTTAACCATAGTTATTTCAGGTAGTCTGCTGCCTATGTAAGCCCCCATTCTACAATGAAATCCAAATAATTATTGCTTTCCTAATTATACATAGTACTATATAAGGAAAGCTTTGTGATGGTCGAAATTTTCGTTTTCGAGATTTCGGTGGATTTACAAATTTTGTCCCAGGAACCCAAAAAAGTGGTTTTTACAAAATGTCTAGGTCTGTCTGCTCGTCGATTTGTGGGAAAACAGCCCAGCCCTGTGGATTTGGATGAAATTTGCCATACAGGTTTACAAAAATCATACATCGGGACCATTTTTTACAGTGTATTTTAGTATTTTTATTTTTAAATGTTTAAATGTTGTAATTTTTTAGTAAGTAGTTTTACAATATGCACATTGACTATTTTTTGTCCAATTTGGCACCCCTAGGTGGACCACCCCCTCCTCTTTACGCTACCGGCTACGATGGCCTAGGTT
The DNA here is from genome assembly GCA_963971405.1 of Psococerastis gibbosa. Taxonomy (NCBI): domain Eukaryota; kingdom Metazoa; phylum Arthropoda; class Insecta; order Psocodea; family Psocidae; genus Psococerastis; species Psococerastis gibbosa. Next base: position 18,353,842 of record OZ020484.1, read on the forward strand.
AGCGCAGAGTGCACTACGGACTACGGTTCGACAGTCGGCGTTAGATGTCCTGTCAAGTGGTCTTAAAATCGTAATAGGCCACGCCTGAGTTGGTTTCATTGCAGCAGAGGGGCAATTTCGCGTGATAATTTTTAATTGCTTCCGGCGGTCGGCATCTGCTGATCTGCATTTAGGGGATGTCGGAAACATGTGCACTCCCCACTACAGGCGATTGCATATTCGCGTGTCAAGCTGAATTCTATTGTCCGGTGCACTCCTTAATTTTCTAACGCCTGTAATTACAGGGGGAGTTGGCCCAATCACAGGGATTTCGGAGGGGAACCAACCTACAATACGTAGTATGCCGATTGCGAATCTTAAATACAGGCTGAGTGCTACTGTACTCTATGTATATGATACTGATCCAGCTACTGGCGCTGATGTAAATAAAAAATAATGATATTGTTATTACTATATTATATAATAATTATGATCGATTGGGATTTGACCTTTTAACGTGAGTTTTTTTTCCTGCTAGTTTCTGGCAACGTGATAAGGAAACTGCTTATATAACGATGCTCGTGCCCCCCCCCCCTCCTGGGACACTACTGGGTAAAACAGCTAATACTGATGTGTATATTAGCGCTCAGTTTTCAATACAGTTTACTGGCTTATAATAGCAAGTATAGACTGTAAGCGTTGTGCAAAAAGGCCTGTAGAAAACACCAGTACACAATTTAATAGGTATTGTGGAACTGTGGGTAAACAATGTGTCACAACCGGCACTCCTGTGTGTTGAGGACTCCTCTACGATTAGAAAACATCGTTGTCAATTGACATAAACGTCATAAATAAATAAATAATGACTTTTGTTTCATTACTATGCGATCGAATTATCGTAGGGCTATAAAACCCTCTCCTACACGCAACTAGGAAGGTCCGGGACCGCCTGTTTTACATGTCCTCCGAAGCATGACCAGAAAATTTAGCAAGTGTGAGTCTGAAACCGACAACCTTTCGGGCGGAAGTCAGACTCCGTACCACTACTACATGTCCTGCCTGACCCGTTAACATCGAAAACGCTGGAAGGATGAGTTGGATTTGAAACTGACCTTCGCGAGTTGGGAGTCCGTAGATGGTGGGGCGTTGTACAAAACCGAGATGACTGGAGGAGTGTTGTCGAGCAGGCCAAAGCTCATCATGGACTGTAGAGCCAGAAGAAGGAGAAGAAGATCAATCCAAAAACAACAACTAAATGGCTTCTCCAATGGACTATAGACCAGAACGATCGGCTGTGGGGGTCTTAAAGTAAGGATCATAATGCATTTAACACTGCACATAATGGCTGCCTTCAATCGACTTCGATGGCCAGGTGGTAACGTGCTTGCATTTGTGCGAGTCTTTACACGCCATGCAATCGGAGACGTGTCGTACTCATCACTCATAACCTACAGAGGCGACCGAAAAGGTCAATCGGATACATTCATTAAATTGTTTGTATGCGATTAAATTTTTTTATAAAAAAAAAAAAAATGGATAGCGCCAGGAGTGCTTCTAGTAATATCTATTAGAAATTCATTGGTACCTATATAATAAGGAGTAGAATATGAAACAAGCCGCAGAACTAATTTTGAACTGTAATTTGAATTCAAAAGCTACACTTTATCGCTTCCGGGCGAAAAGTAAAACTTTCAAGAAATATAAAGGTAGAGAAGTGGAGATAAAGATTTTTGACATAGCGCATATTCTTTGGCGAGTTTTTATTCCCCCTTTAAATTTATTGGAAGGGCTTCCATTCCGCGACGACTTGACCTCTCTCCCAACTGTCATCTTTACTCCGTACGAACCTTTTTAATAATCTTCCCCGGGGTGAGCGATAACATCCAACCAATCATTTATTGCTTTTATTATTCATATAAAGATGAAATTCAACTCTTGGCTTTGAGTTTTCTCAAATTATTTTTGAAATTTTATGCCCTCTCTTACAGTATATTTGAGACCCACATTCTTATTTATTGCAGAAAAGGCCCCGAATGTTATAGCATTCCTTCATTATCGGATCGGTGAATGGCGATAGATGTTTTATTAATTTTCAATTCCCCTGACCATTATTGCTTTCCATTTTATACGTAGTATAAGGAAAGCTTTGTGACGGTCGAAATTTTCGATTCCGAGATTTCAACGGATTTACACGTTTTAAGGTCCCAGGAACCCAAAAAAGTGGTTTTTACGAAATGTCTGTCTGTCTGTCGTTCTGTCTGTCTGTCTGTCTGTCTGTCTGTCTGTCTGTCTGTCTGTCTGTCTGCGTCGATTTCCGGGCAAACTACTCGGTCGATTTTGATGAAATTCAACATGTAGGTTCACAAATATCATACATCGGAACAATTTTTTTTATTGGGGGCTAACTTAATATGGGGGGGGGGGGTTTATTCTCAAAAAACTCCAAAAAAACGTCTAAAAAAATTATTTCTCAAAAACGGCTCCAACGATTTCTTTTAAATTCACATATATTGTAGTCGTTATTAATGTTAACGAAATGCGGGGAGTCGCTTGCCCCTTGATAGGTTGCTTCTGGGGGTAAAAAAATAAAAATAACTAAATTTTAATGAAAAATGACTAAAAAATAATTTTTCTGCGAAACCTTTCTATCGATGATTTCTAACTTCAGGTATGTTTTAGGTGTTCAATTGAGTAACGAAACCGGACAGGTTGCTTTCCCAGAAAAGTATTTGGTTTTGTGCAAAAAAATGTTTTTTTGAAAAAATGATAGAAAATTCACGCTCAAGTGCATTGCGTGCCCTGCCAGCATTGCTGTGTGGTAATGTGTTGGTCTGACCTAACTAGAATTTACCTCACCTCCAGATACCGATAGCGTTGTGGACTAGTTTTGTAAATTCTTTGAGTTATGTGCATGTGTAAGGTATTTCCCCAAAAAATTTATTTCTGACCTATAAAATATTTAATAATATGATATTTTCCATCAAATATTTAATATGCGAACCATGAATTAATCAAACAAGCAAACCCACAGCATGGTAAAAGGGTAAACATATATTATACTGTACAATATAATATGACTGTGATAAAAACAGCAATCGTTTACTTTTTAAATTAAATTTGAAATTGGGAGATAATCCTCCTAATTTTAAATCATTTCTCCCTCCACCATCCGCAGCAGCGACCGGCTCAATGCCAATAAAATGCATGTTGCACATGCAGTTACTGAATTTTGCTACATTTGAAGTTTTTACTTCGGAAAAATATATTTCTGCAGCATAAAATTGTTATACAAGTTTTTATGTGGTTCCCTAATAATGGAAATAGCGGATCGATTGTGTTATGTTGTGTTGTGTTATGCTATGGAAGCTGGTGGAAGTGTATGAGCAATCAACAATGTAGCTCTATTCTTCGAATACGCCACTATAGTGGACTTTTTTAGATTAGATCTAACGTCATTGTCTTATGATCGATAAAAAGACTTGACTCTGCTATGGAAGTAGGCTTCTTCTATTAGTTCATGGCGTGGCTAATAAGTTGAACCCTACTTTTTTTAGATGCTCGTCGTTTTATCGATCTTAAGCAAAAGACATCTGATCGAAGCAAGCTGCACTGTAATATACCGGCGTTCCAAGCGTCATACTCACGATAAAGTTGTCTGTGGTTTTCTCTGTTATGGCTATTCGCCGTTGCTCTCCCGAACGCCCTAATCGAAATTTATTTTAATGGGAACCATTATTTTTTTTATTGCTGTCGGAATATACATACGATAATTGAGCCCTCTTGTATCAAAATCGGCAATCTCCACTATGACAAATTTTTCAGGAACCGCGAAAAACTGCCACCCGGTTCTGCTAATTTTGATACCAATGTCATTTTTATGAGCTATTTTTAGTACCAGAATGTTGATTTTGAAACTTTTTCATCAGATGCGTTTTTTCACAACCATATGTATAACTCGAAAGCGAAAAAAATTGCATTTGCTGATTTTGATACTCTTTTGTAGTCACTAGTTCAATTGCCATTTAATTCTTTTATGGCCTACTTTACATTGTATCGCATTCAGCCTCCTACTGATTTCCCTGTCATTTAGTGGTTGTTTTTTCCTAGCTTCGAATGGTTTCTACAAGGAAGTCTTCCAATAAAAATGCACCATTCCGTGATTTTATGCAATAAAGCATCAATCCTGCGGAAAGGAAATTTCAACGTGTAGTGCAGCCTTGGATGAATTCCTGGTTACTGTACTCTACCGCAAAGCAATCGAGCATGTTCAATTACATTACTGCAATCCCACTGCTTGTTGTAATGATTGTCCGTAGGATATAGTTTTTGTGCCAAGTACGACCACACAGATTCACGTTTCAGTGCTCTGTACATTTTTTTTTTTTTAAAGACAAAGATCACCTTTCTTGGACACGGGCTTGATTTTTCTCGGAATATTTCACATTCCTAAACTAGCCAATGATATACAAAAATACATAAATTTTTAATGTATCAGTCAGTTATTTTGCGAAGGCCTTTGTTTTTGCCTGCTTCCCGAAATTCCGTTGTTCAAAGAAAAAGAAAAAAGCTGAAGTATTGACTGCATAAAGCTTTAATTATATTAGGGGACGCTACAACCATCCCTTTCGATTTAATTCCTGGTTGTGAGCGACTACCACTATTTTCAAAGAACATTGCAACAAGCCATTAACTTCAACAGATGCACTGTAGGTGGCACATCTCCTGTTTGAGGTTTTGCACTAATGCAGACGTATACGTATGGTGTCAGGACTTGATGAGCGGATGTTTATAGTGCTCAAATAATGGGGGCGCGGTATGGGTTTTTTCATGAATTGAATTCGACTAGGTGTTTCAGACGAACTGGGACAAACTTCTTGGGCGTGTCTCTGGGTAAATTTGAAGAAATAATAACGCATATTGTAAAACCGAAAAGGCACGGTTATCGAGCAAGGGCGGATTGAGGGTACACGATGGAAATGTGCAGACTTCTCCATTCACCTGAAGAACTAGCGGACCTATTGTAAATAGAAGCATATGAACAAAAATTAAATTACGCAAGATGATATACCGGTGAATTTCATTTTAATGTTTTACGGACCAATTATGGTCCTAAACTCGAAATTTGATTAGAATCTCATAGTTTTGTCTGGAAAACCTACTGATTATCAATAATTCTGGCTTTCTTACAAACCCCATAAAGTCAACTCAATTCACAGTATCAATATTTACGATGCGGTATCTTCAGTACTACCTGACCACGATAGGATGACAATTGGAACACTTATAAAAGTCGAATAAACTCGGTGCTCCACTTATTCAAGTTTTCGAATAAATAAAGTGTTCCAAATGTCATCCTATCGTGTTCTTGTACAATAGTATACACATACATTGCCTCCTTTTGATTTTGCTTACAGTTTTTATTAAACTCCTTGTCAGCAAAGGGGCTGAGTGCAGCTTGCTTTCAATACTCACCATTAATTTGCATTAAATTATAGGCAAAACCCAAGCCCTTCACATCTCAAATTATCGCCAGGCTCTATTTGAGTTACTGTAATATTAGCCGTCGAAATTGTCAGCAATTAGTAAGGTAACCCCACCCTGATTGCACTATCTCGCAGCGCACACATGTGCTGGGCAAGGCTTGGAGCCACCAGCTGTTAAGCCACTGCCGGTCAGGATATTAGGAAACTCGATCCGACAAAGGGGAGTGACATGGATGGGCTCGGCCAGTCAGCCGGAAGTTAGGCTCTTGAGTTTCTGTGTGGTTCTTATTTCGAACGTATCTCCTTCTTCCCCTATTGATAAAAAGCTTTTAATTCTGCTGACACATTCACCTTCTGGGTCTTGTGTCTCATGGAATTAAAAAAAACCTTTTGTGGTTAAAATCTAACTGCAGTAAGTTATTTGATGTCCACAAAGAATTACTACTCCGTTCATCCTGTAAAATACACAGTCATTGTTAGATAACTGCTCACGTATTATTATTCCTCTTTTCGTGTATTTGACTATTTCGAAATAAATACCGTGGTTAGTGTAATGGAATTATCTGACTTCAGTCGATCAATGGCAAAATAAGCTCAAAAAGTCGAAAATCATCAGAATCCCACACAAAAACACCAGTTGACGCAGATCCGCCGTCATTACAATAATTCCTTTTTCATCACGCCGCTCGAAACAACCTGGCATTTTATTATGGGCTGAGATGCCGAATTGGTGGGTCATGTTTTATACAGTTCTGACCTAGAAATCAATGATTCATTTTTCTGCCTCGCAGGGTAACGGTTTTCAATCGAACCTTCACTTCAAATTTGAGTGTTTTGACATACATAGACAGGGGATTTTGAACTAATTGGAGAGGAAAAAAGCTAGTTGAGTTTGGAAACTCCAGCAAAATTTAATAATAAGTGTTAAGTACATTGTTCATATTAATAATGAAGCGTCCAAAACCATATTTTTATAAATAATGAGATTACTCGTGACTTCGTGGTATTTCATTTTAATAAACAAAAAATAACAAAAACTTAGAGTTTTAGAAAAAAGAAAAGTTTTTGTTATTTTTTGTTTATCATATTTTTATCTATATTACTAACAATGTACTGTAGTATATTAGGTAAATTTGTCTTATTACCTTAAAATATATATTTTGTCGAAATCGTAATGTCTTCTAGCGCCATTCGTCTGTAACCTACTTCCATAAAGGAGTTTCTAACACGAAAAAAAAAAATCTTAACAAACTTTTAGCCCCTGATTCACTTTTTCTTTCTTGCAATTGCGTGACTAAAAATATCAGCAGCACATAGCTCTTGAGGTGGAGCTGTATAAGCCTCGGGTATTAAACAACGCAGCCCTGGGCAAATGAGTCGTTCCGGCCCATTTCTTTTTGCAAATGATAGAGCGGAACGGGAATGCTCTCAACATACAACTTTCCTCTGACTTCTCTCGGTAGCGTTTTATCCGTCCCAAATGGGACGTGCTTTGGCATCCGGCATTTCAATCTAACACCTTATACGGGCACAAACATGCATGTCAGTCAAATTAGAAGCTTCAAAAACTAACTCACATTCACCCAGTAAATCATAGTATTTGCCATTAATTTACCTCTTATCGAATACAGTAGGCTTCAGTAACTTTCCTAGATTTAGGAAAAAAGACTCGATATCCATATTTTATGTATAAAACGCGGAATTTCTCCTCAGCCGTGAAGGTCATGTACCCTTTAGCGTGTTATTACTCGGAGTCATTCAAATTTGCTTTATATGTATTTGTATTAAACACTTTGCTTTCTAAACTTGAGAAAATTTGATAAATTATGCGTAGCAAAATATTAGCGAAAAATTCAGATTTCCCTCTCCTATAATAATTTATGTTTCCTGTATCTGCAGAAAGTACCGGAACGATATAGAGTTCTATATAGTTGTGATAAGACATTCAAGTCAATTTTTTTAATAACCTGCCACGTCTTCAACAAAACAGAGGTTCGGCCAATCAGTCTTCTTTAAATCAATCAGGAATCAAGTACGATCAAGTGATGATTTGTTGTTGTTGTTGTTGTTGTTTGGATGAGTCCAAGGTCCAAAAAGACGTGGAAAATGGCACCAGAAAGTAAAAAAGTAAAAAATATCCTTCGTGGGAACAAATGTCATTTCTCTCCTATGTAGAACTCCAAGTCAGTCACTCATCATGCACCATTTGTAGAAATCTACATGTTTGGTATGACTGACTTGGTTATAAGAGCCATGGTCGAGCCAAGCTAGAAGTTCTCTGTTAAACGTGGTACTTTACTGGACGAGATTCATCGTCATTCAATGACACGGTACAATGGAGCTAGGCGGAACAAAAAATCCTGCTTATAAACCGAAGTTTCACCTTATCCGAGCCTTTACAAACCTATACTGTACCGCGCGGGCTGCTTGCTTGAAAATCGCAAAGAATTACATTCAGGCCCGTCCGACAAATCTTGCAGAAATTGCTATACGAGTGTTGAGCGACATACTGGGTCGAAAAAGCTCGTATAATTGGAGACGTATATAGTATTGTACTTACGGAAAAGTAAATAAGTGGCTTAGTGTTTTTTACGGGTTTTCTTTATTAGTTTTGCTTTCTTGTTGAAATTTAGCTTAGTATAACCAGGCTGTTGCCAAATGGTACTAGAAGAGTAAGAAGACAAAATTTTTCACCAAGCATATACAACATTGTGAGGCCATAAGACGATTTCACCTTTTCAGTTGGTATAAAAACTGGCATCATATCTTATACATCATATCTTAGAAGTACGCTGTCAGTTCACCTTCAGCACAGTACATTACGATGCTCGGAAAAAGCCTTTTTGAGACTTACTGACGGTCTTGGGACCCCTTCAAACATTAGTCTTGGTGAGTATAATAGACTTACGACCTTTGTGCCCATATGTGGTCATCGTGACCATCCCAGCTGGGCTGTTAAATCCGAGGAAGAGATTATGAAGATAATGGTGGGTTTACTGTAATATATCCTGCATTAACTGACACATGTTCCCCCTGTCTGGATTTATTTCAGTTATGGCGGGATGTATGCGCAGTAGATAGCGGTACGTAATTATCTGAAGGAAATTTAACGTTTTCTAAAGTTCTGTTTCAAATGCCAGAAAATGCAATGCCTTACCAACTATTTTTCCATAGAGTGAAAATTTCTCGGACCAAAATATGAAAACTCTACCGTTGGTAGTATGCATATTTGTACAATAGTTTTCATCTTGTGTACCATTTCGTAAGGTGCATCCTATTAAGGCGAATCGTTCCAATTTTTTTTGTAAACAAGGAATGGTCGGCTTTTTGGTCAAATTAATTAATTTCTGGATCACGGCTACAAACATCTATAAAAATAGTCTTTTGAAGACTTATAAAAAAAATTCTTTCTCGGGACGCAGATTATTTACCCCGCGGACTTACTGCTATTCCAAAAAATCTGGATGATGCGATTTAAAATGTTTTTTTTTTAGTAATAATATTTCTGACGAGAAAAAGATTTACTGCGAAAACTTGTGCTTTTTATTAAGTCTTCAAAAGACTATTCTAATAAGTTTGTAGCTGTGTATCGAAATATTAATTAATTTAGTCAATTTAGTCGGCGTTTGTTTACAAAAATCAAGTAATTTGAAAACGCCACAAAAGGGCTGAGGTTACTGTACCATATGGCTGCTTTGGTTTACTGTAGTAAGTGTAGTTTATATACCCGTGATTTGCTGTAGGTAAAAAATAAATTAATTGTTAATGGTGAATTTTAAACATTTCTGGATAAAATCTGCTAGGCTTGTAACTTATTAGTCGTACTTCTAAAAATTCAGGTACCGGCAATTTACCAATAATAATGTAACGCCATTTCACACAGCCCTTTTCATTGTTGGTACTTTGGTTGCTGAACACGCATGCCTGATGTTAACAGTAAAGCAATGGGTGGCAGAGCTCGCCGAAAGAGCAATAAACTGCGGTGTGTCGTGCCAAGCGCAGGATAGCAGATCTGATAAAGTGACATGACGCGCGGGTTTTATCACATGAATAAAACTGGTGACGGCCCAAGGAAGCGACATTTTTATTAGCGGCCGCCGGAAGTGGGCCCCGGCTCCGGTGTGTACCAGGCCTTTTACCTATCAAGTCCTTATTGTTCTAAATTAGGGGCACTGATATTTTGTAATTCGAACTCCCCACATGGAAAATGTATGGGTGCAGCAGGTGTGGTCGAGTTCTCATATGTTGTTATTGACTAAACCACATGCAATGCGTTTTATTCGCCAGCAGGACTAGTATCAACGTAAATGAATAGTTGGAATGTAAATTATCCGAAGTAAACCCCCCAATTAATGTACCTATAAATTGACTTACATTATTATTAATATTATTTTAAGATTAATTGCATACAAATAATTTAATGAATATACTAGTATAACGTAATAATCTCTTTTGTTGCCTCTGTAGGTAGTACCTGTGTTGAGTTACGACAGTTTTTCGATCGCATGATGTAAAGAGATTCGCTCAAGGTTGAGCATGCTACCACTATGCAGATGAATATCATCAGACATTTGCCCTTCATTATTACATATGCTAGGCATAAGTGGATCATTTTTTGGTGCTCTTTTGGGCCCAATGTCAGAAAACAGATTTGGAGCGAACTACTTTTAATACCGTATGCAACTTGTTTAAATAATTCCCTGGGCAAGTTATTCTTTTTCGTTGGTGAAAGGCCTGCAGAAAGAGATTTTTCCGCTGTCGTAAAATTCGGTTTTGTAATTAATAATTCCCAGCGTCATCCATGTGTGCAGGATAACAAATATCGCATTTAACAGGATTTGGCTTTATTCATACTCAGTGAAAAGTTCATTAGATACATTGCATACCCTCAATGGGTAATCTGCCACTGCGTTTTATTTGGAAAAATTGAAGTTGACAAGTAATACGACTTTCAAAAATCCCCAGCTTCAAATCATACTGATTACAAGTAGGCTACTCTAATACTGTGAAGAAAAAAAAATTATTATTATTATTTAATTGTGTGTTTGCGTGCAAATACTAAACAGCCATTGAATGACGTCACACACAATGCAGTTATCTTTTTTTATGCACATTGTAAAGTAATTAGTCACTCCAAATTGTTTCGCTCTTGTACTGTTAACTTTCCTTACAGAAATACTGGTGTAGGTAGGCTATAAATTAGTTCTACAGCTACGAGGCACCCTTCTCAGTTTTACATATTCGGATAACGACTGTATGGAAAAGGCTAGTTGTTAGACTCGGAAGTTCGAGGTTCTAAACTTGACAAAAATATTTATATATTTCGCCGGACCCACCCAACACGGCTCAGGTAGTGATTCAAGTTTTTTTTTTTACCAACGCTGATCTCTTGGGGGCGTAGCTTTTTGCTGCCTATAAATAGACTTCCAAGCACATTTCGCTGACATTAAAGTTATGGTAATTGTAGTTTGTGAGCGTTTTGTGTACAATTTAAACCGAGATGTACATAAATAATACAATAAATTTCGTCGGTGAACAAACTTGTAACTATTCACGGCACCGCAAGCTCATTTAAACTTTTTAGTGCACTCTATGCTACTAAATACCCGTGCTTCCTCTTTAACTCAGCAGTAACAATGAAATTAAAGCAAAACGAAGCGTAATGAGACTTGAGTAATTTACCAAGGGGATGCCAGAGAGGAAGTGTTCCGAGCAATGCAATGCCTGTAATAGATTACTCAGTTTCTAAAGTTTTTAGAAGTTTCCATTCAGTAATTGAGAAACGCAGGTGCGCACTATCGTACAAAATCGTGTTCTATTTTATTCCGAACAGTCAAAATAGTTGGAGAATACACATTTTGCTTGGTCAAAGAACCTTTGTCCTCGTAGGCTCCTAACTTGTCAGGCTGATTCCGTTCATCCCTCTGTCTGACAATAGTAATTCGTAGGACAATGAAGCTGTTCCATGAAGCGGACAATTTGATCGATAGGCGAGGCGAGGCGACCGGGCCGACCGTTGCTGAATTCCTTCATTAAGCCCAGCCTAACTAATAGCGTTTAGACAGAATGTGTCAATAAAATTTAAGCATTTCGTTTCAAAGTTACATAATTAGCCTTATTTCAAACTGCGGAGTTGGTGGGTTGCCTGTCTGACCCCCCCCCCCCCCTATTAGAAGTGTATCGAGTCCCATACTTGCTATATTTTCTGGCCATGCTTCGGAGGGCATGTAAAGCAGGCGGTCCCTCCCGGGCATTCCTAGTTGAGTGTAAGAGAGGGCTTATAGCCCTAACTCCGCTATGTTGGCTTAGTAATAGAACAAAAAAGTCATTATTTTTTTAATATATTTTTTTAAAATATTCGGACACTGGCAAACTGGTATACCTTCTCGATGTCAATGGCTACAAGCGATAAAGGACTATCTGAGGCAAGCTTAACACAAACGCAATGTAACAGGCGCAAACATGACTCAACCAGCTGGACCCTTCTGTATTGAGAGCATGTCTACCCTTCTGGTTATGTTATGGACCTATACATAGGAATAGGATATAGTCTGCAGTTATGGTTTTATTTATAGTAGGTATAGAAGTGGGGGGATTTTTTTTTGTACGAGGTCGTGGTTAATCGACCCCTTTTGAGTCATTGAATGGACACCAGCTGTTGCAGCGACATGCGCATGCTCGCAGCAATATCTAATATCCTCGTCGAGATTTGGCTCACGCTGAGATAGCCCCCCAAGAGCCATTAAGTTGGCACAGCGCCCTCTATATACGAGCGCGCTGGAGGCCGCCTGTGACACAACGTCTCTGGAATTTATTTTTCCCCTTTCGCGTAATAATATCCGTTGTGTAGATTTTAATTTTCAGATGAATGTACTTGAGGTCTGAGGACCATTTGTGAATAACTTCACACGAAATTTTGAAAAGAGTTGGCTAACTAAGAGAATATTCCTTGTCCCTGTGTCTTATTTATATAATATTCAGCCTCAGCATGGACATACAATACCGTCAATACCATTATTACAATGTCAGAAGCCAAATATCGTATATGTATACGTTACATAGAAGTAGACAGGCTGTTCGCTGAGTTGTACTGTATTATAGCATTAGTTAGTGATGTAGGCCTATTTCATTTTTTTTTTTTAATACTTGTATAAGGGAACCAAACTGGGTTAAATCAAGTTTTGGTATACATTCAAAGTTTTCACCGTCAAAGAATTTAGTAAGCGTAAGTGTATGAGCCTAATAAGCGTAATATATCGTATATATACGTATGAGTTTCTCGTCTTCCACCCAAAATTGGAATGTAGGGCAGGTAAACTAAATACAAGAACTTGAGCGAGATGTTCGCATTATGAAACGTGGAACGCCCGTCCGTGCGGAAAATATGGAGGGCGGAGTGCTAAAAAAAATGGACTGCTCCGGGAGTTTCCCTGCAGATGGGCGTTCCACGGACCACGTTCATTTGGGTGTGGATCATTGAAATGGAGAACTCGTGAATGGCCCCTTTTGGAGCTCAATTGTGTTAATTGTATTGCATCCACCGGTTGTACTTTTTTACTGAACGGATAATATAAAATGGTACCTTGAGCCACTATTATTAGAAACAACAGATGCTCTGGATTCCGCGAAATGTCAGGCGTCGCGCTGATTACCGTCCCCTCTGGGCACGACCTGCGAGAAATAAAAGATAGCACTGGATAGCCAAGACTAGTTCTAAGAGAGCGGTCAAATTTAATTGCAACAGACCTGGGTTAAACTCCGCAACTAACGTATACCGGTACTACAGCCAGGCGCGGATCTACGGGGGGGGGGGGGGGGGCTATAGCCCTCCCCCATTGGGTTCCTCAAAATGCGTAAATCCCCACTATTTCAGTCTTATTTTTCACACATTTTCTCCCGGGGGAGACCCCCGGGCCCCCTTGTGCTCGATTGTATTCATTACCTATAATATAGAACCTTTGTTGCCCTGAAAATGCGTAAAACCCCAATATTTCAGCCCTATTTACAACAACAAAAAAATTGTATTTAATCCTAGCCCCCTCCTTGGTCTCATTCTAGATCCGCGCCTGACTACAGCTATAGCATATTTCTATTTAATTTGCCATATTGCTGGTAAAGTATGCCGGTGTTGTTTAGGGCCGCTCGAACACCATTAGAAATATCTCGGTAAAGAATACTGGACGATTCCACCAACCATTGGAATGCAGCGGTGCCGTCCAGTATTCCTTGCCATGTAGACATTTCCAAGGGTACATTGTAGTATTATATGATATATATAATACTGACATTAAATTAACTTTGGTTGAAGAGGTAACTTCCTCGTTATAACCGAAATTAGAGGATATGGAAAAAACTGGGCTTTGCGGGATTCAAACCAACGATCTACGCCCCGGTTAGGCGTAGATCGTGGGTTCGAATCCCGCCAAGCCCAGTTTTTTCCATATCCTCTAATTTCGGTTATTTCTAAGGGTCGTGGGAAGGACCCTTAATGCTAATGCTGATTATTCAGGTAGAGTGGTGGTACGGACTCTAACTTTCACCCGAAAGGTTATTAGTTCGAGTCCCACACTTGCTAAATTTTCTGCTTCGGAGGGCATGTAAAGTGGGCCTCCCTAGTTGAGTGTAAAGTCTGCTTCATTTCATAGCCCTAACTCCACTGGGTTAGCTTAGTAATAGAACAAGAAGTCATTTATTTTTTAATTTATTATGATGACTCTATTGATCCCTTCATGTTTATATTATGTATTTGGCAACTGTCGCCGCCGCCAGCACTATCACAACCAGCTTCCCTGGGAACTTGGATCGCGCGCTGTTGGTTAGTAAATTATTTTTCTTTACTATAATTTATCTGTATTGGAATATAATTGCAAAATTTGACCAATGGGCAATAAACCATATTACTACACAAAGGTTTAAATAATTTAATTGGACGCCGTATTTGTACTCATCAATTCTGACGATTGTGGCTAATCCGTGATTGTGACGGCCACATATCATGCATCAAAATGTCGAGAACTTTAATACTGTATCTTGTTATGCCTATAATATTTTTTCTATTTCCACAATAAATATTTACTGTGCAATTCAAATTTTTACAAAAAACCCTCCTAATACCACTCCTAAATCCTAATCTGTCGTGAGACTAATAACAATGATAAGTACTTTGATGGAACAATAGGCATTTATATAGAAAATAAATGTATTTAGCTTTTAGGGGCTTAAACTGGATCCCACTCCAAAAAATCATTCTTGCGGGACGACTCCTCAGCTCGATGGCGATGCCCCCACGTGGCGGCGTGACGGGGGTGCCCATTCTCCAAAATGAAACGAGACCTCTCCATAATTGCCGACAGACGCAGTTTTAATACAAAACCCCCATTTCTTCTAGTTGGATGAGCGATCCGTGGGGAGATAACATCAGCAGTAAATTGATTCCTTCGGCCATGCACTTTGCTTTTATGATTGCAATCATATTTCTGAGCCTTTTTATTCCTCGTCTCTCCACTCAAGTTGAGTAGAAAGCCAATTCAACTTTTTACTCATAAAAATTCCTTTATATCCGCACAATGAGTCTTGAAATTGAATGAAATCAAATTCCATTAGAATTAAGGAGGATTTCTGGAGAATATAATAGGTATGAAGTGAGTCCCTTCTAAGGCAAGGTAAAGGGGTGAAAGTGTTTAGAAACATAAGCGGAATTTATTCAATTCAGGAAGGGATTTACGCTATTTTACGTCAGGTTCCTTTGAGTGATGAAATTCATTTTTCTTCATTAAGTTTAAATAGGTTAAGCATTTATTTATTAAATATTTATTCATTTTAACAAAGCACATGTACAGTATATATTTAAACTGGACTGCCCTTTTATCAAAATGAGCTCTTGTAATTAAAGTCCGGATGTGCGCCATGTATAATGTCTCTATGTTCCAATTTAGCATTTCAACACAATTAATTAAAATTTGAAGCATTAATTAATTGATTACATCGCTGCCGCCGAATATAGATGTGTCATTTAGTATTTAATGAGAAATATGTATAGTTTCCAGGTCATTTTGCAAATTATAAAGTACGTGTACATCATAATATACAGTTATACAGGATACAGTTATGCTGCATAAATTATGAAAATACTTTGGGACTTTCCACGGATTTTTTTTGTAAATGCGTGCTGTATGCCAGGGGGTTAACTGTTGGCAAAGTCACTTAATATTATGTAAATATGTTCTTTTTTTTGTTCTTTGCTCTTAAGCCTCCCGGTAATACACCTTTATTATTTTCCAGTCAATATGGGAGTCACATAAAGTTTTTCAACGCACTTCAGTCCAACTTAATTAATCGCTTGTTGCCTGCCGGTGGCATTGGCTGCAAGTCATTTGAGTGAATAGATATTCATTCCTTCCACTCATTCATTCATTCATGCGATTGTCTCATAATAATGCCATTGTGGTTTTATTACTTTATCACAACTACTACGGTACTAAGATATTCTTCACTTATTTAATGATAGTTTTGTTAATGTTGTCCTAAGTTTTGACTAGGGCAGGTTGGCAAGCCAAATATGACGCTATAATTGCTATAATTGATTTGCCATTTCAAAATTAAAAGGGAAAAAGAAGATTTAGGATAGTATTTGACAAATAAGAAAATATATTATTTTCCTCAAAACTTTTAAAAATGCCGCCCGAATTTATTGGGTTGGCAGCGAATCATTGGCGTGGAACTACAGCATCGACTCTCTACATTGATGGTATGGACACCCACATATTCATGTTTAGCTTACGACGGGGGTAGGTTGCAGGTGCCTAAAAATGTGTCAATACCATTTAGTAAGAGCCTATGCCGGCAAAGTCAAGTGCCATGCGAGCATAGGTGCCCATTCCATTGACCGGCTAGGGCTATTTCCAAAAACGGTGACGTGGTAGCAGACATTCAAGACTTTGGTGGCGTTTCCACCGACCTCGCATTGCAGAATTGACGGAAATGTTTATTTTCCTCTATGCCATAGTTAAAATTGATCAATGATCATACAGTAAAATCACAAACAAACAAACTAAAATTAACAAATAGCGTCATGGGATATGTCAAGTACAAACATTTTAATAGATTTCTATAAAAAGAAAAATTCTAATTTCCGTCAATGTCATTTGCATTCTGCAATGCGAGATCGGTGAAAGCGTAACCTAAGTTTTGAATGTCTGCTACCACGTCACTGTTTTTGGAAATAGCCCTAGCCGGTCAATGGAATGGGCGCCATACCTGGCAATCTCAATTTGTAGTGAAAATTGTTCTGCAATGGTTGGTGCTTTTGAAAAGGTCTCAGCTTTAGAAACCCCCTGAATTGATGTGCCTAGAAGCCAAGAGGTACAAGTGACATTTTTTTGCGTTTTGGAGTTAAGTGCACTATGGTGTTTACTCTAGCTGCTCTTTATCGTAGAAACCAACTGGAACAACGGGGTTTGTCATTTTGACAAGGCTAGAATTCATGGAAAAGAGATATACCAGTACATTTACAATTGAGTTACAAGCTTTAGCCTCAAATATCTCGAATATTTATTTTGGTCACTCACACCCCTTGGTCTCTAGGCGCTTTAATTTGGCTCACGTAAACAGAACGGTTGCCGACCACTGGACTAGGGTACTGTGTTCCACTGGCTATGAAAACACTCAGTTATTTATTATACAATATGAATGCCAATTTAAGTAGTGAGGAGGGGAGGGGATGCTTCTAGTTTTTTTCTCTATATATTACGAATAAGTGCACGTGCAAGTGTTACGCTGTAATACTGTATATTTTTATGTGAAATTAACGACCGTGTGCGGGAATGAGAGTTACGGGTATTCCTTCCGAAGCTTCTCTTTCCACTATTCCACTGTGAAAACCGCTCCACTGTTGATTTTGAGTTGGACGGCTAAACCCCGCTGGGGATGAAGTCTGCTTTTACTTGTCCCTGTTTTCCCCCATTTTGTTATTTAGCTGATTGCGATAATGCTTTAATGTCTTCTTTTTGGTGTTGTAGATATAGGAATTAAAATAACAATTCTTCCCATTCAGTCTTGAACCCTTTTCAATTATAGTCTAATTTAGTGAATACCTAGATGAAATTGAGTCATCGATATAATATGTGAATATACGTGAGCGGTTGGGCTCCCGACAGCAATCACAGCAGATATTGTAGCAGTATTGTATCTTCGTATATGGTCACAAATGCTTGAAGATGTTTAGCATCTACACTACTTTATTTAAATCAGCTTTCAAATCTGTTAAGCTTTCTCCTGTTTCACAGGTACAATAGTAGGATTTCACCGAATTATTGTCACTTTCAAATCATCGGCTTGTACTGTTGACCTGCTTTAGGAATTGTATTTCCTATTGATTAATATAGTCAATAAAAAAATAATAATACCACAACAGCAACTGGCGAGTACGGTCCAGCGCGAAACTGGAAGGTTATGGTATCACATAAAGAGAAAACATTCGGAGGCTAGGGAGTTCAGGCGTATAATTGATATTTACCTGGTGGAGGGTCTGTTTAATTAGCTTGACGATTTTCTGGGAGTATGTATTTTTGCAGGCTAATTAAATTTGTATTGTTGTTTTGATAATATGTTAATTTTAAATGTTATATTGTATTGTCCTTACACTGAACAATATAATTTATTCTGATTCTGATTTTTTGTGACTATATCAGTCTCCATGATAAGAACCTTTTTTTTCACAATACAATAGTAGCTTACAAGACCTTTATGAATCGAGTTATTATTTATTTTTCTTTGTGTCTATTTACCTACACTGGAAGAACTACATTTTGTTTCTCATATTCCTCGAATAAATAATTCATATTCCCTGAATAAATAACAAAAATAATAAAAACCTAAATGTTTTTACCTTTGAAGGAAATCCCTTTTAGAAATTCAGCCAGAGCAGACTTTGTCGCGGTAAATTTCAATGTGGTGGGGTTGAGTTTGCAGCAAATTGTTAGTTCTGAGGTTCTCGAGTTCCATCCTTTCTTGTTTACTCTGGAAAATTTGTAAATCTCATTTTCCTGGTTTCAGAGTCTCACTGATTTTTTATGAATTTACTCCGTCGCTGTTATTGTTTGACTTCCTATTTGCAGTTTTAGTTGCTATCGTTTGATTGAGAGGCCCATCGTCTATCGCATTAGTATTGTAGTTTCATTTGAACGGTCACAAACCATAACATAGGATTGTAAATACAGAATAAAACTGAAGTATGGACATACACTCGCATACAGTACACATTGCATAAAACCAATAAGGTGGTAGACTCTAATAGGCTACTTGTCATGACAGTTGTAATAATATAATATAAAATATGCCTATTCAAGGTAGTTCGAAACATCGAATAGGCTAATAATAATAAATACAAATATGTTTTTTGCTTGAAAAAATTGTTTATATTAAAAAATATATAAATAAATGTTGGTGTTTTTAACTGGGGATTACTGGAGCCAAAACGCCGGCGCACATGGGTGACCTTGAAATTACATTACATTTCGTATTGGGGGTTAGGGAATTAGTACTGGTGGCTACTCCGCTGCATCACAAATGACGTCAAATTCTGAATTACGGAGAAAACCATTTATATTATGCATAAAAATACTCAAATTAAGTTATAGTAATAATTCCAATAAAATAATTTTAAAAAAAGAGATATCCCCACTGATCGTGTGGGAGCTTTCTTTATTTTATTAAAATACTTTCATAAATATTTCTTACACTATAGTATAATCAAACATGCAAGCATTTTGTCTTTAGTAGTATTATTACTAGTATTGGATTGTATAATAGACTGAGGGTTGTTCACCATATGCTGAGTAAAAGAAAAAAAAGCGAGATGTTTATAATCTGAAAGTATAAAACCTAAATGTGTGGGTGGGGTGTGTCGCAGTGTTTGTATATTACTGCGGTAGTTGGGGTGGGGTGGAAGCCCATCCCGGTGGGGTGGTGGATTCTAGACGTCGTTGATTGCTCCATTTGTTTCTCTTATCGAAGTCCATTTATCAAAATGAAAATCGTTTATTAATTATGAAACCCATTTAGCCAAGGTGCAGCTAGAAAAGTGAGGGTGCTGCTCAACAGCAGTTGCTGCCGCTCCCAGCTAACTTTATTTCTGATATGAGCGACCCAACCCTTCTGTAATTATAGCTAGATGAAATTTGAATAATTCGGCAGGTCATTTCGTAGGGGTAAATGGGATTCAGCCGATTGGAAAATTTGGTGTTGGTAGGGTGCGAGTTTTAATACAAACCTTTTTTTTTACCTGCTTGTCAGCTTTTGTGCTGGAAATGGTTTTAAAGGTCTTTTCGATTCGCTATCAATTATATACATACACTCGATAAAAGAGACTTGAGCCTCCTCGGTACGACCTTAGTATCTCTCGTATTTTGAGGAAGTTTTGGTCCACTCGATTGATATAGGACTTCATTTCATGCATAGTACTACCAGAGGCGGTCCCAGACCTCACAAAAGGGGGAGGCACTTTTATTTTATATTACCGGGAATTAATAAAATTTTGCACAAGGGCCAAGGGGGTCTCCTCCGGGAGAATTTTTTGAAAAATAGGCTGAAATATTGGGGTTTTACACATTTTCAGAGCAATAAGGTTTCTATATTACGGGGAATTAAAAAAATTGTGCACAAGGGCGAAGGGGGTCTCCCCCGGGAGAATTTTTTTGAAAAAGTACGGCAGAAATAGTGGGGTTTGAGTGCAGTTAACAATTGTATTTTAGATGCAAAGAATATAACTGCCTTCCAAAGGGGAGGGGGGGGGGGGGGGCAATTGCCCGCAGTGCCAGTCGCTGCGTCCGCCTCTGAGTACTACGATGAATTGTTTTAGTTTTGGTAATGGTGGGTATGGTAGAAACAGAAATTATTGGATTTATGGAAAATTTACTTATAATATATACATATGTATACGGTATATAATTATTATATAATATATACACATTCAATGTCTAACTGTATGTAAAAGTATTAAAAACCGCTATAAAAAATTAAGTTAGGTACTTTTCCCTAATCCCTACCTCTGTTTCTCCTATCCACTGTTTGTACTATATAGTGTATGTATTATTGTACATCTGGCTCCACAAGCTTCATAAATGGATAGATAGATAAGGACTTTTTATTGTTTCTATTACAAAGCCAAACTAGCGGAGTTAGGGCTATAAAGCCCTCACGTACACTCAACTAGAAAGGCCCGGGACCGCCTGCTTTGCATGTCCTCCGAAGCATGGCCAGAAAATGTAGCTGAAAACTCAGAATATGGCTCCTTTGTGCAAATAGGTTGACGGCCACTGGTCTAGAGCAAACACTTTCATACGGTAGGCCTTTCACACAGGTTTCATGAGTTGCGCGTCTCAGGAACTTTACCCGCCGCCCTGTCATTTCTGGTTCGTGGGCTCCCATCTGTCTTTCGCGGCTCATCCGTCATGTCAGCACATAGACATTCATCTTTGTCTAATTTCTTAACTCTCACAAACTAATACATCATTTTTTGCGTCTTCTTTTTATATTCGCAACCCCATTTCCCATTGTTTCTATTCGTGTTTTATCGTACGTTCCGGCTCCAGCACTTCTTCGGTGCGGTCTGTGAAATGTATTTATTACGTATATTCAGCTGCGTCATTTATCGTAGCTTGTCTTATTGCTTTCCAATTTATATGTAGTATAAGGAAAACTTTGTGACGGTCGAAATTTTCGATTCCGAGATTTCAACGGATTTACACGTTTTAAGGTCCCAAGAACCCAAAAAAGTGGTTTTTACGAAATGTCTGTCTGTCTGTCGTTCTGTCTGTCTGTGCGTCGATTTCCGGGCAAACTACTCGGTCGATTTTGATGAAATTCGGCATGTAGGTTCACACAAATCATACCTCGGGATAACTTTTTTTATTTGGGACTAACTCAATTTGGGGGGTTTTATTCTCAAATAACTCCAAAATAACGTCTAATATAATTATTTCCCAAAAACGGCTCCAACAATGTCTTTTAAATTCACATATATTGTAGTTGTTGTTAATGTTGATAAAATGCGGGGGGTCGCTTGCCCCTTTATAGTTTAAGTTTTTAACAACAAACTCATCTGCAGGCCTACCAAGGCGTTTAAAGAGTAACTTTCCAGGAGTTAAAGTGGAATAAATTAATATTGCAAATTGTTTTGTTTTTAGATTATTTGTTGAGTATGCTGCCTTATGTATAACTTACTTACAGTGACACCAACATTAGTCATGATAAAAACCAAATGAGAGAGGGCAATTTTAACACCGGTATTAAAATGGTTTAAATAATTCTCGGGGTAAATTATTCTTTAAACGTCATGGTAGGCCTGTTGCATTGCATTAGCCCATAGTCACGATTATCTCTAAATGTATATACTGTGCTCAATGTTGCTCTTTTCACCATTTACGAGAGCGAAATCATTTAAATTAAGCTGTAAACGAATTCAGGTTAAATAACAAGATTTTATACCTTTCCTTGTAGCTTGAGATAATGAAGCAAATAAAATGAATAATAAAATGAAGAAAGCGGCAGAGGAGTGGAGAAAAGGGTAGCATTTGCACCCTTGCACCCCCCCCCCCTACTGCCGCAATTTCTATGGGCCTATTGTCTCGCAAGTTTTGGCGTTAGGTCATTTTTTTCAAATCCAGTTTGTTAAATTCCGAACGTTTATTTTATTATATTTTAATTTCAATTTTTTCAACCAACTTTCCGTTGTTATACTGTACTATAACTTCTGGACTTACATTAAAGTAATAAACCCAAATGTATTCAAATCATTGGATGTGTAGATAAGATATAGGCCTAGTTACTCGTTTTGCATTTGAATCTTTTCGAGTTGAGCAAGTCTCAATTCGGTAATAAGGTGTTAGTGGGTTCCCTCTTCAAATGGCAGGTCTTGCCAAGATTGTCAAGATTGCAGGATATAGCCCATTGTTGAAATGTTTTGATTTTATTTTATTTATTAATTTTAAACCAAATCACTGTGAAATTATTCGGTTTATGAGTACATAAACGGAGAATAATAAGGAGAATAGTTATTTCTCTTATTTATTATTGGCGAACTCTTTTACAGTATTCTTGTAGAAATTTAGTATTTTAGAGCAGGCTATCAGGCTACTCTTGGACCAAATACGACATCCGTAAAAATATAATGCCTGATTCAATAAATGGCACACAAATAACATGGTGTGGAATAAAATCTCATCCTAAATAAATGTTCAATAAGCTTATATTTAAGAAAGGAATCCCATTAAGAGAAATAACGTCTAACAGCGGACTGGGTTGTATCTTGACATAGAATCAATAATTCTATACCTCCCATTCCATGCCATTACTGATGATAAATCAGTCTTCTTTGAACGTCTTCCTCGATTCTAAATGGGTTTGCAAACTTTTCTCAACTACTTCTCCATTGTTGGTCTTTAAATTACCGTCTTGCCGGTTTTACGTTTCGGCCAAGTTTTGTCGGTCTTGCATTGTGTATTTTGTACGCTTAAATACCATGTTGCTTTAAGGCCAAACCGGAGGGGGTCACGTGACTGGCCTGGAAATATCTTTGCAGAGGGTTCGTAATATATATTTTAAACCGCAGTGGTATAGTAAAAATCGATAGAATAGTATACGCGTAGACATGATTACACTATTGACTAAACCAAAAGTTACAATTACATTAGATCTAAAATTTGTGCATAAAGCAATTAAAAACATACCTTTTAGAAAATTTTTACGTGACCCACAGGGAAGAAAAACCTCCAACTTTTGTAATGAAATGCACTTTAGTCAGAAGCTCAACACTTAATTTGACAGTAAATCGCCAGAAATAGGTAAAACTGCAATTATTTGAAAGAACCGGTCCGAATTTACTCGAACATGCTTTCCAATTTATCAACATTAGTAGATAGAGAATATGAGTAATTTCATGGTAAATAATTTTCCAGTGGTTAAATTTCCGATATCTCGGGGGGAGGGGAGGGGGTTGTCCACCTGACGTCACTGGAAGTGAGGTAAATTCTAGATAGGTCAGACAAACACATTAATTACAACACAGCAATAATGGCAGGGCACGCAATGCATTTGAGCGCGAATTCTCTATAATTTTTTCAAAAAATAATTTTTTGTGCAAAATCCGGTTTCGTTACTCAATTTAACACCTAAAACATGCCTGAAGGTAGAAATCATCGATAGAAAGGTTTTCATAGAAAAATTATTTTTTAGTCATTTTTCATTAAAATGTAGTTATTTTTATTTTTTTACCCCCAGAAGCAAACTATTAAGGGGCAAGCGACCCCCGCATTTTGTTAACATTAACACCGACTACAATATATGAGAATTTAAAAGAAATCGTTGGAGCTGTTTTTGAGAAATTATTTTTTTAGACTTTTTTTGAGTTTTTTGAGAATAAACCCCCCCAAATTGAGTTAGCCCCAAATAAAAAAAAATGGCCCCGAGGTATGATTTTTGTGAACCTACATGCCAAATTCCACCCAAATCCACCGAGTAGTTTGCCCGGAAATTGATGAACAGACAGACCGACAGACAGACAGACATTTCTTAAAAACCACTTTTTTGGGTTCCTGGGACCTCAAAACGTGTAAATCCGTTGAAATCTCGGAATCGAAAATTTCGACCATCACAAAGCTTTCCTTATACTACTTATAAATTGGAAAGCAATAATACAAGTCAAATACGGAACAAGTACGAGACGCGGGGCTTTGTTTATAAAATGGATATTCAACGATCCCGTGGCTGGAGACCGTTATCAATATGGCTGCTAGTGTAGCCTGCACAAGAAAAGTACGCAATTCGGCGGGGAAATAGCCTGCACAAGCTAGCTACTAAACTACAGAGTTTTACAGGTGTCCGCTTTGCTTTGCTGCAATGTGTAAGACTTTGATATTTTTTGCGTTGGTACTTATCTCTGATAGTTGGCTTATGGTTAGCGGGTGCCTCGTATGGCATATTATGACTCCCGCCGCTCCAGTTCTATTATATTTCTATGTATTCAATGCTCAACGGTCAAGGCCACAACCATCCTGTTTGGCCTTAAGAGCAGACCCCCACATTTTCCGTTTTTTACACAAAGTCAATTTTCTCATGACATTTTAATAGTACGGTTATAAGTGAAATGTAATTAAGTAGACGAAATGTTCCTTTTCATTTTCATGCATAGAAAGAGTATGTAGCCGTGGATAACACCAATTACGCCCAGTTAAGGAACTCCTTCGACTCGCCACCCACAGTGACCGTTATTTTTAACAAAACAAGTTTCATAACTGTTCCCGATTGGGGTGTTAATGATGGCACCATAACGTGCATCAAAGCTTTGTTGAATACATATATTGTATTTTTCTATGCCTTATTGATCGCTCCACAATCCATATTTCATGAGAATTTTGACTTTGCGCAAAAATGGAAAGTGAAGGCCCTTTAAAAGAAGAAAAATACTATCCCCTTTTTTGTTTAATCAAAAAGTGCTAATTTGCGTACTACGTAGGTAGGAAGCAGCGCACATTGCTCCGGAAAGGTAAAAAAGTCATGGGTTAGAGTCACGCTCTCGAACTTTTTCCAGTTTTGCTTTTGAAATTCCGTCTGAAACTTTATTCTAACGGTTAACTTGCTTAATATCTTCACACAAGGCTATGTATCCGGGGTATTCCACAGTTTTCATGACTTTATGAATCAACCACGATTAAAGAGTTTTGTATATAATTGGACTGAAAAAATGTATTGTTCAGGAATAACTATACGTTATTTTGTTGCAGGGACACTACGATATCACTATTTGTTGGAATTTATGGTAACGTTAACCCCCATTTCTCTTTCTGGCTTAGCTGAAATTTTTCTATTTTATTTTTTTATTTATTTTTTTAAAGTGATACATGTGTATTATAGGTGTAATCCTTGCCAAATTTCAGGTTCATATTATTTAAGGTAGGTGGAGGAACTAGTTGTATATATTTCATGTACGATTCTAAGTAAGTAGTCCTATAGCTTACTGAGGACCACTCCCACCAACTGTAGGTTTTCCTACGGTGAAAATGGTCGAATCCGAAATATACTGCGCTCCGTTCTATGTTTTGGTTTATGTTTCACCTTTTACTATGCATGGCGAAATATCCTTCCTCAATTCCCTTCCGTCCTCATATTTAACTTATGAAGATTTAATTTTATAAAAGACACAGTTCCATTTTATTTTTAATTTTTTTTTTAATATTTTTTATATTTAACTTGACTGTTTATTAAACAGACGTAAAGACCGCACACCATTACTTGGTGGAAGCTACCCGTAGCAAGTAATTGAAAAACGTCTTTATTTTAGGCGAGCTTTACCCCTCAGGTAGGTATCGTCACCATAGTGACGCAATCACTATGCGTTGGCACAGTTGAACGTCTCTATGAATGATCTCCGATATCTCGGATGTACCTACTCACGACTCGAACTTCGAGTCTCTGGATACCTAATGTTTTGCGGACAGATTATTCCCTACAGGTTATTTCTCGAAATAATCCCGTCTGTAGGCAGACTATTTGCATTCATTGTCATTTCAGGTGTTCGGTTTTGACATGGGCGTGGAACTGTTTTGACATGTCGGATTACTCTGCTGTTGTTCGCTTACTGTCGGCTGAGACAGAAGCTGCTGCTGTAGCGCTGCTATGCACTATTGCCTAGGATCGTGCTGTTTACACGGTTTAAAACATTATTTTATGCAAAGCAACTGTTTTCATGTCAATCGTGACCTCCTTAAAGGGCAAAGGTTGGGTTTTTATTAGTCAACAACTGTTTGTCATGTCTACGAGCTATGATTTGCTTGACAAAGTCATTGTTCAAAGCTTTGATTTACTGGTAGATTATCATCCATTCGTTGTGCATTAATTGTTTCCTTATACCTAATATACATAATGTGGTAGATGGCTTATTCTGTGTTGTGCGTTAATGAATCAGATCCGGGGAATCATTACCAATAACATTTATAAATCAAACATCTGCTTAATGTGTAGTACATGCCTCAGGTATATACCTGGTGGTGCACTTATTATTTCCCCATTTGCCACTCAATACCTTATTCAGAGCCCTTCATTTTTCTTCCTTCAAAATCACTTACAGACAAACAATTCCATAGATAATGCTCCTGTGCGAAAGCTTTCAAAATTGGAATTTTGTTGCGTTTCAAACGATGAAAAACACTCAGCGCTCAAATGTTACAGAAAAGTATCACCGTTTTCTTTAGTAGAGCACCCATCTACATGGATCGTTGTAACTTCCTTATTTTCTTAGTACTACTCGGGGGCAAGTTTAATCTGAAAATCGCTGAAACTTCCAACTGCACTTAGACATTGTTCAAATTCAACCATGGCGTCTGTATTCGAGTACTTATCTAAAGTTATCCTTCACTCTCCGAGGAAGAAAGAGGAGTGTTTGTGAAAGTTTTGAAACTGCCTATCCCATCTCGTCTGCTCTTTAATCCTCATTCTTTCAAACTTGGCTTTCTCACGTCCCGTTGTCCCCCTTTCGCAGTTTAATTCCCTATAGTTATGTCCAACTGAGTTTTATAACCACGAGCTTAGACACTTTAAATTGCTTCTTGGATTAATAACGGTATACCGTACTATATAGAAACTTTTAATTTCTGAAAATAATTTTCTTGGCTCAATTTACACCGCGAGACTCACGTTTATTATACTTTGTGTGTTAGTGCCGCATTGCAACGTTGATATCTATTGTGCGTAGACACCTACTGTAATTCCTTCCTTTTACAGTCCTACTAATAGAGAATCTCCCTTCTTGTGCTTCTACGACCTAACTTCTACGACCTAACTTCCCAATTTTGCGCCTATTCCATTATTGCACATCGCTCTGTAATAATAACGCCTAAACAATTGCCTTGTCTTATGGTTATTTAAAGGTAGGTAGATAGCAACCGAAACAGAGCGGAACTGATTCTCGTCTATCGTATTGCGCTCGGTCCCGCGGTCTTCAAGTCGTCTCTGCTTTCAGAAAATAGAGAGAAGCAGAAAATTTAAGTTACCGCAATAGCATCGGAGCACTTCCTATGACTCAAATCACATTTTGCAGTAACGAATAATTTAGCTTCGATTTAGAAATACCGTTTAGTATTTTTCCAAATAGGTAGATAAGCTACTACACTGTTGCTTTTTAGTTTCGGATCAGTGTTGCATAAATACAGTTACCAGCTTCTAATTTAAAACATCACCCAAGTGAAGGAAAGTATTGTTGAAAATTGCAAAAGTTTCGCACTATGGTGCCTTCCAAGGGGACCCTGCAAATAAATTTGACTCAGGTGGTCTCATTTAAATATTGTAATTTTCTTCTGACTTCTTCTTCTGACTGTGGAAGCTCAGCAGCGCTAACTAATCAAGATACGTCTATATCAACGTACGTTCGTATCAGAATTAATGTATCATAGCCATAAAAGTCACATAATCGGGCAAGCTCGCGTTCATACTTTGACATAAAAATTATTTATGCGGAAGCATTTCGCTTTGTAACATCGTCAATGGAAATTAAGGCACGCCATTGGAAATTCATCACCGGTATATGTCGAAAAGTTGAAAAGTTGACAAGGACATTGAACTAGCGTCTTCTCCAATGTTACTTTATTAAGTGGGTTTGCATTGGGGGTCATAGAAACCCTTTGCCTTGAATTTAATCCGACATAGCAGCTATATTATATATCTCCATCATTCATGGAGCTTCTCAGAAGGCGGTTGGAAATGTGGGGAGGGATGGGAGGGGCTGGGTGGGGAATTCACTGTAGATTGCTCTGAAAGGGAAACGTCTTCCGTGAAACAGTTGTATAAAATGGGTTTCTCTAACGATATCACGCAAGTGGAAACTACAAACCTATCTGAAAACCGAGAAGGGGATAAAGGTTGTCACGAGTGAGAGGTACAAGGGGATGATGTTTCAAAAGTAAGAGATTCGCCCGTCACTGTCTGAACCTTTCGTAACCACCCTCACCTTCCCTCTCTCTCCCAGTTGTCTAACCCCTTGACAACGAAAATGGTGAACTTTCTGGTAGGTGGTTTAGCCTTGGCGGAAAAGTGCAGTGACAAAGGAGCTGTACAATGGAAACTCTGGCCTCTGGGGTATAAGTTATTGTGGTTGTCAGTTTTTTTTTTTTAGTTTTGTTAACATTGTTATACCTGTAGCCTGTACCTGTATACTGTTGCCGCCTTTAAAAAGTTTTCGTTTGTCTTGCTGTCGCAATGGACACCATCTACTGTATATCCAAACTATCCATCGTACAATTTGTAAATAGTAGTTTCGTTAATATGTATAACACATTTTTATATGATTGTAGACTATCTTTGTTTTGGGTTCTGTTCCTCAATTGTTGTCATAGAAAAGAAGAGCTGAGCCGTGAGCCAACTATGCCATTTGGTAATAACTTATTTATGGGGTTAAAACTATAAACAAAGTAATTTGAATCGCACATTCCATTATTATCTTGCTTACATTATTAGTCCCAGGTTAAGATTAAAAATAATCGCCATAGTAGGCCTAATGAGGCGCTTATGCGTATTTTCATATGAAATATAAAATTATTATTAGATACTGAAGTACTGTACCTATAATTGCAGCGCTAAATGTATTCTTTTTAGTCGATGATAGAGGTATCTTTTAGAAAAATCTATTATTGTGCTGATTGTGAAAGTATATACACATTTTACTTGTACATATCGTCGTGTTAAAAATCTGGTGTTTTCGCTTGATTCTCGGCTGTTGTTGTCAGCAGTATACATCCGGCAGCTCCGCTTTTCCCCTCCTGTGGAAGTAACAAATTTTTTGATTTAGTGGCTGATTATTTTTATATTACATGCAGGGTCTAGATCTGAGGACTGGTAGACGATCCTCTCGCTTGACCACTAGTCTATTTGGTCAGTAACTTGTCCGGCAGCAGAGTTTTTCCTACCTATGCGGGGAAGGCAATATGTTGAGTCTCAAACCTCGACTTTTCGTTCTAGTTTTCTACCACCTGGGCTATCCTGACCATATCTGTATGCAATTCTGTATTGAATATGAACTTAATATATTCTCATTATCATGGTTGTAATTGATATTTGTATCATGGCTATAATTTTTAGTTTCATTTAAACAGTGTTGCCATTTATCAGATTTACTAGTCAGCGTTCTTTCTCCAATTGCCTCCCGGGCACATTTTTCGGTCGAAATTATCCATCTCGGAGGCTTGGTAACCCCAGTGATACACAGACTGGCGTTTCATTAAAATTAAAAAGAGAAAATGTGAGCCTTCTGACTTAGTGATCAGACGAATTCGGCAAACGGCTTTTCATTGGGATCTTTAAAATACCGGGGCTCATTTCGACATAGCTCGGACGAGTGGGGAATGCCGAGTGCTGGAGCAATTGACGGTACTTAAGATGTTTGAGGCTCATTGCCGGCTCGTCTCTTTGTCCCCGGCTCTTTACATCCTTCCGACGTCAACTCTTCATGAACTTAGAAGCCTTTCGAATAAATTCTGTTAATCTGTCCGCTATGATAAACATATCAAACATCTCTATAAAATTACAAAATTAGCGCTACTTCCCCATTTCATATCATATATCATATCATACTTCCCTTTTCAAAGCAGCATGGTCTCCAAGGTAGAAATTGCCATGGTAGTCGCCAATCTTCGATAGAAGAGGCATTCAAAGACGAAGAATCATATTTCATATCATTTATCTTGTGCGTCCTCGGCACTACTGCTCGGGGTGAGCTTAGGCCTCCAGAGATCTCGGTCCGTCGTCCTCCTCTGCCAAGCCGCCACTATGCCCTATGGTTGAAATCTTTTGCAGAGCACTTGTCACTCCTTCATCGGTTCTGTAGCCTGCCTTGCTGCCTCATTCTCGCTCTCGCTCTTCTCGCTATTCTCGCTTCTTTTTCCAGAATCTCGTTTATCCCGACGTTTGTTCTACTTCTCCCGACACCACGTTCGTTCACCCCTCCGTATCTGCCCCATGCGATAGATCTTTCAAATGCTCGTAGTTTCGAGGCATTAGAGGCAGTTTCAGCACTATATGTTGCAACGGGTCTAATTAGGGTCCTGTATTTTTTAAGTTGAGTTGCTCTAGATAGGAACCTTGGCCTAAGTAACGTTTAGTTCGCGAAGTATGCCCTATTTCCAGCTGTAATTATTATAATATATATTATTGTTCTCTTTTTTTATTCTATCGTCTAGATATGTTCAACCTTTTGCAATGTCTGGTTCTCAACTGTGAAGCTCCTCGTTGCCGTCTTTGTTTCGTTTGCCGTCATTTTCGTATATTTTATCAATTTTTACCTACTGTATAACCGAACTTATCGTACATACGTACACCCAGCGTTTCAAAAACATGAGTTCCAGTATTTTTGCTCCGCAAACCAGTCTATCGGTTGAGTAAAAAGTTTAGCTACCATATACTGCTGCAGTCAAACATTTAATATCCCCATGCATGGGGCGAAAAGCCATTAGTTTTTATCGGGAACACAGCCTTGTTTGAGTGGTGATATGAGCGGGCGTCCGACCCCTCCCGTTATCAAACAGTACCGCCCCGAAATCACATTGCTTTCAAAAAGCACAAACAACCCCAACAACTGCATTCTGCAGCGCACCCTGCAACGAAGCTCTGTGCACTATGGTGGATATTAGTGTTTATTTTTTCTGCAATGAGTTGAATTATTATTCATGGCTCCGTTGATTGAATGTATTTACCAAATAATATACATTTGTTTACAGACATAGCAGTGACTCTCATAATCGATCTTAGGCCAGGGACGGATCCAGCCCATTTTGGGGGGGGGGGGAGGGTAGTTGTAGGTCAAAACATGGAAAAACATATGTAGGGTCGATTAAATCAGAGCGTAATAAATTAATTTACAATAGATTTACCAAATTTGGAGGAGGCAGCTACCCCCCCCCCTTCCCCCTGTATCCGTCCCACTTTCTGTCTTTTTTTTCAAACTGGCATGGCCAGGGCATTTGTGGGCAAAGATATTGAAAAGCGCTGTGATTCGACAACCCAATGATGGTAGAGGATTCTCGCTCTTGACCACTGCTCTATTTTGGATACATACTCGGCAGCCGTGATTTTCCCTTACCGATTAAGATAAGGTACCCATTAGGGCAGAAAATGTTTAATTTGAAAGATATAGCCCATAGGTCATGTTATGATATGATTATGATATATAGCCGCTTTTAACATAGATTTTTTTATTACATCATTTTATTTTATTTTTCTCCATTTTCAATAATAACCACTAGGGGAATTGCAACTATTAGCTTTCAGCAGGCTTTCTTGCAGGCCAGTGCCTGCCAACAGTGTCAACATCCACTTTTTTTTAAATAAAGAAAACTATGTAAAAATAGCTTAACAGAATAAACAATTAAAAAGACCATTGTAAAATGTTTGAAACGCTCTCTTGAAAAGTAGCGTTTTCTCTACTAAACACTTTTAAAATGGCGAAATACATATGTAAAAGAACCGGTACAAGTGAACAGACAGACATTTCGTAAAAAACACTTTTTTTTTATTCCTGGGACCTCAAAACGTGTAAATCCACTGAAATCTCGAAATCGAAAATTTGGGCCACCACAAAGCTTCCTATTAAAAATAATTTTGTCCTATTCCTGGTGTTACGTTAATCTGTAAACGCCATACTAGGGCTTCAGGAAGAGTAAAAACGCTTTCGGCACATACGACTTAAAAATAATTGTTGTTGCAATCAACTTCAACATCATGCTTTTATGATAAGGGCAGATGTAAAATGCTTGAAACAGCGGCAATGAATAATGGTTGAAATTACGGGTCAGCGACTCAGCATTATTCGCGTTTCTATTTTCACTTCTAATAAAATGCCAAGTGATATACAGTATGGAAAATGTGCTCATTCATAAGCCGTAAATTTCATTTAATGCATTTATTTGCTGCTTTTGCTCTTTCCGATTCCCAGTATGTTTGACTGGCTATGAACTTCTCGTAATCTCGTATGCTGGGCTAAATGAAAATATGCATTCTCTTTCTCTCTTTCTCTCTCTCTCTGTTCTCTCTCTTTTCTCTCTCTTCCTGTCTCTCCTCCCTTTCTCTCTCTCTTGTCTCTCTCTTTTTCTTTCTCTCTTTCTATCTCTCTCTCTTATGCATCTGGATGAACCAATTAACAGAATGAAAAGTTCTAGATGCTTTAGCAGAGCCGTAGACCGAGGTTAGAAATCTAATGACCCTCATCTTTCTCGAAATAATTGGAATTATGTGTAGAAAGGGCGAGAGTACATACTGGACATTACAAAATTTTACTGAAAATTTTTGGTCAACGTTTTGTTCTGCTACTGAACCAGCCTGGAATAGTTAGGAGCCAGGATTTCATAACTCTTCCTTTACTCAACCAGGGAGGTCCTATTCTGCCTGTTTTACAAATCCCTTGAAGTCGAAGCGTGACCGGAAAATGTAGCAGGTACGCGACTCGTCACTCGCATCTGCAACCTTTCGCATCAAGTTCAGATAGATTCCTTACCTGACAAAGTGCATTCTTTCAGTGAAAGTACAGTATGTTATTTTGAGCTAACATTGAGCAGGTGGAAAATTAAGAGAAAAAACAAAGGCCGAGCTCAAGGTGTAAAATTATAGTGCCCGACCGGGTCGAGGGCAAGAAATGGGTCCGGGGCGCCCCCCTCACGCTGCGCATGCGGCACTAGGAGGGAAGAGGAAGATGAAGAAAAATTAAGATAGACGTTTACTATTCAGATCTGAAAATGTCATAGACTTACTACTCCAGTAACTCCACCACGTTAACAAATGAATGGGAATTGAAGACTGGCGAATTGCACTTTAACCTTGCAGACTTGTAGCATTCGGCAACTCAGCTGTAGCCCATTATGATATTGAAAAGTCATGTCAGAGTGACCTTTACTCTAAAGTCTAAATGCTAGTCATTGACAACAAGACTCACGTTCTAGATATTCCGGGAAATCTCTCTAGGAAGGATCATAAAAATGCTTTCAATGTAAATGTCGAACGTTTGCAATGGGAATTGTATGAAATGTTACCATATTTGTTCTCTATTTTCTTTCTTTTGTCCAGTTACAGCGTTTATTTTACGCACTTGTATAAAGTGGACACATTTCGTATTTCCATTGTATTTGGTAGGACTGTAGAGTGTAGGTACGTAGGCTAGAAGCTATTACAGTATTACCTATCAGTAGAATTGAATTCCCACTACTGTAATTCGCATTACGATGTCCTTTATAACTTCTGTCTACAAGCACAGACTTCTTTCCCACAGTCCAGGTAGTTGTGCCTACCGCGAATATATATCATTATTGCACATACTTGTAACATAATCAACAGAACCAAAAACTAACGGCATATTAATTGTTAACTACTTATAAACCGCACAGTATGGAGATATTTGGTGCTAATCAATAACCTATAAAAGAAATACTTTGCGTTGTAGTTTTTTGCCATGGTGAACTCTGTTTTCGTTACACTTAGTACATGCAGACCATACAGTATATAGTGCGCATCTCTGGCTATGTCGACTCGTCTTGTTAAATGTTAACGTTCAACTTGCATTTTCATCTTGCGGGTAGCCAATGAGCAACCAAAACCTCAGGAGACCGGTATCTGGAGCTCATTGGTTCCCTGCACGTTGAAACCCGAATTGAACGCGAAAGTTGAACAAGTGTGCGACATACCGAGTCTTCTTGCATCCATGGGAACCCCTCTGCTGGGAAAAATACTAATGAAGTTCGTTAAGCTGGGCAACAATCTTGTACATGGTAGATCATCATAGTATACGGGCACAATGGAATTCTTGGCCGCATATTACAACACCACAAAAAGTTTGAGGGAAAAAACTCATTGTGATGCTCTGTCTGCCTTGCATGACTAGCAGAGTCGACGAAAAAATAAAATGTAATGGAAAGAAAAAGGGAAGAGGGCAATAAGCAAGGTTGTGGCTGGCCCGAAAATTGACAGAGAGATACAGCCGAATGCGGTGCGTTCCAGTTGGAAGGCGTTCCAAAGAGTTGATGTGCCGCAGCAGGTCTGGTATACCAGAGAAACGATGGAAATTACAGTGGTGGCTGGGACCGCATAGGATCCAGGTAATTGCGGTCGGTGGCACCCAAAATACCGGGTCTGTCGGACCAATGAATGGTACCTTGCAGCTATCTGCCATCTCCACGGTCATGTCTGCTAACGTGGGGGCACGAAGGTAATGCAAGTGGTTCTTTATTATGGGAATCCTTCATTTTTTCTCCATTGAACACAGTCATCGGGTCTTCCGCATAAAGATTTACTACTTCGCAGTTAAATTTGAAAAAAAATGAGTCTATTGTCTTCGGAAACATTGTTTTTTGGAGCGTGTAACTTCTAAGAAGAGAAGGAAGAATTTTTATTCAGTCGGTACTTAATGGATCATCCAACGTCGCTCTAATTTAGAGTGGAGCCTTAATTTATTCAACTAGGGCAACTGTATCTTCGCCCTTCTATTGCATAAAATCGGTTTTAAATTCTCAAGGCTTTGTTGGAAACAGATTTCGTTGTCCAGTATTATATATTATCATATTGTGTTTCCGCACGTTTTTCCAAAATCCGATGAAACTGGTTTGGGGCATTCCATGTAATCACTAGCTAGACTCGACAAATCCGCAATAATAATCCTAAATATTTACTACAATAGTATTCTCGTTTCAGATTGTTTTTATCGTCCACATTATGATAATCAAATTCTACTTTTACACGCAGCATTTTGAGATAAAGCAAATAAATAGACCGATTAGGAGGAAGCCCTTGTTCCGTGTTTGATGTAAATTTTACGATACTATATTACATTAAGGTTTTCCCTGTCTTAAATGTCTAAAAATGGAATATAATACGAGGGCAGTTCAATAATTTCAAATCTTTGCGACATGAGGAAGACCGCTGATAACTAATGGGACAAACTGATAAACAGCACAATTTTCAGGCAATATGACCAACATTCACCTCACAGTTTTAATATTTGGATTAGCCTTTGACCCCCCCCCCTTGTCTACAAGCTGTGTAGTTAATAGTACTCAATGAAATAAATAGATAAATATACATAAAGAAAAAACAAACAAAAAACAAATAAATCTTGACTTTTTTTGTTCTATTACTAAGCCAACCGAGAGGAGTTAGGGGCTATAAAGCCCTCTCTTACACTCAATTAGGAAGGCCCGGGACCGCCTGCTTTACATGCCCTCCAAAGCATGGCCAGAAAATATTGCAAGTGTGAAACTCGAACCAGCAACCTTTCGGGTGAAAGTCGGAGTCTGTACCACAACTCCCCATGTCCTGACAAATATAGTACTATTATAAAAATCGAATTAACTCTTATATTTCTAATTTATATCCCTGCGGTCACGGTGTTCTCTAGATGCATGTTACGTATGAATTTTATATAAAATTTCCAGTCCTTATATATTTATCTCGTGTTGCAGCCTTTATGTACGTACGTAACATTCCCCCATTGGCGTAAATAGGGGGTCCTGGGGGTAGCCCCCCCCCCCCCCCCGAAGCACCCGTGCCCCCCCCCCCAGGATTTTTGTTGACAAAGACGTTATGAAGGCAAAAGGCATAGTATTCGCAATAACGAAAGGGAAATTAATTCTTGGTATGCTTATTTCACATGATAGACATGAAAAAAATCAACATATTGGCCTATCCGATATAAGTCCTTTCACAAAAATATATTACTGAAAATGATTAAAACCCCAATATTTCAGACCTATTTTTTCAAAATTTTTCTCTGAGGTTGACCCCCGAGCCCACCTCAGTGGTAGGTTTATTCGTCGGTAAAATCACAACTGTGCTGCTTGCAAAGTGCGTAAAACCCCCTAATTTGGGCCTATTCATCAATTTTTGTTCTCCGGGGGAGACCCCCGGGCCCCCCTTTCTCCAGGATGGAATATTCTTAAAACCTCACTAATTTGAGCCCACTTAACATTTTTTTTCTCCAGGGGAGACCCCCGGGCCCCCCTTTCTCCAGGGTATAATATGCGTAAAACCTCACTAATTTGGGCCCATTTATCGACTTTTTTTTCTCCGGGGAATCAAAGTCTTGGGGTCCTAAAGCTCCCCCCCCCCCCCCAGAAATCTTGGGAATTGACGCCAATGCATTCCCCTGCTGCATCCTTTTATTTTTGACATTTGATGGCTCTATCCTCTCATTCGTATGGCTGTAATATGTCAAGTTCCCTGTAAGCAATGCTGCCATGAATTGGGATTATCTTTCAGCTATCTCCGCCATTGATTTTCTATACGGTTGGCGGTCTGCTTCGATATTGTATAGAGATTATGCTTCAGTGCGATATTCCCCCTTTGCTTTTCAATGCATTTAATTATTTTTAATTAAAGCATTGTTGATAGCTCTCTTCAGAACCCGAATGAGAGAAATACTCCACTTCCTCCTTTATAGTTGTCTTTCAAAAGTCCCTA
This sequence comes from Psococerastis gibbosa, assembly GCA_963971405.1. NCBI lineage: Eukaryota > Metazoa > Arthropoda > Insecta > Psocodea > Psocidae > Psococerastis > Psococerastis gibbosa. Next base: position 18,390,780 of record OZ020484.1, read on the forward strand.
TTCACTATTGTGATTCTCCTCACAAAAGTTCACAATGCTGGAAGTAATACTCATCGTTCATTCCATTCATAACAAGCCAATTCCCACTGTGTTTGCTTTTGCTTTAAGAAGGGTACGGACCATCCACAATAACTGACTGTTTCATTGAATAGCAATAATTCTTTGCTGGAAATGTACAGTAACACATAAAAGAAAAATTCCTACTTCCCCTCTCATCTCAAATATCTGAGCTTAGGCATTTACTATTTCATTGAAGGCAGAGATTTCCAAATACTTTGTAGACAATGTAGGCTTGAGTATTTTTGACTGAATTCCTCGTTTCACAGCTCCAAAGATATGAAATTTTTTTTTTTTTTTTTTAATCGTTAAAAATTAAATGAACGTTTTCAAAAATAGCCGACTATTTACCCGTCTGAGTTATGAAAATTGAATGCGCTTTATCACGCTGCAAAAACGCAAATTTTCTACGAAAGTATTACAATAGTAGTATTTTACGATTTTTAAAAGACCATATTCATATCTTTGCGTCTGTGAAGCGCTAACTTGTTTACAAACTATTTGGAAATCTCTGCCGTAAGACCTACCGATAAAACTCCATAATTTATTTAATAGGTAACTAGGTACATTATCATGCATAAATAAGGCACACAATCAATTTTTAACTGAGCTAATTGTCTTTGTCTTTTTTGTCTTTTATTTTAAAAAAAGGTTAATCGCATACAAACAATTCAATGAATGTATCCGATTGACCTCTTCAGTCGCCTCACTAAGTTACCTAATAGGTACTTGTGTCGAGTTACGACACGTCTCCGATCGCATGGCGTGTAGAAACTCGCACAAGTACAAGCACGCTACCACCTGGCCATCGAAGTCGATGTACCTATTGTACTTATTGGTTGTCAAATTATGTTTTTCGCACTTGTTTCGAAATCTAAAAAAGGTGGTCACATGGTTTGGGGCATTCCATGTAATCGGATCGACAAATTCGTAATACAATATTTACTTTTTCCTGTTTGGTTTGATCGTTATTATTAAAATTTCTACTTTTACGCAGCGTTTCGAAACATAGCAAATGAATGATCGAGAAACCCCATGTAGTATACAGTGCCTGACATACATTATACAATACTACACACACGACATTTAAGGGTTTCTCTGTACCCGGCTGACCACTATCTTGTTACCATAAGAATATCTAAAATGCAATATAATAAGAATACGATGTCTGCGTAAACTAAACATGACAATGCTTTTATGTATCTTGAAGCAGTATTATGGGGATTCTGAAGTGCAATGTAGAAAAAGGCCTGCTCAGCATTCTGCATTAGACCATCATTTTTCTATTGAGAGTTGAGAATTTCTTTGCAGCACACCCCAATGCAAATACAGTAGACTGGTGGCAATGGAAGTGGAACGAAACTATTAAATTTTTTCTAACAAAACATTAAAGAACTGAAATTAACCATCCACAAAAAAACACGCACTAGCCTACTCACGGCCAACCCCTATTGATCATTTTTTGTGTCGAATTATATAGAGCTGTGCTATATAATTATAAACCCCGCATTGCAGAAATTCCGTGCATTGTGGTATTGCTTCCCATTCTTTACTTTAGCATTTGATTAATTATTCTTCGATGATGAGGAATATTTGATGTTTTTGAAAGTTTCTTCCAAAGCAACGCTCTCCATTATTTTAGCTTTTGTCTGCCAAATTTATCGAAGCAGTGGAAGCTTATATTGTAGCATTGGGAGTTTCTTTGAAGGTCATGCTTGATATTACCCTTGTATTCGTAATAACTGTATGATACAATACAATACATCTAGAGATATACAGTATACGGGCCACGGAGCGTATAGCAATAGAATAACGAAGTCAGACAAATTACTTGCAGATTGTTTTGCCAATTTCATGTTAAATCTGCGTCACAGTTATTAGTACAATGTTCCTAATTCAAATAACGAGTTCCTTTCTTCCTTGCCTAATGAACAGAAGGCGTCAAAGTAGCAGAGTAAAGTGTAAATTAAGCAGACGTTTCAGTTCTTACTTGCAGCACATAGTACAAGAAATTAACTGAAATGTTTATTTTAGACTCCAGAAACTGCAGCCCGATCTTGGCGATTTGGGATTATTATAATACCGGGGTTTATTTTTTAATACCGCAGTAGTAAGGTGTCGGCGTTAAAATATGCGCGGGAAATTCAAATTAATAAATTATTAGAATACAAGAGAATGGTTGCATTGTTCAATAATTGAAGAAATTCTAATAAACATTTAAAAGATACTTGTAGGTAGAAATTTGAAGTATAAAAAGAATTTAAATTAATGTGTCTACATCTACATTTAAGAGAGAAAAAAAGTGAAACTCGCCAAAAATATTAATTTTGCACTCATTTGTTTAAAACAATTGAATAAACCCCGGTATTATAATAATCCCAAATCGCCATCATCAGGCTGCAGATCGACTGACCGCATAAACCATTCATGCCTGGTGCATTGCGTCAGTGGCAAGTTTTTCTCGGCTTGTCCATTGTCCCTTGTACCCAGTGTAGGTTGACATCGAGGACGTGTACCACTTTGCCAAAAATACAGCAATGTCAGAAAATCCATTGGCTCGTTGGCATTGGGTAAGGTTCTTAAAAAGCCCTTTAGACAATGAAAATAAAAACCCCTGGGCAAACTCAAAATTCTTTAGTTAACCAGATTAGTATTGCACCAAGCAAGAGTTTCAATTGTTTGTATTATAAAGTAGCCTACATCTGCCATCGTTGGTATTGTTGCATTCTGTCGCATCTTTCCCCTTGGGGGCTCTCCACCCAGGCTACAGATAAGCTGCGACTGCATGAGGAATGAAATTTAAGGGGAAATGGTGTGGAGAGGCCTTTGCTTGCAGCGCGGCCAACTCTCGAGGGCTCTCCAGTCTGTCCCCCTCGACAAACAATGCCTTCTAACTACTCTACATTCACCATTCACACTCTACGCCATAAATTACCCAACAACTTTGATAAAAAATTCAATGAAAAGACCTCGTTTCTACGCCAATGATTAGACCCCTATAATTTGCTTTTGGGGACATTGCTAAGAAATTTTGTTGAGGATTATTAAAATGTATAGAACTATTTTGTTCCTGTCTGAAAAAGCCTTTGTCCTACGGTATTATGTCCTCCTCTATGTTCAACCCTCGAGCAATGTCACTCCAATTCACAAAAGCCCAAGGGACGAAGAGAAATTCCTGTCGAGACAAGTTTATGGCTTAGGATCTAACTGTTGCTGTGAGATTTACTGCCCGTATAAGATTTACATATTGTGTAAAAGGTGAGCCTTTTGTTGCGTTATTACACCACACCGACAAGGAGACAGTATTGTTCTGTTTCGACTTATTTTTTTTAAAACACCCAAAAATGTTTTTATTAGTAAGAAACATGTACACAAGAACCAACTAAAATGTTTTTTCACATCGTGTTCACAAAGAAGCGGTACTGTGAGTGGATGCCCTGGTCCATATTGCATTATCGCATTTCGTGGCCTATTTTATTGGTTTTGTGTTTTCCCTTTTAGGTAGAGATTTCAAAATATTTTATAAACACGGAAAGGGTTTGTATTTTTGAGGAAACTAATTGATTTCTCGTCTACAGCAGCAAAGAAATGAAAGTGGTCAGATGAAAAATTCATAAAAAATACAAGCTTTCTCAAATGTAGTCTATTCCCCCGACTGAATCTGAATCTATGAAAAGTTATTAATGTACTTTAGCGAGATTCTTCGAGGTAATAATAATTAATATTTCAAGTAAGAAAATTTGAAATTTTTCCATCTTTGTGGCTGTGGAAGAAAGAATTTATTTATTTCGTCAAAATGTTCCACCCATTCATTGTTTACATAACACAGGCGTTGACAACATAATGAAAAATAAGAGAAAACTGGCGACCATACTTTGGACCTAAAAAGTTTTCCAAATTCAAATATTTAACAAGAAATTATCATACTAACTGTACAGTCGTTGAACGTCCCTATTAGGTACATAGAATATTGTGGATTGGAAAATTTAGATAAAATTGACCATTTGTATGTATGTATATTCACTACAACTAAATCTTTGGTTAGAAATTTAATTTGTTACCTACTTAATTGATAAAAAAATTTTGAGCTTCGTGGGTGAAACTGGGAACAAATAAATCAAAAATGGCGGCGACGGTCATTACAAAAAAATCCACGTATGCATAAAACATTAAAACAAAGTTTCGTGTCCAGTTTTCTATAACATCCTTCACAAAATATTTTGATTTTTGCTGCTCTCTATCGAGTTAGCTTTTTAGCTATCGTCCACATTACAGCTAATTTGTGAAATATTACAAAACCCTTCCTAGTTGCGTGTATGAGAGGGCTTTATAGCCCTAACTCCGCTAGGTTGGCTTAGTAATAGAAACAACAAAAAGTCCTTATTTATTTATTTAATCCAATGCGATTTCCAGCATTAATTAATCTTACCCTGGAGGAGCCTCAAGATTAAATGTAACTCATCTAAATGAGTAGCTTTCCAGCCATTGGCTATGCAACGTGGGCGGTCAATAAGCGATTCTTCCATCAAAACGTGCCTTCGTACAGATTTTATCACTATACTATTCTTGCCATTCGTTTCGGTACGTAGAATTTCATCCTCCTCCTTTCTTAACAGACGCAAGCTAGACACTTTCACAGATGAGTTAGAGTGCCGGGAAAAGAAACGATGAGTTTAAATTGCGTTTTTGTTTTTCAAACAAAGGGAAATGAATTGTGAGTGGCGGGCAAACAATGTGAGGCGAAGACAATGCGTTGTTGATGAAAACACCTTGCACTAGCCCTATCCCCGTCGACAATACCGATGGCCGATGAATTGAAAGTTAGACCACGACGCCGAGAGAAATGTTTATACAGCCCCAATTCCCACAACTCGGATCTTTCCCCGGTTTCCCCATTTTTAAACATTTCTAATCCCATCGTTTTCTTTATAGTTCATATCATTATCGGAGGCGTGACCCCCGACCCTGCCTTCATATGAACACGCGGAGATCACAACGACGCCCTAAAAAAATGTCCTCTTTTTCTGTCAACTACACATTCCACATGATGTTCTCTCCAGCAGGCACTACAGCTTTCAATCCCTTTTCGCTTTGACCCTCTGACTAGGGTCAACTATACAAATGTTATTGCAGGGTGACATTTTTAATTTCATATTTTTATATGTTTTCTCTGGTATTCTAATATCTAATGCAAGTGGTCATGAAATCATTTGCAAGAGTATATAATGTTCCCTATGACACCTAACTAATCCCTGAAGCTTGATGATCTGCCGCCTGAGCTTGCCTGGGCGCCTTCAAATTACCCCTTGAGTAGGTATAACCATAGACTATAGATTTTATCCTATCGACTACCAGTCAGTCATTGTCTCATTGAGATAAACCAGCAGTGACGTTAATGAACATTGCAAGGATAAGGACGGCCATTTTGAGGCGGCAATTATTATAATTATCTTAATGCAGCAACTGTATTATTATAACAGCTCACAACTGCCCTAACTGGCTAGTGGCTGCTCCTCGTTAACAGAAGGGCTTACTATAGTCTCGAATTTATTTACTAAATACTACTTGATATTTTAGGCAACGTTGAACTCTAAAAATTCAGCCGCGGGAAGTCCCTATTGTAAATAATATCATAATCGACATTCAATACTAAACATTTTAGTTTAATTTCATTAATATTTCAGCTTTAATTAGAAAGTAGGCATAGCGTGAGATACTGACTGAAAGAAAAAATAACCTTATTGAAAATTATTATTGCCCTCACTAGTCACCCTCAATTGACCGCTTTTATCTATTGAAATTGAGACTATAAATTATGGAAATTACGCGATGAGATGGGGTGAATCGTGGCAGCAGAAAAATGGTCCTCAGAAATTTCTTTGTCAGGCGGATTGCCGGAGCTCAATGTCCCTCAGTTTAATCGATGCAGAAGAATGGCCCTCTATTAGCCCAGACCTATATCATTAGATTATGAATTGTGGTCACTTTTAGAGACCGTGGGCTGCTCTAAGCGACACAGTAATTTGGATGCTCTCAAGAAGTCCCTTATATCCGGGCTGCAGCGGAAATCCTTCAAGAAACGGTGCGTGCTGTGATAGCTGCGTGGCCATTCAGACTTAGGGCATGCGTTCAAACTAGATGGGGACATTTCGAGCTAACTTTATTTTATTTCATTGCTAAAGAGTTAAGTTATATTGTAATTCTGGTTATTCCATTTAAAAAATTAAAATTAAAAAATAACAGAACATATGGCTGGACTAGGTACTACCCGACTACGATAGAATGACATTTGGAACACTTATAAAAATTGAATCAACTCGGTGTTCCGCTTATGCAAGTGTTCGAATAAACAAAGTGTTCCAAATGTCATCCTATCGTGGTCGAGTAGTAAGTACTCGCATTGTTAATATTAAACAGCCCAAAATTGTAAGATTTTTTGCTAAATAATCAGAACCATCTTAATATATTTTCCTTCTGCACTAATTTTTATGTTCCCAACACATTTTTATGAATTATGATAGCATTAATGATTAGAAAGCTCACCTTCTAATTGGTCGTTAATTTTCAAGTAAATTTAATGGAGTTATTTCCGCTCATCGACGGTTTAATTGCCCTTCATATACCATTATGAGCACATATACAGTATGTCCGTACTTTATGGCTTGCGGAGCCGTTGAAAAAGTAATGAGGGCTGCTAACCATTGTCGAAGGAAAGGCCTCCGGTGCGCGTACATGCAGGAAATCCAGGGCCCGGTAATGAAATCATTTCCAGCGGTAATTACCTCGCGACTCATTTACTGCACTGAAAACCATTCATTGCTCTGTCTAGGTGCCAGGAAACGACTGACAACATACTTGCATCGCCTACATTTGCTGCTAATCACTGCAGGTCTAGCTGCTGTCAATGTTACTTCTTTCATTAACTTCTTTAACAAGGTAACGTTGGGGCGGTGGATGATACCTAACCTACCTTCAGGTTTTGCGTTGATATTAAAATATTAAATGCCCGGATATAATATCCCACCCTCTTCCACTGGCCACCATCCCTGTTTCTTCTACTTTAGTTGTTGTTTAACAATGTTCATGGAACAATACCGTAATGCAGCGGTTCTCCACCTTTTTATTTCGAGCTGTACTGGGAACAAGTCGGTGCACACGTAAATTATTTTATTGTCTGTACGTTCCTAAAAACTAACCAATAAATTTTTAATTTTTGTTCTTGAGCTGCTAATTCCAAATCAGACTATAGACTTGTAATTTTGAAAACAAAGAAGAGTATTTTTCTATATATTCTAAGTATAAAGTAAAATCGTCAAAATAACGTCAAAATCAGGTAGTTCTGTCATTGTCATTGTGCTAGTGCCAGTGACAGTGTAGAAAGCTTTCTCTAAGAGATGGTTTCTTAGCAATTTAGGGAAGTTAGAAGCATTTGCTTTGTTACTATTGGCTTAACAATATCCCGGGTATGGGCCTTAATCATAAACGCCGGGGCCAAGGGACACATCTAGACGCTATGCGATAAACGAGGAAATGCAATCCATGTCACTCGAGGATAATCTAGCCTTGCTCATTTAGTTAGGCCTCACTGACAGTGACCGATGGTATACCAAATCCATGTTGTGCCTTGTTCTTTGCGTTGCTGCCGATACACAAATGATCAAATGTTCTTCTTTTAATTTAGAATCAGCAGGAATTACACCGACAGACTTGTTAGGTGAAACATTAAGCATTTGGTCTATGCCAAAGTTTACTTTTTAGTTTGACATCTCTCTCCGGTCTTAGGAAAGTGAAGAAGTTCTTGATAAAAACGTTAAGCAAGTTTACATATTAATCATTTTATTATGTTTTATAATGTGGGAATATCTTTCAATATTAGCCGATTTGTACCTTTATTAACGTAGGCTTGTTATGATCACTATCCGCTAGTACTGGGTCCTTCCCATGCGTGGTTCAGTCGAGCTAACGCCTGTTGCAATGTCAATGGTATCTTTCCTGGCCCATTTGCATTTATAATCAGAGTGGGTTGACATCGAGGAGTGAATCAGTCTGCCAATGGCTAGAAAGTCATTCGGAAACAATACCAATAATGCCGAAAACCGATGGGGTTCAATAGGCCTCACTATTAGACAACATAAAATTCTTGAATAATAATAATAATTACAGTCCTGGGCCCACCCAACCCTAAGACGTATCTACCTTTACCGATATACAGGTAAAAACGGACGTACCGACTTTAATAGTGTAGGTAGTCTATAGACCAAGAATGGTCGGCGGGTTCTTCTACTGGAACTAGAAGAATTTAAGTTGCTGAAGTATGGTAGGTTTTTGAAAATTACGCGTACACCCAAAAAGTCAAAAACTAGGATATTACATAATTTAAGCGAGTTTTAAAACCGCGTTTGTTTACTGTGTATACAAACCCATCTTAACTTAGTTTGAAACATTTTGCTTTTTGTTTTGTTGAGATTTAATTATAGGGTTTGAACAGCCTTACTCGCGAAGTGGCACGTGAAGTAAACAGAGCGTAGTGTTTTTATTTAAAAAGTCAGCAGTTAATGGCGTTCCCATGGGCCGCAGGATTACAGCGTGGTTTCCGGGCTGGTGATAACATGTTCTCCCGCAAGGCGAAGCAAAATCGATAAGGCCGCCACCACAATGTTCATCCAACTTCGTCTCTGCCTGACACTTGATGGTCCCAAGAAAAACTAGAGAAATGTATTATTTTATTAAGAGTGGGCTGAGCTTATTTAGGCGCGAAAATAAGTAAACCACTTAAGAGCTTCCCCCCAAAGCTTGGGAGCACGCTATGACTTAGTCTGACAAAAACCTGTTCAATGCAACGTAATGAGGTTCAGGAGTACTGCTGCACTATTGGAAGCATGACCGTGCCCAGGGGTGTGGTCCAGGGGGTCCGGACCCCCCCCCCCCGAAATAAAAGGTCTTTACACAAATTTAATTTTATATTTTAGGGATACAATTTATCCTTTTTTGTAAACCTGTATTGTTTGAAGAATTGGAATAAATTTTTTTGAATCAATTTGAACACTGGATAGAATAAACTTTCATTAATAAATTGCGTAAAATGTTTTTTTCTAAAATTAAGGCATACTACAGCTTAGCCTAATAACTACTACTAGTACTTAAATACCATAAGTGTACGGTACGGTCGTACTTTCGTTTGCACAATAAGAAAAACGTTTTTTCTGGTACCTCCCTGAATTTGTACTTTTTCGCGTCATCACGTGGAATTTTAAGTAATCGCCATGCACAAAGCAGAAGAAGACCATCTGGCCAATTTTTTCAACTAATGTGCTGTATGATGTAATGAAGGTAAAAATGACTAAATGAAGTGACATCTTGTTATAAATTAATATTTTTGAAGTTATACTGTATATACTTTTCAACTGCTCCAATATACTAGTAATTGAGGTTAACTATCCGTACGTATTATTTCATGATATAAATTAAAACATTTTTATTTAATATAATTAACACATAATATTATTAAATTATTAATGTTAAATATTTATTATTGGTTATTTAATATTTACAAAATTTTATTATTTTATTGTAATTAATTATTTGCGTGCAATTAAGAACTGTTTTTTTTAATGATGCCAAAGAAGTATAACTTCTCACGCGCGTACTTATGTACACACGCCCACTTTTTAAGTAATGACTATCAAAGTGCTTACATTGTACAATATACAATATTTTACTATTCTTGTATATCGCTCGAGGCTCTAGACTATCTACCTATATAATGGCGAATAGACGTATAAAACTGTAGTGTAGACACCTACTGTTGGAAGTCGTTGACCTATTTGCGGGCTTTCCACTCCCACTATCTGCCAGCAGCAGGAAATTCAGCAGGCATCTCTTGAGACAAGAAAGCCGCATTACAGCCGAGGCATTCCGACATTTTCCTCACTGCAGAGGAATTTCCTTGCTATTTTCCTTTTAATAACTCGCGTCAGAAAAATTGCGATATGACGAAGACGATGACAATAGACCCCCTACATTACTTACTCCCGCTCCGTCTCCAGGATAGTTCCAGTAGTGTAAATCTATGAAATATGGGGGAATTTCTGCAAAACTTTTAATGCTAATTATATTCTTATGTACGATAATTAACCTACTGTCCATATCAGCGCGGATCTAAAATGAGACCAAGGAGGGGGCTAAGTGGAAATTTTTGAAAAATAGGGCTGAAATAATGGTATTGTACGCATTTTCACAGCAATAACGTTTCTATATTATAGGGAATCAATAGAATTGAGCACAAGAGGGGCCCGGGGGTGAAAATGTGTGAAAAATAGGACTGAAATAGTGGGATTTTACGCATTTTGAGGAACCTAATGGGGGGGGGGGGCTGTAGCCCCCATAGCCCCAATAAATTTTTATATGTAAGCCTGTGTGGTTTGAAGAATTTATCCATTAATTCATTAATAAATTACGTAAAAAAAATGTTTGGACCCCCCCCCCCCCCGAAATCAAAACCTGGTCACGGCCTTGACTATTTGCATGAATTATTTGGTGCGTATTGAAACCTTGAATATTAAAATAATGTCCCGATGAATTGGACCTAGGCCTACTTACTGGCTCTTGCCCAATGCCAACGACCCCATTGTTTTTCGGGCATTAATGATATTGTTTCCGTGTGAAATTTTGGCCATTGGCAATCTGGTGCACGTCCTCGATGTAACCTTGAATATTGCATTGACAGTTAGACTTATTAGGACTATTGTAACGTATTTGGCTAGTAAATGAATAAATAAATAAACGCCTTTTATGTTTTATTACTAAGATAACTATTGTTACTAACTGGACTTCCGGAAAATTTCTTCATAACTTTCCATTCTCCATGAGTCTAAAACCACCCCGGTTCATAATTTTATTTAAATATTGTATGTATGTACATGTGTATGTATATATATTTTTAAATGTTAATTTATATGGGATGGAGAAACGGCCGCCCCGCGAAGAGACAGAGATGGAATGTTTTGCAGGTAGGGATAACGTCATAGCAGGGAGCAGTAGGTAAGGGAAATTTCCAGAGAACCAACTAAGGAAAATGAGGAATACCCATTCCAATTTTCCTGTGAAGTCACCTTTCGCCAAGGAAACTTCTAACGAGATCCATCCACTATGTCATGTCATCGCCCTTTCAGCTGTCGATGGGCCCCTCACAAATATCAACAGTCTTTTCCCGGAAGGATGTACGCCCACTTTGTTGCGACCTGGTATATCGATCTTAAAAGCTGAACGCTGTTATTATATAATGGGATCATCGCAGTACCTAATTTAGTTTACTATGAAAATATAGTTGTAGGCGTCATTTCCTTCTTTCTGAACGGGGGTAGAGCCTTAGGGGCATGGTATTTTCTCTTTTCCAACTCGCCTCCCTCGGGATTGCGAATGCCTCCCCCTTGACAGAAGCAATGCAGTTGATGTTTTTAATGCTAGGAGGCTTAGTGTTATTTTATGCGGAAGAATGGCGATATGCATGGGGGCTTATTTTTGCACAGGTCCCACGGGTCTCGTGTGCTTTAGCCCCCCCCCCCCCTCTCTCTCTCTCTCTCTCTCTCCCTCGTCGATAATAGCATCTCTCCATCTCTGTCCATGGTTGGGTTGATTGCTGTCACAGCAGCGTGGAGTAAATCAGGAGATGCCAAGTTTAATTTGCCAAGAAGGCAATTTGAAATTTCGAATTTCTAGCGTCATGATGGGAGATATTTCAGTGGGGGACATCTCAATAATAAACCAGCTGTCCCGCAGCATACACCAAAGTCCCTGCGTGGGTGCTGTGGGATTTTCGTACGTATATGCGATCAAAATGCACGCAATTTTAAGAAGGGGGACTTCCGCGTTAGGTCGTGTGTAGTCATGCCAGGCTTGAAGTTTCCCGTTTTGGTCGGATTATACATTTTCGACCTGTCTTTGATTTCCTCAAGATTTACGGTCCCTCCACCGAAATCCGACGTTTGAAAGTCTCGCCTATGTGCATCGGATTTTTGGTGAATTCATCTCGTCGGTGCTGGGTGTATACGTCACGTTGGGCCTGTATAATGAATTTGAATTAAATAAATAATAAATAAATATTGTCAATATTGACTTTGTTCTATTACTAAACCAGCAACCTAGCGGAGTTAGGGCTATAAAGCCCTCTCTTACACTCAACTAGGAAGACTCGGGACCACCTGCTTTACATGCCCTCCAAAGCATTTCCAGAAAATGCAGCAAGTGTGGGACTCGAACCAACAACCTTTCGGGTGAAAGTCAGAGTCTGTACCATGGTAGTGCACTCCGCTACATGTCCTGACACCACTACGCTACATGCCCTGACACTAATAGGCTACATGTCCTGAATTGGGTGAGATGTGGCAGGACAATTTGTTGTCTTTATACAAGTAGCTCATGATGGGGGTCATTTGATGTCTTTAATAATATTCACGCATTACGCATGACAAGGCGATTCCACAGTGTGCTCGGCAGTTGAGGGGGACCTTGGGCAGCTGAGAGGATGGTAATGGAGTCACGATGTTGCATTCAAGTGCGTCTGCCGGTGGATACGGGCCGGAGGAAGTCCCTATCATCAAACCCACGGCTGATGGTGCCCACAGCTGTCAGACCGTCTGGTACGGACGAGGCTTAAAAGAAGTATTTATATAAACCCTAGAGTCTTTATGCAATGTAGAGGAGGAAAGCTCGCAGCTTCGCGGCTAGGTGTGTTAGGCAAAGTACATGTGAGGACAATACTTCCGGACTTCCCTATGGGCAAAAGTCCACCCGACGACTTGGAGGGGCCCCGCGAGGAAACATTTGAAATATATTGTATGGTGAATTTCAATAAGTTTTGATCTGTAAATGTTAAACTTTATTGCTATCAAATTGAGGAACCCCCACTATTTCGGGCCTATTTTTCACAGCATTTCCCCTGGGGAGACCCCGGGCCCCCTGTTTGCAGTTAGGTATTTAAATCTTTTTCTATAAATTCAAAATTTTACTGTCATAAAACGCGTAAATCAGATTTAGGCAACCAGTCCACCCCTGCTGGGAAAATTATTTATTGCACAAATTCTAGACAAAAATATAGAAAAAAACATACTACCTACCTTATAATATAAGGTTTATTGTACTTTAATTATCGGTCTCTAATAAACCAAGAGTTTTCGATTTTTAGAGGTAAGAGCGGCAAACATAGAACTCTTCATAAGTCTTAAAAAAAATATGTAAATCCGCCACTGAGTACGGCGCCCCTATTTCTGTATTCCACCTGGGGCCCCGGACACCCCTAAGTCCGGCCCTGCTTGCGGACAGTCGAGCTTTCACATCATTATCCCCCAGTGTCTTGCTAATAAGGATTGCCAGACTTCAGTAAATGAATATGCCAGGTGTTAAGATTTCTTATACATAAATAAATAAATAATAATGACTAAGGAACGTTGCCGGACACCTTAAGGGTGCGTCCACGACCAAGCTTTAATGAAATGTAAATGCATATATGCAGTACCATACACAACTTGTAACCCAGCCTGAGTTTAATGGCACTCCTTCAATAGCCACCTTGGTGGTAAAAATTGTGTATTATTGGTAATATACCACTAATCGGATGGGCATTATTTGACCTTATTGATCAGGTTATCTGGTTAGGAGAGAGCCCTATGCGATGTGGCAAAATAAAACCTGAAATTTTCCAACAAATAATAACAGCACGCGTTGTATTGGATTTACACCTTTCTACCCAATTACGATTTTCAGTCTACTAATAACTCGACTGTGACGCACAGTTTGCGTTATGTTGCAAAGCAGTTATCGTTTAGTCATGACAAAAATAAATTGGCCTTAATTGGTCAATTTTTCTCAAGACTCTCGTAAAAACGCCATAATTTGATTATGCTTAGACAGGTACTAGGTTGCTTTTTTAACAGGCCTACCACAATTAATTCTACGAATGCATGCATTAGGGATTAAGGTGGGGTTTCCACATACGTCAATATTCAATAGTAAATGTGGTTTTTGGTAGCAGACATTTTTAGTATGTCTTTAATCGACTTCGATGGTCAGGTGGTACCGAGCTTGCGCTTGTGCGAGTCTTTAAACGCCATGCAATCGGAGACGTGTCGTACTCATCACGGGTAATAACCTACAGAGGCGACTGAAAAGGTCAATCGGATACATTCATTAAATTGCTTGTATGCGATTAATCTTTTTATTTAAAAAAAAAAAGTCTGCTAAAACGTCAAAACCACATTTACTATTGACTATTGACGTGTGTGGAAACCCCGCCTAAGGAGTAGATATCTCTCGTACTATAGATTTTAGGCAATAAAACAGACTGAGCAATGTCTCATGATATTTAAGAACGCAATTAATTGGTGGTCAAAATTCCTTTGACGTTACCAAGCGTACCGGAATTCATAAGCTCTGACCCATTACTTTTATGTTTAGACATGCAAAATTGCATTACCTCACACACTATCCCTTTGGCAGCAGTCATCACAGTGACCAATCTGCAGATAAAAGCGTTTACATCTAATTTCCATACCACACCATCTTTGAATTCACCACTGCTGCGATGGATTTCTCGTTTCGAAATTTTTGTCATGGTGTATGGGTTTCCTTTCTATCCTCCCCTCTTAATTTTATATTCAAATTATTTTCATGAATGCGAATGTACTTTCTACACCCTATTACTTCCTTTTGTAATTTACAATGTACTATTTGAATGATTGCAAAATTGGCCTGTCGGTTTGGGCTGAGGCGTTTTAATACCAATGGAAAAGTTTAAATTTCGCTATTTAGTGGTAATACGTACTGTATTTTGCGTAATTAGAGCTTGTCATTACGATAAAGGATAAAGTGGATACTAGACTAACTCTCAGCTCAATTGTCTTATACTGCATGTATACCTATTGCGACGAGCGAAGAGAATATTTAGTGAAAGCAGCACAACAATCAATATCCATTCTTTTGGCTCATTTTTTGGCTATATTGACAGTAGTGACAACCTACCACATCCTTTATTGCAGGAAGTGTCGAAAAATACACGGTTTTCAATTTTTATACTATACTATAACAAGGTTAAAAATTGAATACATTGATTTTTCTGTCCAAACATATTGAAAAGACAGGGATTTTGAATAGCTGAAATAGAAACGTAGCCTATGTGTAATGAGGTTCATTTGTTAGGTCATTTTGTAGATGGCAGCACCAGTTGCAATGATATCAAAGCGTTGATTTTTCAATAAGCCTCAATACTATTTTAAAATGATTTTTAATTACGTATTATTTTAAAGTGATATTTTTCTATAAATCATGGAGAATATATATATTAAATTATATGCAGCGAAATAAGGTCCAGGCATAGTAAAAATATTATAAAAAATATTAAAAGAAATAATTAGATGCTAAGGCGGGGTTTCCACATACATCAATCGTCAATGAAAATTATGAAATTGAAGGTTTAGCAGACATTAAAGACATACTAAAAATTCTGCTACCACGTCAAAACCATATTTTTCGTTGACGATTGACATATGTGGAAACCCCGCCTAAGAGCTTAGTTCTCACATGCAAACGGCGGCCATTTTGAATTATATGGATATCGGTTTGTCGTCAGCGATCCTAGTGACCAAAACTGTCCCTACAGAACCTCATTGTACTTCTCATGCAAACAAATACTTCTTTTTCCTATACAAAGAATTTATATTTGTCGTTATAATTATATTTGTGTGATTTACAACCTGCCAGCCAGCATGTATGCCAGGATTAATCTTGGTGAAATCGGTGTTGAAAGCGTCAGAATACATTGTTTGATCAGCTGACGTAATCTTCCGTAGCTTTTTATGGCTGGCAAGCACTTCACAGACATCTTCATCCGTCTGAAACTCTAAAATTTATAATTGGGATTGATGTTTATCTTATTAAATTTTATCTTCATTTTAGAGCCTCGTGCAGCTTAAAGCGTCATTCTCTAACTGTGAAAGTCTGTGTCTTGAGTCAAAAAGTTTCAATGCTGTGAGTTAGTTTCAACCTTCATTCAGGAAAGATTTTTTTTTTCTTCACATAATTCATGAGTGCGAATAATCATGGGATAGATTTTTATCATGGTTTGCTTCATGTAGGCTCAGGGGCGTATTTAGGGGGGGGGGGCGGGTGGGCCCCGCCCCCCCCCCCCGAAATTTTGGGAAACGTTATGCAAATGAGCAATAGCCTTAATAAAAATTACTTTACTGTACAGAAATAAAGAAAAAAAAAGAAAAATCCTACTTTTTTAAAATGCCCGCCTTTTTTGGGCTCTTTTTGCGGCATGCTGTTATGTTGGCAGATTTGAAGTAGGTAAACATGTTTTCGTCTGTTTATTTTTTTAAATTAATATAATAATTAACTAAGTGGTTGACTGGACTAGCCCTCATGGCCATTCATCGCGAAATAACCGTCAAAATTGAGAGCGATGAAATAATTGACGAGTTTGCCAAAGTATCGAGGAGGATGCAGTTAAATTAAAAAGCGATATTAATAAACTGCTTTATCATTAATTAGGTATTTTTTACCTTTTTGAAACTAACTAAATCTTGGTGCCTATACAAAAAATTCGGCCCCCCCCCCCCCCCCGAAATAAAATCCTAAATACGCCCCTGTGTAGGCTCATAGCCATACCTAAACTGGACTTTACTAATATACTATAATACAATATAACTATAGCAACCCAATGTTGCGACATTTTGCTTTTCCAAATATTGTAGCATGCCGTTGGCCACTTGCCAAATCGATGCATCATTGGAAAAGCTAGACTTTGCATCTTTCATGTTTATTTACTCCATCTTCTACTATACATATTTCACCAGTATGAGCTTCAGTTGCAGTAGTGAGGAACAGTTTTTTTGTTTTTTAAAAGTTAACCGCATGCATAAACAATTTACTCGCTCAAGTACAAGCACGCTACCAGCTTGCCATAGAAGGCGATCCGGAAGGTTATTCATAGGGCTCTATATTAGTATTGGTATTGTCATCCGCCATGTTGTATCCATTATAAGTCTTGTGTATAAGCCAAGCATTGGGTGTTTACCTATTTATTTTTTGAAATTTGTCGTTGTTTATTTATTTTTATTTAAAAAACGTGCTACCAAGTAGGGAAGTGTATAATAAAAAATTACTAAAACGTGTATTAGTTTTTTCAATTTTTTCCCATTTTTTACTTTTCTTACAATACTTACCATATAGGAAATAAGGGATACAACATGGCGGATGACAATACCCGGGTATATAGTGCCTTAGTTATTCGGATACATTCATTAAATTGTTGGTATGCAAATAATCTTTGGAAAAAGTTACACACTGTATATTGTATTACAATTATCATTCATAGGCATGGGGAGGATTTTATTGCGCATACCTGTGTATGGTCCTCAAGGCCGTAGCTATAGATTTGCGACGGGGGGGGGGGGTTACATAAGCTGGCCTAAAGCCCGAGGCTACCATAGTAGTGTATACCGAGCTTAAGAAAACGATAAAGCAATAAACGGAATTTTGATAAATACAACAAGTGGAAATATAGAAAGAACAGAGAAAATTTATTTTGTATTAATTTAAAAACGACCTTTTTGACAAAGAATAAAAGTATACGAAAATACTTCGTGGATGATGGAATTTATCTGGAATTTATCACAACGGGGGGGGGGGTCCGAAACCCTGGATCCCCCTCCCCATAACGGCCTTGATGGTCCTTAATTTTTCTGTTACTGTTACAAGGCGAATAATAACTTATTCAACCGATCACATTCAACATTCATGAATACTATACATTGCCAGGGTGTACGGGTAGGCTATACAAACTGCTTAATCTGCGATAGTAAAGAGGACATCAGGATTTTCTCGAGAAAAAAATCTAAATGCGAGCATTGAGTGGCCTCAAATTTAGCTTTTCATCACCGTACTTACGGTAGGCGGCTTTTGCCTTTCTGCCGAATAACTCCCCTTTTCTGAGTGCCAAATATGAATAGCACCATCATGGCATATTCACATTAACAACATGCATTGCAAGCAGGAACTATTTTTCAAACAAAATTGGTTCATGAAAAAACTAATTAATCTTCCCCTTCGGCGCGGCGCGGGCGCCCCAACCCTCATCCCAGACGTATTCTTCGAAACACAGCAGATCCCATTAAAAATGTCTCGCTTCACCAAATTTACAGCCTATTCACGGTACTTTTGTTGCAACGAAGCCCCTATAAAAATATACAATCTCGAGCCACCCACCCATATGGAAATGGTTTTACAATCAACTTGGTTCAATCAGCTTTGTTTATAATTCTCCAAAGAATACGCTCTGTCCATACAAAGACAGTAAATATTGTGTTGCACTGTTTGTGCCCCATAGCTCGGCGCGGAGTGGGAGTCGCGCATTAAACGGGGGCTGCCGGGTGTTGCCTTCGCCGTCTATGACGTCATGCTGCATATGCGGGCGGAACCCCCATTGTGACCGAGTTCTTGCCATCATGGAACGGAACATTCAACTTAATTGCGAGGAAATGGCGGCGTATAGGCTGTACGTACGTAGGCACTGGCAGCGACATGAGCGGAATAACAACTAATTTTCAATTTAAACGTGCTGCTACTTAACTCTTGCGCCCTACACACACAATGAACTGTAGCCTTTAACTTTTAAGGCTATAGGAATTTCCAAATCACTTTCGTATTCAGTGGGTATACAGCGTAGTGTAGTGCAGTACTTGCTTCTGATAAGTAAGTTGAATCATTCGTCACAGCAGAAAAATCATGGTTATTTTTGAGGCATACTGTGCAAGTGTTGCGCGAACAACAGTCATCTTAAAAATGATATATGCGGTTGTCCTTTCGCATATATCATTTGTTACATGACTGTTGTTCGCGTATAGCACTTGCACAATATGTCTCAGTCAACTTACCGTGATTTTTCTGCTGTGATGTATGGTTCAACTTAGTTTAATTTACTAATGCTGCCGTATGAAAAATTCACGTATTAAATACGTTAGTTAAATAAAGTTATGACCAGTTATTATCAGTCATTGAAAAGGCGTAGCGGGTGGTTCCGGAATTAAAAGAAATATCATATGTCCCATTTCTCCTATAGAACTCTAGTTCATTCTTCACGAGTTTGGAGTTAACACGATGGTAATTTTTGTCAGTTTGTTAACGATAGCAACTAATCAGAATACAAGCAGAATAATAGGAGCAGTTCAATGAGAGGTCAATTAGAGATCAACATCGTACCTGCAGAAGGGGTACAAGTGTTAGTCTTTGCTGAATGCTTGAAACGGTTGTGGGCCTTTGTGAAAGGAAAAGGGGAGAGGAGAGAGAGGGATGAGGGGGGTAATCAGAGCGTTGGTGGGGAAGGGGGTGAGCAAATATAGCGTGTTTATTAACCTGAATTAGGAAAGTGCCCTTTTAACACATCTTCCTCCATTTATTTATTTTTTATTTATTCCTGTAATTAAACGTGTTGGTTTTTCAAAGGTATCTAATTCTTTACTTTACCTATATTATTCCGCGTCCTTGAATTTTTTAAGGCCAAGCCGGAGAGTTGTGACCTTGAGCGTTGAATACATAGAAATATAATAAAACTGGAGCGGCGCGAGCCATAATATGCCTTAGGAGGCACCCGTTAACCATAAGCCAACTATCAGAGATAAGTACCAACGCAAAAAATATCGAAGTCTTACACATTGCAGCATAGCAAAGCGGATACCTGAACCGGTCAAAAACTCTGTACTTGGCTTGTGCAGGCTACACTAGCAGCCATATTGATAGCGGTCTCCAGCCACGAGATGGTTGAATATCCATTTTATAAACATTTTATAAACAAAGCCCCGCGTCATGTACCTGTTCCGTATTTGACTTGTATTATTTCAAATAATTGCAGTTTTACCTATTTCTGGCGCTTTACTGTCTAATTAAGTGTTGAGCTTCTGACTAAAGTGCATTTCATTACAAAAGTTGGAGGTTTTTCTTCCCTGTGGGGCACGTAAAAATGTTCTAAAAGGTATGTTTTAATTGCTTCATGCACAAATTTTAGACCTAATGTAATTGTAATTTTTGGTTCAGTCAATAGTGTAAGCATGTCTACGCGTATACTATACCCTTCTATCGATTTTTACTATACCCCTCCGGTTTAAAACATATATTACGAACCCCCTGCAAAGACATTTCCAGGCCAGTCACGTGCCATCATCGCGCGAAAACGTCTCCGTAAGGAATATTGACCGTCACCGCCGTGCATTGGAAGATGGTGGTGCCGTCCAGTATTACTTCCTGGCGCCTTTAGTTATTAACAATGTCATAACTATGAATATTACAAATGACAGAAGATTAAGGCATGCTTGGCTGTCTGCACGTGTATTCTAATTTTTTACTTAATTTGAATCAACTGTCTCGAAAGAAACAAGTGGTGGGGCACGTGTATTATACCTTCACCTGCTGACTGTTTATCGATGTTTTGTGACTGAGAACTTTGAACGTACATTTATGTACTTCCTAAGCATTTGTTGCACTGTAGGCATATATACCTGTTCACTTGCATGTCGTTTTACTTAGATTTAAGTTAATCGCATACAATCAATTTAATGAATGGATCCGATTGAACTCTTCAGTCGCCTCTATAGGTTAGTACCCGTGTTGAGTTGCGACACGTCTGCGATCGCATGGTCTGTAGAGACTCACACAAGCATGCTACCGTCTTACCACCGAAACCAATATTACTTATTACTTAGTATAATAGACAAACTAATTGAGGAATCTGTTGCCCCCATGTTGGTGAGATCTCCGATATTTTTTCCTTGTCCCGCACGTTTTACTACACGGATCTTTTGGCTGCTGATTGACATGTGAGCAAAGCAGTTAAGTAGGCTACTCCTGTTATTGTATCCAACAGTTTCAGCATATTTAGACTGCATCCAAGTCTTGTCTAATAAAACCTACATTAAGTCGAGGAAAAAAATATTTCAATTTCCAATTATTGTTTTTGCAATTTGGCTATCGCAGGCAAACTATTGTAGTTTTAAATATATACTGAGTGACTCCTTTCCTCTCTTTCTCTCTTCTATACACTGCCTACCATGTCACATGCCATGTCTTGAATGTACGACACCACATTGTTCTTGAAAATGTTGTCCTATTCGCAGTATAATGGAAAATGAAATAAATTATACCACTCCATGCAGTCTAGCCGTGGAACAACTTGCATGTATACGTCTCTGCACAAAAGCATGTACTTTGGTCATGCCACGACGTATATATACAATGCTCTAGGTACGTGATTACAGAAAGGCTGCACAATTGCATCTGTCTTGCGCATGGGATTTTATCAGATTTAAGCTCGTGGAACACGAACAGCCTTAGTTTGCGGAATCATAATTCAAATTCATTAAGTATTTAGCCATGCATAGATAACAGACAAGGCTCCTTGGCCATTGTTGTATTGAATACCATAACGGTAGGCTATGCAAAGATAAATGCCCCCTTGCGCCCTTCCGCGGGCGAAGCATCGGGCACCAAGACTTTGTATAATCTTAGTATTCAGCATGCAGTTTTAGAACAGCCGCCCTAGCATGACCTAACTTGTTTATCATACTTCATAAAAATAGCATTTTGGGGTTAGGCTCATTTTTAAGCAGTTCTAGCAGTTTTCAATAATATTTTTTGAATTCTGGAGCCACCTACGACGTCTTTTCAATAACAGTGGCCATAGGAGACGTGACGAGTGGCCCCAAAATTTAAAAAATCTATTTTTGGTGGTAATTGAATGTTCCATCTATCCTATCTAGAGCTCTAGTTTTGGCAATGTCCATGCAAGAATTTTGAGAAGATTAATTTTTTTCTTCCTGTCATTAGTAATGAACAGTTTTGTTTAGGATGAATCATTTTATTTTGTTTCTAATACTCTAAAAGGTATCAAGTTTCATCGTGGTATAACTCAAAATCTATACTGGTACAAGAACCTTTACTTTCAAATTATGGGAAACAAAAAAATTGCATGCAAAAAATTTTCATTTCAATTTTTTTTTTTTCTTAGGTGGGCGAATGCGAAACTATCCTACAAATGCTTAAATGATTTTACTTCATAATCATGTTCGGAAATAGTAACTTAAGTTACTAATAGTAAATTTGCCGCGGACAAGCGCCTCTCGAAACTCTTGATTCCAAAAATAGTACCGACGCAATTTGTATTTCTAGGTCTTTTTACATTTAAATGAAATTCCACTAGCGAAGTGATGAAATCATGCTATTAGTTTAATGCGTAATTACGGTACTACTATATCCTACTTATTTAAATAACAAAATAATTGTAGATATGTACTGTATAAGTGGACATATTGTACAAACATCTCTTCCAGTACCTATCGTATAATACAGGTATGGGAGTTTGCATGTACTCAATTCTTCAATATCAAATACCTAGTAATATACTGTATTTTACATAGGTGACACTGTACAAATTTGATCGGGTCATGTGGTTTTTTTTTAACTATTCAGTAATGATGAAATGGAGTTACAAAAACGGTAGAACTAACCCTTCCAATGTTATCAACAACAGCAGAGGCAAAAGTGACATGGGAAATCGGGGGACAAGGCGGGTGGAGGGGGAGGGGGGATGAAAACTCCTTGTCATTGAGTACTCATTAAACACCCCCGCGCTGAAGAGGGCGCCGCAGCTGCAAGAGACACGGACATGCACGGCGGCCATGATGGTTCTACACCACTATCTCATTTTGTATCTGGGCGACACAGAGTTCTTATGGTTTGACCTTTCAGGGAACCCTTCTAACGACGCCCAAGGGAATAGCCAAAGTCGCTCTGCATTTTGTTTCATTGATTGAAGAGCTTTGGGTGTTCCTGTCCTTGGTGACGCTGATTACATTGCAGGCTAGTTTAACTGATTGAGTTACCCAACGTTATCAGCGATAGTACATTGGGCAATAACTACGTATTATTACATATTATGAATGGTCTTCATCAGTGGCGTATATATAAACTATTTACGGGGGGGGGGGAGGGGGTATCAACTTCTTGCCTGAGAGAACATGAATTCTACCAACCAAACCGCTAATCGCTCACTGTTGATCAACATCTATTAAATCTGGCAAATTTCTGGCAAATTACAACATCTCACATTAGTTTCGTTTTACATTTTCACATTCCGGTGGGGGGGGGGAGAGGGGTAGGGCAGCCCATACTGTATATACCCATGTATACCGCCCATATATTATACCGTCTGGTCTTAATTAAAATTAATGGACCTAGGATTCTAATTTTTTTGTGTGGCAATGTCATCAGTTAATAGAATGATGTTCGAAGCGCAAGTCCAGAAAATATCTTAAGAATTACCGTTGTGTACGCTACTACCTAGTACGTAGTCATATTTTTGCATGGAAAGAAAAACAACCATAAGTACCTATATAGACTAATGTAATTTGCCTAGCTTTTACCTATATTTTATTTGAGCTACTCCGATTTACAGAGGGGATACAGCCCACAATGGTGTGCAATTGAAATGTCGTTCTGCTCCCTTTAGTGAATTACTATTAATAGGACAAAAATAGTTTAGATGAGAGCAAGGGTAACTCTCTAAAAAATGTTTCTGCTGTATTTAAGCATAATGAATAAAACCAAGGCCGTGCCCAGTGGGGTGGTCCTAGAGGTCCGAACCCCCTCCGAAATAAAAGGGCTTTACACTGGATAGAACGGACTTTCATTAATAAAATACGAAAAAAAATAAAAAAATTGGACCCCCTCCCAAACTTGAATAAAACCCTTCTTCTCGGACTACACATGAAAAAAAAATATCAATCTATATTCTGAAACCTGGAAATCCGTATCTCTTGCATACCGTGACCTCGGATCATATTTTAGTTTTCTATCAAGCCATTCAAGCTTAGCCTTGTGGAATAGACCGTAATTGAATACCGGGCAGCTGTGCAAAGTCAGTGGCCCCCATCTCTCTTGATTAATAAGAGCTGATCTGCTCTAGGGAGGTCCACGTCAAATTTTGAATTTACCATAAATCAAGCCAATATTAATCGCCCACACATCTTTCTTCACCTTCACCAGTAAACGTCCCGTCGCTTTTCTCTCTCCTCTCGTTCTTATCGCTCTCTGGTCCGCTGGAATTTGGATACTACTCTTGAACCATGCAAGTTTACCCTAATGTTAGCACATCTAATTTCATTGCTTTTTCTGCCACAACTTTTGTGTGTACTGGTACTTACAGAACAATGTCGAAATACTGCTATTGTTTGAAAATCAATTGAAAAGGTCCAGACAATAGGGGTCTTCACAGTGTTCGTGTTATCGAGTTATACCTAGTTAAGTGTGTTATATCAAGTTAAGTTAACACACCGATAACCCGATGACCAAGCTAACCAGCATGCTATCCTAAACGCACTTTCAAGTTGGTTAACGTGCCATTTAGCTTGCGCTGCGATCGATAGCTCACGTTTGACCGCCGCCATCTTGGTTTTTGTTGATTGATTTGAAACACGCGTTTAAAATTTAGTAGTATTTAAATTTATTTGTATAATCTATTATCAAAAGTCATTACCGTAAATACTTGAAATTATAATAACCAAAATGAATAAAAAATATAAACAAATGTGGCACTAGAAGAGAGTTCTGCCACTTTCTTTAAAACCGTGCCACGAAAGTCTGACTACTACCACGTTGTTTACCCTGTTAAATTTTTTCGATATAGCATGATAAATCACTCTCGAGGTCCACTCACGACTGTGTGTTAACATGGATAGCACATCTAACTCGATAACGCCAACACTGTGAAGACCCCTAATATAGTCTACCTTTTTTCCATGTATTCTATTGTAGCATTGTCAAAATTACTGATACTGATGTTCCTGCTGGCTTCTAGGATAAAGAGCTGCATGAGTAACAGCATAGTGCTCAAAATTACAAAACAGAACATTATACAGGTAATCACAGCGAAACTTATTTTAACAACTTCTTTCTCTTTTCAGGTTGTTTAAAATTGCTGGACTGTGAGATTTGAGTTGTCGCCACTCCCTGTACCAATTGTCTGTCATCTACCACGGTCAATACTTGAGCAACCGGATGGATAGAGGGAAGAATCAGGGGGTAGCTACCCCCCCCCCCCCAAATTTAGTAAGTCTTTTGCAAGTTAATTTAATACGCTGTACAGTAATGTTAATCTATACTCCATACGTTTATTCAATTTGACCCCCCCCCCCCCCCAAATGAGCTGGATCCGTCGCTGTACTTGAGTCATTGTATACATAACAAAGATGAATCGACCGCCCTATCTTCATACCCAATGATGGATGTTTCTTCTAATTTGGGGATAAAATCTAGCAGTTTTTATATTTAATTTTTTATATATTCATTTTCATATTTCAGGCCAACTTTCAGCAGTAATTGCTGTAAGTCTAAATGCAGTATAACCGAAATTAGAGGATATAACGAGGAGGTTACCTGTTCAACCACAGTTAATTTAATGTCAGCGTTATATGTACGATATTGTCTATATTATAATACTGCAAAATAATAAATGCAGTATCTTCCTTTACAGCCTTTTCCCACGTAATTTAGAGTCAAACCCTAGTCAATGCGAGTTCCCCTTCTCACGGCTTTCATTGGCACTGGGTCATTTACGATACCACTGAAATTCCAAATCTCAATACACAGGGGTGCAGGTTGTCACATGTCCGCTGCTCGGTTCACTGGAAAATTCAAAAGCGGTCTTTGTTCCTCATTTACAGCCCCTTCACACCACGTATCGGGATCAGCTGATAATGGCAGAACCCTGTGTGAATGTTAGCGTCGTGTGAAAAGGCATTTTTTTAATAATAAGTCACCAGATCATCTCATCTAATTACTGAAATGGCGGAAAGAGTGAAACGGAACCTCTCGCACGACAGCTTTTAGCAAGGCGTCCTTGTCATTATTTTCACACGACGTATCGGGATCAGCTGATAATGGCAGAACCCTGTGTGAATGTTAGCGTCGTGTGAAAAGGCATTTTTTTAATAATAAGTCACCAGATCATCTCATCTAATTACTGAAATGGCAGAAAGAGTGAAACGGAACCTCCCGCATGACAGCTCCGTGCAAGGCAATAGTCCTTGTCATTATTTTCAACTCGGAGCGCCCGATTCGTGTTAGACACAGATTTCCATCAGCTGGCCCATTGTTGCTTGGCCTGGGCCTGTTCGGCAGACTACAGACAAGGTACTGCCTAATCGCAGGCTTTATGTCCCGGAATAAACAACGCGGCGCAAAGGGCCTTGGTCGCGGTTGGAACACTATAAGAACTCATTTGACATGCCCAAACTTGCAAAACACGTGTTTCAACTTGTCTAGCTTTTTCCTGTGGTATGGTGAACCGTGATTCTTTTTTTATCCGTTAATGCGGTCTATTCACTTTTATTTGCAGCTTGCCTGTACGACATCGCCTCTATTCCAATATGGTCTTTTATACTGATTTGCTGAAAATTATAAATAATACAATAACTTCGTTGGTAAGCCCTAGCAAGCATTAAATGTAAAATATAACCGATAAAAAGAGCCAGCTGCCATAGAATTTTGATTGCTGGATACTATTCATCGCTCAGCTTGCCCGGAGACCGGGGGGTGTTTTTTATCGGTTTTAATTTACACAATCCGTACTGGTAGTGGTTTTTCCATATGAAGTTATTCAACATTATTTATAAATAATGCAATATATTGCACCAGTGAATGAAGTAGGGTTCGTTAGCTAAATTTTAAGCTTCTCAGTGTGTGTTTTGTAAAGTTTTGGGTTCCGTGAATTGGCAGGTCCACTCGTGAGTACTCAGACCGGCCGGCATCAATATTTGATGGTGGGCGTGACAGTAAATGAAGGATGAGGTCACGCCATCCGTGAATGAAGGCATCCACACCCGACTGCTCTGCTTTTGTCTTGGGCGCCTGCCTTTTATATACTTTCGTAGAGCCAAATTCGCCTTATGTAGCCTATTTTAAATTTATTAAATTGACTTTGGTTGAAGAGGCAACCTTCTTCGTTAACCGAAATTAGAGAATCGAGAAAAATCTGGACTTGGCGGGATTTGAACCCAATATAATATCATAATCGTTTTCCATTTAGAAATGACGTTTTAGTAGTAATGAGCTAAATCCGTCTGTCAGTGACAACCAAATCCTTAATAATGCACCTCTATATTAGCTCAGTCACTGAATATTCGTCTACAATCCGGGCGAACCTGCTTCGAGTCCAGGTCGGGTAAAGACAAATTTTGATCGAAATGGCGAGTTGTAAAGCTTCAAGCTTCGTTATTTTGAGTGTACTTTATATTGTATATTACAAACAAGTTACATAGATTCCCCCTCAAAATTGTGAAAATGGGGTGGTAAAAACATAAGAGTGAGTGCACCGGATGCAAACTGCCAGTATTTTAAATTCTGTCTGCTTTGATCACTCAGAAGAGTCGACCAGAGTGGTATTTGTTTCACTTTTTGACTTGCATTATTAGTTGCATTCGTTGATTGTTCTATGTGGAGTGCACTGCACTTCTCGTGAAAAGAAACTTATTCATGGCCCTCGTTGTCGAGCGGGCTCACTCGAGCCCTTCTGAGAGTTGGAGGGCGACTGCGATTTCTGTGAAGTGCGAATGGGGCTAATATTAGTAATATTGTACATTCTCGCCGAAACAATGTCCAGCACTTAGCCTTGGGGGCAAGGTATGTTCCCCATAATGTTTCAGTTTACATTTCATACGCATTAGTCAATAACGTGCACTATGCCCAATTCCCGATTCGATATACTTTCCTGAAAACTGCCGGGGTCCCGTAACTTTTTCCGAGGTCTTTCCGGATTATATTGTTATGTTTTGTGCTATAGAGGTATTTGTATCTAATTGACCGGTAAGTGTTATATAGGGAAGTTGAAATGAATGAATGAATTCCCGAACATACGAGTAGAACCATTTTTCAAACCCCAGGCGAACCTACGCGAAGCATTGCTTTACAAGGTGACTTCATACCCTATACCGGCTATACCCTACCTACCGCTTAGCCGGTATTGTTGGCTTATTGCTTTGCTCGAGGATCGTGAGGACGTGAGAGTATACTGGCGGAATTATGAATACTTAAAAAAATAAAAAGTCAATGTAGAAATTGTGACATTCTACATTGGAATTGCACTTGACTAGTGGTCTGACCTCGTCAACTGAACAGGGTCAGACAGAATCGCTTTTGCCCTTAAACACAGTGGAGCGTGCTTCTCCTCCATTTCCTGGCGCGCAGCCTTGTGCTCTTTCAATTTTGCTGAATCCACTGATTCGACTTGTCCAAAATTACAAATGTCAGAACTCAGATCTGTGGGTAACTGAGCATGGTCGACAGTTGTCCCTATAACAATCTGCGTGGTGAATTGAATAGTTAAGTTGGGCTTGACTTTATACTTGTATCGTAACTTACCCTCATGGTAATTGAAGGGTCTGGCGGAAGGGTAGAAGTAGGCGTTAGTATATCCGTAGAAAAAATAAATCTGATTGGGGTATAGCAGCTTCTTCCATGAGGAAATCTCTTTTTTAATGCGGCTTAACGCTTTCTTCCATCCTACTTTGAAATAGTGCTCAGTAGTAGGCTATCTAAGTTTATGTTGAAATTTCATTCAAATTCATAATTATGATTTCGTTCCGCTTTGTGCCTAAAAAAGCAATACTACAACAGCGATAGGAAACATGCAGAAATGCTATTATTTTCGGGTTGGGTAATTTATTTACATAGAGTATGTGCATCTATAGAATTGTAATTTGTTCCGGTAGGCAGTGAACGCAAATGTATCAAAGGCGAGTAAGGTGTGTTGGGTTCCTCCCTTTTACTGTACTGAACATGCGGGCTGAACCGTGCCAGCTGTGTGCACTGTCAATTAGCCATCGTCAGAAGAGCTCAATAGTCCCTAATGACAATCATTAAGAGGCCCGGAGCCTTATATAGCCCCTCGGCTCTTATTGCAGCGTTTTTAAGTCTTTTGTAACATTTGGCTCCGTTTCAAAGACTCCTTCAATTCCAATTGTTATAGGTCTGCCGTGTGCTGAGAATTGGAACAGTGGAAAATACCCCCTGATGATTCCACGCTGCAGTACTCACATTGTTGCTATGCCTATGGGAGCGATTGCGCCAGCTTATGCAGGCCTTTTCATACAGAATTTTTCCGGGTTCGGGGTGGGAAATCACCATAAATTTTGGCTTTTATTCAAGTTTCCCCCAAAGGTGAGAACTACGGAAAATCCGACGAGGCGGAGAGTTGTCCTGAGGTAAATAAAATTGATGAACACATTATAGTCTCTTCCCTAAAGGGAACTGGCCGTAGATATTGGTCATATATTTGAGTATATATATATAATTTTTTATACTTAATTCATAAAGGTTTGGTTGATCCAACAATCAGTAGAGGACTCATTCATATTCAAATTCTCCCCGAACCCCAAGTTTAGAGTCTTTCCAAAAAGTCTTGGAGTGTAAAAATATGTAAAACGCCAATTTTAGGTCTCTTTTTTCAACACATTATTGTTTTTAAAAGAAGTGATTTCTGAGTTGCAGACATTTTAAATTTGAAAATTGTTGATGGTTGTGTTCGCGTAAATTTGGATAGCACATCTGCTCTCAGCTTAACAAGAAGCGAGATTGTTAATAGCAGAACCAAATATACTACAATATATTCGTATCCATATAAAATATCATTTCTTGTCAGCGTTGTAAAAAATAATATTGTGGAATTTTCGCATGTTCACTCAGATGAAATGATTGCTGACTTCCTTACTATATCACTTTATTCCTCAAAGCATGATTATTGCACCAAGAAATTTTTAAATATTATAGAGGTGTTTTTTTCAATTTGGGGGGGGGGGATTGATTTTTTATTACTTGTTTTTGGTCGAAGTACAGTAAGGTAAGCTCATCCTAAATTTTATTCTTATTTATTCTTATTATTGACAGTGGAATACATAGGCTATAATTTTACTACATTTCATACGGGTGCATTATCGACGGAACCTCCCCCCCCCCCCTCCGGAATTCCTGGGAGCGGTCTTGCATTGTACCCTGCTCCAAACAGTTTTTCCATTGCGCTCCGTATTATCAGGCGTGTGGTCGAAGTCGCCGTTATAGTTACGTATCTAGGGATGTAGGCCTACTATTATTATTTCGTCGGGGGGCTGAGAATTCCTGGGATTTTCTTCGACATGACAGGATATGTTCACAATTGCCCCAATCACCGTTACCCATACACCTTTCACAACATAGTTTTTTGGACATTGTGCACTATCGTGCGGTACTTTGAAAAAGGGGTGGATGCTGTCATCTACAACTCCAACTCTTTGGTGCACGTATAGTTCGTTAATAATGCAAAACGTGCATCATGGTTTAAAGCAGATTTGTGAAATGCAAAACATGGTAAAGCACTTACTAACAGCATAAAATACTAATGCCAATGACATGACTTCATTTAAATCGTTAAAATCGCTCTCGAAAGTTTAAAATCAGAATTTGCATGAGTTGCTCAGATTGTTCAAGACCCGCGGGCGAAGATGAGGGTGAATCATGTCCGTGAAGAGGGGAGGAAGGAGAGAGACGGGGGGGGGGGGGGGGTTGTAATTGAGTACAGGCTCTGCCGCTCTGTTCCGGACACTCTCATTCTCCGAATGTAAATCATAAAGAATCACAAACAGGGGTTACTGCGCCTTTGTGTACTTGGACCGGCCTCTCGGCTATTTTGATGAACAATCATTTATTCCCACGATAAAATTTCAAATCCCCCAACGAATGTTTTTTATGGCATTACACAATGTCGCATCATTTTGTTATCTCCGTAAATTCGTCATTGACAAAACAAGTCTCTTTAATCATCATTCGCCTAATATAGCGTTTCTGTGATAAAATCTGTGAGTGTTTCCATTTTTTGGTGTGTGGAAGTCTCCTGTCTCTATGATTTGTAATGTTATACGCAGGGTCGTGCCCAGGGGGGTGGTCCATGGGGTCCACCCCCCCCCCCCCCGAAATAAATTTTTGTATGTAAACTTCTATGGTTTGAAGAATTTATCCAAAAAATTGTTGGACCCCCCCCCGAAATCAAAACCTGGGCACGGCCTTGGCTTATACGTACTGCTATTGGTCTGCCTCTATAAATTGAATTTTTGGCGCTAATACAGTAAAATGAACTTTGAAAGTACATACATATTGTATGCATGTACTAGTAACTGAAAAATGTATTTCATTTTAATGAACAAACAAATAATTCGTATTTTTCAATAAAACTGCTTATAATAACTAGAGTTAGTAAAACTCAAATAAGCGTTAAGAAATTAACTTTGTCCGAGAAACCCACTAGTGTTAGTCAGCTGAACGCTTCCGGCAAGAACTGTCATCTACAGAGGGAAACCCACTAGCACATGTACACCTTATCTTACCTTATTGCTTTCCAATTTATACGTAGTATAAAGAAAGCTTTGTGACGGTCGAAATTTTCGATTCCGAGATTTCAACGGATTTACACGTTTTGAGGAACCCAAAAAGTGGTTTTTACGAAATGTCTGTCTGTCTGTCTGTCGCTCTGTCTGTCTGTGCGTCGATTTCCGGGCAAACTGCTTGGTCAATTTTTTTGATGATATTTGGCATGTAGGTTTACAAAAATCATACCTCGGAACAATTTTTTTTTATTTGGGGCTAACTCAATTTGGGGGGAGGGTTTATTCTCAAAAAACTCCAAAAAACGTCTAAAAATATTATTTCCAAAAAACGGCTCCAACTATTTCTTTTAAATTCACATATATTGTAGTTGTTATTAATGTTTATAAAATGCGAGGGGTCACTTGCCCCTTGATAGTTTTCTTCTGGGGGTAAAAAAATAAAAATAACTAAATTTTAATGAAAAATGACTAAAAAATATTTTTTCTGCGAAACCTTCCTATGATTTCTACTTTCAGGTATGTTTTAGGTGTTAAAAAAAATATCTCCTCGCTGATCTATACTGGCTTGCGCGACACCAAATGGCAGAGATGCCAAGAGTGGGCATTGGATAATAAAAAAAAGGTGTTAAAATGAGTAACCAAACCGGACAGGTCGCTTTCCCAGAAAAGTTTTTTTTTTTTTTATTAATTTAAGGGCGCGAGGCCACGCTTGTGGCATATGCGCCAAGACTCTAAGTTGTCTTAGTAGTTATATCGCTTTTAGAAGCTCTGTGTGGTGGAGAAAGGCTGAAAGTGAGACGACATTACTAACGTCGTCTCCCAGGATTAGAGAGAGAGTTGATTGTATATTGTACATTGCACGGGCTGTTTGAAATTCCCAGAAAAGTATTTCGCTTTGTACAAAAAAATGTTTTTTTGAAAAAATGATAGAAAATTCACGCTCAAATGCATTGCGTTCCCTGCCAGTATTGCTGTGTGGTAATGTGTTGGTCTGACCTATCTAGAATTTTCTAGTGACGTCAGGCGGGCAACCCCCCCCCCCCCCCCACATTATACAAACACTAGTGGGTTTCTTTGACCAAGTTAAATTCATAACTATTATTTGGGTTTCTCTAATTTATTAGAACAAGTTTTAATAAAATAATAATTTTTTGTTTGTTCGTGCACTAGTTAGAGGTTAATCGGATACATTCATTAACTTGTTTGTATGCGATTAACCTTTAAAATAAATAAAAAATAAAAAAGTAGGTTAATTGTAAAATTCTTTCTTTCTTTAGTAATGCATGTATACAGTAATAATATTTATATTGAATTAGATATTGAAAAAAACCGTTTACTAGGAGGGTTTGGTTTAAGTGCCAACTTATGTTGTATTTGTGAAAAATTGTAATTTCTACACTAAACTAGCGTATTGGTTGTATCTGAAATGTGTTGAAGTATTGGAACTTAAACTACTGTATAGTTGTAGCCCGACAACGCAAGCCAGAGGACTGGTATAGGAACCACTTTCTTGACCACTGCCTTTTTTTAAGAAGGATCTGGTCATCAAAGTGGTTGGTACAAGCATAGAAAAACTGATTAAGAATAGAGTATCCTTGTAAGAGTTTCCTTGGTGACTTCGTGGAACTTGGAGAACATCATGAGTAGAGGAAGAAGAACGCAATGATCCACAGTAAAATACTTTAATAGTGACCGGTTTCGGATAAAATCCATCATCAGACTAACAACACATGAAAAAACGCCTTGTCCTGCGTACGTTACCAACGTTACCAAGGAGAACAAGCAGTATGCCAAGATCCCGTTCATAGGAGAAGTCAGCATGAAAGTAGGAAGACTAATAACCCGAACCACTAACAAAGTTGTATCCTTTAGCTGCCCGCCCAACTTAGGAAAATTCCTCATCAACTGTAAGGATAAGGTTAATAATAATAGGAAATCAGGGGTTTATAAAATTTCTTGTAATGAATGTAGTGCGAGTTACATTGGACAGAGTGGACGCAATTTTAAGTTTCGCTTACGTGAGCATAAAAATGCGATCGGTAAAAATGACTGTACCTCAGCTTTTGCGGACCACCTCTCAAGTAACTCGCACTCATGTAATTTTGAAGATTTTAAAATTCTACATTGTTGTAATAAAGGTAGACTATTAGACAGGTTAGAAAGCTTAGAGATTAGAAAGGCTATTAGGAATAACGAGGTTCTCACGAACGATATAATGTTTCAAACTGTATCCCCACTACTCGATTTATGTACTCAACCCCCGCCTCCACCTCCCACTCCCTTCCCGTAGTATATAAGCTGGCGTTTTTTCATGTGTTGTTAGTCTGATGATGGATTTTATCCGAAACCGGTCACTATTAAAGTATTTTACTGTGGATCATTGCGTTCTTCTTCCTCTACTCATGAAGAATAGAGTAGAATTTTGTCTGTGGTACAAGGATACAACTTACTTTAATACAAGCAAAGAAGATGAAACTGAAAAAAAGGAAGTAGAATTATACCTCTGCACCTTTTACTTCAGTCACTTGATTAAGGAACAAAAGCAGAAACTTACATTAATTAAAATAATTTCTACTAAAAGCATTTTTTCTTTGTTTGAAATAAGATTAAGCTTTCGATATGAAAATTGAAAAGTATAGTACTGCAGTTGCCTTGAATGAGCTACAAAAGAATTAGCTGGAAATGGATTTTGAAAGCCTTGAAATTAAAGATAGAGGAAGAGGAAAAGTTTGTTACCCCCCCCCCCATGATCCCCTTGCCCCCTCCCCCTCCCCTTGCCCAACTTCCCCGCTGTCGTCTCGAGCGAATTTTTCCCTTTTCTCCTCCTCGCTTACAAGCTCTTTCTCCTTCAACTCCTGAATTCCAGTTAATGGCATTGATTGGGAAAATTTCTTTCGCCTTTTTTGCCGTTAATTTTATGGGCTTCTCTAACTCCCTTTGAAATTGTTTTGCCATCGAATGAGAGTTTTGCCAGTTAAGGGGTTTTCAAGCGACAATATAAAATGTATTATTAGTTTCTTATATTACCGACGACTTTGAGTCAGTTATAGTAAGTTTAATTATAGAACATTGTTGTTTTATGTTTATTTATCCATTAGAGCAGAGCATGTTTCAAACTGCGGCAAACTTGGTAGTGTGCACAGCGTTGGCAGGGGAACATGGTGGCACATGATTACGCGCTGAGACTATACCAATACCGGTCAGCATAGGTGCGTGTCGAGTCGTGATAACCTCCGATTTAATCGTGTGACTTTACCATGTTTCCCAAGTGGGTCGGAATCCACTACTATTAGGAGG
Source organism: Psococerastis gibbosa (assembly GCA_963971405.1). Lineage (NCBI taxonomy): Eukaryota > Metazoa > Arthropoda > Insecta > Psocodea > Psocidae > Psococerastis > Psococerastis gibbosa. The sequence goes on from OZ020484.1 coordinate 18,425,585, forward strand.
TCCACCCTGTCAGTCAACTCTCCTTTCCCCCGAGGTGAAAGAGTCTGCCCTTAGGATGCCTCAAGTTAACGAAGTGAGTAACGAACAGACTCACTCCCCCGCCAGACTGAGAGGGTGGTTAAAGCTGAAATGTTCAAAGCAGGCGTTAGAAACAACAACATGTTTCTTTTGAAAATTTATCATGCAGCTCTTGCTACACAATGTAGTCTGTAATTGGCTGAATTATTACTTAGTTAAGGTGTTCATAGACGATCAAAATTGACTATGTATCCCAACCAATCTCCAATCGGCCATGAGGGTCGAGAAAACTTCTTGCAAATACTCATTTTTGGTAAGTGTAGGAAAACTATACACAAGGAGGCCGTTAGGGGATCTTTCCAAATTTTTACAAAAACCATGGGGCCAATTAAATAATTTCTCGGCCTAGAGTGATCTTTAAACACCTCCTAAAAATATAAACTGTGATTACAAACAATAGATTTTGTCTTGTGAACTATCGTTAATCTATAAAAATCTATTTAAAGTCCAATTTCAGGAATAAGTCGTCCGCCTCTTCCTTTTAGATTAATTTATTTTATAGATTAACAATAGTCTAAGCATAAACACAGGTATTGTGTATTGTTAAAGTATGTCAGGGGGTGTTCAAAGAGCGATTTTGCCAACGTATGCAATGTGGAACGAAAATTTAACTAATTAGCCCTGACACCATGTTGTTTTCCAAAAAATTGGAAAGATTCCCCATAACCCACGGTAATAACATCTCTCAATAAATTAGGTCAATGTAAAGTGAACCGCCATGGAATTTAAAAACGAGTGGTCTAGTAGTAACTTGTCGGATGGGCGGTGAAACGAGCGTTTTTAATTTTTTAATTTGCGTGAGTAATTTGTATACTCTGTCAGGATATTATATAGGTTACCATATTTCCAATATTTTTAAAATTGCTCTGCATTACTCGTTAAATTCTAAACTCAACTAGCGAATTTTTTGGGAATATTTTCAACTATGATGAAAAACCTATTTTCAACAGCCGTAGCACCAATGCTAAAGAATAACTTGTTCGGGAATAAGCGTTAATTACCCTAAATAAACTCCAATGAATGTTAATTGAGTTACAGGAATTAAAGGGGAACATAAATTAATTGCTGTTCATTGTTGCGTATAGGCCTAGTAGACGTAGGCGGAACTTTTTTATTCTTGGCGCAACTGGTCAAAACAGTTGAATATCAGCTGCTTTGGTGAGTGATAATAAAAGAAGAAAATGTTTTAAATTATTCCTGGATAAGTTATTCTATTCCGATGGTGATCTGCCTGCTGCTACTCTTGATTTATTAACATATTTGAATCAAATCGTGGCTTGGGGGCATGCCGCATGCATGGCTCATTGCCACTTTGATAAATTAACATGAGACAAACAGAATCATGGATCGGGCATTAGAAATACCAGTTATGAGCTATATGCCATGACTCTAATAGCCTTGTTGAAACAACTCATTCGTTTGAATTGGCAATGCCTAATGAATGACACAGCTGGTATTTCGAAATAGCGTTGCCGATGCTGTATGCAACTTCTGTGCTGGTTAATTATCATCGTGACATTCTTGTGACTCAAAATGGAATAAGCAATTAACAGGCTTTTATAACAATGAGAGAAAAAAATTTAATATTGTATTTTATAGGCTATTGATTGATTGACCTCCCGATTGACGCACGTTGTCTTATTGACTTATTATCCTTTTTTTTATTGTTGTGGTGAGGGTTATTTCTATGCCTATTCAATGTACTATTGTAGTGTTGCATCCTATAAGAGATACGAGGCTCCTTTATGTATAACGTAGAATTTCACAGTAAATATATCTGAGACATTAGAAGAAGTATTTCTCAACATGTTGAAATATTATGTGTGGCCGTTACTAGCATCACAATCATCAGAATCGATTCATATATTGTATATACACTATTGACTATATCATAAATCAAAATGTAGAGGTGTATTTTCTGTATGTTGTGACAATTTTTATAGCTCTTCAAGCTATATTTTCTGTGAAATTTAATATAAAGTAGTTAAAAAATGGATGTTGCTAGTTGGCCTATTGTAGCCAGTGCGTGTGCAAGTCAATCCTGTAAGGGTAGTAGGGCTACGTTGTTCCGTAAGTGAAATGCGAAACCTAAAACTGCTCGATCCGATTAGCAGCCTTCTCGTGAGCTTAGCAGGCGTTTCTGCATTCTGGGGTTTATTCCCACATTTCAATTTCCCTTTCAACCTAATAACGCAGTTGAGGCAGGTACCAAATTTTCAGCATTTGTCGGATATAAGGTTCTATTTGGTTTAATAATTATTACGTAGTCGTTGACGTGATTTGGCCTATCTGCTAAAGTTATAGTGTATATCGCCAATAAATGGAAGCTTATGATAATTTATCGTCGTTAATGGAGGGAATTCCTCTATTCCTGCAGGCGATTATAATACCGGGGTTAATATAATACCATGTCACGTGATGGTATTAATTCAATTGTTTATAATAAATGAACAGTAAATTTTTTAATTTTTTATGCTGGTAATCGTAGCAAGAGTGCTAAGCGCGGAAAATTCAAATTGTATGTCTATTCAAATAATTGAATGACCTTCGGCTATAGTTTTGGTGAGTTTCTTAATTTTTTCTGCCTTAGACTTAGACTTAGAATTATTTATAATTCTTATATATTTATAATATATATTATATATATTTAAAAATTAAAACTTGTACATTTTAATGTTTATTTCTGGAGCGATATGTTTACATTTTGCGTCGGTTCAGTTCTTCAGTATTGCCAACATCACAATTTAAAAAATTCTGGAATTTACTGTTCATTTATTTTAAACAATTGAATTAATACCATCACGTGACATGGTATTGTATTAACCTCGGTATTAAAAGCGCCATGATCGGGCTGCTGAACCTTTAAATATTATCATTCAGAAAGCTTGGCTTGGTGTTTGCAATGTGTGAAATTAACACATGGGCAAGGCACTGTTAATATTGTGGTTTTCAGTTAGTGTTTGCGAGAGGCGAGAGCTCTCCTTAGCCTGGCAGGATATTGGTTTAACTATATAGGAATCATTTATGCAAGGTATAACTCGTGGGTAAGGCCCATATACTATACGTCTATAAACAAGAGCTCATAAAGTAAAATCCCTAAATCAACTTGTTTAGTTTTATATCCCACAATTTACTTGTTTGCCTAGTGACTAATCAGAAGCCAGGAATGAATTCAGTTTGATGTGTTATCTTGATTCATAATGTGACTTAAAGACATGTTTTGAATCATATCTGTGTTTTGCCATTTTTTACCGGTTTCTGTGATGACTACGTTTATCTAGAAAGTTTTGTGAGTCAGATCTCGTTGAATAGCTCTGTTTACGAAGAAAAGAAACTTGATGATTATTATATGGGACTAATTTTCTAAAACTAAGACACACTGAAGAAAACGCTAAAAGGATGAGTTGGAAACTGACCTTCGCGAGTCCGTAGATGGTGGAGTGCACAAAACCACGATAACTCGAAGAGTGCTGTCGAGCAGGTAAAAGCTCATCAAGGCCTGTACAGCCAGAAGAAGAATTTTCTTAAAGAAAAAAAAATCCTATTGAATTAAATTTGAATTAATGTTCCTCTTCTCATGAACTTCCCATTTTAATTTTTACAACCTTAGCCGGTCGGCCAATTTCCAGTAAACAAATTATCTGAATCACCTAATAAATATAAATATTGGTTCTCCTCACACAGTATTGAAACATCATATTGCGTCACCACACCTAATCTGCTGAATGCAAAAAAATAGAGTCACATGAAAATATTCTAGGCATAATAAATGTACCGGTGGTTTGACCCGTTCGCGTACTTAAGTCGAGCAAACAGTTACAATGCCAATTAAGCACGTCTGAGCTTGCCCATATAGCACTTGTAGTCGGTGTGGGTTGACATCCGGGAGTGAACCAACGACTAGAAATTCAGTCGAGTACAATACTAATCATGTCTGCAACCTGGAAGGTTAAGGATCAATGGACCACAAAGGACCACACTAAAAGTAGGCTTACGTCCATAAAAAGCTATTTATAACGTTTGATCAGCTAACCCTAGATTTTTTTTCAAGCAAAAACACATGAAGATGGAAGCCTCAAATTAACTGTGTTTATGATCGTGCCATCGTATTTGCTTATAAGCTAAGACTCGCCATAAATATAAGTTGCAAACACTAAATCGTAATCTCTTAGTCGTTTTCAGTTTCACGTAGGATGATCTTGAACTATAGGCTGAAATACATGAAACTCGATCCAACCAAGTAGAACCCTTGAAGCGTTTAATAATAAAGAATATGCCGGGAAGGATAAAGGCTTGGTTTTTCGTTTCGCTGTACGGACATTTAATTGCCATTCTGTGTCAGCGTTGTTCGTGTCTTCCCTGCCTTGTCATTCGTTATTCTCTACAACTCCCTCTACTTCACGCTAACTTTGTCGACCATAACACAATACTCTGTTTCGTAATTATTTGTAGCAGTAATTAATTAAATGACATTAAAATTATGAATATAGTGCTGCTAATTTCTTAATTGCTGTGTAGCATAGCCTCCTTGACAACGAGTTTGTAGTTTGCTTACCAAATGGAAGATTACCGACATGGCAACGTTCTTATTAGTGACCCGAGGTGCAGTTGTTACACTGTCAATGACTTGAACGACTTCGGGCTCTGTCTTTTCTTTCTCTGCGACTTCGTGGTGCCCGCTGCTTCGTGTCGCGTCTGGCAAAATCTGTTAAAGACATTCACGCCTTCTTATGGTTGGTAAATTGTCGTGGACTTGTCACTAATTGTCTGTTTTACTCTGACTTTCCAACCGGCTTTAATCTTTGTCGTGGTGGTAAGGCGCGGTTTCCACCGTCCTGCTAGTGCTAAATACAAATACGGTGACGTGGTAGCAGACATTCAAGACTTAGGCGGGGTTTCCACCGAACTCGCATTGCAGAATGCAAATGATATTGTCGGAAATGTTTGTTTTACTCTTTGCCATAGTTAAAATTGATCAATGATCATACAGTAAAATCACAAACAAACAAACTAAAATTAAAAAATGGCGTCATGGGATATGTTAAGTACAAACATTTTAATAGATTTCTATAAAAAGAAAAATTCTAATTTCCGTCAATGTCATTTGCATTCTGCAATGCGAGGTCGGTGGAAACCCCGCCCAAGTCTTGAATGTCTGCTACCACGTCACCGTATTTGTATTTAGCACTAGCTAGCAGGTCGGTGGAATATGCGCCTTAAGAGGGAATCCTTGTTGTTCACTTGCGCAAACTGTGCCATTAAACCGTTAAACGAAATAAATTAATTAAAAAGTACTGAGTGCTAGTGGCTTCAGGAGAGGGGGGGGGGGTGCACGTGGCCTCTTGCAGAGGGGTGGCTTAATGAAGTGAATGTCCGGAGCACTTTACCAAGTAAATGCCTGGAGTAAGTTTTATGTATTTCAGCCCTCTATGTCCATAAAACCTCTTGCAAATTATTGCAAAACCACCTTTGGCAATAATAATGGCTCTGTCTATGCCGGGGAAAATTTAATATTATCGTTCTCCTATCAAGGGTGAATGCATTACGATTTATTAAGTATTTATGCGAAATGTAGTATATTGATAAACATTGTATGTGTACAGCTATACAGAACTAAACAGATGAGATAAGCAAAATATATTCAAGAAAGACCCCACAGGTCCGGTCAACACTGCTATTTGATTTTTTTACGAGTGTTAAAGTTTCTGCCCACCATGGCACCAAACAAAGAAGAATGGGGAACGGACTAGCGGGATTTTTCTTTGATATCAGAACAACAAGGCGCTCGAAGTATTGGGATTCAGTTTTTCTATATCAGAACAACAGGGGGCTTGAAGAGGGATGGATGTTTTTGGATTTCTCATCTCGTGGTGGGATAGGCAGATTGTTGGGGATAGTTGTCCGCATGCAGTTTCTACCTTATATTGTGCAATAATATAGACTACAGATAAATGCAATAGTCCTTCCTACTGGACGGTATTGAACATGGAAAAGTTGACAAATATTTATCTTGCTTGTAAAAATCTTTTGCTTGCCGTAGCAGCATATTTCCCTCGAAAATTATTATTCAATTTATATAATTTTTCTTCGATGGCCCTGATTACACACTCTAATATTTAGAAATATTTGGAATGTCTATGTTGAAGTATATACGAGTAGATTCTTGATTCTGAATTATTTAGCTATGTTTTCGAATTTTTCTTAAACCCATATTAATTTTATTTCTATTTATTTTTTTATTTTTTTTATTTTTAAAGATTAATTGCATACAAACAATTTAATGAATGTATCCGATTGACCTCTTCAGTCACCTCTGTAGGTTGGTGCCCGTGTTGAGTTACGACACGTTTCCGATCGCATGGCGTGTAAAGACTCGCACAATTGCAAGCACGTTACCACCTGGCCATCGAAGTCGATGTCGAATATTGTTCGACTTCGTATGTGTAATGGAGGGAGTCGCTTAGGCGGGGATTCCACCGACCGGCTAGGGCTAAATACAAAAACGGTGACGTGGTAGCAGACATTCAAGACTTAGGCGGGGTTTCCACCGACCTCGCATTGCAGAATGCAAATGACATTGACGGAAATTAGAATTTTTCTTTTTATAGTAATCTATTAAAATGTTTGTACTTAACATATCCCATGACGCCATTTTTTAATTTTAGTTTGTTTGTTTGTGATTTTACTATTATAAATATTACTATTTTTCTATAAAAAGAAAAACAAACATTTCCGTCAATGTCATTTGCATTCTGCAGTGCGAGGTCGGTGGAAACCCCGCCTAAGTCTTGAATGTTTCCTACCACGTCACTGTTTTTGTATTTAGCCCTAGCCGGTCGGTGGAATCCCCGCCTTAACTTGATTTCAAGAGTCAAGTTGTACCTTATTGTCCTTATTCCTATGAACTGAAACGTGGTCACTCTTTATACCTGCTAGGCTTGTACCTTACATATGAGCCTTTTATTGTCCCCAGATTTACGCAATTATCATGTTAGGCCTTCCCTTCAGAGCAAATGGATCTTCCACAGTTTTTATTGTTGCTCAGAGACAAATTCCTCATGAAAAAACGCTCGTAAAGCCATAAATATGGTTTCATGGAGTAGATAGAATATTCCTTTACAGTTTGATACATAGTATGTGGGTGTGGCCGTAACTAACACCAATTGGCCATAATTTGGAACTCCTTCGATATGTGACATCCTAAATGTCAAATTACAAATCTGAAATCAAGTTCAATGAGGTTCTGTAGGGACAGTTTTGGTCACTAGGTTCGCTGACGACAAACCGATATCCATGTTATTCAAAATGGCCGCCGTTTGCATGCGAAAACTAAGCCCTTAGCACCTAATTAATTCTTTTAATATTTTTAATAATATTTTTACTATGCCTGGACCTTATTTCGCTGCATATAATTTAATATATTTATTCTCCATGATTTATAGAAAAATATCACTTTAAAATAATACGTAATTAAAAATCATTTTAAAATAGTATTGAGGCTTATGGAAAAATCAACGCTTTGATATCATTGCAACTGGTGCTGCCATCTACAAAATGACGTCACAAATGAACCTCATTGTTGTGACGGATCGGTGTTAGTGGTGGTCACGTAATGTACATTAGAATGTAAAGGAACATTTATTCTACTTTATGACTTCCATATGTATATGTGGCTCTACAATCGATATTTCATGAGAAATTTGACTTAGTACAAAAAACGGATAGTGGGCGGCATGTGTCCATTTGTACATCCAAGTGCAACAAATGCAGTAGTCCTGCACTTATCATGATAGAAATTTGAAGGCAACTATAGTCAACACTTAAGAAGGCAGCTTTCCAAGTCTTGGCCTCTTTTAACACCGAGCCATCTTTTATAATTATTATCTGACTGAGCCGCCATGCAACACATATTTATCACGAAGTCACTATGACATAACGCTCCTTCTCAGAATCCAATAATTATTTCCAACTTAGCGACGCATTAACCTCGGTGCTGCAGAAACATCGGAAAACATTTTCCAATTCAATCCATCATCATTTTTTTGTGACTGATTTTGGGTTTTTACATTCGTATACATCTTAATATGGATATATATAGTACTTCTACGATTCCTACCCTAGCTATTGACCTATATGATTTACCGAAGGCAGCTGGGCGTTTTTGAGCCGAAAATTAATCTCGATAGGGGTTGGTTTCGTCCTGATTAAAACTATACTAAAAAAAACTTTGAAATGTCATGACAAAAAAATGCATATATTTTATCACCCCTCTTGAACAAAGTGATTTTCTTCTTAATTTTATTAGATTTTCTGACACTAACCTGTTCCAAAATAGACAAACACGTCCTCCTTGTCTGTGAATAAAACACGTAGAGATGCCGGAGAGTGAAGCTAATTCACCGTACGAAACGAGAATTTATATGTAGTTCGTTGCAAGATTGATATACTCCCCAATTAACGTTGTAACGGTCAGATTACGGAACAACTACGATAGCCATAAAAAGTTTCTCGCGGGTCAAATTCCATTATACGTGATTTGGGTTTTAAATACGTTGGAAATAATTTATTCCCATAGGTACATAGTTCGCCGACATTTATTGCAAATTATTATGAAGATATGAGAGTGATATGATCAGTAATAAATTTAAAGAGTTTCACCTTTTCGAATGGTGCCATCATGAGTTTTTTTCCGATCCCATCCAACTGCCGATTGATAACCTGTACAGTGGCGGCTCGTCCATAAGGGCACTGGGGCTACAGCCCTCCCATAATTTTACAGGCAAACAAAGCAATTTCCTTTTAATAATAATAATAATAATGAAATAATAATATACTATTCTGAAGAAAAATGCAACTGCTACAATTCGGCTATGCTATGTGCGTGCTCTGGGCAACTTGGGGCAATTTTCAATTTAGCCCCGGGTCGCCATGGCAACCGAGTCAGGCAAAAGTTAAGAAGATCGTTCGCACCATTGAAAAGGTGTACACAACTTTTCTCTTATGGACCTTGCAATGCAATTCATGCCATATGCATTTATACATGGGCAGCGGGGCAGCGCCCCAAAAATGACTTTAAATGTTTCGTATTAATAATATCGTTGAATATTGGTATTTTTTTAAAATCATAATTATAAGAGTTATTTTTGAGAAGAGTTTCACTATTGTGTCATGACTGATGATTATTATAAAATTTTTCAAAGAAGAATTTTTGACTAGGGAAGTCAGGTTCTGCCCAACAGCCAGGCAGGGTAATGTAAACAAATATTACAAAAATGTAAACAGCGAGTGATAGACTTGTTTGCCACATCGAAATGCCGAAGAATCTATTTGTTATTCAAGTAGTGGTAAGTTATATGCTATTACATTATTACAATTCGTTGCCCCACCATTTTGATACACCACGAGCCGCCACTGTACCTGTATTAGTCGACTGCTTAAAATATCCTGGCGAGATCACATACGAAACGAGGAAATACTCAATAGAGTGGGGACCCAGCGAACTTTATTAATCTCCGTAAAGAAGAGGAAGCTGCAGTACTTTGGACACGTGATGCGGAATGAGAAATATCACCTTCTCCAACTCATCATACAAGGGCGCATTGAGGGGAGAAGAACCGCAGGTAGAAGACGGACGTCCTGGCTGGCCAACCTTAGGGGTTGGTTCGGGAGGAGCACGACAGGCCTCTTCCGCGCAGCCGTGTCTAAGGTGCAAATCGCTCCAATGATCGCCAATCTTCAACGTTGAAGGGGCACGAGAAGAAGAAGAAGATTAGTCGGAAGGTTAAGAAAAATAAACCTACTTCGGCCATGTGATGAGAAACGATAAATATTGCCTTCTGCATGTAATAATCCAAATGAAGATCGAAGGATTGGAAGCTCCCGGCAGAAGAAGAACATCCTGGTTGTAAAACCTGAGGCAGTGGTTTGGCAAGAACACGACTTCCATTTTCAGAGCAGCAGTCTCCAAGGACCAAATTGCAATGGTGACCGCCAATCTTCGATTGAAGAGGCATTTAAAGCAGAAGATTCGTCATTTCATTCTTTCTCTGTCCACTGCGTAGCTTACCACGATTTTACTTTTTTGACACAAAAGTTCAAACAGTTTCTAGAACAAGCAGCCGCTGTGCCAAGGTTGATGTGTTACCAGATTAAAATCGCAAAAATGAGACTACTGTCACGTACGTTTTAGCTTATCACAAAGCATTGACAATCCATTGGACACGACTATCTGTAAAATTGTCAAGCTGCCCTATAAAATTCAACAAAATTCAATTCAATAAAACACAAATCACTAACACAACGTGCTTTCTAATATAACCCTTCTCAAGGGCTTTTTATGGACGTAATACTGTTTCCTAACGAACTTTTGGCCATCGGCAAACTGGTATGCGTCCTCGATGTCAACCTACACCGGCTTCAAGCAATAATGGACAAAGCAGAGACAAGCTCATCCTTGGCACAATATTACAGGTGTAAGCAAGACTTCCCCAAGTTCGGTTACGAGTATAGTGCTCATTGTAAAATTAATAGATTTATCTGGCTCAGTTGTAATGATTGTATCTGTGCTGTATATAAGGGGGGGGGGGGATGTAAGACAAAAATTAACTATTGTGATTTGTTGTAATGCATAATATGCTAGATTTTTTAAATGGTAATCGCATACAAATATAATTTAATGAGTGCATCCGATTGACCTGTTTAGTCACCTCTGTAGGTGTTGAGTTGCGTCGTCTCCGATCGTATGGCGTTTAGAGACTCGCACAAGTACCACGCTACCACCTTGCTATCGAAGTCGTTTAAGGCGGGTATTCCACTGGTCAATTTTACTACAAATTTGATTTGAGATTTTTGTTTTACTCTATGACATTCTCCATTTTAATTTCCTCGTGATAAAATTGATCAATGATCATAGAGTAAAATCACGCGTAGCAAACAATAACAAACTAAAATTAAACAATGGCGTTGTCTAGAGATGATAAAAAATTTAAATTAATTTCTTGAGAACGAATTTCGTAGTTTAAATCATAAAATTTCTTGTAGATTATAAAATTATCGTAAAAGAAAGACGGCGGGCAAACTTACAAATTTGGAAAAAATTGAAAAAAAAAAGATCAATTGTTGAAAACAAGTGGAAAGGGGTGTAAAAATAAATAATGCAACATTGATGAGTTTCCGTCAATGACAAAATCAAATTTGAAGTAAAATTGACCAGTGGAATACCCGCCTTAATAGGATCTAATAGATTCTCGGTTCAACAGTGGGCTGTAAGCGGTGGGGTTGGTAGCATTTAACGTCGTCTCGGGCCTCTTTCCGCGGCAAGAGCAAGAAGTTGACATCTAAAGTCATCTTGCAAGAAGTTGACATCTAAAGTCATCTGCAAGAAGATGACATCTAAAGTCATCTTGCTAGAAGTTGACATCTTGGTCTTGACCTACCCCAGAAATATTATAAATATTCGCCACTGTGTTGTATTAAATGTGTTGCTGCATGTAACGGTTTTGGCTGTGGCTGTCACATTCTTTATTCAACACAAGCAGAAAATTTAGGGGGGGGGGGTCACAAGTTTGATGTAAGTTTGAAAGGTATTTTTTTTTTTTGCTGAAAATTTGAGTTTTATTCAATTTAAAAAAAATTTAATATATGACTTTACTAATTTAGGGGGGGTCATGACCCCCCTGTGGATCCGAAATTTCCACAGGCAATTTTTGAATGCACAATAACCTATAATTAATTTTTCCCATACTTAGATCTCTCAACTAAGTAGTCGGTTACATATGGGTGTGCCTTGCGTGTGAGCTCTGCATCATAAATTCACGGCAATATGCAGTAAACACAGTTCACACGATACGATTGTGACGAAAGTGAGCACGAATGTTTGCTTCTTTTCTGCAGATTCGTAGAAAGAGTATTGCAAAATGCAGCTGATTAGTCAGGCTAATGACGGATGGCTTGTACGCATTGTTCTGACTGCCACCAAATGGGGTTTCCAACGTGCTATCATCATGAATTCCTTATTAGTCAATGTGTTCGTGAACTATCTTGGATGAAGGTTGTTTATGGAGTATCGAATGAAAAATCAAAAGACTTCCTACAAAGTACGATATATATTATGTGAACTTGTAGGCGTACGAGTAGTTGTGGTTGAGTAGTACAGTACAATCCTTCAATATTCTTTTCTATAGCATGTACAATATATGATTCCCATCAGTATATGACGAAACCTAGTTCTGTCGAATGTCGATGAAAAACTGCTGTAATGCGGAACAATGGGCAGACCATCAAACATTTTAATTGAACTTTTTGCATAATAAAGTTATAAATTGAAATTTTTTTGACCGCGCTCTTATTATTTTTGCCAGCAAACTGTCGACTATCTTCATTATTTAAAGAAGTAAGCATTACTTATAGTTATAAGTGATGGTAACGGTAATGAGGTACCTCTAGGTAGCGGTGTTCATGCCCAAGTTTGGTGCAATTATCTCAAATCGTTCTGGAGAAAATAGTGAAAAGCTCCGCGTTCTTATTATTTTTGCCACGGCTGTAGCTTATATACATAGTTGCCTACTTAACATACTGTATATTGTGGTTTCTTCAATGAAGTTCCAGCACGGGTTTTTTTCAGACTATACGGTTTACTCGTAAATAGGTCACTGGCGGTTTCAATTTTACAGGAGCATTTTAGTATTTTTTTTTTTTTTTTTTCCCTTCGTGGGGCCTACTTGTTTGAGTTCCTATAAGCGTCGACCTAGAAGGTCTTTTGCTTCCACGTTTGCCGTCTACGCCCATCTTATAACACCAGTCTTTTTGATAAATTCTAGTGTTTTTGTGATGGGATTAGATCGGATGGTTTCCTCTTCAGACCTAGGGTGGCCAAGAGCTTGGTATCGAGTTTGTCCCAGCGCTTCACATTCAAAGAGAATGTGTTCAGCTGTTTCTTCTTCAACTTCACACAGTCTGCATCTACTGTCGTTTTTCACGCCAACCCTATGCATGTGTTTGTTGAAGTGGCCGTGGCCCGTAAGCGTGCCAACCACCCTTCTAGCTTGCTCTCTACTTAAAGAGAGAAGCTGATCGGTGAGCTTCTTACTAGGACCCGGAATAACCTTCTTAGCAAATCTGCTTTCCGGGACTTTCTTCCATTCCTCTGCAGTTTTTCTCTGCACCCATTTTTGTACAAATGGCAATAAGCCATCCCGTACTTAGGTTCTGCACCAATGAATGGCGTTTCTGCACCTTTTCGAGCCAGCTCGTCGGCTCTTTCATTCCCATCAAAGTTCGAGTGCGCGGGACCCAAATCAGCGAGACTGAGTTTTCCCGACACACCTTTATTAGGAGGTTGGTGCAGTGCCACACCATTTTTGATGTGATCTTTATAGCCCCCACAGCCTTAATCGCTGCCTGCGAGTCTGTATAGATAATAAAGCATTTTAGTATACTCCTTTTGAAAAAATAAAGTGAAAAGTGTTTGGAAAACCCCAGTATTAAACTAGTCGGGTCTGATCTCTTGTCAATGCCCCCCCCCCCTCTCTTTTGAAAATTCTAAAACCGCAGAGTTTTTGAATTAGCAATATTTCTAGTGAGAAAATGTAAATGTGAAACGTGAAATGTGAAACGAAAGCTTTTATTTTTTTTGTGAATGTTTCATCTTCACTTTGTGGATGTGGAAGGAATAAATAATTGATTTCGTTAAATTGACTAATCCATCAATTCTTAGCGTTAAATATAGGTATACGCTATCCCATGTTAATGTGATAAACTCAGTTAAAATGTTATATCACAAATATAGTGCGTAACAAATCAACCAATTTTCCATGTGATTTCTTCCGGTTTCTCCATGTTATTTTCTAACTAAGGATTTTAATTATTTACTATTATCTTAGGCGCGGTTTCCACCGACCGGCTAGGGCTAAATACAAATACGGTGACGTGGTAGCAGACATTCAAGACTTAGGCGAGGTTTCCACCGACCTCGCATTGCAGAATGCAAATGACATTGACCGAAATGTTTGTTTTTCTTTTTATAGAAATCTATTAAAATGTTTGTAATTAACATATCCCATGACGCCATTTTTTAATTTTAGTTTGTTTGTTTGTGATTTTACTGTATGATCATTGATCAATTTTAACTATGGCAAAGAGTAAAACAAACATTTCCGTCAATATCATTTGCATTCTGCAATGCGAGTTCGGTGGAAACCCCGCCCAAGTCTTGAATGTCTGCTACCACGTCACCGTATTTGTATTTAGCCCTAGCCGGTCGGTGGAAACCCCGCCATATAAATGGGATAGACCCATCCAAAGCAGTAATCTTGAGGTACTGTTCATACTTCTCATAGCTCAGAGGAATGATCTACCGTAGAAATCGAAGGGAGAGCTGCGTGCAAAAGTACCTACCATGTAGATTATCAAGTAGTAGAAGCCGGGCGGATGGGCCGTGGTCAATCTGAAAGCGTCAACATCTGCGGTCGACAACTTCAGTGACACTATGTAAACGTCTAGGATTTTACCATGGAGGCAACAGTTAGGGCAAGGGGATGTTTACTAATATGAATTATACTTAGAGGAGAGGTGAAGGCGTCCAGTTCTTAAGTCTTATAGGAGTCTACGTAGTACCACTGAAGATATTGACAAAACGTTTGGAAGTACGCTTTCAGATCGACGACGGCCCATCAGCCCGTATACTGATTGCTGCATGATCTGACTCCGGCCGTAACTGTAATAAATTGTAATTACACCTACCATGCAGGTTACACCAGGTGGAGGTCTCACATGAGGGCCTTGTGGTAGGCCATCAGCGACATTTGAATACCCCCCCATTATGTAGTTTCTAAAGTTTCTGGAAATCCCAGGTAGCGTTTACAGTCTTGTGAAATAGTTATCTTAACTCAGTGCCGGTCCAATTACCTATTTCCAATTAATGCAGACAATACAATGCCGGTTCCAGCACAATGAGATACAGGTACTGCAGTACTGTTCCATAGAACCTCTTCGCAAGCCATTAATTATTGGCTGCCCCGCCTTAATGCATGAAACCACTAAATTAGTTGTTACTGTTCCATGTCTCCGTGAGGGTTGTTCTTTAACATGAATTGGATATGGATGTCAGACAGCAGTCTACAGCTCCAGGGTGCACGATTGAGCAAAACCATCGAAATGGTATAGTTCTTCCACATTTAGAACGTAAATATTGGTCACCCCTGGATCAAAATAACTTTTTATTTATTATTTAATGTACTAGGTTTGCCTGAGTTGGTCTATGGATCTTGTAGAGGACTATTTCACACACAATATCATAGTGAACTTTAATTAATTTTTTTTTTTTTTTTTTTTTTTTTTTTTGAGGGGGTAATTATTTTATGAACTTAATGTAGGAAAAAAATTTCACACATTGTAAAATTCATGAAAAAATGGTAGCACCAAAAAGTAAAAATACCCCATGATATTGTGTATAGCCTACAACTCGTTATAATATGTAGCTTACGTGGTAAATGAAATAAAAAAATATAAATTGGTTAATTTTTATTTTGTTTTGATCCATTGTGACCATTCATTATCTTAGTTCTATATCCTCATAATAACGATTATAAAGTAAAATTTTGTTTTTCTGCAGCCGTAGCACCTATGGAAAAGCACAACTTATCCGCGAATAGGTGTAAATTATCACATATTTTTTTCATGATAAAATAGCTGAATTTCATCTGTTTTGGAGTGGGTATGTTTTAATGCCGTATTTAAATGGTTGAAATAATTCTAAGGGTTATTCTTATCCGTTGGTGCTCATTGTTGTGGTAATAATAATTATATTCTATTAAAAGGCCAATCTAAAAATTAGTCTTTTGCTGCGGCGACGTTTTCGGGCGTAATGGTATCTGGACAGTATGAGGTTTTATCTTGGCATTCTAGAAGATTTTATAAAACTTGCCTTGGCTGCAGGACACACTGCTGATGCCAAGATATACTGTGTATAAAAAAGGATTTGCTGCATTGCAAGTCATTAACACATTAACATAATTATTATTCTGATATATAATTTAATTTAATTAATAGGCTAACTTGCGAAGTCTGCGCCTTTTATGACAGAAGTTCCCACACTGTTTTGGTTCCTTACTAAAACCCGCTTACATATTATGATCTGCTGGATGGTGTTTCAGTCTTTTATCAAGAAAAAAACATGTTATACTGTACGTACAGTGAACATATCGGTGTGTATTTCTTAATCAAGATTAGGTCAATGTTCTTTAAAGGATTTGACCTAGTTTCATGATAAGTTATCCTTCTATTTTGAAGAATCAAAGAATGGAATATATTATTTTTATCTTGAACTTGGATTTTAGGAACCTGAAGTAGTTTACTCACGTTGAGGTATTGAGCAAAGAGGGAACCAAAAAAGGGTTTCAATTTTTAAAAATTGTTTATGGCGCCCCACAATGATTTGCCCTTTTCTTGTATTTATGTTTAACCTCACTGAATTTTTTTATGGTTTGCGTGCACAAAGTTATAGTAGTAGCCGTTACTTGAATTTTACCATATCGTATAAATCCTATTTAATCAAACAATATTTCTGTAATAGGTATGGTCTAATAGGCACCGCATGTGCATTCTTTGCGCTACGACTATAATAAAGTTCACGTATATCAAAACCGCTATAATTAATTTAATGGGCAGTAATTTAGGACAGCTATCGTTATCGAATTAATTTCCAATAATGAGCATTTTTACTGGATATGGCTTAAAATTTAAATAGTGATTGCATTTTTGAATATATTGCCATCGATATTTTTATTTATTTATAGTGATTCAGATTCAATTTGGCCATGAAGAACCTAAACGCAGATAGCTGATTGCTCTTGTATGAGTTCAGACTTTCCTTTCCTTTTTATACGTTATATAAACAGCTTTACGATATTCAAAATTTTTTATATTTAGAGATTTCACCGGATGTCCCCGTTTTGAGGTTCCTGGATTCCAAAAAAGGAAGTCTTTACGACATGTCTGCGTTTCTGTCTGTATGTGCCTCGGATTGTATTAAGGTATTTTTATTAATCAAAAAGGGCCACACTAAGTGCACCCAGTGAAGGGGACTTGCGTCGTGGCCCTTACTTTTTTGTGAACAAACGACTTAATCGATTTTGATGAAATTAGACATGTAGGTTCACAATAATAATGTCACGGTACCACTTTGTCTATTTTGGGCTAACTCAGTTTTGAGGGGTGTACTTTTAAAAAAAACGACGAAAAAAATGCTTAAAAAAGTGTTATCCGAAAAAATTTCTTACAATTTTATTCACATATTACTTATATATTGTAGTCGTTATGAATGTAAATAAAACTCGCTTTGTCGCTTCCCCTTGATAGTTTGGCCCTGAGGACAAGCAATAAAAATACAATTACAATTAATAAGACTTAAAATTGACGTTAAACGATTCCACCAACGTATATCAACTTCTGGAATGAATTAGGTGCTAAGCAGAGTTACAGCCGGTTGCAGTTTCAATCACGTTATATAGTGGTTTACGATAGAATAAATTTTTGAAAGTCCATACCCCTGTGGTCTGTGATACTATTGTATTATGCAGTGTAATGTTAGCGCATTGTAGTTTGTACACATGACTCTTTTGGAAAATGACATTTTTCTATCTAGCAATTCATTCTTTTGAGATAGAGAAAATCGTGACAGTTTAAAAGAACCGGTCCGAGTTCACTCGAACATGCTTTCCAATTTATCAAAATTATTAGATAGAGAAAATTAGTAATTTTATGGCAAATATTTTTCCTATGGTTAAATTTCCGATATCTCGGGGGGGGGGGGGGGGGGCGGTTGTCCACCTGACGTCACTGGAAGTGAGGTAAATTCTCGATAGGTCAAACTAAAATTAATTACCACACAGCAATAATGGCAGGGCATGCAATGCATTTGAGCGCGAATTTTCTATCATTTTTTTCAAAAAATAATTTTTTGGGCAAAACCAAATATTTTTTTGGGAAAGCAACCTATCCGGTTTCGTTACTCAATTTAACACCTAAAACATGCTTGAAGGTAGAAATCATCGATAGAAAGGTTTCGCATTTTTTAGTCATTTTTTCATTAAAATTTAGTTATTTTTATTTTTTTACCCCCAGAAGCAAACTATCAAGGGGCAAGCGACCCCCCACATTTTATCAACATTAATAACGACTACAATCTACGAGAATTTAAAAGAAATCGTTGGAGCCGTTTTTGAGAAATAATTTTTTTAGACGTTTTTTTGGAGTTTTTTGAAAATAAAACCCCCCCAAATTGAGTTAGCCCAAAAAAAAAAATGCTCCCGAGGTATGATTTTTGTGAACCTACATGCCAAATTTCACTCAAATCCACTGAGTAGTTTGCCCGGAAATCGACGAACAGACAGACCGACAGACCGACCGACAGACAGACATTTTGTAAAAACCACTTTTTTGGGTTCCTCAAAACGTGTAAATCCGTTGAAATCTCGGAATCGAAAATTTCGACCATCACAAAGCTTTCCTTATACTACGTATAAATTGGAAAGCAATAAATTCTCATGACAATTATTTACCATAGATGGTCGGAAACACTAATTTTATTTATTTACCTATTATAATGATTGATAAATAGGAAGTCCCTTGTCCAATGCCAACGACCCCATGGATTTCGGAAATTATTTGTATTGGTTCCGTATGAGTGTTTGGCCATTGGCAAACTGGTATACGTTCTCGATGTCAACCTACACCGCCTACAAGTGACAATGGACAAGCTGAGACAAGCTTACCGTTGACGCAATGAAACAGGCGAAAGCATGACTTAACCAAGTACAGATACGAGTCATGATGCACGGGTACACTCGCCCCGGCTCTTCATTTGGTTTTTTGGAAGAAAGCACAAATACAAATCGCTCTTTTTGGGTATTGAATAAACATAAACATGTTCATAAGCAGTTTCATTCCACTTGAGCAATCGCTAGCCGATCATGGACTCAAATGTCATGGAAATAAATGGAAATCATCCAGTAACATATTATTTCAAAAGTTGATACAGAAGGGATCAATTGTGAAGATTCCGAGAGCATATATTCATTCAAAGTTTGGGTTATTGAGCTGGATCCTATCACGCATCGCGCTCGGTGTAAAGCATGGCAGTAATATTTTATACGAGTTTTATTTCAAGTTCTTTATGCGCCCTCCACCGCCTTCCAGCCCTGTTCTCCCATGGGATACTTTGGATCATATGGCCCCGCGTCATGTCTCTAACGACCCCACCCACCCATCCGACCGAAAGACGGGAATTTAATCCGAAACTCATACATTTCTGTCTTTCACCTTTCGCCATGATAGGAGGAGGAGGGGGGGGGGACTTGACTTGGGTTGCTGCGTTAAGCTCCCTTCTTACCCTTTGTGTGCTTTCTGAGAGCGCTCTTGCAGCGCTGCTTCGGAGCACTTTTATAACTTCCAAACGACGTCACTGTTTCATCTGGTACTGTGAAGTCCAGTTTTAATCTCTCATTCTAAATTGTTAGGTGACATTGTACGGTACACTTCAGATTTGACAGGACAGTGGCCATAGCTGAGGGGAAATGACACACTGCATGCTACGGACAAGATGGCGTGGTCGAGGTAGATTACCCATGTAGATGAGGATAGTTGTAGTATTTCTTTGGGATACACAAATGTAATAATTTGTTTTCGTGGAGATAATGCCTCGACGGAAGTTATGAATTAAATCATTAATCAGTGAGCTATAGGCTTTCATGTTTTGATCTTCTTTTCCGCTTTTCTTCTAAGTTATCGTCGCCGAGCGCAACTTGTCGAAAGCATTTTTTTTGTGAGACGTATTGTATTTAGGCTATTTCCTAGCCTAGATGAATGCTGGTAATGTTTGTCTATTTTCCGTGTACCTTCACTGGCAAAAATAGTGTTTGGAATGTAACCATGAGTTTTCTTCTAACATTTTAAATTGAGGATCTTTCTTGTTTCAGGTCTCTCATCAACCGAGGAAGCCAATATTACCATTTACCAAGAACAAACTACTGCGTTAAGGTACGTAGGTACAATAGCAGAGCATCTACATACACATATGTAACTCCATGTTCTGTATGATCTGGAACTACCGAACAAAAATACCTACTAAATTTAGTAGCTACTATATATAGATGTAAAATATGGACTTGATTATAACATGACAATGATTATTTACGATTCGCCTAATTTTGAAAAATTCCTTGCCTTCGTCTATAGTGAAACCTAGGCTATTATTAGCTTACTTTTGTGTGTACAGTCTTTAACCCAGAGCAGTGAACTGTACCTGCATTATACAGTCCAGTTAAGAGGATATGCTACGTAGAAAATTGGCACCCCAAAATTAAATACTTTTCATTTTTTATTTCGACCTCAGCTGATTATTAAAAATTTGGCTCATTTAAGTTGCAGAAGACTACTTCGTGCATCATATAATCGGGTAATTTTACTTTTCGGTTTTGAAGTTTTTCCAAAAATTCCAGAATACGCAAAATTTTAGTCCTACTACCTCTTAATATTATTTTTTAATGTTGAAATTATAACTTATTGGTTTATTTAACTTTCATACTCCGATCCTGTATTTTGCATTCCTTGGAGAAATGGTGGATTAGTACCTACGGTTGCTAACATTTCAGACAGCTATAAGCCATGTAATAGAACATGTTATGACTCTACGCATATTATTTAAATCATCATATAAACACGCAGTTTGTGAAAATGCTCTCTCAAAAACCTATCAAATGACAAACTCCTGTCACAAAGGAGATATTACGATAGAAGGGAGGAGCAGCTCAAAAGTGCTCGCTCCATGCTTACGAAAATGTTCTGTTGAAGGGAATAAAAGAAGAGGGTGAGAACAATATCCTTTTTTTTGTTCATCTTGAAGCTGAGCGCGACGTCTGCCCACACGATTCCTGACAAATTTTGATCTCTCCCCTCCCCGTATAAAATGGAAATGTGGCTTCATTAAGTATGGTACGGGTTCGTATAATATACTGCGGGCTGCGGATTCCATAAAAAATAGCTTCACTAACTAATACCAAGATTCCCATGATCGCTTGAAATGTTTGAAAAGGAATACTGCACGGCACCACTGGCCATTGATAAATGGAGGTGTTGTTGTTGTTGTTGTTGTTGTTTCAACATTCAACATTCAACCATGCGTTGGGTTGGTGAGACTGGGTTATAGTTCAAAATCTAAAGTCCCTATAGTCTACGTACGTGTACCGTACTAGGCAACACAAATCAACCTACATGTTTTTGAATGCAGCATGTGTATTTATTTTTTACCTGTGGTAAAGAAATTAGTTTCTGGATGAGTATTCAAATTTTGGCCTGAATTTGCTTTAATGTAGTATTGCATTATTGGGCTATACCTTTTTATACTGATATTTAATCTAAGGTAAGTAAAGGCAATGGTGTAATACTATTTAACAAAGGTTTAGTTGTACTTACATTGCCTGTTGTGTTAATAGTAATTAGAGGCATGGGCCTCATGATTATCGAACAATTAGGGTGGAGACCATTGTCAGGGGAAGGGGGTGACTTTTCGGGAGTGGCTGCTTTGATGACCATGAGGCCCATTCCTCTAATGACTATTAACACAACAGGCAATGTAACCCTTTCCTAAATACTGATATTTAATTCCTCATCCTCATGTACGGTATGCTATTAGAGATAGAAGAAATGCACACATTTATATTACAGAAAAGCTCAGGAATGAGGTAAAGTTAGCTCCGAAACAAGTTGGGATTTGCCATGGGGCAGCGAAAAGGCACTCCCTACCAAGATAATCACGTAGCCTATTCTAAGGGATGATTCATCGCAGTGGAACGCTTCCAGCATAATATTCTGAGATTTAAAATCTATTAAACGGGTTCCTATCATATTTACCGCCCTGGGCCATTTGGATAACAATGATTTTAGGCGCTACTTGGAATAAAATAATCTAAAACGGCCGTCAGTATTTCTGTTATGATATATATGCAAAAGCATAGCTCACTAGCATTTGAATTTCATTCTAACATTATGTTAATTTGAGGGTTAAAAATGTAAGTAAATGTAATATAAAAAAAGTTAATAGTAGTATAGCATAGTAGGCCCGCAGAGAGCCACTCTACCTGTATAGTGTAACTTTCGAGTTTTAACAATGGTGCGCAATACTACAATAGGTACTAATATAGTAGTAATATTTTGTAAGAGGCCGACGGTATCAATTTTTAATTATTCATTAATTTTGTCTCTGACCACTCTCATCTTTCCCTTCTCTCTCATCTTTGTGGCTGTGGAACGGAAAATACGTGGTCATTCCTTGTCAACAAACTATTTTGAGATCTGTCCCTTAACTTAATACTGTAGAATAATGTCCTGACAAACCACTATACGTGCGGTGATTTGCATACGAGTTATTTTTGAAGAAAACAATCAATTATTTATATCCAATAACTTAATGTGAAGCTAGTTTGTGGTACCAACCGTTTATTTTTGCAAATTTGTTGATCCCAAAATGCTTTGCTGAAATATTTAAAGAATTAAAACCGTGCCTTCTCTTTGTAAATCAACAAATCAGGTTCTATTTGCCCCGCTTGGTTGTTTTTGATGAATCACTCCCTGATTGAACTGGGTGTTATTTTTTGCCCTATTATTTTAAAGTGTAATTGGAAGTGCACGAGTGAGAGCCTCACTACTATAACTAGTGAGAGCTCATCCTTTTCTTGGAGACACGACGAATAAAGATAGGAAAACGAGGCAAGTGTTGCTCTAACGGACACAAATTCTAATCACCCAAAACGTGTTGTTATACTGACGGAAACTAGTTGAACGCAATGACTATCCTTGGGGTTTTCCTTCTTGGTAGTCAACAAGCAGAGAGTTTTCTGAAGGGGATTTCATTAGTGATTGTTTTGGCAGCGATATAAAAAGTGGACGAACAATGAAAGAAAGCAGATGTGGAGCTGGAACGGCTATCTCAGTCCTTTGATAGGTATCGTATTCCTTTTATAAACGAGTATTACGGGTGTAGAAGACAATTCTCTTAAGACCATGCATGATTCTTTGACCTTTTATGACATATTAAACTCGCTATAGCAAAGAAACAAGGACATTGTTAGTTGTTAGAATGGGGGCAATTTTAATGTAAATACTGGAATGCTTCCATCAATGGGGGACGACAACTGTCAAGTATACTGTATAGTGAACCTCTTCCAAGGGTTAAACTCAAGTTTGGACCACCCATTAAATGTAAGTAGTAAGTAAGGGTGAAACTATGCAATAGCGTAGTGGTACCTATAGTACTTCAATGCATGTATTTTATTATTATTTATTTATTTATTATTATTTTTATTATTTATTATTTTATTATTACAATTATCGAGGGCAAACCTAATAACAGGAAAACATCTGAACAATACGTTTTAACTTTTAAGGGAAATTCTTTCATTTCTTTTTAAACAACACAGGGGAAGATCTAATTAATTCATTACTTGGTCCAGAGCCCCTATTCTAAAAAAAATTCTCTTTAAACTCCTCCTGAAATATATGTATAAATTGTGATAATACACATAACACAATAGATTTTGTCTTTTAAACTATTGTTGATCCAAAAACATTGGTATTTTTTTATATTATTATTATTTTTTATTGCAAGTCCTATTTCTGGAACACGATGTTTACCTCTTCCTTTTAGATAATTTTACATTATAGATTAAAACTAACTTAGTTCATATAAACAAGTGTAAATTGTATTGGGTATTATCAAAGTAACAAAGTTTATTATTTCAGGAGGCGTTCAAAGAGTGATTCTGCCAATAGTAATGTAAGACGAGAACTTAATTAATTAGCTCTCACGCCGGACGATAGGCCTATGTTGTTTTCCAAACATTTGGAAAGATTCCCATTGTAAGATTGCAAGCACAGTATGTAAGTTTCTCCCCGGCAATAAATTATGTTCTTTGTTCTTTATTGAAGGCTTTACATATTGAACAAGCCACATTTTAATATTTCATATTATATGTGATCTGACGCCGAAACCAACGGTATGAAAGAATAGAGAATGACTCTAAGATAAAATTAACAATGTTGCAACTAAAGTTTAATGGTAATGCCGGTAATGGTATTCGAAACTTGCTGTGCACACATCGACTTGCGCTACTTGTAAATTGTACACTCACTATTCATTCGAAAACGGTTATAGTGCGGAGCAGCAGTTGTGAACAAAAGAAAAAACCACTCGAGGCAAGAATAGAAACAAGTCATTCCATGCGAGAGAGGTAATCAGTCTTGTTACTGAATTCGTGCACCCTATTTGGTAAAACGGTTGGGGCCAGTTCCATTTGCTTTTTGTTCTCTCCAAAATGGGCTTCGTTTGATAGATAAGAAGACGAAGGTTTCTATAAAGAATATGGGGAATTAAAGACTGTAATAAAAAGAGCCTTGCCTGGCTGATCTTGTTTGCGTTGTGAATGACGCATGGTGGGTCGTTGCATGGTAATGGAGTAATATAAGAAACGGACGTAAGTTGCGTGTGTGCCCCTCCCCAGGCATTCGGCTGGAATGAAATGATAGGTACGGGAAAATACGAAGTGGAAGTCGTTGGGAAGAATTACGATTATGTTACAGTGTAGTTGTAGTTTTCATGTCACTGACACGTTGAAATATCATCCAGGCTTCTTTGTAACCCTAGGGAAAGATATTATAATATCGGGTGGAAGTAGACCGTGCATGTAATTTGAAACCGGCATATCAATAACTAATAATATCAAAGTGATTTTCTCAACGTTATCAGTTTCAAGAAGATAAGCTGATTTAAGCTAGTCTGCATGCATTATCAATTTACAGTACGTAGCCTACCAAAAAACGAAAATGGTTTTGTCAGCCTCCAGTCTCCCTTACTACTGTTGGCCATAAGAAAAATATAATTATAGAGCTTTCGAGTATGTTACTTGTTCATGAAGTGGTCCCTCGATACCCATCAATGGTGGATCCACGAGGGGTCAGGGGTGTTTATGTTTATACCTAAATTTTCCGCTGGATCCGCTCTTATTGATACCCATAGGATAATTGGTGTTCACACTATTTACCCTATCCAAATACATTGGATAAATTCAATTGGCAAGTGTGAATTTTTTTCTTGAAAACTAGTATAATTCAGTATTGGTACTGTTCCATTTTACGGCTAGTACAATAGTAGTTTTTGTGTTGAAAAAACATGTGAACATGTTATAATGGTACAATGCATCGTAATTGAATTAATTATTCTTGTACCATTCAAACTGCATGCTGGCAAAATTAATTAAACCTTGATGGCGATCAGGTGATGAGCAGGTGGGAATTCGTTCGACTCAGTAATTTTTGTAATTGCTACAAAAACTAAAGAAAAACTCAATTTTTATGGTGGGCAGTTAATTATTTCCTATGAAATTTCTCTGTGCAGTACAGTATATCCCCAATTCTGCATCCCGGGGCTCTTGCATGTTTCTTTTGATTTGACACTATTGTATATTAATACTGAGCTAACCTGGTACTCAGCTTTTAATTATTATCAATTATTAATGAACTTTGGAAAAGAATGGGCTATAATAATTATCAATTGACGCAAGACAGGATAAGGAAGGACTGGCGTACTAATTGACTCCTAAAAATGACCATCAGGCATCAAATGACATTTTAGCTATAAATTTAATTAATAAGAGTAAATTTCGTGTTCATCTACAATATAATTCTCAGTACTGTAATACATTTTTGGCATGGGCATCAAAGTTGATGAGAACGCTAATTGACACCGTTCTCATAAGATTTTTTAATGTGAACCCTATAACTTACCGTACCTTAAAGAATTTAGTAACTTATTTTATTTAGCGAGACTGAAGTTTTATGTAAACCAGAAGGTGTCTGACTGCTTACAGCTGAACTCTACTCTGGCTGTGACTTTTCGCTTGCGTCTTCAATTCTCAAGTTGCACCTTTATAACTAATAACCTTCTAACTATCGCACTTTCTTTTGTAAAAATTATTCATGATACTTCTCAATTTATGGTCTCATGTATTAATTATTATAATGTCATCTCTCTGGTTATTGAAGACCTGCCATGCCGTTTAATAACAACCTGGGGTTAAAAATATAAACAGAATTACAATTTTAGTGTAGCAGTTGCATGCTAAAATTATTTTGTTTTAATTTTTAACCACAGGTAAGTGATATTTTAATGCTATAATACGCCTGTGGTCTACCATGCCGTCTAATAATAACTAACCTGGGGTTACAAATATAAACAAGGGAATTTTAGAATGGAAAGTGATACTCTAAAATTGTTGTGTTTACATTTTTAACCCCAGGCTAAGTTATTACTAAACGGCACGGTAGGTTGGCGGTTGTTAAATGCTGATGTTGAACAATCCATATTTAAACCGTTCCTTTTTAATTAAGGTAAACAATAACGTATCCAACAAGCCAAGGTGGCATTCAATAAAAAATCCAAGATTCTGAAATCCTATAACATAAAACTAACCATCAGGAAGCAATTTCTAAAAAGATGTGTGTGGAGTGTTTTATTGTACGGCTGTGAAACCTGGACTATAGCAGATAAGGAACTAAAGAAACTCGAAGCTTTCGAAATGTGGTGTTACAGAAGGATGCTACGGATCAGCTGGAGGGACCATGTGACAAATGAAAGAGTGCTAGACGCTATCGGGGAAGAAAGACAGTTAGTAGCCCAGATAAGAATCAGGAGAGCGAAATGGATGGGGCATTTGCTAAGGCACGAAAATCTGGTACACACTATTATCGAGGGCACAGTAGAGGGAAATAACCGAAGAGGACGGCCGAAGAAGGAATTCATGGATCAAGTAAAAGAAGACGCAGGAGCAATATCATATCAAGAACTGAAGAGGAAGATCGAGGACCGAGTAAACTGGAGGACGATATGCAGGGAGTTGCTGCCAACCAATCGCTAAGATTGTAACCTTAAGAAGAAACAATTCCAAAAATCCAAATGTTTAGTAAACGAAATGTAGTCCGTTTTTTGCGAAATTAATTAATTTCTCGATCCATGGCTATGGCTACACTAATGTCTAATAGTCTTTTGAAAACTTCATATATAAAAACGAAATTTCTCGAGATTTTATGAAAATCCTATTAGTTAAGTCCAAGAATAGAGAGAATTACCTGTATTTTGGGGAAAACAAAACACGACGTAAGCCACAAATGTGGCCATTTCAAATTAACCTCTATGTCTGTATATAATTATATATCTTCGTAAGTACTAACCGTTCCTTCTTTGACGCCAATTTTTTTTTAATTTCCTTCAAAAGTTCCCCCCCCCCCCCCCCCCAAGGATCCGTCCCTGTATTGGCAACCGAAGCATGTCATATTCATAATTTCTCTGAAGGTCCGTCCGTACAGAAGCATTCATTACGTTATCCACTAATAATAATAATGAATTACGGCTCACGGTCAATTCCTTTATCTTTAGTACTGACGGCAGCCTTTATCTCATAATTACTAATTCTGTTCCACATACTAGTCCAACAACCTTCAATAATTATCTACATCCTTTGTGATTTCTATTTCAAAGCGTATTATCTGCATTTCCTTTTAAAGGAGAAAAGCCATCTCGAGATCCCTAACTTGTTTGCAGATTTTCAGTGTAGAGATGGAAACTGCTCGCTTGAGGCTCAAGGGGATCGGATTACAAATAGCCGTATTTAAATTTTGAGAGGGGGCAACCTATTTTCAGGGTTTTGCGACTCAAGTTTTACCGGCTTCAACTCCACTCCAATAGAAGCCATTACTTTAATATAGAAAAAAAAATCAGAGCATACAGTAGATTAGCACAGAGCTTTCTTATTTTTTAATAACAGGTAAAAAAATTGATTTCGTGAAAAAATGTTTAATATGTGAACTTGACCCAAGGTTCAAGAGATAAAAAAAGTACCTACTTTGTAACTTTATTATTTGACTACTCTTACCTTTCACTCCTATTTCGCGTACGCTTGAAATTATGTTATTATAAATAAATAAATAATTACTTTTTGTCCTACCAACCTAGCGGATTTATTGGTAGAACGTCAAATGCCTCAAAACATTGGTACACAGGAAATTCTATTTCCTCGTTCCACAACCGCCAAGACATGAAAATGGTAATGTCGGAAATTCAAAAAAAATTGAAGCTTTTTCAAAAGACAGACTTATTAATCGACTGATTTACGACTGTTATATAAAATTTGTATAACGCGCTATTATTAATGCTCCATTTATATTTCAGGTGAGATAGTGAAAATTTACTGCAAAATCTTGTCTTATTTATGTATTTTCTTATAACCATTTTCATAATTTGCGACTGCTGAACGAGTCGAGGCATTAATCGATTTCTTCAAAAGGACTCAATTGCTACAAAATGTTTTTTTTTTTAAATCTCAGTATGCTTTTTACCGCTGTTCTAATTAGGATCTCCCTTCAAGTACAATATATTTAAACTAGGCAACCTAGTAGCCTAGGTCTTTAAAATAAAATCAATTTTGGACATATCTCGTTTTTATTTGGTTAGCTGAATAGGACGATCTACTTACTGTACATCTGGAAATCAGAATTTCAATATTGTTCATAGTTTTATAACTGGAGTCTGGAAGTTACTTCTCAATAAAATATTTGATTTAGCTGCTGTTCAGAACCTTCAACTCCTTATGTATGACGGCTATGTCTAGTAATATAGCCGCCTTACCGTCTCTGAAGAATAATACTAGTTTTGTAGAAGTTTTTGAAAATCAGGATCTCATCATAGCGCTACAACTGCGGGTATGAATCTTAAAGCCTTCCATTTAACGTAAAGGTTTACCTACTTGCAAATAAATAAATTAGCAGGTTTTAAAAATATATATTATATATATTTAAACTTTAATTTGTAAAAATTACAATAGGTAGCCAGAGCCTCTTTTTCTATATTCAATGCAGTAATGAAGTGCATGATTACATTTTTTATTCAGTTTTAAGCGGGTTTACATAGCCCTAAAAACGGGAGAAAGCGACGAAGAGCAAAGGCACCATAAAATGGTAGCGCAGAGAAAACGGCAAAAACAACCGCTTAAAGGCTAATTTTCTTCAGACTTCGCTTTTTTAACACGTTCCGAATGCTAAGCAGTATAAACGAGTTGATTTCTACGACCATAGCAATATAGCGTCAACTTTGTAGACAGTGCTTTGCATCCGGAATATTTTAAAAGTACGTCTCTGAAGATGACACAGTAGAATCCGGTTTGATACAAAATACAATCTTAGAAGGCTACATAGATGTTGTCGAAACATTTGTATCTGTCAGATCGACCACGGTCCATTAGCCCGGATTCTACTGTGTCATCATCTGACTGTGAAAGCCTTTCTGCTTTTTTAATTATTTGACATCTTAGCTGCCCGCTCCTCTTCATTTCTGCCACTAGGTAGCGACCGAAATGTCTGCTGATTGCTTCTTTGACAGATAGAGGCGGTGTTAGTTGGTCTTCCTCTGCCTGCCAAGGAAATTATCTGCACGAAATTCAGACTGCCCCTCAGCCCATTTCCAGCAGCGCGAACATTTAAAGCTATCACAGTAGTGTGAGAACTACAGGACGAAACTGTATGACCACCACTATCAGTCACGACTCGCGCTCGCACTACTGGCATTAACAATTTAATTTTCACTAATTACCTGATATCTATACAATTAGTAATTACAATATAAATCAAGAGCCACAACAACTTTACATTTGGAAAAAAGAAATAACATAAATTAATTTTGCATTGCCAGTTTTCTCCCATTATATATTTTTCCTTTTATAGTTGGTAGCCTACATGGATATTTACTACAGATCTGCTAGCTATTGCACTGGAGAAAATGAAAGACTTTTTAATCTACAACGATTAAATCACTAGGCGCGGTACAGTACTAGCAACGTGAAAGTCTTTCCTGTTTTTTTTTTTTTTTATCGAAGGACATATAGTATGATATACAGTATGCAGGTTTGGCACGACAAAAAATATCGGTCCAATTGAGGAACTACCTTACAACTTGCCAACTTAGTCGTCACTTACAATAATCTAATCCCATTATAAAGGATTGCTTATTTTTTTGCAATGACATATACTGTAAGGAATAATAAAAATATCGACTAAAACTTCAAAAATCATAGCGTGAAACTACAATGGCAGACATACAATAAATAAATAAATCTAGAGCAATAAATTGAACTACCCTAACTAAAATTACAGGTGTAATAAAATAAATTAAAATAAATGATAGAACTTCGAAAAGAATTAATTGTTTAGAGTAGTCTACGTTGGCTCTGGTAAGCGCAATACATTTTATTATATATTGTAGTCACAACACACTTCTGCTAAGTAATAGTACAAAACAGTATACAGTCTTCGCTTCACTCATTAAGTATGGAATAATACTAAAATAGTAACTAAGTTGGCAAGTTGTTTTAATAATAATTCACATATTGAAGTCGAGTTTGCCTTGAAAAGGAATAATTCTATTGAGATTGGAATAAGTTTTTCTCCAATTGGAGAAAATTGCCTTGTGGCTAAGCGTAAACTACACCAGTATACATAACCAAAAACACCCCGTTTTACTTAAATAACTTTAGGACTAGGTCACTTGGACAATGGAGTGCAATAGGATATAATTAAATACTAGCTCTACGCATTGCATCACTCAATGATGAGGGAATGTTCCAATAGGCCATTTTACAAAAGTACAATAACTCCCCAACTAAAAATTCAATTACTCTGAGGCTATCCTTCATGTAAGAATCCTCATATATGGTCACAGAAAGCGGAATTTAACATAGTAATGTACCTCAATTCAAAAACGTATGGAATTCGGTTGTCCCTGCTTGTTACTTGGTCAGCACTGCACAAACAAAATGTACCGGATTTCAATGAGAAGGCAGTTGCTTGAAGTGAGATGATTTTATATCTATTTGTTATCGTGCGTTTTGGTCTAAAATACACACATTTAGGAAGCAGAAATATTTCAAAAGAACTCCCCAAAATTTATTAAATGATGTAATCACGTGACAGGAGCAACAAAAGTGCAGCAGAAATTTGAGTATGCCAGCCAGCTAGTTGTAAAGTACGTTTACCCTAAGAGTAAAATTATTGCACGCATCGCGAACCGTTTCTTTGGATTTTACTATCATATTTATTAAGGTAACTAAGTTGAGTGGGAGCCTGGGAAGTGGTTTGTGCAGAGACAAGCTGTTCCTAAAAGCTGAGTCATTAAACTCGTCAAGGCTGGCCAACTCTTTCCAATCTTTTTAAGAACCATTCAAATTGTAAGGAACAGAGAAAATCCGAAGCCTGCTCTAAAATCAGAACCCGTCTCGGAGTTGGCGTGGTCATGCGGCTTACTACATCAGCCTGCAACTTCCTGCCACCTACTTGCAATTTAACGAAGTTCAGAAACAACCATTATCCTATCAAAAAGCAATGCGCCGGGTCAACTAAAGCAACTTCTCCAATTAAATTTTTTGTTGGGAATAGTTGTGATTAATATTTGTTGGTACCTACTGCCTACATTGATTGAGAAATTGACTAATGTATTACTTTTTTATAGCTTTTTATAGCCCCCCTGGTTACGGACTTGATAACTTCTACATTGTGAATACCCTTATAGAACAGTTATTAACATCTGTCTATACACTTCTACAATACTTCTGTATACGTATTGTATAACATACTCGTGCGTATCCTGCATTTAATAATAATAGTCCATAGGCAACGCACGCATAATTTTATCAAAATTAGGTATATCTTCCTCTAAATTACCTACCAGTTTTCTATGGACGTTTTCGTAGAATTACAAGTTCCGAGAAGAAAAAGGTTGAGAACATGAAAGCTTCTGCCCATGTGAGACGGCATGCGAACAATGGGGGTCACGACTAAGCACCAGGATAATAACTAATTTTCCGACTGGTTTCCCATCTGACCTATACTGGCTCCTATAGTCTATACGATCCTGATAAACGATACCAGACTTAACTACTATTGTTATTAGATACAGTTCCCTATCCCTAGCTTGGTATGGAAATCGACCGACGACAAACTCATTACTCAAAGGGCTAGCTAGTAAGATTATCTGTCATCCCTATCAAACCCGTAGAAGTTCCGAATACCGACAAAGGATTTGAAAACACGCAGCGTCGGTTGTTAAAACCACTTTTAATGCTTACTAAACACATTTTTGGATTTAACCGTGCCTCTCGTTGTTTTCCACGTGATGTAATGTAATGGGCTCAAGTAAAGGAGCTTAACTAGAGCAGATGGCCCGACACGTGCATCATTACATTTATTATAACAGAACCCATCAGTAATGGCCAATGGGGTGGGGGGGGGGGGGGGGGGGGTGAGTGATGCGTTGCGACAGAGCTAGAGATAAATTGAAAAATTTGCAGTCATGGCTCATGTTTCTACGCCAGCTGAGGCTTTCCTGTGTATCTGGAAAGTTTCAGGACTTGCCTTAGCTCGGGTAGAACCAGCCTGGGTATAAACAACATTCAAGGCCACAGCAGGGTGTCCGCGACCGACACTTGCAGTCCTAAATTACATCAGTCTAGGCTAATTTGGTAGGTTGCTGCTTATAGTGCTAGGATATGTCCCAGTATCACAAGACATCACTAGTGGATGAGGAGCGGCGGTACACCACACCTCAGCATATGCGGTTGCTGGCGCCGGGGCGCAGGAGAAAT
Source organism: Psococerastis gibbosa (assembly GCA_963971405.1). Lineage (NCBI taxonomy): Eukaryota > Metazoa > Arthropoda > Insecta > Psocodea > Psocidae > Psococerastis > Psococerastis gibbosa. The sequence continues at coordinate 18,458,395 of OZ020484.1, forward strand.
GGTTTTCTGGACACTTTGCAGCCATTGTTGCCACTGCGCGTACCTCGGAACAACCGCTTCTTGAACTGGTTTTCCACAGGGACAAGGTGCAGGGCAAGGTCGTTTTTCTTCAGGAGTAGGGAAGCCACTATCATGGAGGGGTTGCAGGGGACTGCGTTCCGAGTCTGTCCAATGCCCCATGCTGATACCCGAATCTGAACTGGAACTGTAGTCACCGCCGCACAGCAGCGGATCTCTCTTGTTATCTGGCCAGAGTAATGCCATAACTGTTTCGGTCCTCTTCGTGTTAGGGTCGAGCACTCGCACTGGGTAGGGCTGCGGCCGGGGTCGCCGCGTGGAAACAGCTCGAGGTAGGTTATTAATAAATGGTTGTCGTTGACTTTCGACCCTTCTATAGTAACATGGGTGTATCATAAGGAGAGGTTCACTTTTCGTACCTGCAGGAGGTTTCGCTGCGTTCGGCAGCTCATATTCTACACTGCAGTCTACGTGGAGAGGCTGACTATAATCCTTAGTTGGCCTGCCTGGGCCCACCGGTCCCAGCGGCAGGTCACAAGGCGCGTAGCACTGCTGCAGGGCCATTATCAACTGTAACAAAAAGAAAATCCTGTTAGATTCCATTGAACATAGCAGTCTCTGATGTGGAGAAAATTGCCTGTATGAATCCCCTTGTATAAATCATGGATATACTAATTTTTTTATTTATTACAAATTTAAAGGAGATTACATCACTGAAATCCAGAATGACACACAGTTTCTCTGCGTGATAACACTTAAGGAAGTGATGGCTACGAGAGTCTAAAATAAGTGCCACTTACGGGGAATTGAGCATCTCATGAGTTTTAAAAATTTACAGGGAATACGACGGATCTAAAAAGAGGTTGTTGGATCTCCCGGCTGAGAGTCTCTCTTCATCGGATATATTTTCAATTCCGTGCCTGTATAAGTAGACGTTTTCTACAACGTTACACTCATTATTTATTGCTATATTGCGAGGAATTGCTATTCACCGTGCAGACTGAACAGCATAGGAAAGTCTTTATTCAGCTGGCAGACAAGACGGTATTCAGACTCCAACAAGCCGTAGAGACAAGATGGTATTCAGGAATCAGGGACCCGTACACCGTGAAGACAAGCGACTATTCAAAGATACGGTGTAAGGAACTAAAAGGATATAGTGTTGTTACAGCGAGTCTGCGTTCACAATGTAGAGTTGATGTTTGCTCAGCGGCAAGCGATGAATAGACGGGCTGGTCTTGAAAGTTGAAACAGCCTTTGATATCACCCAGCCCAGCCATGTTCTCAGCAACCCTCGACACCCACATTCTACAGATTTCATTACGAATGCCGATTGGTGGGTAGGTATTAGTTAGATCGGCATCTCTTGAATAATTATAGCATTCATTCATTTTATTAATATAGGACGTAGCCTTCACATATGATTAAAATGGTTTCAGTCACCAACGTTTTCCTCATTAATGTCGATTAATAGCATTTTAATGCTGGATATTGAACACCATCCGCCGGTTAATGGCGTACTTTTCAATACTATTATTAAGATTGTACATATACAGTATATCATTAATAGGCTATCTCTCGTGGCAGCCTGATAGACTATTTGTAGACAGGCATAGAGCAACTTATAGGTTTCGGGGTTCTATAAGATTGATCACTGAAGTAATAAGTTGTGTAGCGTAGCATAACATAGCCTAACTACTTTACGATTGTTCTAGGAGTATTCAAGGCGAAACTACCGATGTAGAAAATTAATTGTTCAGACTGTCTGGCAGAACCCCAGAAGGTAGGCCAAGTTATACAAACACTTATTAAGGGGTAATCGTAGGGGGTAAGTGTAAACATCAAATATTTCATGAAATATCAACTGTAGAGACGTCAAAAATATCAGGAAATACCTCTTCCTATTACAGAGTGATCACAATTTTATTATTGAATTTGATTTGTATACATAAAACGATTTGTGTGGTAGTCCCGAGGAAGGAGTTCTAGAACTGTGGCCAATTAGTGTTAGCGAAGACCAAAATATGCCGTAAATATCGAAATGAATTTCTGTTAATTGAATGGTTCTACGATCGATACTTCCTGTGAAATTCAACTTTGTACAAAAAACCCGCAGTGGGCATAACTCATATATAGTTTAACCATTAACATACTATTATATAATATAATATAAACCGTACACATGAAATAATCATTAAATTGCTGCCTTTTACCCGAAAGGTTGTTGGGTCGAGTCCGCACTTGCTCCATTTTCTGGCAATGCTTCGAAGGCCATAAAAGGAAGGTAGTAGTAGTAGTAGTAGTGTTCGTCGGGTTAATAACGACTTATGCCTCATATTTGGGCTCATAGAGCGACCCCGACTTGACTGTCCTATGCCAGCCCATAGGATAGTGGACCTCCTGATTATAGTGGATTCCGAACCACGTGGGAAACACAGTGAAGTCACACGATTTGTTCGGAGGTGACCAGGACAAGTCCTACCATGTTTCCCTACCGGCACTGTGCACACGACCAAGTTGTCTGCAGCTTTGAACCTGCTCTGGTCCGCTGGATTCAACTTGGTATGGCGGCCTTAGTGTAAGAGAGGCTTCGGCTCGCTTCGATGACCCTAACTGCGCTAAATTGCCCTAGCTTGCCAATATTGTATATTGGCGAGCTATAAATCACGGCCTAATGTACCTAAATGTTAACACGGATTAAAATTTAATTATTCATTATTGGAATCAATGTATAATTTGAAGAAAACCATGATATCAACATGCCTTATGGCAGGCATTACAGTAGGAATAGCCTACATACATACATACATGCGTCGTTATTTTTATGCAACGCCTTTGTCACTCAATAACAGCATGGCGTGATTAATAAACAATGGTTTTATTGAATCTACCAAATTGTTTTGCTTATGACGGTAAATTAGTGCTAACGACCGAAAACTACGAGGCTGATGGCATTCATTAATGTCTTGATTAACAATAATTTTCTTAGTGATCAATAATGGAAATCGTTGGTTTGTTTATAGGGCGGGGATAGCCTAGGTTTATGGTTCGCCAGCAGTAGTAAATGGCCTACCAAATGTACCATACCCCCCCCCCCCAATCGATTTTTTATATTTATTATTTATATGGGCTGCAAAATCCAGTTGGTAGAGAACTAGACTATTAGAAGTTCGAGGTTCAAGACACGACAGAAAAGGAAAATATTCTTTCCAATCCTGGGTCCACTGAACCCTAATGGCTCCTTACCTTCATCGTTAACGGAAAACGCGGCTGTCGGAGATGTTGCTGACCATAACATTCCAAATAGAGCCGTGGTAAAGAGAGAGGATCCTCTACCAGTCCTCAGGCCTCCATTAGCGCTGTATTCTGAGAAACTGCAGCAATATAAGCCTATAGGCTATAGTACAACACATTTTCAGGGATATATCGTATATAATGGTGAAAATTCTGGGAAATTGCAGCAATATAAGCCTATAGGCTATAGTACAACACATTTTCAGGGATATATCGTATATAAGTTATCATATAACATCAGAGGTACAGAGTACCTATTTAATATAGTATAGACTCGAAAACCCGGAAAAATTGTAGGGTTTTCTGCTCAGAAATTCTGAATAGTTGCTAATTTCCCTATGAGTCATCAGGAAAAGTATTCATCTGAGTGGCCACCCTAGCTGTTAATTCCCACCGCGGGAAATGCTGTTAGTTGTTACATGCTATTAAAAGACTGAAATAACTGTGAGTCACGTTTATCAAATTTCAGGCCCCATCAGAGAGTGCTAGCAAAATTATATCCAAGCCAGCTTCTGCAAAATAGAATAGCGGTTTTCCGATTGAATTATTCTTTTGTGCAATAGCCCTTTGTAAAGCTACGCCGGTGCTGGCCAAAAAAAGTTCCTCATCATTGATCTGCAAGCCTTATAACGTGCTCGTTCAAGCATGGCCATTAACCATGTTGCACAGTAGGGCAACTTTCCGAAATTCATAGAAGATTGGCTGGCTGAGAGTCTGAGACGTTGCGTTGGGTACAGAACTATAATTTATTCGTCAACATATTTTGATGTGGAGCTGAGATACTCACAAATATTTAGTTTTATGCTGGAATTAATTTCGTGCCGTACTGATAAAACTTTTAAATTTCTTTCAAATGTTGAATGACTATTGTTAAGTTACTGGTTATAGGCATCCACCATATATAGCTCATGTGCATAGGTACCCCATAACGTGTAATTTACATAGTACACATTGCTCAAATTAATCTGCAAGCCGTATGTATGAAGAAGTGCTTGTAGCTTGCACTATTACTGGATATTTCACAATATTTTATTTTCCGCAACTCATGCACAATGGGGTATTTAGCATGCTGAACCTAAATTTGATAAATCAAGAATGTGAATCTCGATCGTCAAAGAGAACACTGGAGAATTGATTTTGTACACAATTTCAATTTCGCTAAATCTCTTGAGTTCAAGGCCGTAGCCAGGATTTTTTTTCAGGGGGGGGTTTCAGAAATTTAATTTGATATTACATAGTAGTTTCTACTTTTCAACTCAAAATCCGATTCTACCTAGTGTCAAGCCATTTCAATTCGGGGGGGGGGGGGTTGAACCCCCATGAACCCCCCCTTGGCTACGGCCTTGCTTGAGTTCGATATATAGGATATATAGCGAGGTAGGAGTGATGGGACATTCCAGCGCGGTAAAAATATGTTTTACATAAATTTGTGAAAAGCACCCAAGCTGCCATTTTCATTTCATTATAATTTTTAATATGTTGTTCAGTGGATGTGACAGTGTGTGTGTGTGTGTGTGTGTGTGTGTCTGTATGAGAGAGAGAGAGAGGGGGGGGGGGGTTGCCTTAATTTCATAGACTTTCAGGGTCGAAGTTCCATGATGAAGCAGTAGAATCCGGAATAGGCCGAGGGCAATACGAAATCTACTTCCAAACGTTTCGTCAACACCTGCTGTTGACATATTCAGTTGCACTGCGTTGACTTCTAAGATTGTATCTACAATAGTCCAATCCAAGTACGCTTTCATCATGTGAGAGGTTAATTTTTTATTTTTTTTTATTAATTTACTGAATGAGAAATCATTTTTCAATTTTATGATAAGGGTTTCTCTTCACGATTTTTTTCATTTCCGAATATACACTTTTAAGGGAGATTTTTTATGTTATTTTGTAAACTAGAAATAGCCGTGGAATTTTGCCGAAATTAATTACTTTCTCGTTTCACAGCCGCAAAGCTATTAAAATTGTAAATGCAAATTTGGACTCCCTGCCCCATATCACCAAGACACACATTGTGCGGCCCTGAGCTGCAGGATTAAGAAGTGCTGTGAGGCCCGGCGTCACAAAGTAAAGGCGGCGGCCCTTATCATGACATCGCCGCTACGAAGCACAAAGGACGGATTGTAACCCCGTTGTCACGTAGCTCGAGACTTACGATACAATGAGGGGCTTCAAATTTATGGGCTGGGGACAAAACCCACCAGCCCTGCCAGTGCTTTTCCCCTCCGGCTAATTTTTTTCGTATATAGCGCACGCCGAGATTTACGAACTGCAACAAAATTTATTACTCGGCCAATTTGGTAGATTGGAATGAAGGTTGCAAAACTTGTACCATAAGTCCATAAAGCACTAATGCAGGTTATTCACGGTCCAACTTTACTTCCTACAAATGATCCAGTATCATTCTCATTGACGATCGGCGTCTTCTCCTTGAGTTACAATCAATTGATTGGTTGCAGCGAATGTCTTCTTCTCCACTCTTGTCTCTCTTGTGCTATCCTTTTCAGTCCTCTGTACGTGGTGCACCCTAGGTCCTTCATGACATCCTAGAGGTACTTCTTCCTCCGTCCCAAGGCCGTGCCCAGATTTTGATTTCGGGGGGGGGGGGGTCCAATTTTTTTTTTAACGTAATTTATTAGTGATAATTATGATGATGGATAAAATCTTCAAACCATACAAAAATACATTTCGGGGGGGGGGGGGTCCGGACCCCATGGACCACCCCCTGGACACGGCCATGCTCCGTCGTCCTCTTGAGTTGGTGAGGCGTAGGCCGTAGGCATTGAGTAATTGAGAATGTCGCCTATGAGTGTCAGTAGATTGCAGTGCTGATAAGAAGAATGACCTGATTAGTGTCTTCTCAGTCGAAGTTTTTGCGTCATAATAATCATAGGGCAATCGCTGCTACAAGACGGATATCTCGCATTGAAACCGACGCTGAGAGCCACCCATAGACCATAGTCCTTTGTCGCACCCAATTTTATTGGTACAAACAAAGAAAATCTCTCAGCGTCGCACAGGGCTCGGCCTCAGTCATGATAATTTAAAAAAATGTTTTATTAAGATTATTTATTATTGTTAATATCCCTAACGAATCGACTAATCTTTTAAAGAATTTTAGTGTGACAACATTGCCACTGTTCTGTTTTTTAATCAAGATCTGTGCGAGATTGCGCAATATATAGGTTATATCTATAAAATATAGAAAGACAATAGCACCAATTTTTTATTGCAGAAGATATCTGATCCTTTTTTCTAAACTTGTTGTAAGGGCGACTGCAAGCTATGGCTTGCTTATACGCCCACCGAGTTTAATATTGTCGTTACAGTGTAATTGTGAACTGTAATCAGGAGCAGACTGGACAAAGAGGTTGCCCAGGGACCGTCAGACAGTTCTATGAATATATGTATGTAAGTGTGTGAGTGTGAATGCTACCTGTGTTAGATTAGGGCTATAATTCCTGAAGTGTACAGGAACATCAACACAGCGTTGACTTGCTCTGATCTAGATTTTCTCCTTAAAAGACAGAGTTGCTATTAACTTATAAGACTGAAGGGAGATAAGCTGTTCAATAACATACAAAAGATTCACTTTGGGCTACATTCCGCTGTCATAATAATTATTATTTGTAGTCATCAATGTTTTAATGACTTGAGTTGGGAACAAGTTCTCGGTGTGACAAACATGTCTTTGAATGAGAATTTAATAGCAATTTAATTGCTTGGGTATAGGAACAATACCACGAGCGTACCTCCGCACTTTTTTCTCTCAATTATCAATTAAAAATTCAACAAATTACAGACACCCAAAGGCATTGGCATTACCGCACATTAAAAAACCATATAGCCTACTAATATACGGTACCTACTGTATAATAAATGCAGCAGTACCTAATTATTAATGTGGAACTACCTTAGTTTCTAATAATATATACAATATATATACAATATATATATATATATATACAATATACAATATATTGTAGTACCGTGTAAAAATTGTAGTTTTTCATCTTAGTTATCGTTCCCATATTAAAATAATAAATCTCGCTCATCTGACAGGCAATGTTGAGGCTTTGGCATCCTTTTGGATTTGGGCCAGTTATAGAATACACCACTATTCACAACAGGAGCTATAAATTCATGCAAATTAAATATTGTAAACGCTGTAATTCTCGAATCCTGCTAAACCACAACAGATTCTGAGGTCAACGATATAATATAAATAAATAAATAAATTGATATCTTAGCTTTGACTTTCAAGTTGTTAGCATCTTCCCCTTTCTTTGTGACAGTTTTCATGTATATATCGGAAAAGGATTCAAAATCCGAAATTGATCCAGATATGTTGATGCGCCAAGGAGAAGTTGGAAGTTATGGGCAAGCCAAATGGAAAATTATTGGAAACTTGCAATATATAGGTAGAGGTTAATGGTAATATTATTTAACAAAGGGTTAGTTGGACATACATTGCCTTTTGTGTTAATAATCATTAGAGTCATCGAACAATTAAGGTGGAAGGGGACAACGTTTTGGGAGTGTATGCTACTCCCACCATCAGGCTTAGATAACGACTGATGGTTTAGTCCTATGCCCTTATTGCTTGACGACTCTAATGGCTATTAACACATAGCAGGCAATGTAAGTCCAACTAACCCATTGTGGAAACTTACAGTACCAATACATTTATTTTAGTATACAGTTAAAGTCTACTTCATAATGTTTCCCTCGCTAAGCCCACGCTGAGCTCAGCGCTCTAAAGTAGACTGTTGTTTTTTGCACCAATCCATTGACTCCAATGTGTTGTTAAGGGGATACTGAAGCTTAGTTTGCCGTCTGCGGCGAATTTCCGGCCTCCGACCTAGTCAGCTAGTCTATGGCCATGAGCAATAAACTTTTTTTTTTTTTAAATGTTTATGTAACTTACAATAATAAAGAGACTTCCCCGGCATTGTATTATTTCTATCCCCTCATATTCCCATTCGCCATCCCTGGTGCTTCCAGTTATTTTTGTTGCCAGTTGTCATAGCCCTCGATCCTACCCTCATACGTTCTTCCCATGTTCTCAGTGCATGATAAATTCTGTAGTTATATATGGACGTAGCAGTAGGTAACCGTATGTCTTGATCATCTATTTTATTTTGAACCATTCCCACGATTATTTCAGAGGTGACTCGACACGCACTTAGACAGACTGGTAGAGGAGTTATCATGCACAGCAAGTTACCCTACCAAAGACTACACACTATCAAGTTTGTGCAGTTTGCAACAGGATCGGTCCTGCTAGATTAAACTTTATATGGCCGTTGGCACGGACTCGTACTTGCACCCGAAAGCTTGTTGATTCGAGCCCCACCGCTAGGTTGGCTTAGTTATAGAACAAAAGTCATTATTATTATTTATGTAAGTACCTGCGTTAATGTTAACATAATGAGGGTTGCAAATTGACGACATTGTCGCAATGATTCAATTTCGCACTAAATAAAGTAGGTATCTAATTACCCTCTCGTAATTATTTCTGGTTGCTACGGGATGTCGCTACTTTATACAATTTCTAGCAAGCACTTGTCTTACATGGTGTTAAAATATGTGCGTTACTTATTAGTTTTTAAACGTATCGTAGACCTAATTGTACCTTCTAGGGGCCCATTCTCAGCAGCAACCCCATTGATTTGTAGGAATATAAATAATTTTTAGAATATTGGTGTTGTATCCGCTTGGAATTTGCACATTGCATGACTGTGACAAAACCATTCAAGACAATTCCGATTCCCGAAAGAATGGGAAACGTCAGGAAAAGTTTGAAAATCTTGAATATCAACAACACAAATCTGAATTTTCTCTCAAATTTATTATTACTAGTTTAATTTAGACACATAGCCTCACAATAAACTACCTCTGGACGTGACACTGCTTCTGTATACTAAATCTAATAGAAATAAAAATCGTGCTCAATGCACATTGGCAATTATAATTTACACTGAAAGTCGTCAAGCGGACGTACTAGATTAGACCTTAGACTATTCTGCATGATGAGAAAAGTAATTACCAGTTTTGATACGTAAAGTAGGCGGTGGAATTAATTATGGGAGTTATTACGGGCCGCTTTGCATCAATGGAGGAGATGGGATTATTAGCATTTTTATTCACGCTCTGCTTACTGGCCAATCAAAGCCGCAATACAATACAAAACATTATACGGATACATGTGTGATAGTAATCGCATATAAATTTCTCTTGAGAAATATAATGGTAGGCTGGCTGCAAATTGTAATGTATTGTATACGATGGACTTCATGATACAGTAGCTCTAGACACCGTAGGTACCGCCCATTCACAAATGCGGGAAAAGATTCCCTGATTTTCTATTTAAATAGGATTAAGTAATGAAATATGAAAAATAATATAACAAAAATGCGACCACCAACACTCCCGAGGTTTAAATAATGCGCTGATTTGTGAAGCAAAATTGAAAATACGGTTAATGGCGCCAAAATACCACGCTGGTGAAGATTTCACAAGTGGGGAAGATGGTTATCCGCAGCTCAGGTAATGGGTCTGCAAAAAGTTATTTCCATAGTGTAAGCGGGTGGCTCCGCCATAAGCCAAATACAGTCAAGATAAATCAATCAATCAATCAATCAATTGCGTATAATATGCACATTACATTGCAATAAAATTATCATTGCTAGACTTTAGCAGCCCGTACCCGATCAGGACCTGTTACATTGTCGTTTCCTTTTTTTTTTCTCAAATAAAAAAATAAAAATAAAGAGACGGCCAGGTGAAGTGCACAGAACTGCAGGCTGATCATGGTGATTATAATACCGGGGTTTATTTAATACCAGGGAATTAAATAAACCCCGCTATTAAAATATAAGCAAAATAATTTTATAATGGAAAGTGCTATTCAAAATTTATTTGTTTAAATTTTTAATACCAGGGTATTATTTAAACCCCAGTATTATAATCGCCATGATCAGCCTGCTGCAGCGCCTGCAATTCTGTCGTCTGTCCTGTCTATTGACTCCGTGGTTTGTTTAAATATTACGATATTTTCTGTTTTATGTTTGCAAACTTACCGGGCTGGAACCTGAAAAATTTTCTTCGCAACTATTTGACTAATGCCACATATACGTTTGGCCGCTATCGGCCAAACTTAGCTTTACCGTATATAAATATAATGCAACTATTAAAATCCATGATGACTCTGGGAAAATTAATTCTTATCAGGATGCTGCAAAGTTGCCTCTTCAAGCACTAAAAATCATGTCAAGCCCATTATATTCGGGATGCATATAGGGAATAACCACGCACAGGTCAATTTCGCGGTTCGCCACTCGGGTTTCAAAACGAACAAGTGGTAATTTCTCATCAATGTGAATGGGACCGCGACAGGGTCTGATTAATATTAATGGACTTCTCAGATTTAATGAGAATAATTTATTATCGTTCTAATCTGATTATTATTCTTATGTCATAGCACAAATCCTAACTTTTGTATATACGAAGACCGAATTTTAGAATTTTTCAAAAGTTTCTCTTTCTGCTAAAGTTTGACATTTAGATTAATGGCTGGCATGAATAATGTCCGCCTCTTTTGCAGAAGCTTGAAAATTCCCGACTCTTCCTGGGTGAACGGTAGAAATGCTGAATTGGTTAGCCACTGCTTTGGGATCCAGGTGGAAATTTATTTTTTTAGTGCAGATGTTCCCCTCGTCGTTCTATAATAATTTGTAATAAAAGAGAGCAGCTTCCTCGAAACGGGCAGCACCCTCTAGAAATGAGAGAAGCTATCACTTTTTATTTCGCAGAATAAAATGTTAAATTGCAACTTTACGGCTCTAGTCATATTTCCTTTCTCCCTCAGTTTTGAAAAGCCTCGGTGATGCCAGGTTTTTGTTAAGAAAAATAATTCTAGTTTAACGCTTTGAAATTATAGCGTTCGTAACTGGCGTATAATTAGGGCCATAGGATGTTTTATTTTTAATGCGGAAAAATACAAAAAAATGTCTACGATTGTCTCTTCGGACTTCCCGGAGAAAATCAAACCTCCTCGCAATGTTGCAATCTCTATGCTAAAAGTTAAACAAGTGCATATAGTACAATATTAATTATAGTAGACAATAATTTAATCAGCCATTTTTTTAACAATTACAAACGATTTTCGATGTCGTCATACAGTATGTGTCTACCTCTATTTCTTAATTGGCATTATTAAAATGGGTCACTAAGGTTAATAAATAAATAAAGTCTATTCTACCGTGTAAGCATTTCAATGACAAGGATTATGGTACAATTTTCTTTTTTAAGGCAAATAAAATAAAATAATGTAGAATTCAATAGGTATTAGTGAATACTGAATACGAAAAGCTAAGGCGGCTATTCCACTTGTCAATATTCCGTCATTTATGCATCAATAATAGGTCTCTACCATATTAAAACTTATATTTATAATAGATAAGTTAAGTATCTACATAATTGTCTCCTTAAAACAAAAATCTCATCAATTATTGATGCACAAATGACGGAATATCGACAAATGGAATAGCCGCCTTAATGTCAGATATGATATCAGGCAAAAGAGATTTTAGCAATTATTGCTAAATATTTCACCCTTTTTATTCCATGACGTAATGAAACTGAATTATCTTTATTTAAAAAAAACAACAACAAAAAACAGATTTTTTTAAAGGGAAAAACATGAGATAAAAATACAGTATGTCTCAATTTGGAGTATTGTCAGCAACGTTGTCAATAACCCAGATGTGTTGTTGCTGATTTCCACGAAAACTTTCCCGTTTCGAATACACAACCTCGAACAATAAATTGTATGGTATCTCCAGGACAATGCCACATCAGAATTTTAAGGTACGCCAAGGACAATAAAATCGATTCAACCCAAACCATGACATATTTCGTTAACGTGAGTCAGGTAAAAACGACTCTTATACACCCGTACTTAGACTCTCAGCACGTCGATTCTTATAATTACGGACCTGAATCGTGAACAATAGCCTTGTGGCTATAAAAGTACATCTCTGCGATCGAGAGAATGCACAGGGAAGTCAGGGAGTCGTGACGAATCGTAATACACGGCTTGTTTGGTGAGGATTGTCTGCTGCCCTGCTGCAATTGGAAGGACTTGAAACAGCACCTGATATTGACAGGTGTCATTTATGTAGAGTGTGCTGCTGATATAATGAGGTCCCGATGCAAGACCAGTGTGGATCCACCACAGGCAGAATGACATTATATATAGATTGAATAATACAGTTGGAGTGAGTGAAACAGAGGGTGGTACTCTACCTGAGGGCAAGTTGTTTAAATATATGAAGACGGCAGGGGAAAAACCGGTAAGGTGATCAAAAGTTGATTTTTCAGAAATCCAATTTAAAGTTGAAAGTAGCCGTTTCTTCCCATGTATTCTGTTTTTTTCCCTACGCCCTTCGTGCAGAACCTTACTTGGTTTTCTTCGATTTTGTTAGGTCATCTAAAACTACATTAAAAACTGAACAGGATGCCACCATTATCTCAATTTCGACCAAAAGTGCACCTTTCCTGATTTTCCCCTGACGTCTTCATATGGACTGAACAGTGACGGACTGTGATTGACTCGTTGGCGGTAACCCTCTCTTTGGTGCGTTTTTCATTTTTATTGTAGTGAAAAAAGTATGAAAACATACTGTATTTAACTTTTGAATACATCTACCGGTTGATCAAGGCAAGGCTGAAGGTGAATGTGGGAGAAAAGTAGTACACACTATACGTATTACGTATAGCACAAGAACCAATATCTGGACTGGACCAATTTCAATAATTTCAGGTATGTTGGATTGATCCCCCCCCCTCCCACAGTATGATAATACGTATTCAAATATCGAGAAATAATAAATCTTCATCCACATATAAAAAAATAATTATACATAAATAGTTATTATGGTAAGTAAGTCGACATCGGGCCACAGGGAACGGGGAAAATTGACTGTAAGGCAGTATACCAAGTTCACCGGGCCCGCCTGACGCCAGTTACATATAAAATAGATTTCTGGAACTTAGATGTAGTAAGGGAGAGATTTAAAAATAACGAATGGTATTTTATACGAAATCAATTAATTTCTCGTTCCACAGCAAAGATATAAAAGTGGTCGTAAAAGAAAAATTAATTAAAAATGGAACGTTTTTCTAAAAGCTGTCTATTTCCCCTAGTGATTAACTAGTATTATTTAAAATCGATGCACTATATTGGTTTTTTTGATGTAATAATATTTCAGATGAAAAAGTGTAAAATAATTTCCTACGGAAGCTGTTATGAATTTTTCATCTGACCACTTTCTGCTCTTTGCCGCTGTGGAACGAGAAATTCATTAAGTTCGTCCAAATTACACGACCATTCCTTGTTTCCAAAATATTTTGAAAAAAATGTCTTTTGTAGTCACCATTGCGTAAATTATTAATATAAAATAAAAAGTGTAAGATTGGAATAACCCAATGAATAACGCGCCATTTTCTCTTAATTAACAAAAACCTTACAAAATATATAAAATATCAAACAACAAAATGGTTTACTGAGTATACCCCAAGTCCCGACCCCAACCTTATCTAAGAAATAAGAATTGATAAATGTAATAAATAAGGAAAATTTATAGACACCTACACAGTTTCTGAACAAGAGAAAATGCTAGAGGAAGTTACGATCTCAAAAACTAGGGGATGCCCTTAATCCTAACATGAATTATCGACTGAAACGGAAGGGAGCGTTCTCACCCCAAACCCTTTTTCTCCTATTCACCCCTATACCTTCAAGGCCACATCTAAGAGAAGTTTTCCAAGCAACTTCCCTCCTTTTTCATTTAATCTTAACTAAGATTATTTCATTTTATGTCTTGCTCTTCGAGTCTGTTTCATTAATTAAGAATGTCTCAAACAGTTTACATCTCTTTTGATACTCTCTTCAACGCAGTTTCAGGTGAGATGCCTTAGCGTCAGACGGCTAAAATGGAGAAATCACACTGACGGAAATATGGCTGCACAGCTCAGTTACAACCGTACTCCACTTTACTTCACAGGACAATAATAAAATTTAATGAATTATCTTCTTTTTCTTAAAAATTACTTAAAAAGTACCCTTACTGAAGTACCCTAAAGGGCATGAGTAGTTTGTTGAAAACTTTATTATGTTCAGGACTCGACATGAAAGAAAGGTAGGGGAAATCAGTACCGTAGGGGAAGAGTGCGGTTGTCGAACATGTTGCTGACCACAACATACTTATTATAGGATCTAGGCCAGCCAAGGCCGTGCCCAGGCGGGTGGTCCCCGGACCCCCTCCGAAATAATAGGGCTTTGCACTGGATAGAATGGACTTTCATTAATAAAATACGTAAAAATATTTGGGACCCCCTCCCAAACAAAAACCGTGGCACGGCCTTGAGGCCAGCAATACTCCAAATGACGACAAAACCCTATCGGGGTTGCTGGACGCCAAACTCCAAAAGCTGGAAAAATAAGGACTGAAAGCTAAATCCATCTCTACCAGCCATTTTGCCTAAGCCTGGTTGTCGAGTTCCTTACCATTATGTTCACGACTTGTCACACCAAGAAAACTTTCCAATGAAATTATTATAAGAATTTACCAACAAATACAAAAATAATGAAGAATCAGTAGAATCCGGGCTGATGGGCCGTGGTCGAAATGAAAGCGAACTTCCAAACGTTTCGTCAACATCTGCGGTCGACATCTTCAGGGGAACTGCGTAGACTTCCAAGATACAATCTTAGAAGTCTACGTCAACGTTTGGAAGTTCGCTTTCCTTTCGACCACGGCCCATCAGCCCGGATTCTACTGATTCTTCATTTGACTCCGGCCGTGAAAGCCTTTGCTGTTACATTAAATACAACAATAGCTTATCCAATGCAATTTGCCTAATGAGTACCTACCACTATCTCTCAAGGCTCCCATTAAATACATGGAACGAATTAGGCTATGTAAATGTAGCCTTGTAAAAAAACTGCGACAGGTCGAGCAGTAATGTAATTTTGATGGCCCTCGTCGCTTTCCGAAAGTCTGATTTAGATATTTTTGGGATAGTTACTGCCTTGTGCTATGCAGTGGCGGATCCAGAAATTTCTCAAGGGGGACGAACCTGGCTTTTTAGCTTGCACTAAACTGTCCGTTAGTCTTGCAAATAGGAATGAAAGCATGAGTTAGCCCAAAATAAAAAAAAATGATCTCGAGGCATGATTTCTGTGAACCTACATACAAAATTTCATCAAAATCGGCCGAGTAGTTTGCCCGGAAATTGATGAACAGACAGACATACAGACAGACAAAGCGACAGACAGACATTTCGTAAAAACCACTTTTTTGGGTTCCTGGAACCTCAAAACGTGTAAATCCGTTGAAATCTCGGAATCGAAAATTTCGACCATCACAAAGCTTTCCTTATACTACGTATAGCAATAATAGACACAAAATAATTTATAATTAGCCATTTTCCCTGATAATTTGTAGCAAACTCTCGAGTACATATATAGTATATTTGTCAGGACATGTAGAGTTGTGGTACTGACTCCGACTTTCACCCGAAAGGTAATTGGTTCGAGACTTCCGAGTCTCACACTTGCTACATTTTCTGGCCATGCTTCGGAGGGCATATAAAGCAGGCGGTCCCGGGTCTTCCTAGTTGACTGTAAGAGAGGGCTTTACAGCCCTAACTCCGCTAGGGTGGCTTAGTAATAGAACAAGTCAATATTTATTTGTTGTTCCATACTAGTCTCGATGAATATTATTCGGCTACTAAAAAAATGACAGCTGTAAGTTATGTTAAATAAACAGGACAAAGTTCATTAAAATTTGGGACCTACTAGTATAACGAGCAGCTGGATGCCTGGCTGGAGCTTTTCAATGTGAATGAGACTACGCATAGCGGTATGGTACATGTGGTAGGATGTGAGATTAGTCTGGGAAGCTTAACGACAACGTTACACGTATCTGCATTTCATATTATCCAGTTTAGTATGGGAGGATTAACCAGTACCTAACCATCAACATTTCCCCTTAAGGTCCGCCTAATTAAAAATAACGATGTGTGTTCAGTGAATACTCTCAACAAGTGGGTTTTAGTCTGCCTATTTATGTATATACGGTAGTCATGAAATACTAGGTTTCTCACAATTTTCGGAAATCTATCGGAATCTATCATTTCAATTTTATAATGTCCCAGAATAGCACTGAAAAGAAGGATCTTACGAAAAGATTCCGAAATTTTGAAATGATGTCCTGATATTAAATATATATTATATGCTTATGCAATAACAATACATATAACTCCTTAACTTGTTATGGAGGATCTCTTTTATGTAATATGGAAAATAGATAGGGTTGAATTTGCTGATGTCTATTCTCTATAGGAATTACCAGGTTGACCGACTCTCGTCTAATTATTTTCCCTGTTTCCTTTTTTAATACCGTAACAACATAATATACGTACTGTAGGGCATTGTTTTCTAAGCAAGCCAAGAAAATTTAAAAGTCCAAAAAATGAAATATGGTACCAAATGGAAATCCTATATTATGTTTGTTTTTAAAGCTTGCCACAAGGTATAGGGACTTATGTAGAGAGATGCAGTAGGACTTACAGGTTAAGGTGAACAAGACTTTGACCTTGGACTTGATCTTACACACAGTCCATGAGGAAAATAACCCGTCATTCATTCTCGGAATTCAAGAAACTTGCGCGGATGTTGCACGAAAAATTGAATGTTCCAAAGACTTGCCTTGTGGCGGGCGTTTGGTACCATTTTTTGGCATGCCTACAAGAAATTTTATCTTCATTGTAACAATTAAGTGAAATAAATAATAAAAATCAGGTTGCTATACATGCAACCAGCTCTCAGCTGTCACCTTGGGCGCGACTTTAACATTTTGATATACACGCAACTGTGAAGTATGATATAGTTTATAACGTGTATGTAGGTACTTACATACATACGTATATGCGTAATTAAATTTTAACTGTTATTGCGCCTTATCCTCTTGGGGGGGGGGGGGGGTGGTCGGCGGCACGACAGCAGCGTTTCCTCAAAGTCCTGTTCTGTGCGTCCTCGGTTGAGAGCCCCAAACTTGTCATATCTCCGACGATCTTTCTTCCCAGTGTAACTTTCGGCCTCCCTGGGAGTCTTCTTCCTTGTATCTCCCGGTTAATTACCTACTCTTTTGACTTGGTGGTTTTCGTTTCTACGTAGTACGTGTCCCCACCCAATTCAGCCCTCTTTCCTCTCAGTTTCTCCTGTACTTGAGTACGTCACGTTATGCGTTATATCTTGGTGTAACTTCACGTACGATTTTAGAGTAATTACTTTAAATTATTTTTCAACCTGACCATTCGGGGCACGGGAATAGTATAGCGTAACAACTAACAAGTATAGCCAACAAGTGCCATCTATTTCTTAAGCGATCCCACGTAATGTTACATGCATAAAGCCAAACATTGCCATAATCAGTTTTGATTGATTGATGGCGCAAAACTTTGTATTGGTATAGATAGAAATCTGCGGCTTCGTTGGCATTGGGCCTATAAAAACCCCTTCAAATAACAATATATATTTTTAAAAAAAAGAAGTTAAATCGCATATGAACAATTTAATGAATGTATCCGATTAACCTCTTCCATCGCCTCACGAAGTAACCTAATAGGCACTTGTGTCGAGTTACGACACGTCTCCGACCGCAAGGTATGTAGATACTCGCACAAGTACAAACACGCTACCACCTTGCCACCGAAATATATAAATATATAATTATTAGGGCTTTTTATGGACGTATGCCTATCTACATGTTTTTGTTTTTGTATTATAAAAAGTTAATCGCATACAAACAATTTAATGAATGTCTCCGATTAACCTCTTCCATCGCCTCACTAAGTAACCTAATAGGCACTTGTGTCGAGTTACGACACGTCTCCGATCGCCAGGGACGGATCCTTGGGGGGGGGGGGGCGGTGGGGGCAGTCCCATAGCTTTATACTAGATAGAATGGACTTTTGAAGGAAATGAAGAGAAATTGTTACTCAAGTAAGGGAAACGCGATATTTTTCAGGTCACCGCCCCCCCCCCCCCGAAAACTTTTTAGGTATGTAAGGTATGTAAAAAGACTCGCACAAGTATAAGCACGCTACCACCTTGCCACCGAAGTCGCTTAAATGTAGCGCTTGAATGTAGCGTGGCCCATTGAACCCTGCCATGCCAACGACCCCGTTGGTTTTCGGACATTATTGGTATTGTTTTCGAATGGATTTCTAGCCATTGGCAGCAAACTGGTTCACTCATCGATGTCAATCCCACCGACTACAAGTGCCAATTGACACTTACCATTGGCATCGTAACATGCGTTAAGTTGACTTATCCAAGAATGGGAACGAGTCAAAATAGAGAGATAGAATGTACAACCGCCTGTTCGTTATCTCTGGAATTGCCCTCAAAAGTCATAACCGCTGTAAATAATATGCATAAATGACTGATACTCTGTCTGATCTGCATTTCACTTGACCAAATGTAATTATATACTTTCATGGAAATGTAATATAATACCAGCCTCAAGCGAGTTTAACAAGTCTGTTAGGAATAGGATAGAAACTTTCCAGGTTTGCTAATAAAAATGCACGTGGAAGGTTGGTAATAACTTACATTGGCTACATGATTCGTAGAATTTCAAACTTGTTTCCCCCTTATTAAATCTGATTCAATCTGGGTGGGACGTCTTCAACCTAGTCCAATCTCCATATTCATTCTTTGTCAACTTAACCCAACTCTATCCGAGTAATGAATTGGTATTACAGTGAGGAAGATGTGGAAAATAGACGGAATTATCACTTTTGGTGCAGTGATCAACATACTGCACCGGCAAGGGGGTTCAAATCCCGTTTCCATATCTTCCTTTAGTTTCTATTCCTGTAGAGGCTTCCCAAAATGTTAAATACCTAGGTACTCTGTACCTATTATTGTTCTTATATGACTAAATATGATAATGTAGATAGGTATTACAAGATCATCAGTTATTTTATTTATTCAAAAGCTGCGTCCATACCTCCCACTAGCATCGGTAAAGCTGCGGTGGGTGCCATCAGAAGGAAGCAGCCACGTTTTTCCTGATTATACTGAATATGCATGGCGGCTTCCTTTGATTCCACATTCCGCAGCTTTGCCGACGATGATCCGAGCTACCTCTCGCTATTATAGTTCCTTCCATTTAAAGAGGGTACTAAGTCAGAAACCAGTGAAACGACAATGTTTAAGTGAGTTAGAGAATTTTCCCATGGTTAGGTACTTGGTAACATGCACGCCTGCCCTTTCAGTCTGATATAGGGACAATAAGGGCAGAGCCTGCATGAGCTTGAATATCTAAGTTCTGCGCGGCATCAAAACTATGATAATAGCTCATGTTGATGTCTTGCCAGATTGGTAAAACCTTCGTGACTGTACCTATTCCATTAGCTAAACAGTATTATCGTGACCTAGCTAAATTGATTGTTGGAGCAGAGCATGCATGGGCCGATGAATAAAAAACTTGCATTAGGTGGAACAACCGGTCCAATGAAGGTATACGCCCCAAGCTCCTCTATATTCGGCAGCAAACCTTAAGACAGTGGCGTATGTAAGGGGGGGGGGGGGCAGGGACTTAGGACCAGGTAGAATTCAGCATCGCCTCAGTCTTCTGCCCGGGGAAAATATTTTATATACACGCCTGCGCCACTGACTAAAAAAAGCGCGGAGGCTGCGTTATATAATTTAACAACTATAATAGTAATAGGCCTATACTTGATTCGTAATTCACTAACTGTTAAAATCCATATATTCTCCAATCTCCCCCTCCAATCGAATATCCTTTTCTGCCCTTTTTAACTTTTCCAACAGCAAGCATTAAGTTACCTAAGTTTTACTTCTACCTTCATAAGGTGCATTTTCACACTATAAAAACCATTTCCGGGGTATCGTATAGCCAAAAGTCTCAAACAGAAAATCATAAGCCTACGGTATTCAACCATTCACTACCTACCGGTACTGAACTATAATAAGATGTTTACTTTTGTTTACTTTAAATGTGACTGCATGATAAGATTAGGTTCTTACACTTTCCAAAACCAAAGGTTTGCAGAGTCGTTCAAGGGATCTTCTACTATCGCCAGGTCTTGGTGGGGAGGGGCTGTAGCCTGTTGCGAATTGTCGTAGGTGTCAAGTACAGTACCTACTCAGCTGATGGCTATAGTAAGACTTCCAACAGATGGCTCGGAGTCACCATAAATTTAATATGACAAGATAATTAAAATTAAAGTGTTATAACTTATTGCCTATGTCAAGACTATGAAGTTAAACTAAACTCAATTTTTACAATTTTTATTGCCTTTAAAAAACTTAGGCCAGGTGAAACTCAGCATCGTTCGAACAGTGCAGCTTGTAAGCACTGAGTACTGTGCGGTCAGTCACTCGACCCATATTGTTTTATAGCCCCCCCCCCCCCCCAGACGAAAAATTTAATCTCTCACCATATACTTCAAGTTCATTTCAAGGACTTAGTTTTAGATGAAGGCTAAATAAAGCTTAGGCTACCATATAGGCGAAGCTAGTATTGTATAAATCTAAAAAAAACGTTTTCTACAGTAGCCAATATAGACTATAGGTGGACAATGAGTTTGAAAAGCATTTAGCCTATCGTAATATACTTACTTCAATTTGCAGATGTTATGGTGAGGGTAAAATTATCCACAGTGTAATCCAAAATAGGTATTTCACGGGCACCACACAATATCACATCACAAAGCTCATTACACTACGATGACATTGCGGAAAGAGTGAGCACTAATACCTCTTACTTCAACGTCTCTTGCGGAACTGCTCTGCTGGACAGCTGGAAACTGTTCCAACCACGGCAACAGCCCCCCACTCAGTGCTCGGACTTGGCCGGATTTTCCCGACCGCTCCCGACTCACTCCGAGGAAAACTGCATTGTATTGTCATTTTTATTTTTTTTCTCCTGTGGTAATGGCCTACACTCCTACAGTAAGATGAAAGGTATAGTGTCGTGACGTAGCAGGGGCAGATCCAGGATTTAGGTCAGCCCCCGAGGGAAATTCGAAAACAATAAAATACAGGTTTGAAATAGTGTGGGTACGTCCCGTAGGAAATTGGAAACTTAATATACTTATATTTTATTTAATTAAGTTATTAAATATTTGGCTCATTTAAGTTGTAGAATCCTACTTCATGCATAATACAATATAATAGGTCATTTTTAATTAGGCTATTGGTTTATAGTTGTTTCATGGTAGGTACATGTACCTATTTTATTGGTTATAAATTGTTATAATTTTTTTTGTTTGAAAAAGCTAAGGTACTAAAAATTAAAAATACCATATTGTATGATGCATGAAGTAGTCTTCTACCATTTAAATGATTACACCATTTCAACTCCTCCCGAAGTGTTTGGAAAATGCCTAAATAGGCTAATACGTGCGTTAGCACAACGCCAAAACCGCCTAATCCAACAGTACGGTACGGTACGGACGGTGCGGTATGGTACGGACGGTACGGTACGGTACCATGTGAATATTCTGCGGGACTGCTGGAGCTATGGTTTACTGAATGGGCTAACGCCTTACTGGACATGGTATATTTTATAAGGCTTATATATATATTATATATAGACCTAGTCCGTCCAATTTAAATATGAAAAGATTTAAAGAAGGGGGAGGTCCAATTGGAAAGGACATTGAATCTAATCTAAATGTGAAGCCTGATTAGTGTTAGAAACCGGTCTCAAACAAATGTCAAAGTCCCGGTTCCGAAAGAACCAGAATCTTTTTATTTCCAGACAATTACAATGGTTTTTAACGTGCTGCTGCTGTATACTACTAACTGCAACATGCTGTTTTTAACAACTACTGTTGGCTGTTGCACTGCAACATACTACAAGGAAATGCCACGAAATGGAAAACTGATATTGCAGGAAATAAATGAATAGGTATCTCAGAATGAAACCTCCACGAAAACCTGTAATAAAGTAAACACCCGCATGGGATTAAGACCCGTATCCAAGGCCGTGCCCAGGTTTTGATTTTCGGGGGGGGGGGGGTCCAAATTTTTTTTAAACGTAATTTATTAATTAATTAATGGATAAATTCTTCAAACCATACAGGTTTACATACACAAAATTAATATTATGTCCGGACCCCATGGACCATGGCCATGCCCGTATCCGCCTTATATTTACCACAAAAAATGGACGCTCTGGGGGTGGAGGCTAGTCTTGGTGAGGCAACTGTTTTGACAACTGCCCCCCATACCATGACGGTGACCAATAGGCAATGAGATTCCTTGACTTTTAATAATAAACAATGAGGAATACCATACCAGTGGGTCAATTATGGGATGGCGATTGGTATCAACTTACCCTTGGGGTTAAAACTGTAAACAAAAAATTTTTGAGTAAAACTTTCCATTGTGAAATTATCTTGTTTACATTTTTAATACCAGGGTATGGTATTATATTAACCTCGGTATTATAATCGCCATGATCGGGCCGCAGGTGTGGTCAAGTCCAACTCTTCCCAATCTTAATTCTAATATATTTATGTTTTGTTTAATTTTTGTTGTCAGGGTGGTGCTTATGCTAATTTTAATAAATATTCTGGAATGGGGTAAACAAAATTAAAGATTATACCTGTATTGATAAATACTTGAGCAAGAAACCTACCTTATTTTGATGGATGGCATAACACTCCGATACACGTCTTAGCACCTTCAAGCGTCAAGCCCTTACCTCTACTACTCCTGACGTCTCTGGGAACAAGCCCCCTTCCCCCAGTCTCTGACCTGTTTTGGTATAAACGCACTGTTAGCTGTGAAACAAGCGAAGGCAATACAACATACCTATATACTAAGAATTGCTCAGCTGTGTTCCTGTGCATATACTGTTATTTATTATTTTATTTTATTTTTAAATTGGGGGGGGGGGGGGTCACAAATTGTATGTAAGTTTAAAAGGGAATTTTTTTGTTGAAAATTTCAGTTTTATTCAATTTTTTTTGATTGTTGATTGTTTACAAGCCTATCATATGAATTTACTCACTTTATAGGGGAGGGGGTCAGGGGGTCATGACACCCTGACCCCCCCCCCCCTTGCGGACCCGCCATTGATTCATCAGGAACAAATATAGAGAAACAATAAAAACAATTCTTCTATTTTACAGGTACCTGTGACAACCCAATAATATTATAGTGGCTCCACAATAATTATTTCCCGTGAATTTTGAATTTTCCATACCCATAATCCGATTGTATCGTACCTACCACCGAGCGACGAAAATGCTTACATAATGTATTTTTACATAATTTTTTTTGGTGTAAAAACTACGCTGAAATACAAATTAATGGCGTCAGCCGAGAGGAGGTGTGCAACGAACGAATTTAAAACTGGAATTCTGACGTTTAGTTGCCCCATCCCTGAGACATTCGATTAAGCTAAGTACTGTACCTAATGGGTGTTGGGACTATGCAAACACGTCGCTAATGTGGATTCTCAGAAGGCGCGCTCACACATTTACCCGTTTGTTTGTCCAACACAACTGTGTTTGTATTTCAAACCATGGTGACGCCTATATCCATTTGAGTTCGCCCAAATGGTGCCCCACATTTAGGCTTTGAAAAGCTGTAAGGAAGTTATCGAACAGGCGGTGCAAACATCCTCACCCATAGGCGGACCCTGGATTTGGTTTGGGTGGGTCCTGACGACAGTATTTTTTTTTTGTAATTGGGCATGGTAATTAAAGGACTGCGATGACATAGTGGTAGTTTGTTCGTACTTGTGCGAGTCTCTTCACGCCATGCGATCGGTGACCTATCGCAACTCAACACAGATATATTACCTATAGAGGCGACTGAAGAGGTTATTCGCGGATTCATTCAAAATAAATAAATACATCAATAAATCTTGACTTTTAGTTGTTCTATTACTAAGCCAACCTAGCGGAATTAGGGCTATAAAGCCCTCTCTTAAACTCAACTAGGATGACCCGGGACCACCTGCGAAGCATGGCCAGAAAATGTAGCTAGTGTGGGACTCGAACCAACAACCTTTCGGGTGAAAGTCGGAGTCTGCACCACTACTCTACAGGTCCTGATTGTACCAATATCCATTGTATTCTTTGTATGCAAATAATCTTTTAATAAAAAGGCAAAAAAAAATTATCAAAATTCCTCATAATAAAATAAACAAATAAATAAATAAATAAGGACTTTTTTGTTCTATTATATAATAGGGGGAACCGTACATACCCTACGTGTCATATTAAAAATTAATTTACTTTGAATAAGACGTAAATAAAATAAATAATAAATAATGAAAGCTAGCCGGTTAGGCTATGGTTAGGCTAGGCAATAAAATAAAATAAATAAATAAATAAATAAATAATCGTTTATTTGCAAACAGACAATGTCCAATAATATGCAAATTAAATAAAAATTAAATAATAACTAGGTTAGGTTAATTAGGTAAATTATGACCATTGTCTACATTTTATTCTGTCCACCTCTCTCCCTATCCAAGGGCGGATTTTGCCTCCAATTTAGGGGGGGGGGGTCAGCGGGCTGATTCAGTGGATTATAACATTAAAATACATCATTATTTTTAATTACCACAGTAAACCCATATTATGTAAGTTCATTTTGGGGGGGGGGGGTCCAGACCCCCTGACCCCCCCCCCCTAATATCCGCCCTTGGGCCTATCCCAAAGCATTGACATAAATTTATACGACGCATACCAATTCAATGTTTGAGAGTTTGAGTTTAAAAATTAGTTAGAGTTGTCTTGGTAAATTCTAAGAGGTTCATAATAATCCATTTTCTTTCTAAATCGATCTTATTAATCTATAAATTATAACCAACCTTAGGCACAGAGGCAGTACCGGTAACTAGCAAGCACATCAAGCAAGAAAAAAAAAGAAGCAAGAAAAAAAACATGAAATCGGGAAGGGTTGACTTATAGCATCATGAGATTTATGATGAAAGTTTTAGTTCGGATAGAAGGGCGATCGATTTAACTTAAACTTCGAAATCTAGTTTTGCTCAGCACGCAATAAGATAGCTGATCAACAGTTCAATAACAATTGAACGTTGAGGTCTAGCCTATGTGAGTGCCAGAATCAGTGGCCAAACGACAGGTTCTCGAGGGGGGGGGGGGTGTATTATTTGGCGTATATTCATAAAAATGTAGAAAAAGGAGAAAGCCGTTCTCATGGACGTACGCAGCTCTCAAATTAGGTGGCCATGATAGTGTCCTTTGTCCGAGGGCTCGGATGACTTGATGGGAGGAAGGCGGGGGCCTCCTTGGGGGAAATGTTTCGAAAAAATAAGTCAATAAGTCTGAAATAATGGGGTTTTACGAATTTTTATAGCAGATTTATAACAGATGGGTTAGATTTTACATGGGAAGAATATAACTGCAAACAAGGGGGGGTTAACGGAGGCCCCTTCGGGGGACTTTTGTTGGTAAAATAGGCCTGGAGGTTTTACGCGTTTTCTCAGCAAAAGATTTAGATTTTGTAGGCGAAGGGTTTATGAAGATGATTTTTGTGAACCTGCATACCGAATTTTATCATAATCGACCGAGTAAATTGCCGGAAATCGATGAACAGACAGACAGACAGAGCGACAGACAGACAGACATTTCGTAAAAACCACTTTTTTGGGTTCCTGGGACCTCAAAACGTGTAATTCCGTTGAAATCTCGGAATCGATAATCACAAAGCTTTCCTTATACTACGTGTAAATTGCGGGAAGCAATATATTCTACTACAGGTAGGCTGCTGCCTATACCTAGGTTATAAGCCCCCATTCCACAATGAAATGCAAATAATTACAGTATACCTATCTATATATAATTAGTTATTTTTGTTTTTAAAAGTTTAATGTTAATAGTCTTATGTTGTAATTTTTTGTGACAGTATGCATGTTGACTATTTTTTTGTCCTATTTAGCGCCCCTATGCAATCCCCCCCCCCCCCCCCCACACACACACCAAGTGGCCAGAATGATCTTTTATTAACTGTATGCCTATTGCATTTTTTTTGTCAGTTCGATTTATATGCCACGCAAGTACGTAAGAAAAACGAAACAAGGAGCCTAGGGTAAGGAGGTTATGCAAAAAGCCATTTGTGAGGCAAAACAAGGAACTTCTTCCGTAGTCTCAATACCACAGCCTAAAAGCCCTTGATTTTTTTTATTTCATTTTGATTTGATAATAAACATTGTTTCATTGACAATAACGTTATCTCATTTTTAGTCATAATCTTCACTTCTGAATCAGTTATTCATAATCAATAAGTGTTGGGTTCTGCGGATGTCAATCTAAACCTCTTTAATTATACTTCCAGTTGCGTAAAATATATTCTCGACTCTAGGCAAGACCCGTAGGTACGTCGCTAAGTTGCGAAGTTATTGTAAACCTAAGTTTTACTTCAAGTTTAAGGAGTCCCACCTTACGCTATCCATCTTACCACGATCCATACGTACTTTCATTGACGGAGCTAACAAGCAGTTAAATAAAATTTAGGCTAACTGTATGAATACTTGAGTAGGCGTATATACTTATGTCTTAACTATTGTAGTATTGTATACCAGGATAATGCTACGCATAGGCAGCGCTTTCCATACCCAACTGGCCAACACTTCTAACGTGAGGAAAGCCCAGGTAGGTAATAGCCTATCCGTATGTTCTCAACATAACTCCTCGTATAAGCTCGACTCAGGCTTGTGGTATACATAATGCATGTGTGACTGCCTATGAGCAATGCAGAGGTGTAAAAGGTCTTGCCTTGAATAAATCATTTGACGTATAGCCACCTATTTCGCTCCGATATATTGTATAGCCTGCTAGACTGCCAAAGGGACACCTTTGTAAAGCTTATGCGTATCTGACAGCGTTTAAGAATTGTGTTTCCACTATTGTCCCTTCCCTTCATTTCGTTTCTATAGCTCTACAGACAGTGCCGGGTTGGGCCAGGAGGGCCATAGGCCCCCACAAAAAGCCACAAAATAAAAAAATAAAAGACTACTGTGGTATTAATGATTAACCACTTTCCTCTATTCTATTCTATATCCAGCTGTGTCTGCCTTTTTTTAATTGATAGTGGAATATTCGTCACATTCGTCTAAGGGGGTAAGACTTTACTGCTGGAGAAAGGCCCCCCCCCCACACGGTCAAACACGGCACTGTCTACAGTTCACGTACTTATTCATATTAATTTACAAAAGATTGGAAAAAGCAACAAGGCAAAATTGCAGTGGTCACGAGATCTACCCAAAATCTGGTATGGGTTTGTATATAGGTATTTCCTAATTTATTTTAGACATTGGTTCAGGTTAAAATATGCCAATATCCTATAAAACTACTAAAATGGCACTGAAAAATTCGTAAAACCCCACGATTTGGCGCCTATTTAATCATGAAAGATTTCCTCGGACCTCCTGTTTGCAGTTATACGAATCTTCATCGGTAAAATCTAAACGACTAACGACGCTGCTATCAAATTGCGACAAACCCCACTATTTCGCGCCTATTTTATAAAAGATGTCAGGTTCATTTTAAATTTGGCCGGCGACACAAAATCCCTTTTTGCCGGATGCGGCTGAGAGGGATGCGGTCTGGTGGGATGACACAACGCTGCCATATTGTATGGCAGGCCCGTACACATTACAGAGGCTTGATTAATAACTTTATATATAAAGTTATTAATCATGTTTCACTCCCACGAAGTCAGTGAAGAAACTCTCTCATGGATACCTACAGAGGCGACTGAAGAGGTTATTCGGATACATTCATTGAATTGTTTGTATGCGAATAATCTTAAAAAAAAAAACCCACTGCCCTACCCCTGCATCCGTCCTTGCATTCCACTCGGAGAAATTTTACGCAAACATTAGGGAATACCCTGAGAAGTTTTTCGAAATTTTTCAGATGTCAATGAACTCTTTCGATGAGCTATTATTGAGACCGTATATAACGAGTCAGAGGACAACACTGAGGAATACGATATACGGTAAGTGTAGAGGAAAGGTTAACAATAACGCTAAGGTAACGGCAACGTGTCTTTATTTAACACCTATGCTATGCACATATACAAAATTAATGATCAGAACTAAATGCAGTCAATACAGAATTACTTGGCAAATACACTGAAGTATAGAGTAAGGTGGTGTTGGAGTAGCACGTGCTTCTTGAGTTAGGTGTATATTAGCTGAGGATGGCCCAGCCACCCCAGGTAGAAAATAGGATGGCTGTAGATTTTGCAATTGGTTAGCCTCTCCTGCTGTTGGCTGGTTCTAAGTATGTGTTTGGGGTTGACATGGTGGTACATTCATTTGCGCTCTCCGTTGCCGCGTATTACGGAAGAATTGGACATTAGCAAGCTTAAAGTCAAGTTTTTCATCTTCACTTAGCTTTTTATAGTCACCCAGGAGAGACAAAATATACAGCCTATCGGGATCTTCTTCAGCCATAGCACTCACGCTTAGTTGGGTCAAAAGTTGACTTTGTAATGTAGATATTTTCTGAGGTTTTCGCGGATAACTTTCCAGCCTTGGTGCAGGTACAGTTGTGGCCTCAACTTGTTCCCTGGCGATGCTTGGGACGCAATCAACTTGTTCCCTGGGGATGTTTGGGACGCAATCAACTTCTTCAATCTTGATGAAGTCTTCAATGCTTCCTGATGTGGGTCTTTTTTGCATTGAGTTAAGAAGAAATGTCAATGAATCTGCATAGACATATTTTTTCTTCTTCGAAGGCGCTGCATCGCCACTTTTACTGATATTTAAATACTTCAGAAAGTTGTCCCTTATATGACGCCATTTGTTCTTCATATCCTTTACTGAAACAAAAATAAAATAAACGGTACCAAATACTAGCAACTACTTTTTCACACATAGAATATAAAATAAGGCTAGGTTTTCATTCTCCTCTGAACAAACAGATTATACAGCAGAATGACGAAGTGTGTGATGGGTTTATAGTCTAAGGCCTAAGCCATATGGTATCTTACTTACCCCGCGACCTCACATGCTCCACTCCACCCGAAACCTTCATTTTAAATGTTTTTTTCAGGTAGACTACTTATTGTCGACTAGAAATTCGAATCGAGTGTGCTTTCAGCTTTCGGGATCCTGGCTAATAAATGGAGAATTTATCGCAACCTGATTATATTGATGACATAGTGCAGGGCTGAAGGCGTGCTGTATTCTACACAATTTTGTTCGTTAAAGAGACGGTACCGGTATTAATTTTGAAGAAACACAGGACTATCCTTTTCAAGATATTAGGAACTTTTGAAGAAATGGTCGTGGCCAAGGAAGAGATGAACCTACCTACGAAATTATTTTGCTGATTACTTCATGGACACAGGGGCAGTTGCATTTGAAATTAACTAATCGTATGAATTAACCTGAGAATGTGATCGTTTTAAATGTACCTACTCGTATATTCTGTAGTTCTGTAGCAGTCGATTTTATTTATTCAATAGTCCTAAGTAATAAATCCCTGTAAGCAGTGTATAAGGCGGCTATTCTATCTGTCCATAATCCGTCATTTGTGCATTAAAAATTGATGAGATGTTTGTTATAAGGAGACTATTAGGCATATGTAGATACTTACCTTATCTATTATAACTTAATTTATAATAGAGAGGTAAGTTAAATATTCACATAATATAGTCTCCTTAAAACAAACATCTCATCAATTTTTAATACACTAATGACGGATTATTGACAGATGTAATAGTCGCCTAATCGAAAGTTAGGCTATAAGAAAACAAAAATAAAATTTGAATAAAGAAAGTTAATATTTAGTATTTGTGAAATTGCTAAATGAATATAATTGTACTCACGTTTTAGATCCTTCTCCTTTGCTGCAAGCTCTGCCCAATCACTGAACATGGTTTCGCCTATGGTAATCCAACTCTTTTCGCGTTCATTTCTATCAGAATATTGTTGCAAGTCTTTATCCCAAAGAGCTGGATTCGCATGGACACATTCAATAAACTGGTCGGTGTCGAACATTTTCATTTCAACCGCGCGGCACAGACGGACCGTGTGGCTGCTCTTACTCAACTGAATGTATATTTACTTTGTCCCGTCGTCCGGTCATCCTTCCCTACCGCAGTACCATCCGCTCATCCGCTCGGTTGCGGTTGGCCCGGCGCCAACGGAACAGTGTGACCGCCCCCCTTGTTAGACTCAATGCATTAATGCCATCCCATCATACCTGTCCCTTTTGGCGGGACGGTGAGAAGGGATAGTGTGTCGCCGGCCTTTTTATGCGACTTCAATCATCCCTCAAATTATATTAGATGATAAAATTTGTCAAGACTATCGTTTATATAGCCTACATAGTGCTTCTGGTTGATCAGAGCTTGGGTTATTTGTTTGAATCATTTCCTGAGTTCCTGACCTCATTACCTCGCTATAAATTGCCAAGTAGCAAATACGTGCCAGACGGCAATAGAATTAGCTACCAAATGACTTTGTCAACATTTGTTTAACTTGCGGGCACAGCCGCAGGACTTTATATCGCGGAGGGGGTTGAACCAGTGGCGGCTTGTCGTTTGAAAAGTAGGTGACGCTCTGTCCCGAGGGTCTGGGAGGCATGGAAACCTTGGCTTTTTTTATTTTTATTTTTTAAATTAGTGTCCAAAATAGATTTTTATTTTTTTTAGTTATTCTAGCAATTGTAATACTTGTTTTTATGTCGGTGTTGCTAATAACATTTCTAGCTTAGCCTATATACATATAGCCTACTATACGTCGCGTCGTTCCAGTTTATATAGCCATGTACATTGTGCCAAACATTTCACAATTAATTAGCATGCCCATAGGCTATGTCTCTCTCTGCATGGTCCAAAAAACGCCAATACTGTAGGTACCGTATACGAATTTAGCCATTTAGGTCATAATGACTTAGTGAGGCGATTGAATTAAGAGGTTAGTCGGGTAGCCTACATTCAATAAAGTGTTAGCATCCGATTAGGTGCCCATTCCATTGACCGGCTAGGGCTATTTCCAAAAACGGTGACGTGGTAGCAGACATTCAAGACTTAGGTGGCGTTTCCACCGACCTCGCGCATTGCAGAATTGACGGAAATGTTTATTTTCCTCTATTCCATAGTTAAAATTGATCAATGATCATACAGTAAAATCACAAACAAACAAACTAAAATTAAAAAATGGCGCCATGTTAAGTACAAACATTTTAATAGATTTCTATAAAAAGAAAAATTCTAATTTCCGTCAATGTCATTTGCATTCTGCAGTGCGAGATCGATGGAAACGCAACCTAAGTCTTGAATGTCTGCTACCACGTCACTGTTTTTGTAAATAGCCCTAGCCGGTCAATGGAATGGGCGCCTTAACCTTTTCATACAACAAATACAACAACAAAAAAATTAAAAGATGATGCATTAAGCAAAAGTTAGAAGAAAAACTAAAAAAATTCAATTGACTACTGACCCCATTTAATATACTGTAGGCTATATGCGATCGAAATTTGGTCATAAGAAGGCTGACAACTGCCATAATATTTGTCTTTGCGATTCATATCTGAATCCTGGTTCACATAACTTTTATTTTCGCTTGTTCTTAATTGAAGAATTTTCGCAAATAAACTACCTACAGCAATAAAGGGATCTTCTTAATTATGTTTAATATACACATCGAATCAACCCATGCCATCCAAATGCAGCTTCAACGGGCTTGGGGAAGGTGCCTGTGAATTTGACCAAAACTATGAATTTTTCGTGGTAAGTACGCGATAACAAATTGGAAAATAGTTTAATTAGGTACTTCTAGTTTATTATTTTTTGTATTTAGGTGCAATGAGGGCAAATATATTCAACAAGTAGGGCTGACATCGGAATTGCATGCGCAGAAGTTCTGCGCACTTGACCTTGAGTCACAACTACGGGATCGACGATTGCCTGATCGGATTGGATGACAATCTTATAAGCATGACTTGGACTGTATTGGGCTTATGGCGAGGACCACCCGCTAACGCTGGGTCACAACTGGGGAATCGTTGATTCACTGGCCGCAGATGACCATACATGTGGCCATATGTGTGGACATTGCCAATCTTCTGAAGCATCAGAGACCTACTTCATAGTTGTACAGCTGTAGTGCTGTAGAGTCTTGACTATATACCCATAAGTAAATTGGTAGCCTGGTACCTACTGTTCTAAAATCAATTATGCCCATTTTTTGCCCACATTTCCAAGACGATGACGACTATGACTAGGTATCTGCTACAGTACAAGCTATTGTACCTACCAACAGAGTAAATTTACCGAACATATATTATTAGGCAGCACTGTCGTTTCTAAGGCGGGGTTTCCACCGACCTCTCATTGCAGAATGCAAATGACATTGACGGAAATTTGAATTTTCTTTTTATAGAAATCTATTAAAATGACGCCATTTTTTAATTTTAGTTTGTTTTTTGTGATTTTACTCTATGATCATTGATCAATTTTAACTATGGCATAGAGTAAAACAAAAATTTCCGTCAATGTCATTTGCATTCTGCAATGAGAGGTCGGTGGAAACCCCGCCTAAGGAGAAGGTAAACTTATATTTCGACTTAGTTGGTAAATTAATTTAGAGCGTCAACCTGTGTAAGTAGGTAGTAGCCTAAGTATATACCGTACTACCCGACCGCATTATACGCAAAGACGGATACAGAGGGGGGTAGCTGCCCCCCCCAAAAAAAAAAAAATTGTAAATCTATTGTAAATTAATTTATTACGCTCTAATTCCTACATATGTTTTGCCTATTCTGACCCACAACTACCCCCCCCCCCCAAAAAAAAATATGGCCTGGATCCGTCCCTGATTATACGAAGATATTGCGTTAGGCACAATTCATTGTCATTAAGTGTGCAGTTATACGTACCTACTATTATTGCTATGATTCTCATCCTGAGTAAGCCTTTTCTAGATTACTAGAAATAAGTCTAGCGAATGTCTTTGTAATGTGGTGGCTAGTGGGAAATTAGCCTATCTGGACTGAGAGGCTGCACTACCGAAGAGCTGAAGGCAACTTGACTATCCTGACGTTTAGTCTAAAACTGTCGACCAGTCGACCACGGTCTATCTTCCCGAATCAATTTCACAACAGTTTAAATAAAAACCAGCCGGTGGTTTTATTGGTCAGGCAGATGTTGATGGAAATTCAAATTAACTCAATGCATGTAGTGTGTTTCACTTTTCAAAAGTTCACCTACGCTAGTAGTTCACCGTTCAAGACTTAACTGGAAGGAGGGGGCCCTGCCCTGACAAACTCGTTGACGCGCCTATTATTCACCGCGGCAAATAAAAGGGTTCTCATTTGCGGAGCTTTCATCGCAGTACGATTAATTGAATATTTTTCTTTGTCGGAGAGGCAGGAACTGACTTTCTTCTCTCCGATCGTTCTTCACTGAAGAATAATGACTTTCCTGTAAGCCATAGCTCCCTTTGTTCTGCTCTGAATGCTGCTCCCCCTTTTCTTCCCTCCTCTACGTCTCCAGAGAAATCTGAAATGTTACTTCACTGGGCTGTATACCAAAAGCATGAGCGCAATATTAACTTTATAAGGAGGTGCCAAGACCACCACGTCTATCACTATCAAATCAACCAAGATATGCTATGTAGGCTAATTTCTTGTGTAGGGAACTGCCACAGTGAGTAGGTACCAAAATGGAAATATCATGTAAATTGTGACGATTTATTTAGTTCAATAGTCCTCGCATTTATAAGCCAATTTAGATACCCTCGATGTCACCCACCAAGCCAAAAAAAATTATAGTTAAATAATTATTTCACAATTCTCTCCTTTTGACCATCAATGCCACTGTGGTTAAACATGAGATTTCCTACAAAACCGTAACTTACTATATTTTACGTCTGCACAACATTCAAGCAATAAAACAAAAAAATAAAAAATCGACAGGTAAAATTACCCACTGTTTCCTGAAAAGAAATGTCTCAAAAATTTCCATCAATATGCACTATATGGATGCATCTGAAAAGCCATAAATGCATATTTAATTTGAAGCACATGCACATTCAGGCACATGGGCTACACACTGATTTTTATAATTTCTATCTAATACACGGTACCTACAGGTAGTCAACTCGTACACCGAGCAAATAAGGGGTTGTTTACTTGTTTAGTTAGACTTCATAAAGCCTACCTTTGGGTTTGGGAGGTAACAACTGATTGCTGAAACACAACATCAAAGGCTGCACATTTCACTCCAAAAATCTGCAGACATTTCGAAATAATTGTAAAGATGGGCAACAAATGCCAATGGAAGGCTTCCCTCTTGGCTGATGCAAACCACAAAAATGATATTTGTATGTATATGCATGAGTTTATGACGTTTATGTTTTTTATTTCTAGTTTATGGCATCGACAAGGAGTCATTCAGCCAAAAATGTTCGGCTGGCTCAGGTTAAATACAATATACACTGTATTATATATTATGCAGTATATTCGCCTATTAATTATTTGTTGCCAATGGTAACATGAGATGAGTGATGAATTAAATGAGTGCAAATGCTATAAATAAAATACATGAATATCATTCCATTTCATTTTTTTGAATGAATAAAAATCATAACAAGCACAAGTTTCCCGTGGTTATAATTTTTCCAATGGACAGTTTTCGTATAGAAATCAAACATGGCGGTCATACAAACAATACGTGAAAATACCATCCTCTGAGTAGGGAGAAGCATCCCTATAATGGCTCCCATATTTAAATGTAGAGAGGAGCATTTTATCACTTTTATTTTATTTTAAAAATAAATACAAGACTATTTGGCTTTTTAAAAGTTATAGCAAATTAAATTCTGGTACGAAAGTACGACAATAGCTATTTACTGACTTAGGCGCTTATTCCACCAACGTCAATAGTGATAGTAAATGTAGTATTGACATGGTAGCAGACATTTTTAGACTGTCTTTAATGTCTGCTACCACGTCAATACTACATTTACTATCACTATTGACGTTGGTGGAATAAGCGCCTGAGTTTAGGTATTACTTGGCAGCAGATTATCCACTACAGTTGTTGTAAATTCAAACAGAAACGGAAACCAATGTTTATAGCCAAGCCTACGAAATTGCAACTACTTTAGTTCACAATCTACACCCAAATGATAGGCTATGTCAGTTGATAGCTATTGGCATACTTTCCTTGCAGAATTTAATTTGTTAATAACACAACGAACCGGTAATTTATCAATTACTATAGTAGTACTGGCACTGAAATAGTTCCATGGTAAATAATGGCTCCCTATAAATTTTACCTATCCTAAAGCACTGGATTGATGATGGGACAATATATGAATGCAATGAATATCTTCGGGGTCGTTGGCATTGGACAAAGGACCAATAGGCCTAGGTTTATAAAAACGTCCATCAGGACATTATTATTATATAGTCATTTATTTATTTATATTTTACACCCTAAACCAAACTATCAAGGGAGCAGCTAACTAGTGGGTATTTTTTACATTAATAATGAATACGATATAATATGTGAATTAAGAAGAAACCGTCGGAGCCATTTTTGAGAAACGTTTTGTTGGAGGATAAAACCCCCAAAATGCAGTTATTAAATAAATAAATAACTAAATAAAACCCCTTAGTGAACTTGTATGCTGAATTTAATCAAATTCCATCGCGCTGTTTGGCCCCAAATCGATTTACAGACAGACTTTATGTAAATACCACTTTTTGGGTTCCTGGAACCTCAAAACGCGTAAATCCGTCGAAATTTCGACATCACACTACTTTCCTTATACTAACGTACTACCCGACCACGATAGGATGACATTTGGAACCCTTTGTTTTTTCGAAACCTTGCATAAGCGGAACATCGAGTTTATTCAATTTTTATAAGTGTTCTAAATGTCGGGTAGTATAAATAGGAAATATATATATAGCATTAAACTTTTATTTCTTATGCGGCTATTCGACCGACGTCGTTTTTCATTGTGCATATGCATGACGTGGTAGCAGACATCATTAATAAGTCTCTGCCATATTTTAAGGAGACTATAATGTAGATACTTAACTTATCTATTATAAATTAAGTTATAATATGGTAGAGACTTATTAATGATGTCTGCTACCACGTCATGCACGTGCACAATGAAAAACGATGTCGGTGGAATAGCCGCCTTAGCGATAGCGGAGCGAGTAGGCGGCCGACCATGTTGGAATTTTTTATAGGAAAGTTCCCCATTTCATGCTGAACATACAGTATTTAATTACCTAGGCTACTTAAGTAGTGCCCTTCTGAAATCAGCTACAGGGCCACGTTACTGTCATCTTGAAATTTATCGGACTTCTTGACAGTTAGCCTTCCTAGATACATTAAATTCCCCAGCGGAAAATCAGTCAATGTACAAATATTCACAATATAGAATCTACGTGGGCTTGGTGCTGGCCGTTAATTGGTCCATTACTTCATGATTGTATGTTGAGTGGAGCATGAGAGCCAGGACCCCACCACGATTTGCCAAATCATGGCGGATTTCCCGCTCTTTCTCAACAAGCTCGTCCACCTTAAGCCACTGTCGGACACGCTCCATATCAATTTCCGCTCGCCACATTTTCTCCCACGAGTAATGTTTCTTACAGTTGAGTTTTGACGCCCTACAAAATGTTCCAGTCAACTGGAACACGTTGGTGGTAAGAGGACACCCACAAACCTGTAAGAAATAAAACATTTTAAATTATGTTACCAATTTTGGATACTTTCGGATTAAAAGCTATAAAAACTATATAATTACAAAGGCGTTCACGGGCGGAGTCAGAAAATGAAGCAGTAGCCTATGCTTATTGAATTTTTTGTCAAGGTTGCTATAGGCTACATGCAATTCGTGGATACCTTAGTTTGTGAAGATCGATTGCTCTATGGGTAGGCCTATTCACAGTTTCCATGGTAACATTGAAAATGTGCAATTCGAAATAAAACGTAAAGAAATTAGTAAACAAGAAAATAATGTTACTTCAGGCTTACTTTTTAATTTCTTATCTACTGTCTAATTTCAAATTTTTACAGGTTTCTCAGTGATCTGTGAGTTTAAATAAATCGTTAAAAAATCATAAACACTATTTTCAAAATAAACCATTCAATTTTCCTATACTGTATATGCGTATACGAGAGAAATACAGTGCTTAGGCAAACACACTTACTTCTGATGGACTGGCTTTAGGTTCCTTGGCATGTTCAGGGCAAAGTACTCGCAAGCGCTTGCAGTATGTTGCATTGGTTGGATTAAAAAAATCGCAGAACATGTTATTGCCTTGAATTCTGAAAGTGAAAAATACTAGTGAAAGTCTGGTTAATCAGATTTAAAATTCTCAGTAAAGGGGAAAAATTAATGATTGAGAAGAAACATACACCTTTTATTCTCAACGTGGATGCTTGAAATATGAAACCAAATAATACCATCGATGTGTACACAAATGACTATACTTAGTAGTATAGCATGTTTGAGAGATGATAGCTTATTCAGCTCATTGGAAAACAAAGGCGATTAAATGTGAGGAAATAAATATTCTGGCGCATTTATTTGTCAGGCGGTCGGTCGGGAGGCGCCTTCCATCTTTTTTCACTCGTTTACAATATCATTAGCTTAGCATTAGACGTGGTAATAAAGACACACTACTTGAACTTCAGCGCCACTGCAGCGGGAATGACAATGATCTAACATTCAGATTTTACCCTAAGCGATTGTTCTGTAGTCACACCACAAGGTACCAAGTTGAATTATTCTCGGGGACGAAAATGTAAACAAACCAATTTTAGAATAGTACTTTCCATTCTAAAAATATTTTGCTTACAATTCTACCCCTGGGAATAAGTTGCATTTGGGTCTACCCTTCGGGTTGAGTCTCAAATCAATGAAATGATAAGTTGTAACTGTCAGCGGGTTCCCTTTGTATGTGGCAGTTTTTGAATATTTTCTTTTCAGGACATGTAGAGTAGTGGTACAGACTCTGAATTTCACCCGAAAGGTTGTTGGTTCGAGTCCTACACTTCCTACATTTTCTGGCCATGCTTCGGAGGGCATGTAAAGCAGGCGGTCCCGGACCTTCCTAGTTGAGTGTAAGAAAGGGCTTTATAGCCCTAACTAACTCCGCTAGGTTGGCTTAGTAATAGAAAAAAAAGTCCTTATTTACTTATTATGACTTTAACTATAACTTTCCATTACAAGTTTTATTAAAATTATAATAACGCAGCATAGCAACAGAATGTGGTATGGAATATATAGGGAAAAAAAATGTAAACTACCTTGTTTTGTAAATGCTTCCAAACGATGTTTGCGCTTCATTTTTCTTGTAACATTTATCCATGTGGCGAATGGCAGTTTTTGAATGGATTTCTAAGCCACAAGTAATGCAGTACATTGTCGTTTCAGCTATGCCTTCATCTTCATCATTTTCATCAGCCTCTTCTACCTAAACTCAATGATAACAAATTAAATTAAATTAACTGCAATGGAATAAGAAAGTGGAAAATATAAAATAATATAAAAAGTATTGAATATAGGCTAAATAAGACACGACGGACGATACTTAAGATTTAAGTAAAGCTTATCATGATATTAAATTAATTTCGCGAATGACCACCTCCACTTAGCTTGAGGACTGGATAAGTAAGCCTAAGCCAAGCCTCAATGTCCACATAGCGTATAATTTTCATACATACGCCCCAACAGATTCTCATAGCTGTGAAATTAATACAAACCTATTTTGCCTTCCTACATAATCTAGACTTGTTACCGGCATTTTATTTGTATGCCCACTATGTTGCTATGTGAACATTCAGTTCCTCAATTTAAAATTAAGTGGATATGGTCGACCATCGTTTTCCAGCTATGTGGTTCTTAACTTACGGGTGGTCCGTAACTAATAGTAAGTTAAGGGCCAGGTTGCAAGTAGTTCGTCGGTACAGGCCTAAGTTACACTAATTGTGATCCTGCACATAGATGAGAGAGACGGCAGAAAGCATATAACCTCCTGTATGTGTATCAGGAAAGGACCGTACCAAACCGAATCAAATATAATTAGCCAAATCACCAAATAGTAGGCCCTCAGAACTAGGAAACCCACTTATATCTGTTGACAGTCAACCGCCACTAGAAATCGCGGGTTGACAGGCATAATATTCTCGTAAGTATAACAAAAAACCCTTTTTGTCTCACAAAAATGTAACCTAAAAATTTAAATTTTGATATTGCTCTTCTTCCATTATCTCCTCAAGCTTACCACAGCTAAATGGTCGTAAAATGTACTCACTTTTGATTCTTTGCCTCGTTCAACGAGCTTGTCCAATTCAATATGACGGTCATCTAGCTCCTTCAAGCGCGCG
This sequence comes from Psococerastis gibbosa, assembly GCA_963971405.1. Classification (NCBI taxonomy): domain Eukaryota; kingdom Metazoa; phylum Arthropoda; class Insecta; order Psocodea; family Psocidae; genus Psococerastis; species Psococerastis gibbosa. The sequence goes on from OZ020484.1 coordinate 18,498,170, forward strand.
CGGACATCTTTCAACTGCGCACGCACCCCCTCAAGGGCAGCCTTGTTCTTTTCTTCTGCTACGCACGGTGTCAAAGACCATTCATGAATTCGCTGAGGAAGAACCTGGAGGCAGAGAGAAAAATAAATAAATGCCGAAATAATGACTTTTGTTCTATTCCTTAGCCATCCTAGCCGCATGAGTGCTATAAACCCGGAAAAATAGGATAATTTTATTTACGCTGTCAGTGGGGACTGGTTTCAAGACAACGCACGGTGAATACTTATTAAGTACTATTTTGACTATCACTATATTCGAAGATTATATTGCATCAATATGATAAATGATTTTTCTGTTCCTCGTACAAATAAAAATCATATCAACGGCAATTGGCTCCGGCCGGTTAAGTATTATACGTACAGTGACCTCAGACGAGTAAGTTGTAATGCAATCTGTTACATTGCTAGCGCAGGAAACGCCGAAGGAAGAACTGGCCCCTGGCCGTGATTTGCCATATACCACGTGGAAAAGTCTCAATAGGTTGAGGGTGGGAGTGACACGGTGCCGTAGCAATCTCATGCGTTGGGGACTTTCTGATAACCCCATGTGCGACTGCGGAGCCCTGCAGGACGATCGGCATCTTCTGATCTGTCCAAGGATGAGCTGCCCTATCACGCAAGGGGACTTGGACCAGGGAACTGACAAGGCCATCCAGGCCGCAATTTTCTGGCGGAACGTGTCCTGATGGCCCGGACACGTAAACTAACTAGCGCAGGAAACGCCGAGTTTGAATTTAAATCGTCATATAAGGAAAGGGGAAAATGTGTAGTTTCAGAATCGGGCATTATCGTAAAACACAACAAAACAATTTTCTGATACATTATTTTGTAAAGCTGTCACCTGATGACTTGTATATCGGTAGGATTGTCAATATGACTCCGAACCCACGAATCTAATAAAATTATCAAATCTAATTCTCACATTGGTTGAAAGAGTTTCTTGCACCAAAGATTAGTGACTCACCTGATAAATTCGGTGATGAGCCAATTTTAGCCCGCAATCGTCTGAACAGTATTTGCTGGCACGTCTAGTAGGTCGGACACATCCAGGGCCGTAGCACTGCTGGGGGGGATATTTCACATCTTGGTCCTCTTCTTCAACAGACTCTTTGCGCTTTCGTCCTCTGTGCTGTCGACTCTCTTTTTTCGTTTCTTCTTTTCTTTTTGACCTAAGAAAACGGTAAAAATGGAAGGACTATTTTTTTTTTATTTTGCGTAGGGTAGTTTTTTAGCTAAATTAAAGCTATTTAAAAGCTCAGTCCGAGCATGCAAAAGCCAGAGAAAGCGATTCTCACGCCGGTGTGCGACTCTTTCTTAGTTGCCTTAAGAGTAAAATCAGTGTAATCACATTTTCCGTTTAAATGCCAGAACATAGCAGCTGGATTCACATCGTCAAAACTTCTTAAAGTATAACCAAACAAAACGACTCACACACAGCAAAGGTTATCACCACGAGGGATTCGTGACACCAGGATTAAAACACGGCTTCGGTGGCAAGGTGGTAGACTGGTAACGTGCTTCTACTTGTGTGAGTCTCTACACACCATGCGATCGGAGACTTGTCGTAATTCAGCACAAGTATTAAGTTACATAGATAGGCGAATGAAGAGGTCAATCGGATACATTCATTAAATGTTTTGTATTCAATTCACCTTTAAAAAACTGGCAGGTGAGTTAGAATTTGAGGGCAATGGTCGGAAGGTGCAGCACCAGCTTCTGAAGACATTACAATGTATTAGTGTTCTTTGTTTACCTTCCGCGTTTCTTTTCCCGCCTTTCCTTATCTTTCGCAGGTTGAATTTCTTCTGGCGAAAGTGATCTTCTCCATTTCGGTGGCGGTTCCCACTCAGGAGAATTGTCGCGCTGCTTAGTTCTTTCGCTCAGGCAGATCCGGTGAAAACAACGTCCCCCAGATCTACATCCTGGACACCGTTCACAATCCTCTTTACGTGTACAATTGCTACATTTCTCACACCTGCAACATCATTTTGAAAGCTCTAGAAATTGTAAGCCTCATGGGAAGACTGCCAGGCCATGTAGTCATACATAGGCTTAACGTTTTATCAATTAGTATTAGAGTCTCGACTGAAAAACCAGGTAAGAACATGATTTCCACTTCCATAAAAAAAAAAAAAATATATAGCGTACATAAATAATACAATATATATAAGACTAGTCGAAGTATACTCACCGTGATAAACCCTTCGTGCCACTAGTGCTTGGCCGCTTTTTCTCAAACTCCGAACGAGATGATTTGTATTTCGTAACAAGCGAAGGATCTTCAAGGCGGCACCTCTCACAATAATAACGTTTGATCATTTTTGAGGCCTTTTCGCTGATACCAATGCAATCTCCATGATACCATTCTTCACATGAGTCACATCCGATCATAAAACTGGAAGAGTCTGATGATCTAAAACAATAAATTGTAAAAATGAATTAGTTCTGAACATGCTAATAATATAATAACAGACATACTAGTCAACACCTGCTAATAATATAATAAGAGAGAAACGCACCATTACATATATAAATTAAACATTCAGTTTCAGTAATTTTAGTAACGGAATGAGATCTTCCATGTCAACTTGACTAAAGTATAATGAAGAACCTTCAAGCCTACATATATACTAAGATACAATCGTTTTTCAGTACCTACGGTAACTATATCCACCACAGGCGTATTTACGCTCCGTGCCTCCTTGAGCTACCCAACTATTGTTGCCCCTAAAGTAAATATTTTGAGGCAGGTACCTATGTTGTTGTCTCCCTCGGTCTTCAGTTTACTTACGTAGGTAGTGTTATAATAATTATATGCGGGTTCAAGAGAAGAAAATTCAAATCCAGGGGAACGAAAAAATAGGACCGAAATACTGGGGATTTTGAGATCAGTAAATTTTAGACTTAACAGAAAAAGTTTTTTCAAAATTGTTGTTGTTGTATTCCCAAGTAGCGCTTGCGCTAATGTTCAGTTCTTCTGTGAATAACTATTGTACACACTTTTACTATATCACTATGTCACATGTTTTCCATCAATTTAGTTTTTAATTTAGCTCGAAATATAGAAATATTTTGCGATGTTCTTATTGACGGTTCTGTTTTATAATACTCTGCCACGCCTTTATGATACACTGAATTTATTCTTAAGTTCGTTCTTCTGTAATTTCTGTGCAGGTTGTTCATACTTCTTGTTCCATACTTATGTATGTCACTATTTTTCTCCATTTCCGTAGTCATGTACTCCGGGAGGTTTCCTTTCTCAAGTTTATATACAAAAGACATCGTGTCTAAGCACACACAATCCTGAAACTTGAGCATATTGGCCGCTCGGTGCAAGTCAACGATGTGGGCATCCTCTTGTTCATCCAGTATGGCTCGCAATGCTTTGTTTATTAATATCTGTATATCATTTATTATTTTCTGTGGGGCATAATTAAACATTGTACTGCAGTATTGAAGGTGAGGTTTAAGAAGACCATTAAACATAGCCATTTTCGCGCTTCTTGTTAGACAATGTCTCATTCTCCTCATAATTGACGTTTTTTTATTTACTTTTTCAATGGTCTTTTGAAAATGTTTCTTAAAATTTAACTTGTCATCCACTATCACTCCAAGATACTTAATGTCCGAAACCTTATCTATTTCTTCATCACCAATTTTAACCTTCAAATTTATTTGTTGTGTGTTATTACATCTATTTATCAACATGAATTTGGTCTTTCCAATGTTTAAACTTAGTTTGTTCATATTTAGCCATTCATATACAGCTCTCAGGTCTTCATTTATCCTTCGAAAGCCTTCTTCTAAAGAGTCTGTTTCTATGTATATTAACGTATCATCCGCAAACAACATGATTTTACAATATTTCAGACATTGCGGTAATTCATTGATAAATAATATGAATAAGAGCGGTCCAAGTTTACTGCCTTGTGGGACTCCAAATTTATTCTCTATATCAGGTGATTCTTTTTTTCCAATCTTGGTTTTCTGTTTGCGCCCTTTGAGGTATTCAACAATCCACTTCTGTGCTTCACCACGTATGCCAATATATTCCAGCTTCTGAATTAGTATTCTCCGGTCAATTGTCTCAAACGCTCTACGGAGATCAAGGAATACTGTAATGACTTTTTTCTTATTTTCCACCGCGATAACCCAGTCATTTATGACACAGCTAAGAGCAGTTTCAGTCGAATGTTTAGTTCTGAATCCTGATTGATATTTACTTAAAATTGAATTTTCATCTACAAACTTAAGTATTTGTTTCTTTATAACTTCTTCTAGTATCTTTTCCGTTGCAGGAAGTACATTTATTGGACGAAATTCATCCATAGAGGATGGTTTTTTAACTTTCGGCACCGGTGTTATTCTAGAAATTTTTAACTGCATTGGTATATCACAATTTTGAATTGATTTCGTAACTATGTGTTCAATTACAGGTCCAATTTTTGTCCACATTTTTTTAATGACGAAGGCATTAGGTTGCATAGAATCTTTTCCTTTTATAGTCTTAGCTATGTCCCATAGCTCCTCCGAGTTTGGTACTGTAAACGATGTCAACTGCGTCTCTTTCATAAGCAAAATATTAACATACTCTTTGATGGGGATTTTTTCCCTTATATCTGCTATACTCTTTATAAAAAATTTGTTGAGTTTTTCAGACGCATTTTCACAATCTAATATGCTATTTCCACTGTTTTCTTTTTTTACATTTAGTGCTTCTTTAATTACTTTCCATAACTTCCTTCCATCATGTCCGCATTCTTCAATTTTTTGTTTAAAATAATCATTCTTTCTACGCCTTAGTAAAGCTACAAATTTATTCCTTGACATCTTAAATGTTTCCCATTTTGTATTCAATTCCACTTGGGTTGCATGGCCATTATTAAATGCCTCTTTCAGCCTCGAAAATTTCTATAATCAGTAATTTTATTATTTCTTGCTTCTACGACTTCTGTAGTGAAATATTTGCTGTATTGTTTCTTTCTTATGTTGACATCTGGTCCTCTGGACATTTCAATTGCACTTTCCACTATCTCCGACATATTACTGTAACACTTATCTAAATCCTCCAACATCACTTTATTGTCCTTTAGTTTATCTTTTATCCTATTTTCACATACATCCCAGTCAACCGGCCCTGGGAATGTTATTTTAACATGAGATGTTTGCATAACTCCTATGTTCACAAGTATTGAGTCATGATCTGTTACACTTATTTTCAGTACATTGTGTTTTAGGTCTTCATTATTAGAAAATAGCAATTCCAACATAGCCTACCTGCAAATACAGTAAGCAACTTCGTCTTGCTTCATAAGTGTGGCAATTTTTGATTTCCTCTCAGGTAGATCAAATTTTTTACTTATTTCTTCTTTAGACATGTAACTCTTCCCTGCCATTTTAAATTTGATTTTGATTAATGGTTGATTACGTTAAAAATATGGCCAGTGCCCCTTAAATAATAATAAATTAATAACAATTCCTGAAAAAATTCAAAATTATGTGTTACACATTCCACTTTTTGGATTCTCAGTTCACACTATTCACTTATTAATTATTAATCAGACTTCTGAGCGTTCACCAGCATTCGTCCTTTCACCTTTGATTCGTCCATCCTCCATATTGTTTTTTTATTTTTAATGCCATCATTTTCTAAAACCACGAAAATAAACTGGTGCCCCGATTGTTTTTCGCGCGTCTTATGAGAAAATTCGAAACCTTCAGTTTTAATTACTGTTAGGAGCTGAGTAATTTTTTATACTACCTACTTACTTAATTAGTAGTTTTTTTTATAGTTGGGTAATATCGTAATACGAGAATACCCCAACTTATTACTGGGTATTGCCTACGAATTCAGTAATTTGATGAGCTTTGTTAGCGAAGTTGATCGACACTGCACTTAGCATCTTGGTTTCACCTCTGGAGCAAAAATAGCTAAAAAAATAGCAACATTCGGGTGGTGTTTATATTGGCTATAATATTGGACGACTTGCTATATTTTTTGATATAGGTCTATAAATAATAACAAATCATTTTGGCTCTAGTTGATCAGGTAGCCTATAAGGAGATTTCAGTATTTCGTGCAAGCGTAGACCCCACTTCACTCGGCGGTGGTTTCTGCTTTCCTTATTATAAATGATATCATATTTATTAGGCATATTTAGAACGAATTTCGCACTAGAGCCGATTTTCCTCTATGCTATACCTATAGTTGAATTTGTTGAAAGCCACTTAAGCTTGGTGTATCGTACTCTACAATGTATACTCAATCTCTAGGCTTGACCTGCCATCAGAGGTATCTAATTTTACTTCCTAAGTAGGCTATGTAAAAGTTCTGATGTTTTATGGGAGTGCCTATAAATTTGGTGTCGAGTAAAAATTAAGTTGATGTAATTAAAAATATGAAAAAACCAATTAGGTACAGTAGATTCTACTATATGCAAGTTTATTTTTATTTTTTAATTAGGTAATTTGAGCAAACGGACAGGCTTATGGTGGATGTCGTGCAGTCAAAAAAGATTTAGAAACAAATCAAATCATTATACAGTATTATAGATAATTTACAATAATAGTCCATGTATTAACGAAGGCTTTCACGGCCGGAGTCTAATAAGGAGACATAAGAATCCGGGGTCGATTTGAAAGTAGAAACATACCTGCACTAGTCAGTCAGCCAGTTGCTACGGTACCTCCACGATACAACCTTAGAAGTGACGAAGTGTACGTGACATGTGTACATAGTGCCACTGAAGATGTCGACCGCAGTTGTTGACGAAATGTTTGGAAGCCTACGACCACGGCCTATTAGCCCGGATTCTTCTCTCTCCTTAAATAGTCCATGTGTCATAAGCTTAAGTTAAACCAGGCTCTATATACGCCCTACATATAGCTTTTATGCCGCCTCTTAGTTCCTGCAAGGTATAATAATATGTGTGTGCTCATGCCATCAGGAATTATGTTAAAAAGGTTCAGGGGAAGAAGCCCATTTTTTGTTTAGGACCCCACGGCACTTAGGTACAATGCAACAGGCGATATATCCTCATGGATAATTTAATTGTTGTCAATATTTTATGTTTGTATTTAATATTCATCAAACTTATTCAAGGAAGTTTATGATTTACTATTTTCTGATTTATTATCCACTCTGCATATTTACCACATTTTATCCTTAATTCGTCCCTGGCTGAAGCCGTCTCTAAATGAAAGGAGGTTTAGTTTATTATGAAAGGAAGTTTGGTTTATTTGAAAGGATGAAAATACACTTCTAAATTTATGATAGGGCTAGATTTTTCTATTTCTATTTTATACAACTGAAATAATCAGTCTACGGGACATTATTATAGGTTGTACATTGACTCAGTCGCACGATTTCGTCAAGAAAGAAATTCACATCATCCTTAGTAATGGCTGAGTTTTGAGCTACGTATCTAAAGAAGTTTGGCCAATTGCGCAGTGGCTGATAATTGATCATCATCGATCCGCGACGAAGCATGCCTTCTTTAATCATTGGTGCAACCTGGAACGAATATAACTCATTAGTTATAGGTTATTAGTAGGTAATGGCTATAGGCCTAATGTGGAATGTAAGCCTATAAGGTGAATCACAAGAGCTCATGGTTGGGAGTTGGTTACGTCATATAATAGCCTTTTCTTAGTAGACAAACACAGTAGGTTGCAACCTATGTTGCAGTTTCCCAGCGGAACTATGGCTCTTCTCCGAGTACTTTATAGAAGTACTTCGCCTTCTAATAATCAGGGCGGAAGCTGTAAGTTCAGTATCAACAGCAGCAGAAGCCTATGCTGGCAGATTTACCTACCTCATGTTTACGAACGGTATTTTCTTATTTAGTAAAGAATGCAATCACAAAACTATGGAATTTACTGTGCATAGTTTTGACGTTTTTAAGTAAAAGGAAACAATTTCATGTCATTAGATAACGATGCATTAAGATGAAATGCAATGCGCATAGAAATTTACAGTTTATATTTACTATTTAGTAATTTAATGCCTGAAAGCATGTCAAAAGGCGACTTGCTTAACATAAAATATTAGTTAAAGTATTATGATTACCTTATGAAGCATGTGATAAAAGTCAGGATGAGAGCGCATTCCTTCAAGATGATCTGGCACGATCCAAAAGCAAATGTTTATAAATTGGGGTTCTGATACCAAAACAAAACACTTCCTCCCTTTTATTTGTTGCAAGAGATACTGAGAGAGCTCCATTAAGTGGTCTACATGGCTGGAGAATCCTGCAGAGCCCTGTAAGTGCAATAGATGAGGCATTATAAAGGTTATATTTACTTTTCGTAAGCCCATAGGCTTTGATTTAAGAATTAATTACGTAACGAGTATAAATACCACAACCTTTGCTTTCCACATAAGCCAAAATTTTAAGACGTCAGCCCTCCTTCCACATTGCAGATACTTGTCTCCGACATCCAAACTAGTATCATAGAACTTGTCCTTCTGAAATAGGTAATCCGCATTTCTGCTGTGTCCGTCCAGAAGGAGGCCAGGGTGCTTGACAAGGAGTGTTGAGCATTGTTGGGGTACTGCCAGCAGTTTGTGAGGGTTCCAAGTCACCGAGTCAGCTCTAAAACAGTAATTGGGACTATTTTGCAAGTAATGGAGTATGAAGAACAAGAATTACATAAAGGAAATAATTGTACACAATTTTTGAATTTTTACGACCCGTTCATTTTTATATTCACATTATTAGAGAATGTATACCCCACCGACCAAGGGGCTTCAAATAAAGGGCCCAATTTATGGGTTCGAGGTCCATCCAGCAGGGTTCGAGGTCCATCCAGCAGGATAAGTCAATGTGTCAATACACAATGGTAACCTTAGCATACCTAAACTTTGAAGCCAGTGCAGGTTATCGCCGTGAATGAGTCATTTTTTCGTGGGCCTAATTGTAATTGGCTCAATTAGTCACAATTTAAAATTTGATTTAGACTAACTTTAGATTTAGAATTTTGCTCCTTTTCTAATTTACGATTAGCCTATTTGACTTACAATTCAATGCCATTCAATAAATGTCTATGGACTTTGGAAAACAGCAGTCCACCACCCCAAGCAGCGTCAACGTGAAACCACAGCTCATACTTGCCAGCAATATTAGCTATTTCGTGCAATGGATCAATAGCTCCCAGCACGGTTGTTCCTGGAACAAGAATACAACTATTGTAGACAGTCCATCCGTTTACAAAAGCTACTTCATGCCTTGTAAAAGTTCTAGTTGAGGAGGGCAAAAGAAAACTTTAATTAATAACCTGTGTTGTCATAACATATCACGCCAAAAACCTGCATTGACCAGTTCAATCCAAGGTTTCAAGGATTTCATTTGCGTGGGACGGAATATTTTTAATTTAGAACTGCCAAGTGCCTCCCCTATGCATTAAGCGACCTTACAAAAACGTTTACTGTTCTTTTCTCATTCGTTGTTTACATAGAGCAAAAGCTTTATTTTTAAGTCAATTTTTATAGCCTATTGAAAATGAAACACATTGTTCGAGGTTCACTCAATCCTAATAGCAGGGATAAACGCAGCTACCGGGCATGTTGCTGACCACAACATCCTCAATACAGTTTCCAGACCTGAGCCGTGGTGGGTTGTCATGTCGTTTTTCGCTCTTTAAACACACTCAGAAGCTTACAGAGTAACTGTATTAATCAAAAAATGAGAATAACAATGTATGTATGATTTCAATCTTAAGCAGTATATGCATATACATTACCAGCTGTAGCAAAGATCATAAATGGTCGAAATCCTGTTTGAATGGCTCGCACAATTTCAAGTTCTAAAGCATTCATATCCATTCGACCGATGGAGTCAGTTGTGACCGAAATAACAGAATCTTCTCCTAAGCCCAAGAAAGATGCCATCTTGTGTATGCTGTAGTGGGCATCCTCCGAAGCAAATATAACAAGCTGGCCAATACCATTTAGACCCGATTTCTGTATAAATAAAAATGAATTGACTGCCGATTAATTGATCAATTCAATGCTCCCTGTACATACAAATAATTTTGTGACTATTTATTATTTTTTGTAGGAAGCATTGAAAACGTATAATTAATCAATAATTATTAACTGGTTGCTTTCACCTCGCACTACTGATCTAATTGTTTTCTTTTTACGGTATTAGTGCGCCTCTGCCCACTGCGGCTGGTCTCCACAAAGATTTCTGTGGTATTCAGAAGTACTGGTACCACTAACTGATTGAGCTCCTAATTATATTGAGGTTATTCATTCCAAAATCCATTTAATTAATTGTCCAATGTGCTTACAATCACAAAAATGCTATGTACAAAAACTGACCTTTACAGAAGGATAAAGCTTGTGCCGCGCCAAATTGACGGCAAACCCATTGGCCAGGGATCCGCCAGGGCAAAAGATTCCATCGCCAGCCGGAAACCCAACAAGCTTAATCATTTCCGATATCACTTCTGTCTCCATCAGAGTAAATACTGGCGCAACTTCATACGTGTAAATGCTTGGATTCAATGCATCTGTTACAAGTTGACCAGCCAAACCATACGGATCGACACTAAAATATTTTCATATCAAAATATATTCAACAGTAGGAAGAAAATGTCTGATTCCAGGGTCTAGGTGACCATAACTTATGTAGACTAACAATTCATAACTTATAACAACCGGTTTTAAATAAAAAAATTTATTATATATTAACCAGTATTCAATAATAGTACTTAAGTGCGATCACGAATTGGAAGAATTATGAACACTGTTTTACTTCAATTCCAAAATATGTGTATTTAAATTAATGTGTAGGAACAACACAGTGTATCAATTCGGGGTCAGACAGTATATTATGTATACCACATGCTATGTCTTTTCAATGGCTGGCCATAGGAGACGTGGCATCAGGTACCAGGACACAAAAAGTAGTTGTGACCCGCACCAATGTCCCATCTCTCCTATTTAGAGCTATAGTGTCAATCAGGCGCGGATCTAGAATGAGGAGGAGGAGATTAAATACGATTTTTTTTTGAAAAATAGGGCTGAAATATTGATTGGGGTTTTACGCATTTCCAGAACAATAAGGGTTCTATATTATAGGTAATAGGCTATAGCCCCCATAGCCCCCCTCCCCCCGTAGATCCGCGCCTGGTGTCAATTACATCACATTTTAACATGTTTACCTCGAAAACAGTTGATTAATGAAATGAGGATGACCGGTTTTTGCACTGAACTTAATCACATCCTCTAAATATTGCAATAATTCTTCGTCCGACCGTCCCTTATCCACCAATTTCAAATCTAAAATCTCCGACAAATGTTGTGGGTTACGCCATCGCAAAACAGGGGCTGACCTCTGAGTCTCCGAAAAAGCGGCCTTCAAAATCAAATTGAAAACCTTCTTCATAAAATCTCCATGGAAGTCCCACTGCGGCATCGTTCTTGCTCGACCATCCATGACAAACTGCGGGCTGATCTCCCCGCAGTTTCCCCTTTAATACGATAATTATTAATCTCCGCTATTTCAAACTTTGCAGTTCTTGAATGCCGTTTAATACTAATTTAATATGTGCTTTAATTGAACAGCTTTCGCTTTTTATTGCTTCTAATTGATTCTCTAACAGTTTAATTCTCCAATTTACCACACTCGTAGCCTCTGGCAGCGTATATTCCATATGTATCCCAGCGCCCAAGTTGATTATTATTGTGCTGGTGTCCGGTACGTACACTTGTGCAAAAATATTTGTACCAATGTCCATTTTACCCTTAAAATTTTTCATTTTCAAATCTTGAATGCTTTGAATCATAGTCTTTAACTGGACCCATTCAGAAATTTCGCCGTTCACTTTTTCCCAATTAGAGTGAGTATGTTTGAGCTTCTCCCTAAGGACCTCATTTACAAAGGTTTCATACTGAAGAACTTTTTCATTTATAACAGATTCACCAAGTGTTCCCATAATTTGATCTGAAATCAACGTATTAATTATTAACTTCTATGCATTAGGAGTGTGCTAACGTACAGTTAACGCGTAGAACTCTATTAAAGCCAAATACCCGTGGATTGAGGATATTTTAATGCAGAGAATGCCATACGCCGAACGAACTTAAAGTGGCTGAAATAACGCCAATTCCAAAAGTGCCTGGTTCACACAATGAAGATTTACGACCTATAAATGTGTTGCCTACACTGGAGAAGTTTCTCGAAGCTGTGTACCACAAAGCTATTCTAAGACATGTAATAAGTAATAATATTTTAACAGGGTTCCAGTCGGGTTTTAGGACAAAACATTCTACTGAGACGGTAATACAATGTGTATTGGAAAGATGGAAGCAAGCCTTGGATGGAAAGAAAAAATCATTGCTGTTTTCCTTGACTTGTAGAGAGCTTTCGAAACTGTGGATAGAAGAGCTGTTCTCAAAAAACTGTATGTGTTGAGAATCCGTGGAGAAGTATTGAAATGGCTGGAGGACTATTTGACTGATAGAAAACAGTGCGTGAAGATTCTCAGTGAACTATCGGAGAGGCAAGAAGTGAAATGCGGTTTGGCCCAAGGAAGTAAATTAGCTCCACTCATTTTCATATTATTCATTAATGATTTGCCTATGGTGAAATTCAACTGCTTGCAGACGATAACTTGGTATACAAAATTGGAGAAGACTGGTTGGCCTTGACTGAGTCAATTAATGCAGTGTTAAGCAAGATGTATAAATGGTTTAATGGCAACAAATTAATTCTAAAAACCAGGGATACAATTACATATAAAAATTGGAAATGACACACTGGAGTTGTTAAAAGAGTTTAAGTACTTGGGAGTAATAATTGTTAATCGACTAAATATGACGGCACACATGGAAAAAATTAAATCAAAAATTAGAATGAAACTGTCCCTATTTAGAAGATTACAGTTCATACTACCTCGGAAGACCAAGGAACTAGTTTTCAACGCATTAATAAAGCCTCATATTACATATTGTTCGACACTATTCTTCATGGAAGGGTCAACAATCAAGGACTTACAAATATTAATAAATCAAGCAATGAGAGTGATATTGAAATCTAGTTATGATACCCCGATTTCCCAAATGTTAAGAGAACTCGGGTGGCAATCAGTGGATCATATCGTCTGGACCGACGCCTTAACTTTTATACACAAGATAAAAAAGGACTAATGCCAAGTTACCTAAAACTACAGCGATTCTCGGACAATCACGAGTACAACACCAGAGGAAGGAACCACTTCACTCTCCAACATAGGACCCTGGAGATAGGTAGAAATTCGTTACTTCAGAAAGAACTTTTGGAGTATAACAGACTAGACGGTGCTATTAAAGAAATGGAGTCAATAGGAGCCTTTCGTTTGGCCCTGCGCGAAATAGTTCGCTAGTGCATGGACTAAAGTTAATCTGTGATTAATATAGTGATATATGGAGAGACTAATTAGCGTATCTACACTACTTATACCCACAGACAACAACAACAACAGAGCTAAAGCTTAAACAAATAAGGTTAGCGGGAAGAAGATGAACGCTATTCACCACATACATGTATAGATTATCTTGCAATAGCTACGATATATTTTGAACTCTGTTGTTGCTAAAAAAATAAGCTCATTTGATATAAAATTAGTACCTTATTATGTAACAAAAATTAAAAATTTGTAATTGTTGATGTTGATTTTTGATATGCAAAAATGAAGTGAACTGTGAACAGGGCTGCCAAATGACTTCTGCCGTATTCCTCGGAAATTGTTAAATAGTTCCTCAGAATACCCCGGAATTTTTTTTTAATGTTGGTCCCCTTTAGATATAAATTCCACCAACGTCAATAGTGATAGTAAATGTAGTATTGACGTGGTAGCAGACATTTTTAGACTGTCTTAATGTCTGCTACCACGTCAATACCACATTTACTATCACTATTGACGTTGGTCGAATAAGCGCCTTATATATGATTTTTTCATTTTTGAACACCAAGGATGTTACAAATTAAACTGCATATAAAGTTTGTTTTCATGTAGTATGCTAAGCATAGGCAGATTATTATTATTTTTGAGAGTATCGACTGCTGTACGTCACCATGCCTACTTCACCAGTTTTCATCATTTAATCTTGCTAATTTTCAGAAGCTAGAGCAGTATAGTCTAAGGCTCCTAAGCTACACCCACGTATACCATAAGTAGGTACCTTTAATTGTGGCAAATTCAAAATTGGCAGTTGACAATTAAAAATACTTGGAGTGCAGTGAAAAGCATTATAGGGGGCTGCGTAACCTTCTGGAGACTAGAAGGGGGGGGGGGCTAGGTGTTTTGGGTTGTCATTATCAGATCTAAGCTGTTCTCCGTGAATCCAAGCCATTAATGTTATGGTAAACCTGAATTAGTGAGGTTTTACACATTTTATCCCCTGGAGAAGGGGGCGCAGTCTCCCCTGCAGAAAAACAATGATAAATGGGCCCAAATTAATGAGGTTTTTCGCATTTTATACCCTGGTGATAGGTGGGCCCGGGGGTCTCCCCCGTAGAAAAAAAATTGATAAATAGGCCCAAATTAGTGAGGTTTTACGCATATTAAACCCTGGAGAATGGGGGCCGGGGGTTTCCCCCGGAGAAGGAAAATTGATGTATATAGGTCCAAATTAGTGAGGTTTTACGAATTTTGCAAGCAGTACAGTTGAGATTGTACCTACAAATAAACCTACCACTGAGGGGGCCCGGGGGTCTACCCCGAAGAAAAAGCTAGAGAAAATAGGTCTGAAATAGGCCTATTGGGATCTTAAGCATTTTGAGTAATATATTTTTGTGAAAATAAGTCAATGTATTGATTTTTTCATGATGTCTTTCATGTAAAATAAGCATACCAGTATCAAGAATTAATTTCCCTTTCGTTATTGTGGATACTATGCCTTTCGCCTCCATAACGTCTTTGTCACCAGAAATCCTGGGGGGGGGGGCCTGCGGGCTTAGCCTCCCCCCCCAGGACCCCCCTATTTACGCCAATGCATGTATGTATAAACTTACAAACCTTTCTTGAAATAGGTTTGTGATGGAAATAATGCAATACGCTCCCATGATTTAATCATTTGATTCGACTTTTCTCACCCTCACACTTTTATAGGCTGATATGAAATTCCCGGCATCTTATTTCAGGTTCATCTAAGTTTTATTCATTATACAAAGCTGAAGCTACTCAAGCTAGTAACTTTTTAAAAACATGCAGAAACCTAGAATAATTTTTAGTGCGCTAGCGGCGGGAAATACACGACAGCTAAGTCGTAATAAATAGCTGACTGAACTGTCATAACTGCCATAAGATAACTATTGTTTCATTTGGCGCGAAAATTTTAGGCCGAAATATGGTGGACTTTCGATTGGTCCCCTGCTTCAGCATGCAAATCATATGGAGGTGTAGGGCTCGGGGTGGAAATAGTGTTTATATTTTTTGAATTTTTGCGAAAATTTTATGAAACCGCGAGAGAATCAATGGTCATTCGACAAAAATCTTAAAAAATAAAATAAAAACAAATTTCCCTAAAATCCCACAGAAAAACCTCAAAAATTGTTGACCCCGGAAATTTTTCGGAATAAAATTATTTCCCACGGAATTCCGAGGTAAACCACGGAATGTGGCAGCCCTGACTGTGAAGTCGATGTCGATACTTCGATAGTCGAAGGCTCGACCGCTCGAAGCCGAAGCCCCAACTCCCAAAGAACTAGAGCTCGTACTGCGCAAGGGCCCAAAAGAAAACTCCCGCCAATTTTAATTCTTTCGGGGACAATCTATTATTTTCATACATTAATCATTATTATTTTTTTTTCTGTTGTAAATTTTTGGGGTCCCTCTCTCTCTACATGCCAAAAATACGCTTGTTATGAAATGAAGGACCGTTCTTGGGTAATCTCACTTTATTTTATCATACCGTAGACATTAGTACATTATACCCTGATACATATCGACACTGTATATATAGTATGTAGGCATAACCGACTTGCTGTAATTTAGTTAAACTAAAATACCCTCCTCTACATTTAGAGGCATAATATGTAAACAAGGCGAACAACGCTTGACTAAAGTTTTTGAAGGCTGGACCAAACTTTAATTTTTTTTTTTTTCATGCCATTAATAACTGTGGCCACTTGGTACCGGCTAAATTTACATACCCTTCTAAGTATGTATCAAAATGTAAAAATGCATTTATTCAACTTCTGCTCTCATTGCTACGATTGCTAATAGAAATTCGACTAGGGCATATGAAAAAAAAACATCGTGGAGGTGTCCGATTTAATATTTCTTAAAGCCAAGCTTTACCTATTATACTGTAAGACGAATGTATTTATTCATAACTGATGCTTCTCTGTCTGTCTGTCTGTTCTGTATACCTATAACATAAAGATACTATGCTACCTATACGTCTACTTAGTTATAGTAATAATTAGGCTTGTATAGTACCTACCGTACCCAAGGCCGCAGCTAGGATTTTTTTCGGGGGGGGGAGGGGGGGTTGAACTCCGTGAACCCCCCCCCCCCCCCCTCCTGGCTACGGCCTTGACCGTACCTTACTTAATGGACCTCATTTGCATAGAAATCATAAAATGCCAGTTATATTATATTATAGTTATACTATAGGCCTACAGGGCCATTGATATTTTCCATTAGAATGAGGTCCATACAGGCTGTTGTACCATAAAATAAAATGGTGCCTTATCTTGCTGCTGGTCTGGTTGTCTACATCTCGGCCTGGCTCACGTTTTTTTTAATGAATTTTCCATCTGAACAGTTTCATGTCCTTGCATAGGGTTTCTACCTAGTACCTATACTGCTACTTTGTGGCCGCAGAACGAAGAATTAATTATTTCATTCAAAAAGGACTCGATCGTCATTTGGTTACAAAAAATTTAAAATCTCTGGACATCGGTGTTTTCATTGGCTCTGCATTATACCTTCATTTATATTAGCTGATTAATAATTAATGGCGAACATACAAATATACTATAGAAACATATGATATATGTATGATTTACATATGAACATATGATTTATGTAGAGTTTTAATTAGTCCAATCTGCTGTTTATTAGGTAGATACCTACTCATAGCAGATTAATATTTTGCTTCTTTCTTCTCATTAGTCATAACCAGTGTGTAGGAGCTGTGGCAGGTACCTAGGGGCTAGTTATCAATCTACTGCATAGATACAAATCTTAAAGATTATAATGAAAGAGTAGGCCACCAGGTACTAGGCAGAAAGTGATGATTACAAAAATTCTATTGCAGTCTAATAGGGCTGTTGAGCTCATTATTCAACCTATTACTAATTTTTACCTTCTTAATGGTACTTGGAAAGAAGACTTGAGCACCTTGTCAGTGCCGGATTAACCCCTGGGGGGCCGGGGGCACAAGATATGGGGGGGGGGGGGCGTGGGTGCAATCCAGATAAAAAATCTACAATTTCGAAAACTAAAACTACCTTATTATATGATGCATGAAGTAGCTTCTTCTACATACAGCTTTGATGAGCCAAATATTTAACAACATGCTTAGTTAATTAAATAAAAAATACAAAGTATTAAATTTCGGGCTGCCAATTTCCTACGGGCTGTACACTCTTAATATGTAAGTGTAGCTTAGTAAGTTATAGTTTAAGTATGCCTAATTGAATTTTTTCCCTTTCATTTAATTTTAGGGTAGGGTAAATTGTTATAGGTCTTCTTGTGGGGATTTACAATTATTTCGTTTAAATTGTTTTTATATTTAATATACATTCATTCATTCAGAAATAACATAATTATTAAGTTTCTAATAATTGCATAACCTAATTTATGCAGATTTATCTTCTATTTGAGCGCCACGCGGTTTATGGTGTCCAAATTCTTAAATGTATTTCCTATACAGAGTAGCTTGTGCCCAGGTGCACTAGCCAGGGACGCCGACTTGGGGGGGGGGGCACGGTCCATCTTGCCCCCACAGACTAGTTTCTGGGGGGGGGGGGGAGCCCCCCCCCAGAAGCAAAGAACCCTTAGTGCAGTTTCTTTATTTGTCTCCCTTAATATTTCGAACATTAAGATAAAAATAAATCATATAATTTGGCATTTGCACCGCACCAGCTTTTAGAAACTTTTTCGCGGCAATTTTGTTCGTATAGCCAACTTTCGAATGATTTTTGATATAAAGGCTTTAGTCAATAATTTTATAGAAAGAGTGAGTGTACGTCGGTCAACGGTTTCTGCATTATAAGTTAGTTATTCTAAGTAACCATTTACCAATGCATTTTCTTAATACTTTCCAGAGTACCGAATTCTTGCCCCCCCCCCCCAGAATTGTTAAAACTCGGCGTCCCTGGCACTAGCCCTTATTTTATTCAACTTTTAGACCAAAATTATTAGCCTATTATAGTACCATGCCTATCAACGCAACGTATAGTTTTCAGTACGGTAATGTTAGTTTTCATGTTAGTTAATTATATATAGTTCCACACGACTGCATATATAATCTACATTATATATAATATTATATATATATATATACAATCCATTCTGCACAATTGACCTTAGGTAGTACAAAATACAGTGTTGAGCATTGACTTGCACATGTATTTAAAGTTATTTGAAAGGAAATTTTGGATTCCTCCCCAGTCCTAAGGCAGCCACGCGGCACTACGTGGACGAGGCTTCATTATTCTTCCCTATCCTCCACGTCATGGCGAGTAAACAACTCAGAGCAATCGATTCAGCAAACAAACTTGCCGGAAACGCTCAGTGCCGCAGCTGTCAGCACGAGCCAGACAATATTGCCGTTTGTCCTCCCCCCAGGCCCTGGGACGACCCGCACTATAGCATCATCTCTGCGTACTGCATATTTAATTTACATGCAATAAGTGCCTCAAGGTGCGTACATTTTATTGCAAAGAAATTAAAATTGAGTTATCTATTTTAGGGCGGCAGAGACTGGGTCGAATCCCGTTCTCACTCAATTTTTCCTAGTCCACCCACGTGTACCGGTACCTGTACTTTTCTTCCTAATTGTATTTTAAATATACTGTGCAGTACTTTATGTAAGTATTCGGTAATTCTTCGTAGAATTAGTGGGGTCACCTCTGGATTATGGCGCAACACACACTTATGACTTTTTAATGGATTATCGTCCATTTAGAATAATAAAAAATCCACGGGACACTCTGTAGCAGACAGGATGTTCACGTGACTAGTCAAATCATCTCCAAATGACACTTTCTACCTTGCCTTTACCAATTATGTACCTTTATGCGGGACACCCTGTATAAATAATTTGTTACTGCTGTAGGTCGTTTCCATCATGGAGTCATTTTTTTTTAAAAGTTGAGTAAGAAGTGTCAGTACGAGTAGGTACTCTAGTTTAAAATTATTTCTCCTCGTTCGCAGGTCTAATATTACTAGATTAGTAGATGACCTTAGGTATAGAGTTTATTAAATAAGAAAGTATCATATAGTTGTGGTCGTGAGACCTCTCACAAGAAAGTATTAAAAATTAGGAACATGATGCGATATCCGTCCGAAGATAATAGACCACCCGCATTCACCCTAGAGTCCTAGCTTGCTATAGGCATGGAATTATAGGCTAAAATAAAAAGTGGTCTGACCTTTGTTTAACACCTTTTTAAAAACATCTGAAGGCACACATGTATAGGTATAGACTTTGACAAATTTTTGAAGTATTACCGTATATTTGCGGGATTGTTATTGTATGTACTTAAATATATATCTAACTTATACTGCATATTATAATAATATATTAATAATTATTAACCTTAACTCTAGCCCTAATTACAAATTTCAGCGTAAAAATGCACCATATACCTAACCTACCTGCTACCTTATCTAACTACCTATCTACTTGACGAAACTCGTATAAATTAAATAGCCTAATTGTAGGTAGGCCTATATCATAATGTGTTTTGAACCCTTTTCAGGTTGAACAACTAAACTAATGAGTCATAATATTTAAAAATACTGCACGGAATGCTAAATTTTTTATTGAAATAGGCCCTAAGAAAGGGGGGTATAAACGCCTTTTTTGAAAGTACACTCAAATGTTTTTTTATACTTATAAAAAAAGGTTAATCACATTAAACAATTAAATGAATGTAGCCGATTGGCCTCTTCAGTCGTCTCAATCAGTAAATTAATACTTGTGCTGAGTTACACAACGTCTCCGATCGCATGGCATGAAGAGACTCGCACAAGTATTTAGTACTCTACCACCTTGCCATCAAAGTCGATATACAGTACCTGTAAATATACTACTATATAACTGTAAGGAGGCTAGGCCGGCTAGGGATCATCTCCTTTTGACATGCCCTCCTAAGGGGTCGAAATTCTTCTTGAGTTGCAATCTAAGGATTGGTTTGCAGCGAATGTTTTATTTTCCTCCTCCACTCTTGTCTGTTTTGTGCGTTCCTTTTCAGTTGTTTGTAGGTGGCGCACCCTAGGTCCTTCATGACATCTTCTACGTACTCCTTCCTCTGTCGTCCTCTTGAATTGGTGCCTTCAACCATACCCCCAATTATGTTCTTGAGGAGCCCTTCGTGTCTCAGAATATGCCCCATCCATTTGCCTCTTCTTGTTGAAATGGTGGCCATAATAGCTCTTTTTTCGTTTATTCTATGGAACACTTTTTCGTTGGTTATGTCCATGGGATTTTCATGATTCTTCTGTAGCACCACAACTCAAAGGCTTCCAGCTTTTTTTGTCATGTTCGTAAATGCACCAATGCACCATGTCTCACTTCCGTACATGAGCACACTCCACACTAAAGTTTTGAGAAGTCTTTTCCTTATTTCCAAGTCGATGTTGTTAGATTCGAATATCTTTGACTTTATGTTAAAAGCTAGTCTGGCTAAGTGTATTCGACTGGATATTTCCTGGGATGACTTTCCTTCTTGTGTTATTTTGCTGCCTAGGTATGGAAAGCATTTTACGCTATTTATTGCACCATCGATAGTTAGGTTTGCTTGAGCCCCCGCCTTGGTGATCACCATAATTTTGGTTTTGCTTACGTTTACCTTCATGTTATAGTTACTTAGTACAGCCTTCATTGTATTCAGTGCTCGAATATTCATTGTATTCAGGGGTCGAAATAACTTACATAATAATAAGATCTAGCCTTTACCTACCAGGGGCCTTCACCACTACCATTATGTAACATGTGGGGACCAAGTATAATTACCTATATAATTGCAATACCATATGCAGTATCACCGTGATACTGCTATCACCCATGCCCATAGGGCAAAACCGTTTTTTTATATTGTACTGTATATTGTTTTTATGTACAGATGGAAAAATGAATTATTCATTCTTTTCATTCATGATAATATAATTTTATACCTACCTATTGTAGAATATGAATTATTTTGTCCTGTTGTTGGGGCAATAACATAACTGTCTTATAGAAGTAGAACCCAGGTGCAATGTTTCCCCACAGATTAGCAAGATCCAACGAAGGCTGTCTGAAGATATAAGCAAACAATGCCCCATCCCTTCCCTTGCTTCTAAAACAACACTAACAGAGCTTACTACGGTGTAACCAGAAACTGCTACTTCTGGTAAACTCTATACGGTATAGGCTCTATCTCAGCTGTAGAAATAACATTCAATTTCCTTCCCAAGTCCCTCTCATATTGATTGTTCATATAAACTGTTTATTTTCATTTACCATGAAAAAATGTAATAATGTAATATTGTATTGAATTGAAGTTTTCGCATTTTCACATTTTTGTAACGGAAATATTAGGTAGGGTCAGGACATGTAGAGTAGTGGTACAGACTCCGACTTTCACCCGAAATGTTGTTGGTTTGAGTCCCACACTTACTACATGTTCTTCGGAGGGTATGTAAAGTAGGCGGTCCCGGTCCTTCCTAGTTGAGTGTAAGAGAGGGCTTTATAGCCCTAACTCCGCTAGGTTGGTTTAGTAATGAAACAACGAAAGTCAATATTTATTTATTTATTTACTTTAAAAAAAAAACAACGATCAAGTGCTTAAATACAAGTAAACATCTCGGTCCTGCGCCTTCCTCTTCAGCTCTTTGGTGCGGTCGAGTGCCAGTATAGTAATTCAGTCGGATGAATAGTTTACCTGCTTACGTTCTGAGAAAGCTTGTATTTTTTTATAACGCATATATTCCATTTGAACAGTTTCATATCTTTGTATAGGGTATACGGGCGTATACCTATCTAGTACCTACTTTGTGGCCACGGAACGAAGAATTTTTTTTTCAAAAATACTCTGTCTTAATTTGTTTACAAAATATTTCAAAATCTCTGGACATCGGTGTGTTTAGCATCTGCTATGCATTCGAGTGCCAGTATAGCAATCCAGTCGGATGAATAGCTTCATTTATATTAGCTGAATATTAATGGTGAAAATAGAAACAATGGATTTATGCAATTTTAATTATTCCAATCTGCTTTTTATTACTCCAATTAGTCCAATTGACTCCAAATTTCAGAACTAGACAACATTGCTTACTTCTTCAAGTTTCTTGTTTTGCATGAAAGTTTTATACAATAATAAACTGTATTCTATAACTAGGCTACAGCCTATACATGTCAAGTTAGTTAGGTCATGAGAATGTGCATGTACAAACACAGTAGGTCTACTACATACGGTAGTTAAAAGTCCACCGTGGAAAAATAATACCTGTTTCTACGTGGGTGGTCTGGCAGCAGAGTGAAGATACTTGAGCGGGCAATCTGCTGTGAAGAGGCTGCAAGAGGTATAGGACCATTGGCTCCTAGAATGACTTGCGTGCCTGGAAGGGCCCAGCTACCTTAGATTTAACCTACCACTTTGAATCAAGTGAGACTTTGTACAAGGTAACCTACAGTATATATGGTGCATGACAATGTGTTTGGTGAGTGACCTCTAGTCGTTCACTCCATTTGACTGCATGAAAATTCTCGAAAATATAAATAAACAGACTTATTTCCTTATGGAATATAGGCTACAATCGCGACTAAATATATAATGAGAAATGAATGGAGTACCATTCATATTGGCACATCCAGGCGGGTCCACCCCCAAACAAAATAAAATACAGTATGTGTCATAACATAAAAAGGAATACATTGACATGACTATCAAAGAGGGTCTTGACTACGGCTCTACTTGGGATTTTGTGGTCAGCAACAGGGCCGGCAGCCGGGAACCCATTAGAGTTGGGGTGACCCAGGTCAGGTGGAATATTTTCCATTGATGTCGAGTCTCGAACCTCGAACTTCCGTTTTATGGTTCTGATCTCTACCAACTGGATTATACCGGAGCTGGCTTCAGTTCCCACTAAAATTTTGTTGTTTAGGGTAGCTCATTGGTTTTTCTATTGGCCTATAAATTATAGTAATATTGCGGGAATCCAACAAATAATGCAGTCTTTTGCCGTTGGATTAGGATAAAAGATATACTTAAACAGTAAACACCCAAAAGCGTAGAACGGACTTCAGTAGGTATATCCGAATTCTACTTTCCATAGAAAAACAAGGGAGCCATCCTTTGAAGAAGTGATTGCATCTCTAATCTATTTAGTCTTACTTGAAGCAGAAAAAGGATTACATACTCGAATATTGTTCCAATATTCAAACCAGTATACTGGACATGGGTTAAAATATACAATTAAGAAAAAAAAAATGGAAAGTGGGGTTTTTAGCCTCTTACCTAATTTAACAATTAATTAAAATTATTAAGTTCACTTATGCGCCCGACTCATATCGTCCAAAATAATTTAGGCGTCTATCCCAGTACTTGTCTACAGACTGGTTTTGACTAGGACCATGGCCCTAGGGCCCCCACGAAAAAGGGGCCCCACAAAAAGCCGCCCCACAAAAAGCCGCTCAATACAAATTACAAGGGATTAAACAGCCAAAACAAAAAACTTAAGCAAATAAATTTGTCAAAATATTTGGTGGGAAATTGGAACGTGCCGTGACATTACATTACCTTACTCTAGTCTATTCTATTCTGTTTTGCATCATGTGTCTCCATTTTATAATTGATATTGGAATATTCGTTCAAGGGCATATAAAACTTTTCTGTCCAAACAATTCCGGCCCACGCAGGCAAGACAAGACAAGGCAAGACAAGGCCAAACCCGGCACTGTCTACAGAGGGGGGTCCAGGGAGGTGCAAACAGGATCCACAGAGAAGAATAAATCTCCCCAAAGCTGAGGGAGTTCATTTTATATATATATAAATTATATATATATAATATATATACATAATATATATAATATATATATAATATATATATATAATATATATTATATAATATTTAATAAGCATTTCACGTGCTATAATCTCCCTCCCCCATTCTGGACCCAGCACTGCTTATTCTCTGATACGTGAGTCACACAACAGGAATGCGATGACTTAGACACTTATTATAGGCTTATGCGATGATATCGCTATGACTCAAATGCCATGAAAATTTTCCTATGGTGCGATGAGTTGATTACTGTAAGTTATTTACATTGTATAAAACACAGAATCATACCTAATAAATAACAATCCATAGACATAGTGAAGAAAATACTTATTCTTACAGTAAATTTAACTAAATAATTAATGATCCTATAAAATGAGTATTAAACTATTTAATTTGAAACAGGTACGTATACATGATTGTTATAGCATGCATATAGTAGCCTACAATAGTCCACAACATTGCTATGCATACTGTATAATAACTTAGATTGTAGACTTAGCTCAAATAAAAAGCCAACATCAGCTCCGATTTATTTACGAAGCTAAACAAGCGTGCTACAAGAGGCATCGTAAGTGTTGTTTTTGTTGATTCACCAACAATAGTGGCTCCATATGCAACAGTTGTATCATCAGGCAGGATTAGACTTGAGATTGAGAGCACACATATAATAATACAGTGAGAGTCAACTGGGTGCCCCCGCCCCCCAGTCTCCAGTCATGGACTTACTATCGATTTTTTTAGCCATGTCAAATTTCGCTGGAACTGTTGATGATCCGTACAGCTACGCCCATGTTGCAAAAATCGTTGACCCACTGTTTATTAATAATTTAGGCAAGTTCGGAATGGTTATTTACTAATTTCGGTATATCGTGCTGGGCCAGCATAAGTACTGGTACCTACCTATGGCTAACGATTACGAGAGCTATAATGCTCCAAAATTGAAGAGGCCTCTTATAATTTTGTTGAGCTGAGACAATATATTCTCATGGCAAGATAAAGGTTGTTGACTTTAATTGGCTTCACTCAACGCAAATAAAATTATTCATGTTTAATAACTGATTTGCGGATCCTTTTATCTCAAATCATTTCTATAATCATTAATGATGTATTGCAGCAGTAAATACAGTGATTACAGTAAATATTCAATGGACTAAAAACCACTGCCACAGTGGCAGTGCCACTGGTTTACTGCTAGTGCTTACTGGAAGTCAAAATAATTGAGTAGGCCTCAGTAACGCACACAGGGGTAGCATTACGAGGTTTCGACTTAGGATGGTTCCCACTGCCCATTATAGCTTGAGGAAACCTGCACGGCAACGCCATGCATTGTTAGATGGCCGTGCCGTGCAGTACTTCAGTACTTCTTACTTTTGGTGGGAATGGACCTAAGAAATTTTTTATTTTTATATGTTTGGTTATTTATTTTTTAATTTGGATGAGTACAATATGTGCGAACTCATGTTGTATATAATTAAGCATTTTTAAACGATCTAAATGTGATGTCAAATTAACGGAAGTGTATTAGGTAAACCGTATAAGACGCAAGGAAAAGACAATTACATGATATCATTTTATACTGTATTGTAAACTGGAAGGCAATGGCGGATCCACAGGGGGGGGGGGGGGGGTAAATTAGTAAATTCGTATGATAGTTTTAAAAAAAAAAACTAAAATTTTCAGCAAAAAAATTACCTTTCAAACTTACATACAACTTGTGACCCCCCCCCCTAAATTTTCCGCTGGATCCACCCTTGCTGGAAGGTTCCATGAGGCTGCTGGGTGGTGGTTTTTTTTAACGAAAATAAGGTCCTCAGAACTACACATATATGTATTGTAACTTTCCTCAAAAGAAATACGGGGCAAACATAATCCTGTCCCATACTTAAATGTTTCATATTAAATCGTTCTTAAAACTTATCCTTGTATCCATTGTTGTAAAAGTTTCAATGTAGCCTATGTAGGCCTATAAAAGAACCCTTCAGTCTGAGTCCCACGCAAGTTTAGGGTTGAAATTGGCAATAAGGCGATCGCAGCCTCGGGGGTTAGAAACAAAGAGTGGTGAATAGAGAAGTAATTATTCATGATAGTGAATAACAGCTTGAAAGCGAGGGGCATGTAGCTTGTACGGGCATTGTGCGGGGATAAACTCCGATTAGTCGGTACAAAGAGATGGGGGCGCGCTCTCAATGCTGGGGTGTTGCCCCGGGCGTCAAGATTAGGGCAGAGTTCCGAGTTTGGCCCCATCGTTTAACGCTATCTTTCAACTTTGGTTTGTTTGATTATGATAACCATTTTATACAGGCCTCTAGACTGCATGGTTGCATGGTTGCATCATGTCACGGTATTCATGGAATCATGGTTTGCGGACATTGACGTGCCTAGCAGGCTAGCTAGCTGGTGACATGCAAGATGCAGATAATATATAATAATATAAGATAGCCCATAAGCAAGGCCGTGCCCAGGTTTTGATTTCGCGGGGGAGGGGGGTCCAATTTTTTGTACGCTATTTATTAATCAATTAATGGATGAATTCTTCAAACAAAACAGGTTTACATTAAAAAAATTATTTCGGGGAGGGGGGACCCCTTGGGCCACCCCCCTGGGCACGGCCATGCCTATAAGGTCTATCTTCTCTTGCGGCCGATTATTTTTGCATTCCGATTTGTACGCACGTACTATAGTATAAGGAAAGCTTTGTGACAGTCGGAATTTCTGATTTCGAGATTTCAGTCGGTTTAAACTTTTTGAGGTCCCAGGAACCCAAAAAGTGGTTTTTATGAAATGTTTGTTCGTTGATTTGTGAGTAACCTACCTCCATGATGGAATTTGGCATGAATAAAAGTTCCCAAAAATCATTTTTATTTTGGGCTAACTCAATTTTGAGGGGTTTTAGCCAAAAACGACTAAAATATTTCTTTCTAAACAACGGCTGTAATGATTTTATTTTAATTCACATATCGTAGTCGTTGTTGATGTAATATGCAATCATAAGCCCATTGCCTCTTGATAGTTGGGTTCTGGGGTCAAAAACTCTATTTTTATGAAAAATGACTAAAAAATTATTTTTCTGTGTAACCTCTCCATTGATGCTTTTTAACTTCAGGTAAGTTATGTTTTAGGTGTTCTAGTAATAAAACCAAACAGCTTTCCCAAGCAAAACGTGTTGGTTTCGAATAAATAATTATTTTTTCAAGAAAATGCCCCCATACAATTCCCTATATATTATAGACATTTTTCTATTATTTAATAGTAATTTAACCAATATAATTAAACAATTATACACCATGGAACTACTCATCATATTATCTATATAATTGAATAATTGATCCACAATACAGACAACCAACACCGGCAAACTGCAAATCAGAAAGCGCGTTTACCCACATGGGTCTGGCGCTTAGAATAAAAGAATAAAAATAAAAATAAAATAATTTATAAATAGGAAAGCATGTACCGGTATGGATTCACTCGTACCAGCTGTTAATCTTAAACTCTGATAAAAACCGTAAACAGGATAATTTTTATAATGCTAGAGTGCAAAATTAATATAATTATATTAATATATTATATATTATTAATTATTATATTAATATTATATTAATATAAAATAATTCAAAATTATTTGTTTGCTTTTTGACCCCAATTTCCCCTGAATATTTCCCACTTCGACTTTACAACCCTAAATATAATTGTATTCCCTTTTCCCCTGACGTTTCGTACATTTTACCCATTTCTGCATATCCTACGCAGAAAACTAGCCTAAGGCTATTGCTGACTAAAACAGTACCTAATAATAATTTTACTATCGTTAGTTTGTTTCTTTAATCTTCATCATAGACCATTTCTGTATTTTTCAGGGAGGGGGGGGGGGGGGGGAGGGACAAGATGACAATTAGGTAAGTTTTTAAACGTGGTTGTAACTATTTCCTCGTTAGTCAGGGTCAATGACGTATTTTTTGCTTTCCAATTTATACAAGGAAAGCTTTGTGATGGTCGAAATTTTCGATTCCGAGATTTCAACGGATTTACACGTTTTGAGGCCCCAGGAACACAAAAAAGTGGTTTTTACGAAATGTCTGTCTGTCGCTCAGTCTGTCGCTCTGTCTGTCTGTCTGTCATCTAATGATTCAGAATTTTTTAATAATCAGTTAATAAATCTATTTTTAGATGTTCTTTCTACCACGATTGGTATGAATGAATGTACAGACCCACAAATTTCTGAGCATTGTCCGTAGAATAGGCCTGGATAGATGAAGATGAAATTCGGCATTTAGGTTCATAAAAATCATACCTCCGGGTAATTTTTTTTATTTTGGGCTAACTCAATTGGGGGGGGGGGGGGGTATTTTCAAAATACTCCGAAAAAACGTCTAAAAAAATTATTTTTCGAAAACGGCTCCAACGTTTTCTTTTAAATTCACATGTATTGTAGTCGTTATTAATGTTGACAAAATGCGGGGGTCGCTAGCCCCTTGATAGTTTGCTTCTGGGGGTAAAAAAATAAAAATAACTAAATTTTAATGAAAAATGACGAAAAAATAATTTTTCTGCGAAACCTTTCTATCGATGATTTCTACCTTCAGGTATGTTTTAGGTGTTAAATTTAGTAATGAAACTGGACAGGTTGCTTTCCCAAAAAAATATTAAGTTTTGCACAAAAAATTATTTTTTGAAAAAATGATAGAAAATTCGCGCTCAATGCATTGCGCGCCCTGCCATTATTGCTGTGTGGTAATTTGTTGGTCTGACCTATCTAGAATTTACCTTACCTCCAGTGACGTCACTCCCCCCCCCCCCCAGGTTCCGGAAATTTAACTATAGGAAAATTATTTACCATTAAATAAATTACTCATTTTCTCTAGCTACTACTTGATAAATTGGAAAGCATGTTCGAGTAAACTCGGACCGGTTCTTCCCAATTGCAGGGGGAGGGAGGACACCCTCCTGGGATCACAAATGATGCCCCTGATCTTCAGCATTCTCCCCTGACGAAAACCAATACTAAATCTCCAAGATTGCATAGGCTACAGATTCAAAATGAAGTTAAAGCTCTTCAAATTATAATAGAAGTAATTAGACAAAAAATATCTCCCAGTTACATTGTAAGGCCAGCAACTTTTTTACCCTCTTGAAACTCGCGCTATACTGTCTTATTGATGAGTTGTATTAGTTGGGTGACTCGCAACACTACTTCACCGCTCATTACAGATCTCGAAAAGAACGGGAGGTTTTCGGGCCGGCTTTGAACCGATGAGTGACCGCTCTCTAGTACCCATTCCAAACCCATTAACCACTTTCTAGCTCCACGATCGAACTCCAGCACTGGCGACTCGAGTATATGAATTGGATAATTGCGATTGAGCGGCGCGGAGGTAGAGTCGAGGGTGCTTGAGACTGGAGACTTCTGGAGAGACTCCAGAAAACGACGACGAGCATGCTTTTTCATTCCCACAGCCGCACATACCATTATCTACCAGCAATCCCTTTATTTTAAAGAGTTCTTTGGGGAATCAATTCTTAGACTACTACATAATTTCAAGCGCCGTTTCGGTTGGTACCCATGGTAAAGTGGTTGGAGTCAAATGAATATTGAAATAAAATTTTAAATAATAAAACTGTTATGTTTATTTATTTACTTGTTATTTTGATTTCTATTTTCCCTGACTTCTCCACTTTCCCCCATTAACCTCTGTATAATTGAAAATAATTATTCATGTGAGAGACTGAAGGCATGTGGTTCGGAATACAGTCCTCTCATTCACATCATAGCAAGTTCAAACACGAAGGCTTGACGCTATGCAAGTTCTATAGCTGACCAGTTGCCCAAGAAAGTATTAAATATTCATCTTTACAAAATATTTTAAATTTTCTTTAAAAACCTAATTTTATCTAGTGAGTGCCGATATTGTACCTCCCAGGGGGTGGCCGCCCCCCTGCACCCCCTTGTATCCGCGCCTGCTTTGATATGGGGTCTTCGTCCTGGGAAACAGGATGCATTATTGACTAATGATCATATACGTCGCCCATCAAGCGTCCTTAAAATAGTCCACTTCAAGCTGTACGAAACAATAAGTTGGCGACCCATTTGACTTTAATTGTTAAGAATTAAGTGTAGGTACTAGTTATAACCGACAGTAGGCACTGCGTGGGCGGTATACCCTGAATTTGTTTTTACGTTTAACAACCGCAATAATGAAGTAATAGCCTGTACTACACAATGCGACATGCATGAATAGAAGTTTGGATGCACATAATTATGGGTACAATCACAAGTTTGTGTATCTATTACACTTCTCTCGCAACTCATTTGTGAATTGTGTCATGACGAAAGTAACACCTGCACGGCCTATTATATTGAAGAGTGGCCGCATATGATTATGGGACCCATTATTATTAATATAGGCTTATCGGAAAATATTACAATAGGTATATACTGTGAGTCATGTTTCGATTTAGATTTTTAATATTTTCAGAGAAACTGTTTTGTGTGGTGTTTTGATATTTTTCTCATGCTATGGCCCTGATTACAGTGATTACACACTCCAATGTGATGAAGCAGTGGTCGTTGTGAAGGCGCACTTCCAGACGTTTCGTCAACATCTGCGGCCGACATCTTCAGTGGAACTGCGTAGTCTGCCAAGGTTGTATCTCGGAGGCTCTGCAGCAACATCATCACGTAACTCCGACCGTAAAAGCCTTTGAAATTATTTTAAACACTCTAATATTTATCCTATCCAATATTCGGTCGAAGAAATATTTGGTACGTTTATATACGCTTTGAATCTGAATTAGGGTATTACATTTTCGAACTTTTGTTAGACCCATATTAATTGGGTGGAATATTGGAACAATATTCGAGTGTATAATAGGAGGAATTAGTCCACATTTCCTCTGCTTCATTCAATATACGTTAAAAGCCATGAGAATTATCGACCGTCTTTAAGAAAAAATAAATTGAAGATGGTCAGGGCTAAATTTGTTTTTGTGTGTGTTGAAAAGGGGTTATTTCAAAATTTTTGCCTTTTCTACCGCATGGCAACTGGCATGGCTACATGTCGACAACCTGAAGATGAGCTTATGGAGGTGGTGGCATGAAATAGTGGGGGTTTAAAGAGTCCCAGGGAGCTGGCAGACTACAATTCAGTGCAAGAGACAAGAGTGTATATAAGTGAGGGCTTTATATTATATTTATGAAAGAGAGGGCTTAATAGCCCTAACTCCGCTAGATTGGCTTAGTAATAGAACAAAAAGTCCTTATTTATTTATTTAATTCAATGTGCCTAAAATGTAGAAATGGATACACGTCAACTTTCAACACCCCGAGAAGAAATTCCCTGGAGCTGGGATGGAATCTTGGAACTTCTGTAGACGAAGATTGGATGGGATGCGACTTCGGTAAAAAAACTGTGGGAAATCATTGCCAGAGTATAGAGAATTAATGGGAAGAAGAAACAAAGGGGGGGGGGCATCTGATCGAAGCACTATAAGCGGTCAAAAGTTTTATAGGCCTACTAGCTTTTAGCCTTTTATACTGACTTAAGTAGAGGAAGAACGGACTGCGATGATAGGATATAAAACTCAAAGCACCACACATTACAGTTTCTCTTAAAATAATAAAAGTCTATAAATCGGAGCATGGGTGTTCAGTTTCGGGTGTGAGTCATTGTACTTGTACACACAGTACAAAGTGAAAATGACCTCTTGGCTCTTCGTTAGTAATCACAACACTTCAGAGCGGGGAATAGGCAAAAGAGCTAGGTCTGTGAGTGTGCCGATTATTTGTATGAACTGCTTCGCACATAACTTTTCAAAAGCAGGAAATTTTGAAAAATGTCCTGAAATGACAGTAGGCAATGCTAAAATTTAAAACACAGTCACTCACAACAAAAATAAGAAAGATAACTTACGTTAGACTTGTATATTGTACATTTATTTTTGGCTATATGACTCTTATACATTACTGATATTCTAAAATTGGAGGAGGGGCATGGCGCTCCCGCCCCCCTGGGTACGCGCCTGATTTGGAATGCCCGTTCGTCACTCCGTGAGCCCGTGTCGCCCTGTGGTACGAATGCGCGATAAAGGCTAATGTCTACGATAGAAAAAGAGAGCGCGCTTTATAATATTTCTACAATAGCCCGTCCACAGTGCACAACAGATCCTTGAGCAGGACCCTTGACTCATTAAATTAGGCTCTTCTCTGGCTGCACCGACCGGTTGGAAGGGCCGACAGGTCAAGGCCCAACAACTCTGCGAGCTGCCGAGTCATTCACATGCTAGCCGCTAGGCTTCCATGCAACATGGTCAGCCATACCCCATACGAAAAACGAGTGCCCAGCATTTACAACCTAGGAGGACCTAGGAGTAGGGATAACTTGACTGCACTGCTAACTAAGAATGCCGGTTATTAGAAAAGCTGGCAATCTAGGCTACTGGTTTCACAACAAATCACGGCACAATACTCACCACACACACAAACACACACATCTGTTAGCGAATGACTTAAAAAATAATATCAACCAACCCGAAAAATATGCTATGAGAAATTCAGAAGAAATTGCGGTAAGCGGCAAAGTGGCAAGTGACAGATGTGCTAGAGCGCAGCAAGGATAAGGTGGCTCCTCCTCTCGGCTGCCATTGGCGTTGCCATAACAACTTGTGTACTACAATTGGTCCAAAGTGCTGGTCGATAATGGTGAACAATGGCGGGTGGTGGGGAGCCCCTCCAGGCGCTAGTCAAACAAGTCGCTTCAGTCCTCCCCCATCCGCGCCGTTTGCGATACGCGTTGTTTGTTTTTTCAATCAGTGAGACGGATCGCCCCCGCGCAGACCTGTTGCCGCGAACTGTTTACAACGCTATGCAAACTCCTGCGTGTTTGTGTTCAATGTTGATCAACCCTAAATAAATTTGTTTTATTTCAATCAATCAATATTTATGTGAATTCAATAAGAAACAAGTGTGTGTGCTTTTAACAATGTGTGGATGTTTTCTCAAATGCTGTGTGGGGACAGCGCTGTAGGTAACATTGCAACCATGGCCACCGCAGTTAATTCCATGGCATCCTCGTACTCAGCAATGAACCCCATGTGCATGTCTAGCATGAACTCATGCTCACCCCAGGCTGGCAGTTTTACCAGCAATATGATGGGCTCAATGGGTATGAGTGGCAGCTGCATGACGTCCACAATGGGCTATGGCAACATCGGCTCTCCCGTCGGACAAATGAACACCATGAGCTCCTGTATGGCCGGATACAATGGAGCGCTTACTAGCGTCGGGAGCATGAATAATCCGAGGGACCTGGATGCAGCGTCGCCCAACGGGCTGCAGAGAGCACGGAGCGATAAAAGCTACCGCCGTGCATATACGCACGCTAAACCCCCCTATTCGTATATTTCTCTAATTACCATGGCCATCCAGAACGCTCCAACCAAGATGCTCACTCTTTCTGAAATTTATCAATTTATTATGGACCTTTTCCCCTTCTATAGACAAAATCAACAGCGATGGCAAAATTCCATTCGCCATTCCCTGTCATTTAACGACTGTTTTGTAAAGGTTCCAAGAACCCCCGATAAGCCGGGAAAGGGTAGTTTTTGGACTCTTCATCCAGATTCTGGTAATATGTTTGAAAATGGATGCTACCTTCGCAGGCAAAAGAGGTTCAAAGATGAGAAGAAAGAGACTACGCGGCCAACCCATAAATCTCCTTCCCATAATTCCGGCATTGATGGCAAAAAGACTCCAAGTCAGGAGGATATGCACCATAAACACCACTCGGACAAATACAGTGATAAATATAGTGATAAAGCAGTGGAGCATGGTCTCACCGCAGCCATGCTAGGACTTCATCCAAAAGTAGAATCTGATCCTTTGGGCATGCTGCAAGCGTCCTCCGAGCTCTGTCTTTCCAACCAGGGCCACCATCAGTCGCACCAGGGTCACCAGCAGCACTTGCAGCATGAAGAATTGGCAAACATGATGAACCGCTGCCATCCCCATATCGCCTTATCTCCAGAGCACCACGCCATCCTGCAAAACCACCACCACCTGAAGCAAGAGCCGACGGGGTACGCAGCTGCCCACCACCCCTTCTCCATCCAGAGGTTACTGCCCAACGAGTCCAAGACGGACGTCAAACTGTATGACATGTACGCTCAGCATCAGTACAATAACTCCATCAGTCCTCTTCCAAATCCGCACGCACTGGCCAACGAGTCTTACTACCCCAGTTCGTTATACCATTCTCCGAGTACGACGACGTTATGACATCAGTATCCGTTGACCTAGTCGACCACTCAAACAAGATGGCAACCCCGTCGCTAGCTTACCGATGCTTCAAATATCGCAGAAAAGGTGCTAATTGCATTAGGTGCATATTATCAGGCAAGATAATACAACGAAGGTACCCAACCGTTATAATATTACTTATTTTGGAAAAGAAAAGTTTCCCAGCGGTAATGCTGCTGGGTTTCCATTTATTTGCGTCAGTAAACAGGTCTAAGGTATAGGAATACTGAATCTCAAAATTAAGAAACATCACACGTCACACTATAATAATATTGTACTGTGTCTGTAATACTATACATGATACGTCAGTTTGTTCTTTAAATTTTAAACGTTTCCGTTTTTTCTGAAAATTGGACTTCGTGGAAGAGGGGAAAGAAGTGCTTCCTTTATATGAAAGCTACAAGCATATCAACACCATCGATCACAAAATCCACATTTTTCAATTTAAACCAATTTATCCTGAAATAAACAGTGTGTTACATTACAACGGATTAGAATACGTTGCTTCTGGTATGAGCAGACCTTTTAGGATATTTTTCACTTTAATTTTTTATTGAAAATTTCATTACTGTGACATTGAGCGCATCACTATTTACTTTGCCCGCATTGCATTAAGATACCCATGTAACTCATAACATTTTTTTACTACTGTATACAACAGCTTGGTTATTTTTATAGGCTCTAGAACCAGCCAATTAGAATTTATAATTACATTATATCACGGAGAGGAGGGAGCAACCATGCAGAGTCACCAGTTTCGTGAGAAAATTAAGTAGCCTATAAAAACCCCTTAAATTGCATTTCAATGAGAATACTCCTGGGCCGAATTCCCGGGAAATTCTTATGTTAAGTTAATGTCAGTGTTATTAACACCATATATAACACTGCAATAATATGTAGGCTATTGGGATACTCACATGACCGTGGTCATCGAAATTGGAAAGTAAATAATTTAAAAAAGCAAACTTTCAATTAGTGTTTCATGTTATTTATTCATTTAAGTTTTTATTTCGATTACATACTTTCCCATACCTTTTTACCATAGGTACCGGTATAGTATGTCAGTATGTGAGTATATTTATAATAGATTTTCTTCAAATTCCAAACAACTCTCTATCCCCGGTCACATATAAATTACATCATGTAAATTAATGAACAACAGCACAAAACATTGAACATACCTTATGAACTTGTTTTGAACAATTTATGTACAGTATACAGTTTTAACTTATAAGCCGCATAAATACTTTGATTTTTTTAAAGAAATAATTAATTTGACTGAAAATCTACTGTTATCTACAAGTATGTTTAAACCATCAAATATTCCAACTTGTTGTGAAAATTGTAACGAAGGATATGTCAGCAGACACTTTTGTCCGTCGGACTAAACTGGTCAAGCCTCGAGATCTGTCGCCCTAATTCACCATAGATTTCAGGCGATGATCATGATTATTAGTGTACTGTATGTGTTAGGTACCATACAATATGTTTTTAATGATGAAGAATAGGTTTTTGGTGATTGTAAGAATGTATACGCAACTTGTAGCTTTTATTTACTAATATGACCGGTTCTATAGCATATGCCTATACTGAAAATCGAAATTGTAATTAAGACTGATCTGAGCTGTTCCAATTGTTTATAAACAATAGTTGACTATGGGACGAAATTAATTATTTTCTCGTAGCCTAGAATTCATCAGTAACACAGCCTTATGGAAAATTAATAAAAATTATTTGCTTTGCTAAATTTGGATTGTTAGTGGTGGCCTGTAGAAGTTAATCTAAAAAAACACGATAAAGTGCATTATACAGATTTTAAGAGAATAGTTGTGTTAATAATCAATCGGACGATGACTAGTCGACTACTCCTCTACGCTTTCAGTAAGATACATACAGTAAGCTTATATGATGATGTATTTTTTTTTTAATTTTCTTTTGTGAGACCATTCCGGAACTAGCAATTGCTTTCGTTAAAACGGCACTTCACGGTCATCTTATTCTCATAAACAAAACTTGGGGAAGTTAAAGATCTGTCTTACTAGCAAATTTCTGATTGTTGCGAATTGTTGTATTTTAGCTACACAAGTTGCGTCTACTGCCTATACATGTGATCCAGGCCCGTAACCAGGATTTTATTTCGGGGAGGGCAACGATCCTATAGCATGTAGTGAAATGTCGCACTTCTGGAAAGTTCAATTCTATCTAGTATAAAGTCAACAAATTTTGGTTACGGTTACGGGCCTAACGTGAACACTAGTAAAATCCAAGTAATGCAATTAATTGGTGAATTAACCTGTACTATCTGTCGTCTGGGACTCTGGGCTTCTGTTTGCGTTAAATAATTAGAAGGCACTGCTGTCTTTGCCACGAATAATTACAGAAACGCCGTACGATTAACTATAATCCTCGTTGAAATGGAAAACAAAACATACCTAATGCGTATTCACATATCCTAAGGTAAAGTAGAAATTCACTTATACCTTTACAGTTAATTGAATAGTGTATAAACAAGAAGAACAATCGAAATTTATTTTATATCTACTTATTTCGAATTTAACAAAACATTATAACTGAGTTTCCTAGTTTACCATGGGATAGTATACAGTATGCGAGTTGTATGTAGATACACTAGAAAAGTATTCCGCAGAAATTAATGGTAACTTTAGTCATCAAAAATACCTAACAATGGTCACTGGGGTGTAACCCGAATTAAGCTGGGTTTTTTTTAGCCTGACGAAAATTGGGCATCATGGACAATTTGCACTACACTACATTTACGATCTAATTTTCTAACAACAAAAAATGACTGGTAATTCACCTTTTTAATTAAGAGAGCCGTGAAAGTCATAAGCTGTATTATGTAAGGGAACAATTTAAGGAGTATTGCCGTCTGCTAATTTTAGAACTGTTAGAGTGAGACTCATCCCAAAAATGAATCATTATGAGCCTGTATTATTATTATCAACCAATGTCCTTGAGACTGCTGTGATGTCATATTAATCTTTATTATTATTTTTTTATTCTATAGTATGCGCACACATGACCGTAACCAGAATTTTTTTTCGGGGGGGGGGGGGGTTCAGAAATTTCATTGGATATTACATAGTGGTTTTTATTTATCCTCTCAAAATCCGATTCTATCTAGTAACAAGCCATTTCCTTTCGGGGGGGGGGGGGGGGGGCGGGGTTGAGTCCCCATGACCCCCCCCCCCCCCTTGGCTCATGTGCCCACACTTACTGCATACTTGATGTATCATAAAATTCTTATAGGCATGACAAATTTCCTGGAAATCGCGAAAACGTGACTAAAATTGTTCTAATTATAAGTTCCAAAGATTCATGATAAGAATCGCTCATTCACAGAGAATCATGTTAATTTCTGTAACTAAAATAAAATAGTTCTATTTATAATTCCCAATGATTCATAGAACTGTAATCGCTCATTCTCGAGTATCGTGTTAATTTCTGCGGATAATGTTTCTCACTGTGCTGCTCATCACAGGTTCATCAAATTTCTTTAAATGTTTTATGCATTAGTTTCTGTGTGACCATTACATTGGATATGATTGCATAATTTCCATGATAACATGCATCAAGTATATTATTGCACTGTTCCGTATTTCAGAGTGTGTACGAATTGTACGATATATTTTTCTCGTTTTCTAATATCTACCGACCTTCCAAAGGTTAAACAGAAAATAGACCTATTGGGGGTATTGAGAATAAGCTTTCAGGAGCGTTTGCATGTGGGTAAGCCCAAAATCTGCCGGCTCCCCTGCATACTGTAACAGACTAATAACTGTACTCGTATATGGGCATTTGGCTATGTAATTTGGGCCAAAATTAAATTGGGTTACATGTTTTTGTTGAATTAAATTTGTAGGGCAGTTGTCGGCAATAATCTCATATAATATGCCAATTCAATTGTTGGATGTGTGGCCTGCATTTTTAATGTAAAGGAAATTTAATGCGGATTTTTAAATTATTTTAAATTATATTTTGTCATCTTCTGTAAAACTTACCTGAAATGTCCTAAATATGATTAAATATCTTCGTAATAGTATCTTTACTAACTTTGTAAAACTTACTGTCACTCATGGTGAGTAAAATAACTTTGTAAAGTTATTTTGTTCACAATGAGATGAAATATCCCCTTTAAATTGTTGGTAGTCTACACTGCAAAATGTATAGGTTGGTAGTATTTTTAATACATTGCATTGCAAATTGTAATGATCTATTGTTGGGCAGAATCTGTTTTCCCTAATGCTCGCAATTGCGCAAAATCTTGCCGCCGTGTTTTTTACGGATATGACCAATGCGTTCTCACAATTTCATCTTCTCATTGTAAAGATCTGTTAAAAAGAACTTATTATATATATTATTATTTTCAGTATGAACTTGCATTATTTCTTTGCATTTAAGTTTAGATAAAGTGATAAAAAAGGCGCTAACTGCATTGAAGCACGTGTGTGCCTACAATAACTCGTACCTTGTTTAAAAAATAACCGAGATAATTTAATTATTGTTCAACTGGTCTATCATAACGTAGGCTTAGTAATATGATGCAGCAAGAGCCTCTTATATACCGTATATACGTACAGTCTTGAATAAATCTTCAAATATCAAATATCAAGGATATTCAAGACTCAAGTTGTGCGTTATACTCGTATATTACATTATATAACTTATTTTCTTATTTCCAATAGAATTTTCAACATTTTGACTTTCTAAAATAAATGAAAAATAAATTTTCAGGGTATTCAACCTGTCAACCGGTGTCTTTCTAAAAAATGTGTGCATCGAGGGACTAGAGTGACAGTTTTTATAGTCTTATGATGCGATGCTATAGGATGCGTAAAAAGAAAAATTTCTGATTCGAAGTGTGGACATTATTTATTTAATGTTAACATAGCCTATATTCCTCACTGAAAAGAAAGCTTTGAAAGTACATTTTCTTTCCATTTATTATGTTTTTAGCTTTGAAAATAAATAAACAGATTTGATAATCGTATGTTATTAGCAGGTATAATTGTAAGAGTGGGTTGAAAGGCCCAAAATTCGCCCACATTGAAAATAAAGACAATTTTCTTTCTTCTTTCTTCTATAATGTAATTTTAAAACTATACTAATATGTAACTATATTACCGGTATTATACACATAACAAGAGTATACACTTGAATTGGATCATAATATAATCGCAATATATAGCCTTATTCTGAATAATTAACTGTAGATGTAGACTACTGCGTATTCAATTCAAATTCTTGAAATTTTCATGTCAGTAAATATGCTGAGGTGTGTGTGTACCTATGAATGGTGAATAGCAAATGTTAATAATCCAGAATCTACTAAGAAACACGGCTTGTTTTAGAAAAATCTGACTCCATGCGCTTGAATATAGGTAGGCAGTAGGGAAACATCCTTACTCCGGAATGGAATCATTTCCAGCAAACTCCAAAGTTCCCTGATATAAATTATCATAGGGTTTATTGACACATTACCGATAAGGCCATCTTTAGGAAATAGTCAATAGAGATAAGGGGACGAATCTCACGCCACTCCTCTATTGATTTTGTCCATATTCTCGGTACCACATAATATATTCTGGAATACGTGCAATACGTTGTTGAGACGTAGACGTAGATTATTGCGTCAGTTATTTGCAACGTGACCGCATGCTCAGGAGACGATAATGTATGGTACCTATACAATGGCGGAGCCAGGGGGGGGGGGGTCACGGGGATCATGACCCCCTTAATAAGTAAATTCAGAAGATAGAAAAATAGAAAATGTTACCTTAATTTTAAAAACGATTTCTCGGGAGGGAGGGTATAGTCTGCACACCTACACATTCAACTTGTAACCCCCCTGAATTTTCCCCTGGATCTGCCCTTGTACCTATAGCAAAATCTCTTTCGACTCTGGCCAATCAGATGTAGGGAGATTTCATAATAGCACCGACCCAGCTTCGCGGGGCGGCGGTTTCTCTTTCTCTTTTATAAATGATAACATATTGCACTATTATTAAAGTACACTAAAACTCATTTCGCAGAATCGCAGACCCCGCTTTCGCCTTTTTAAAACGCTATATGTAGACGACTATGAACTTCAGTGTGCCTTAATAGGTACATCAGTAGATGTAATCTCCCTAAAAATATTCTAGGGAGTAAGTGAGTGGGACGAAAGTGAAATAAGAACTAAGGCGGGGATTCCACCAACGTCAATAGTTATATTAAATGTAGTTTTGACGTGGTAGCAGACATTAAAGACATACTAAAAATGTCCGCTACCACGTCAAAACTACATTTAATATCACTATTGACGTTGGTGAAATCTCCGCCTAAGTGAAATATTACTCAACAAATTAGGATAGACAGAGTAAATATAGGCTAATTATTGACACCAAAAGAATCGCGTTAATTGTTGTAGTATAAGTTAACCAATTAATAATCTCCCTAAAAGAGCACGACCATATAGAATCAAGCATGGATTTCGTTAGTTAACAACCAACAATGAATATATAAGTAATAAAACATCAATGGGCATTGGCTGTGTGTGTGTTAAGCTAATAAAAAATAAGTAAGAGCAGCCCCATCAACATCGGCACAATACACACAGGCGTTAGCCACTAATGAGCTACGTTAACTTGAAAATCGCAGTAGGCTATTTAGAATTTAGAAGTTAGAAATGCAAATTTTCGTAGAAATGAAAAAAAGTAGTAGGTATTTTTTCTTTAAAATTAAACATTCAGAACAATTCGCCTATTCTAATTAATATACTAAAATTAGAAAGACTAGTTTTCCGGCTTGTTTTCCGAAAGGGAGAAATAAGAAAACCAGCAGAATCATGGCTAATGCTCCGATAAAAATGCAAGAGTTTTTCGGGCAACTTTGATATTAAATGTTAAGTTTACGACCATAATTAGTGCAATATATATATCATGTACAGTATGTAGAGTATACTCGTATACTGTACAAAGCGAATGTAGCGGCAGTGACGTGCAGTGGATCGTAAAACTGCTGCCGGTAAATCAATCTTTTGAGCAAATCCTATGCAACGATGAGTCGTGGATACGCGCATTTTGTTAACATATGATAGTTTAAAATGGGGGTTGGTGTATTTGCTGAGCTGTAAGCCGGATACAATGCGTGCAGTTGTACAGGGGCTCATCCTGTTACCCCCTGGCCGAATAACCCTCCTCCTCTTTACACTTTTTATTGCTTTGATTTTTGACAAAT
This sequence comes from Psococerastis gibbosa, assembly GCA_963971405.1. Taxonomy (NCBI): domain Eukaryota; kingdom Metazoa; phylum Arthropoda; class Insecta; order Psocodea; family Psocidae; genus Psococerastis; species Psococerastis gibbosa. Next base: position 18,539,951 of record OZ020484.1, read on the forward strand.
CCTTTTATTCAGTTATACTCAAATTCATGCAGCAAGAACACATATGCGATCTGCAGAGTTTTCTCCACAATAATATAACCTGCATCATAACAGTATTTTACATTCGTCACTGATGCTGCAAAATATCGCATGTGAGAAAAGCTTACATGCTACAGAGGTAAAAAAACTATTTAACTTTTGTCTTAGTTATTTTATTTATTTATTGCTTCATTCCTATTGGCTGTTGACAAGTGACCGTTTGCTACAAGGGGGATTCATTTATTTTGGTCGCCATGGTGTGTTAACTTGTAAATAGTATAAATCGCAATTTGGACATACGAAATTTTGCAGTATCAGCGATGATATACACTACAACATTTTAACAATTAAGTTTATGCGTTTATGAGTAAATATATATAATATAAATTAAAAACTAAAAAGTGATAGCTGTTTCGGTGGTTACACCAGCATCAGATTCAGTTAGATGCACTCTTCAGCTTGTGAAATTGTGAAGCTGAAGAATTTTTAACTATTCTAGTATTTTGGTTTGACCTCGTTGCGGTGTACAGTGGTATTTTTCTTTATTTGTTCTTTTTTTCTGATAATTTTTAATTCTATCTTTGCTCTTGTTTAAATTATGTTTTTTTTCTGTTCTAATTATATGCACTTGATTTTGCCCCGTGGTCAAGAGAAAAAAAACCGGCTCAATGTAACTTATATAAAATTTATAGGAGAAGGGAGACAAAATGGGGACTGATATGCTTGCCATCAAATACTTTGTCATATTACAGCCTAAAACTCAAGTCTCACAGCAATAGCTCTCATTTCCGCAAGACTCAATCCTGCAATAAATTATTTTTTTCCAAATGATTTTTTTGTTGTAAAAGTGTGCCCGAAATAAATCCTGGATGCTTCATTTCAATAATTAAATTTAGTACTAGTGCAGGATATACAGTATATGGTAAACTCACTTTCCAATTTGATGAATGCCCATGTTTATGTGACAATGGGTGCGTGGTTTAGCAAACTGCTGTCGCTGGAACACTTCGACAACAACCCATCAAAAATATTTTTTCACTGCTTACAGTATATTGAAACAGTGGCTTTCTAAATAAAAGACCAATTGAAATAAGACTTGTTAAGGCTGCTAAATGGAGACTTTACATGTCTGAAAAATAGCATTTTCAGAAATAAAATAAAAAAAATTATTTAATGTGATTTGCGATCGTTACACCGGAGTGCCGCAACATGAACAGTTGTACATCAACGTCTGCTGCTGCCATGCTCAACTATTTTTCATGCAGCATAGATTAGAAGGAGCTTTAGTATAGCAAATATAATGTTGTAATGCGTATGAATCAAAACGGATTACCTATCAATCGTAATCAAATAACACGCGACTCAAAAACATATACTTTTCTCTTGTGTTTTTTTTTTTTTTTTTTTTTTTTTTTTTTTAAATTACACCATAGCATTAGGCTTCAGCCGTCATCAGCTTTCTTGCAGCCTAATACAACACATAATCTGATGAAAAATCTGGTGTAAAAATGTGAAAATGTGAAACTTTAGTTAACCATTGCACAAAAGTTTGGCCATCCTCAGCGTGGCGTCGCACCTTGGCATCATTATCTCGGCCCCCTGTTTACACAAGCTTCACCTCGTCCTATCACATACCACCTCTTATCTCCCGGGAAAATATGTTTTATTCAATATTTATGATTATTTTTATATTCAGGCTGTTAAGTCCTAAATAACGTCGCTGATAAAAGTGGAGCCTTCTTTAGTAGAGCTGAAGAGCGCCATTGAGTTAACCGCATGATGATGGCAGAATCCTTTAATACTTCCAAGTGCCAAAACATTTACAATTCCTTTACTGTATTTTTTTTTAAGTTTACTCGAGTCGAGTATTCATGCAGATTGTATGGATAATAATAAAAGTGAATAAACCTTTTTATTACTACTTTGTATATTTTACACAGGGCCGTAACCAGGAATTTATTTCGGGGAAGGCTACGATCCTATTATAGTATGTTTGGAAAATTCCATTCTATCTGGGGTAATGTCAACGGGCCTTCTTTCATATTTTCTTATTACACTGTACAAGTGTACCCAAGGCCGTGGTTTTTGTTTGGGAGGGGGTCGAGATTTACATTTACGTATTTTATTAATGAAAGTCCATTATTTCAGAGGGGCCCAGACCCCTTGGACCACCACCCTGGGCACGGCTTTGAGTGTACCTACGACATCAATAAAAATAATCTTAATATAATTTATTATTTAAGTGATAATTTTAGTTTTTAGATAACAAATATAGCCAACTCACATACCTATAGTCCAATATGGCAATATAAATAAATAAGGAACTCTGTATCCTGGGCAGGTCAATCTAGACAACTGCTCTATTTGGGATGCAGCCACAATTACAAACTTAGAAAAAACAAATCATAGCCAGACACTCGTCACTTATTAGATTAGGGAAAAACTCGAGGAGAAACGTAAAATGACTAACAATAGGCACTACGGAGATTATAGCTGAGTCCGGCCAAGAGCTGTAATAATCCAGTTTCCTGACCCATGGTCACGCGTTTCACCAAAACCGAATGGTCAGCAACGCAGTGTCAGCTCCAGCATTAAGGAGCTATAGGCTCCAGCGTTACACTACTGTCATTGTCACTATGTTACTCCTAATACTAACAATAAATACAATACTACGTGCAGTCCTTAACCTAGTTTATCACTATATTGTATTGTACATGCATACGTTACTGTGAAAATTTTGATACTTTTTCTGACTGGTCAAAAAAGAAAGAACTATGTTGACAGTGGCGGTACTAGAAATTTTATGGCTGGGGGGGGGGCATGACTTCTATCTGGGGGGGGGGGGCAATGAAAAAACAAAACATTCATTGGGAGTAGCTATATCGTTCAATGATTCTGCAATTTAACAACATGTAAAATCATCTCAAAAGTGGGGGGCCCAGGAGAGGCCGGAAAAACTGTTGGGGGGGGGGGGGTGGCCCCCTCGGGCTCGCCCGTAGCGCCGCCACTGTATGTTGAACGAAAAACTCAATTTTGTAAATACACTGCTCATATTTTTACTGTTTTATTAAGAAGTCTTCGTAATAGAAGAATCTACATGTTTTTGCTGTTAAATTGTGTGAAACCCCAGTATTTCTGGCCTATTTTCCTCAAATTTTCCACCGGTGGATTTAGTCTTAGTATGTTAGGTAATCTAATGATATTTGTTGTCAAAACGAGTAAAACCCATTTTTTTAGGGAGATCCAGAAACGGCGACCATTGCTAGACTTCCGGGAAATTTCTTCACAATTTTTCCTTTCATGACCCACTGAGTCTAAAACCACCCCCCGTTCAAAATGTTATATATATACAATATACGTAAATAATATCAGATTTTGATAACACTTGACACAAAAATTGATCATACAAATACCTTGATCGAGGTTGTTAACCAGTGTAATCCACTATTTTGTTTGAAGATGGCGGTCGATCAAAAACTTGAAAAATTCATATTTCAGTTAACATTGGTCGTCGAGGAATAGGATAACATGAGACTGAAAGCCCGTAGCTACGATAATTGTAATTAAAACATTTTACGACAAATCAACGACTTAAAGGTGGTGAATATTTTAAGTGAAATTGTTTTTTACCGTTACTCCGAGGCTCCGACTTACAACTTAGACCTCGCACCACCCCTTCGCTTCAGGCCTCGCAAACCTTCGTGGCCTATGAAGAACCAGTAGAATCCGGGCTGATGGGCCGTGGTCGAATTGAAAGTGAACTTCCAAACGTTTCGTCAGTCATCATCTGCGGTCGACATCTTCAGTAGCGCTGCGTAGACTTCGAAGGTTGTACCTCGGTGGCTCCGTAGCCACTCGCTACTTTCACTTTAAATGGTCGCCACCTTGAAATTGTTGATTTGTCGTAAAACGTTTTCATTACAATTATCGTAGCTACGGGCTTTCAGTCTCATGTTATCTTTCAATTCGACCACGGCCCATCAGCCCGGATTCTACTGGTTCTTCATTTGACTCCGGCCGTGAAAACCTTTGCAGTTACTTCCTTGCCTATACCAATACCACTAAGCACATACTTATGCACAAAGCAAGCTGAAAAGGTTCATGAAGCTGAATTCGAATTCATACAGTATATTCATGAAATATTTCCATTCTGCGGACCATTAATTTTATTGAACATACACGAAATATTTTGTTTATTCCAAAACTTGCATAAACATGCATTTATGAATTCGAAAGAAACTCAGTACTTCGTGCGTATCGTCAATTCCTGGTCCGATATTACCTGAAAAACACATTTAATATTATAAGTGTCACCATATGCCCCTGCTACATCAGTTAGGCTACATGTTTTACGAATATTGTTGGTAATTACGTAGTTGGTGAACTGAAAACTCCGTCACATAGGAGTTGCCAGTTGTTAAGCCTCTAAGCGTGCGACAGCTCGTCCTTGGTCTTATGCCATATGCATTGCTCCGGAATACAGTGTACATTTAATAGACAATAATTACGCCTAAATTCCGCAGAAACATGTAAAATTTGTTTGTAAATACGTTACGCCTACGTACTAATACGTAGCCTACGTACGGATAATACAGAGCCTAGTGCAGGGGTCGGCAACGTGCAGGGGCTCGCGGCCGCGCGCGGCTCTTCTCTATACAGGAAAATTAAATAGTTAATGGACATAACACATCCAGATGGGTCCCTACTTTCTATAGGGCATTTGTATTTTAAAGATACCTAATAAATAACCATTAAGGCGTTTCTTACAAAGTTGATTTTGTTGTTTAATTTTTTGGTTTTAGATGTGTGGTAGATAAAAATCTGGTTCCTTCGAAATTTGGCTGCTAAAAATGGTTGCCGACCCCTGGCCTAGTACATACATAATTTATTACACGAAAACTATATCACTTACTCATGCACTTTTATGTCGTGATTAAACGTAAAGTGACTCACCGACCAAATATGAACTCGCATCTCCTGTTTACTACGCGTTTTCGTATTATGGTCCAAAAACCACCAAGAAAGTACTGCGACCACTGTATATTTCTTCTACTGTAGTTACATTTCATTAGGTTTATTATAGGATTACCTATATTGTACGTAGATGCAACAATTTTTGATGCAATAGAAATGAGTAGAAAAATAGAAATAATGAATAGTGGGTCTTTGGTGGCATAGATAGGTAGCTTGCTCGTGCTTATGCGAGTCTATATACCTTTCTACAGCATGTGATTAGACACCTGTCGTCAAGAGCGGATCCAGCGGAAAATTTAGGGGGGTCACAATTTGTATGTAAGTTTAAAAGATAATTTTTTGTTGAAAATTTGAGTTTCATTCAATTCAATTTTTTTTACTATCATATGAATTTACTCATTTAGGGGGGGGGGGGTCATCCCCCTGTGGATCTGCCATTGCCAGTCGTAAGTCAACACATAGCTTTTTAAGTACAATGATATACATCAAGGCACCCATGGTATTGGATATTACCACAGGGCACAGACAAGTATCACATATAGATTGAGCTAAAAAAAATACATTGTCTTATCAGCACTATCAGCACATCAGCATTGTCTAAGATTTTGAAATACTGGTTCCCACAGAATTCCACAGAAAAGGGTGAGCCTGCAACTTAAATATGACCGTATGTTATCATATAAAAACAATTAGAGTTACAGAGTACCTACTTAAATTTTAGAAAGCCTCTACAGGCAGGGGAATCAGGGATAGGACGAAATGAAAAAAATTGAGGGAAACGAGTTTCGAATCCAAGTATCCCCCTTGCCGGGGTGGTATGCTGACCACTGCACAAAATCCGGCTTGATTGATGATAAAGACGGATTTAATGCATTGGCGAGCATATCACCCCGCAAGGTGCGGATACTCGGGTTTGAATCCTGTTCCCGTCCATTTTCCCATGCCTTCCTTTCTCTAAGCCTGCAACTTGTTGGGCAACACCTGCGAATAGACTTTATGACGATATTAGTAACCGGAACGGCGTCCAGGTTCATTAGGACGTAGCGAGTTATTCAAATACCACATTAAATATAAAAGTTAAAAAAATCAAGGTAGCCAATAACTCAGATATATATACAGTATATACTGTAGTCAGTAGGTACATGATGAGATGAGAGTAATTGCCACGCTTTACTCCCTTCCTCTCCCATTACAGCAACACTCATTTTTTCCTGTATTTCTTTGGCAAATATTCGTTATTCCCCTCTTCAATCTGAATGTTTACTGTGTCAATGTTGGCAATTCGCTTCTTCCCTATAATTGCACCAGTTCTGCTGTTTTGTAAATTGCAAATTACCCCACGACTAATAATGATGGAAATCGGGCTTACTCCCGCATACTGTTAGTGTTGGTCAGTTTATGACCAAAAATGGACATCCTTCGTATTGATAGCATAGCTGGAAACCCTTGCGCACAACCAATCGGATCATGGGCCCAACTAGGGTTCTATATAGGAGAAATCGGACATTCGATTCCCGCCAACAATATATTTTTGAATTTCAGGGGTCACCTACCACGTCTCCTATGACCAGCCATTGAAAAGACGTGGATGGTTGCCCCAGACAGTTTTGGTGGGAGCAATTGTCTCATTTCTCCTATAGATATAGACATCTACCCAACCAATCAAAACAGTGGGATTTGACGTCATTTCTCTATGGATTCCTAAATGTCAGCTGAAACGAATTTACGTAACCCTGGTCCTTGTGGTGCTTTGACCCATACGCCACAGCAGAGAAATCACGATAAGTTGACTGAGGACTTAGCTATCAACTGACCAAAACGTTGTTTTTATTGGCATATTTACGGTTGGGCATGGGGGTGTAGGGGGCTTCAAAAATTGCATTACAGGTAATTTTTTTTACCGATAACAGCAATCGCAATATTAATTTTATTGCAGTGCGCCAGTGCTCGGTGGGGCCCACCCATCGGTCTCTCTACGGGCCTGACCCTAGTGGACTAGGTCCTAGCCTATATGATATCTAGTCACATAGTATGATCTCCTATCTGGACGCCATATTCCTCGAATAAGTGCGACAATATAAAACTGTATATTCAGAAGTCGACGGAGTGATGCTGGTTGTTTATATATTAGACGTAAATAAAGATAAGGTAAGTCTTTATGTACAAACCTCAAGCACAATGCTGGTTTAAGTTTTTATTCTGTTCGATCTCGCCAAATATTTTCCGGGTAAATTTGACAAGCGACAACATTGGGAAATGAAAACCATTAGAAGATTGACCGCGTTTATACTGTTCCTACAGATTGGAGAGCATCTAAGCTTAAGAACGGGGCGTTGTGACAATGTAAGAAAAGGTGGAAGCTCGATGTGGTTATATTTTCGCTGAGTTTATTTTACTTCATCAGTTTTACTGGATATAAAATAAAAGAGTTGCTTGGTATTTTTCAGTATAATATCCAATAAGCCTATTTATAAGTACATTTATAAAAATTTACACACTGTACACTGCATTTCTGTGCCAATCATTACAAAGTTAAGTTACTATATCTACAGTAACACAGTGGCGTCATTTCAGCTGTAGCATGGGGGGGGGGGGGTGGCGGCAAATTTTTTTATGATGCACCCTTTATACAAGAGTTAGTGAAGAAAACTAATTTCCTACGCCCTCTTTCACATGGCTTAATGGAAGATAAATTCCCGCCATTTATTAACCGAAGAGTTACATTTATCGACCATTATAATAACTTAGCCACTCTGATAAGCATTGTTTCCTATTATTATTTTTTGTAACCTTATTTTTTTTACTATTAGGTTATTTATTATTTCAGTAAAAACTTTAGTTTTCCTGGTTCATTTACTTTCAAAACTTGGGGTTCCTTGGGGGGGGGGGGGGCGAATTTTCCTTGGTAGGGGGGGGGGGGCACAAGGTGTATATATATACAAAGATTTTAGAGAGCCGAATATGTAAGCTTGCTGTTTGCTGTTTCACTCTGTGCCAATCATTTAAGAATTAGACGGCAACCAAACGGCCAAAACCATCAGTTCTCTTGTGAACATTTCAAATCACAATGTTATAACCTACAAGGCTAAAAAACGGTTTGCGATTGTAGAACCTCAACTCGCAGGCAAAAAATACAGAATACTGATATACAAGTAGTTCGGTCTTATCTTTCTGCTGACACATAAGGACCTACATATTTTCGATAATAAAAAAGTAACCCAAAAGGTTTATCTTTGGGGCCTCAGTTTTACTATTGTATATATTGTAAAGACCTATTACACTGTAGCAAAAATTAGCCAATAATATAGTAGTATCAAAATATTTGTTTAAGAGAAGCCTAGCACTTCAAATCATGCAATGTAGCAATTTAAAGCGCCACTAACCTAATGATATAAGTCATTTGAAGTCATAACCATATTTGTAGAGTAACTTGAGAAAATGAGACTTAATGGGTTTTAGATTTTTGTCAAATTGAGGACACTATGAATTAATGCATTAGGCTCCATTTGAATAAAGGCTACATTCAGGCACGTAGCCAGGGAGGGGGCTTTGGGCCGGGGCTGAAGCCCCTCCCGAAATGTAAAAAAATTGCATTGTTCAGTTTGGTGTTTCACTTGCAATTTTTTTTCTCTCCCTACAAACACTAAAACTGTGTGTTTTTGCATGTAAGTTCCCCCGATCCCTTGGTAGTTAGCCCCTCCGAAATAAAACCTTGCTACGTGCTTGGCTACATTAGTGTCTAATAGAACTTGCCGGTTTAAGAGGAAAGATAGTTGTGGGCAGAGCGGCAGTTGATGGTTCCTATATATACATTTTTTGCTTTCCAATTTATACGTAGTATAAGGAAAGCTTTGTGATGGTCGAAATTTTCGATTCCGAGATTTCAACGGATTTACACGTTTTGAGGTCCCAGGAACCCAAAAAAGTGGTTTTTACAAAATGTCTGTCTGTCGGTCGGTCTGTCGGTCTGTCTGTTCGTCGATTCCCGGGCAAACTACTCGGTGGATTTGAGTGAAATTTGGCATGTAGGTTCACAAAAATCATACCTCGGAACCATTTTCTTTTTTGGCTAACTCAATTTGGGGGGGTTTTATTTTCAAAAAACTCCAAAAAAACGTCTAAAAAAATTATTTCTCAAAAACGGCTCCAACGATTTCTTTTAAATTCTCGTAGATTGTAGTCGTTATTAATGTTGACAAAATGCGGGGGGTCGCTTGCCCCTTGATAGTTTGCTTCTGGGGGTAAAAAAATAAAAATAACTAAATTTTAATGAAAAAATGACTAAAAAATGCGAAACCTTTCTATCGATGATTTCTACCTTCAAGCATGTTTTAGGTGTTAAATTGAGTAACGAAACCGGATAGGTTGCTTTCCCAAAAAAATATTTGGTTTTGCCCAAAAAATTATTTTTTGAAAAAAATGATAGAAAATTCGCGCTCAAATGCATTGCATGCCCTGCCATTATTGCTGTGTGGTAATTAATGTGTTTGTTTGACCTATCGAGAATTTACCTCACTTCCAGTGACGTCAGGTGGACAACCGCCCCCCCCCCCCCGAGATATCGGAAATTTAACCATAGGAAAAATATTTGCCATAAAATTACTAATTTTCTCTATCTAATAATTTTGATAAATTGGAAAGCATGTTCGAGTGAACTCGGACCGGTTCTTTTTTTTTTTTGCATTGGACATTAGTCTCCAACAGGTGCCGCGACAGATTTGGGCAAGGAGGGGCTCCCCTAGAAGGCTCCTGCCCCTCCTCTTAGAAAAACCAAAATTACTTAGAAAAGTAGATTTAATTATTAACCTATGGTCCACAAGATGTCCTTCAGTGCATTATTACAAAACTAATACGAAAGGATATTTGTAAAATCTTCCTATCATCTATTGCGTTTGAATTAAGTTATGTTCGCTAAAATTCATTGCTGATTTGTTGAATATATACCAATATCCGAAGTACTACTAGCTATGCGAAGTACTGAAGCAGCTCATGCATTAAAAAAAAGGGAACTTTGCTACATGAACATGGGGCAGGGCAGAATCTGTAAGTGGTAATGATAAGTGATAATCGTGAATACCCTATGAATAATAGAGAAATTTTGACAACCTTATAAGGGTAGACGATGTGTATTAGCAGTCATAGGGATATATTCAACCCTCTTATTAGGGGGGGGGGGTGCCCCCACAACCCTAAATCCTGCTTCTGCTTCTGAATGCCTTTAAACATATACTGTATATGCAGCGCATTTAGGGTAATGAAAGGAAAGACTGTATATAAAGTTGTTAATGAAGGTTTATTGCATGCTGCAATAACCGGCGGCGGGGCCTTTATTGTATTGCTGACAAACAGAGGGATGGAAATGAAGATGTTAGGCGGGCAGCGGCCTTGTAGCTTTGATTTAATCCGGTTTGCTCGCTGATTGCTGACACATGGGGCCTCCCATCTGTGCGGTTCTGTACAGCTAATGAGCAAAGCCTGAGTGACATGGGCCATTGTGCACCTGACGCCCATCCTCACTCCCTCATGCAATAAGCAGCATTTTATTCGCTCCGAATATCCACTGGCTAATATATAATATATTGTATGTCTGTAAATAATTGTAGCTCGTATATGGTAAATTCCTAAAATGCTTTTTTACCACGAGGGCAACGGCCCCAACTTAAATTTGTACATACATTTTATCAGGCCCGAACCTAGGATTTAATTTTGGGGGGGCCAAGGACAAAAGTTTTTATAAATGATATGTACATCCGTAGTGATTTTAGTAGTTTTAGCTAAAACTGTTACATTACTTATTATTTTTTATCAAATTTAGGGGGGCCCATGGCCCCTTTGGCCCGCCCCCCCCCCTTGGGTACGGGCCTGCATTTTATAACCAAGTTTAGAATAAGTTCTTTTTATGAATTGTTAGAATAAGATTGTTTAAGTTAAGCGTATGTATTCTGGAAATTGTATTGTTTTTGGACGTGGGTTAGGCAAAAAAAGACTTTCTAGTCTTAAGTCTCGCCCCTTAAATATAAGACGTTTGTTGTTATTATTATTATTATTACTATACATAATTGGAAATCCTAATTTTGCAAATAATTCAGAAACTACTTAAGTTGGCAACGGAAACCAGATATTTTCTTAAAACTTAAAAAGCAGCAATTTTAATAATGTCAAAACCCATGGTTGCTAACATTTGAGTTTAATCGGGGAAAATGACGCGGAAAATTAAAAATTACGTTTTCGGTTACCAATTGCAAATTAATGATCGCATTAATAGCCATAGCTCACGACAGGGAATGAATAAAATTATATGTCAGAGTACTGTTCAGTTCAGTTCAGTGCTGGCGATTGTGGAGGGACGAAGAGCAACTGCTGCATGTGGCTGAGATGGGAATGTTGCGGTACTGTCTGAGTTACAAATTGACAGACAGGAGGAGAAACGTAGACATCCGGGTGGAGATGCAAGTAGCACCGATCACGGACAAAGTCAGGGAACGAAGACTGTCATGGTGGGGCCATACGCTAAGGAGGGAAGATGGACACCTGCTACAACGTGTGAGGGACTACACGGTGGAGGGCCCAAAACCCATAGGACGACCGAGGATGTCCCTTGAAACGAAAGTGAGGGAGGACCTCAGGACCCTCGGTCTCTCGCCGGATGATACCCAAAACCGAAACACCTGGAAGATTAAGATCCGTGCCGCCAACCCCGTAGGAGGGATAAGGCGCCGTTAAAATAAAGTTAAAGTTAAGTACTGTACATAAATAATAAATTACTTACATGTTAAAGATTTTTGACCTGCAGATAGTATTGTATAATGATGTATAATTTCACGGGATCAGCGCGATATGTCCCTAGGGTGAAATTTATGAGCCAGTCCCTTAATTCCCCTTTCATTGCGCGTGACAATCACATTCACGTCGGATTTCGCCCCCTCCGCTTTGGATTTCGAGGCGTCAAACGAAATGCATTTTTTGTTTTTTTGCATTTCGCTCCATTCCCGGGGAGAATTTACCTCGTGAAATATTCATATGCCTCCCGTAAGGTCCATTGACCACAAATTGAATTTTTTTTTTTTATTGTGCTTTAACACAGCCGGTACATTTTTGGGCAAGTCACTAATCTATAAAACTGTCCATGTGTCTGGATTTAAATTAAGTGTGTATAGTACATACTAAGTTGTACAATATAATAATTAAGTTACGTTTCTTCGTGTGTTGTAAAAATAGTTACAACCGCACATACCAAAGTATCTTACTTTAATCAATCTACATTATACAGACTTATGCTGTATGTATGTAACTTTAGGTAGTTTCATATCTGCTGACCTGACACTGATCGGCCACATTCAGAATCAGTTGGGTATTATGGCAAATGGTGACCAAATAATTTGTTGGACTGCACATTAATAAATAAATAAGTAAAATAAAGTGAATATTGAATTTTTTGTTCTAATACTAAGCCAACCTAGCGGAGTTAGGGCTCTTACATTCAACTAGGAAGACCTCTTTGTTCATTTTTGAACAAATCAAGTTTTAAGTATATGTTGCCCCTTGATGCAGCTTCCCTTTTAAAATAATTATATACACATTGAAATTTATTACCGCGGGTGGACTATAAGAAATGGGTCCAGGGTGACCCCCTCACGCTGCAATGACAATGACAGAACTACCTGAATTTGGCGATATTTTGATGATTTTACTTTACTGTCGATTGCTTGTTGATTACTTTATTGTATAATTTAACAGAAATATAGGCCTATATTTATTTATTATGTATTTATTATATATTATATATTTGCTAGGGCTGAACTGCAGGCTACTAGTGGGGTCACAGGTGGCGGATAGTGAACGGCCATCAGATATGATGGTTAGCTGCGAATAAGATGAATAAGCAGTCCCCAACCAAGCAGTACCGAGTGGGGTCCGGTTAAAGATCCCCCACCTAGCTCCTTGGAGCTAGGGCATGGGCACCCTTTTGTCCATGGGAGAGAAAAAGCTCCCTAAAGGCGGAAGAATTCAACAGAGGAGTCAACGGCATAAGGATGCAGAAGGCAACGGGAAACCACTGCATTAAAGGTCCTTCGGGGCATCCCTTGTATAATCATCATGAGCGAAAAGTTTTGTTTTCGCTCAAATGATCGCCAATCTTCAACGTTGAAGGGGCACGAGAAGAAGAAGAAGAAGAAGAAGAAGATGTATTTATTTATCAAAATGGCATCTCTCATACTGTGTGTATGGGTGCCACTACCAAAAAAGCTTAAGACCCGCTGGACTGTAGGCAATAGGGGAACATATTGTAGGTATAAATAATAAATAGCACGAGCCATACCATCAAATTAGGGACAATGCTAGCAATATATTGTACAGTTTAATACAGTGGTGTGTACAGACAATAGGTAAGCAAACATATGAAGGCCTGTAAATTACAATGTAGGGTAATTACTTAAGCCCCTGGTGGTATGTACACTCAAAAAATTTTATTGTAAATATAACCCGACAGGGCTTACTGCAACACGAAATTTCGTGTAACTTTTGGACGGCACGAATAGGGTGTAAATCCTACTAAATGAGTTGTGTTAAATACGTAGAGTAATTGTTACAATAATTGGGATAGATATTACCCATACAAGTTTGGTAAAAATTACACTAGTTGTGTAAATGTGATTGAGTAATGCTTACTAAATTATCTGTGTTTATTTTACACAACTCTTATGTAGATTGAAACATACGACATGTGTATCTTCTACCCAACTATTTGAGTACTATCTAGTTTAGGCTACCTGTTTGGGTTCATGCTACTCAACTACTTGGGTAAAATCTAGCCGACCTTATTGTGTGGTTGTAACACAGCAATATATATGCATTGGGTTGGATTTGAACACACGTTGTGTAGAATTTACAGAAGGCGTTGGGTGTTACTGGTACCCTCGGTTAGGGTTGCACCTAGCTTACTCAAGAGATGTACCGTAGGGCGGTTACCATGGTGACGTTCAGTTGTTAGCTTTTTATAAATTATTCAGCATTTGTAATTAACGTTAGAGCCTCAAATAAATTTAGCGGGTCTAACGTTAATTACATATTCTGAATAATTTATAAAAAGCTAACAACTGAACGCCACCAAGGCAAAGGTCCTACGGTCCATCTTCTCATTAAAAAACTGATTATTCGCGATTTTTTTTCAAAGTTATTTCCATTTCATTTGGCAGTCACGAATAGGGAGTTTTTTTTTAAGTAAGGCAAGTAACACCCAAACCGCAGGTTTCTTTCACTATCCCACGCAGTTTCATCGGTAAATTCTTCACACTGTGAACAAACACAACAAAATACATACATAACAACAACAACAGCCTAATTTAGTGACATTCGCATGTCTCGAACATATCATGTAGGTAAAAGTTCTACACTCACAAACATTAGCTGCACGTCCGGAAAATACGAAAGTGACGTCAACCATTCGATGTATCAGGAATAATATTCGACAGTTGATACAAAGCAAAAGAAGGATTGAGACAAACCAAATAAGAATACAAGTTTATATATTGGCATATAACATATAATGAACAAAACTAAGCATTACATTTTACCGTAATTATCAAAAGGGATTTCTTGTTGTCGTTCAACTCTTAGCATTTCTTCTGTCATGTTTTCGCCATCAGAGAACAATGCTGACACGAAATTTGGAGAACTAAATATATCCATTTTGAACTTTAAACTTAACAAACTTTCACTTTACATTAAATTTGAAGAGGCCACACTAAAAACACTTCTCCTTCTTCTCCCCCCCCCCCCCCCCTAGTGCCATTTCCTGAATTCGGCCCTGTCGAACGTTAACGCCTTGAGCTCGGCAATTGTTTTCCATCTTGCTCCGGCGAGTTGTTCAATCCTTTCCTCGAGAGTTGTCCTCGGTCTGCCGATGGTTCTTCTTCCTTGTGGCCTTGCTTCCGCCAATCTCCAGGTGGTCCTGTTCTCGTCCATCCTTTAAACGTGGCCGAACCATTGCAACTGCTTGTTCTCCTTTCTTCTCTCTATGGAATCCACTTGCAGGTCTTGCCTGATGCGGTCATTTCGGATTCGTTTCCATCTTGTTCGACCAGCAATCCGTCTTAGACACTTCATCTGAGTCCCGTTTATTTTACTTAGGTCACTTGTTGTAGGTGTCCAGCTTTCGCTCCCAAAGAGGAGAATCGGCTCCAAGATGATTTGTTGGACTCTGGTCTTTGTCTTCCGTTCGAGTTCTCCTTACTGTTGTATTTTGGACTCGGTTTCGGTCTGGTGTTTGCCTGTCTGGTTCACTGCTGTACCCAGATAATTGTAGTTTTGCTGGAGAGTCTGCTATTAGGACTACGTCATAGGCAAGGGCTTACACGTACGCGTGCCTAAGTCGCCACAAACCGACCAACGATCGATCAGTTCTTGCCTTGCACGTCTTCATTACTTCATCCATAAATATCAGGAATAATAGTGGGCTTAAACTGTCCCCATGTTTTACCCCTCTTTTCATGGCAAACGAACCTGACTTCTCGCCATCTAATCGCACTACTCCCTCCATTTTTTCGAACATTGACTGAATTGCGCTGAAAGTAAAAACACCTGAAGGAAAATAAAGTCCAAAAGTTTGACAACCGGCTACCGCACTTGCTAATAGACATTCAATGACTGGGAAGAGGCCCGGGAAGCATCAGGGCTCAGGCATCGCGGGTATAACGGTATTTCAGGTTTGCAGGTGTCACCCCGCTGTAAATTTTACACGACCCTCGCGTGGATTCTATCCAAGTTGTGTTAGCATTACACAACTTGTATTAAGATTTCAACGGTTTTTCGCCAAATAACAGTAGTTTGTTGCGTTTCATCGTGCTATTATTAAATGTTATCATGTACAATAATATGTATATTAATATCCCTGATATTATGGGGTTAGTTGGGGGGGGGGGTCCTCAGTGATACGCCACATATTATTATAATTACATGGCAAAGCTACAAGACTGCGTTACTAGGGGAATGAGGGGAGGGGGTCTAAAATATGAGATTGAAATAGGAGTAGGCCGTTGACATGGCCGCGTTTGGATGTTTTAGATATGTAGAATTTGAAAATTCTACATACAGTAGATCTATTACGGGCGAGACCGTCGTTCGACTTCATGGAAAATTTATGCATTTATGCACTAAATGATGGGCTTATGTTTAAACAAATGTGTGTAACTTCCAATCAATTTTATGTAATGTATACATTTTACACAACTCCGTGTAGAGCGTTCCCGCCAGAATTCAAATTTGTTAAGTAAACATTTAGGATTAACGTATAAATTCAAATTAAATTGTTATCAGTTGATAGTAGACATACCAATGAAAGCAATAGAAGTCATAGACAATGTTAAAAGAAAATTTCAATCACGATTTAGTAAGAAGTTCAATATTGAGAGGTGATTGTTACATATTGCATGCTTCATAGCCTAGGTCCTATGTCTTTCAAAAGAAAATCAAAGGACTAGTCTGTTGACTTTCAAAATGAGCTCCAATAACTCTACAAATGGTAAATTTACTGTTCATTATTAGCTACTTTGGCCACAGTGGTCAAGTGGCATGGGTATTGGGCTACTGATGAGGTTTAATACGGGACGGGCCATGAGTCTAAATTCCTACGTGTACACCTTTGCCTATCTCAGTTTTTGACAACACTTTAAAATACGTAATTATGAACCGATTTTGATAAACTTGGCAAGTAGAGACTTCTCCTCAATACCTAGACTATGATCATTGGCATGATACCTACTAATATAATAGGGTAATAGGCATATGGCAATAATGTAGGAAAGTGTGGGACTCGAACTGACAATTCTTTGATTGGCAGTGAACAAATATCGCTGCATAAATAGTACAGATGCAAGGCCGTGCCCAGGTTTTGATTTCAGGAGGGGTCCAAATTTTTTTTAACGTAATTTATTAATGAATTAATGGATAAATTTTTCAAACCATACAGGTTTACATACAAGAATTTATTTCGGGGGGGGGGGTCCGGACCCCATGGACCACCCCTCTGGGGACGGCCATGTACAGATATACTGTATATCACAGGTTCGTGTAGATTTCACCTAAGGGTTCTGTAGACTAAACAAAAATATGCATTCGCGTATATGGAGCACAAGTGGTGCGGCTATGACAACACAAGTAGTCATTGCAACTTTAACACAAACTGTAGACTAACATTTACACCATTCTCTAGTGCTCATATTAACCAAATAGTTCAGATTTTACCCAACTCCAGCCACCAACGCAATTTTTGTAAAAGGTACATAGCAGCGTTGTATTTTCAGCCCCTTTTATTCGTGTGATATTTACTCAATACCCACGGCTAGAAAGTACACTGAACACCGAGTAATACTGACCCAATTTTTGGCCTGCGTTAACACTAGTTTCGTGTAAATAGTCACCCTACACAAAATAGGTTGGTAGAACCCTATCATTGTGTAATGCTTACACTAATGACTTTACACATATCATTTTGTTGATGGAAACCAATTGCTACTCTTAGTTTAAAACAAATTTGGGTAATCTTTACTTTATTGGGTAATATCCAAACAAGTCCCGGCTTACACAGCGTGTGTAAGAAATATTTTTTTCAGTGTAGGCTGATAATTAGGTTGAGAAAGTCCATGATTAAATGGCTGCAAGGCGTGATTGCCATACCATGCATGCGACCAGTTTATGTGTTGTGTGGATCTTTCAATGCTACTAACTATAATTTACTGTATGTTAACATATATTGTAAAACCTAACAGTGTAATGTCAGCAATCAGCATTTTTGCAGCATGTGACGGGCCGAGGCGAGGATCGTAAATTGGGCCAAATCGTGACCCATTAAGCAATAATGAAAATATAATATGGAAAAAGTCGAAACCCCCTTAATTGTTTTCATTATATTATTAATAGGCAGGACATGTACAAGATTGGTGGTAAGGACCAAGGCCGTGCCCAGGTTTTGATTTCGGGAGGGGGGGGGGGTTCCAATTTTTTTTAACGTAATTTATTAATGAAGTAATGGATAAATTCTTCAAAACATGCAGGTTTACATACAGCAAGGGGGGGGGGGGTCCGGACCCCATGGACCACCTCCCTGGGCACGGCCCTGGTAAGGACTTTCACCCGCAAGGTTGTTGGTTCGAGTCCCACACATGCTACATTTTCTGGCCATGCTTCGGAGGGCATGTAGAGCAGGCAGTCCCGGGCCTTCCTAGTTGAGTGTAAGAGATGGCTTTATAGTCCTAACTCCGCTAAGTTGGCTTCGTAATAAAACAAAAAGTCATTTAATTATTTTATTTATTTATAGGCAGGCACTATTGGACCCGGGATTGCAACTAACGAAACACCGACTTTGTTTAACTGACAGCTGAAGTCTGAACGAAGCACCTGACTTTGTTCTAATTATGAAAGCATATTATTGGAATAAACAAAATAACGTGGTTCATTTTGCCTGTAGACGTTTGCCTGTATGGCATTAAAAAATATAACTTATTCTGGGGTTAGAAAAAGAAGGCCAAATATGAATAATAAATAATAAATAATAATGTTTTTTTTAGAATAAATTGCTGCATTATTTTCCAGGATTTCGGTGGGTTGTAAAGCAGAATACATTATTAATTGTACTTGGTATCCAAGAAAACTTCAATATCCAACAAAACTTTAAATGAACCCTAGCTTACACACAGAAATTTAAAAACCGGCAATTGACGTGTCTTTATGAGAGGTTCAAGCAACATACTGCGAACGGGATATCCCTAAGCACCGCTTGTCAGACGACAATAAATTCAATACACGAGACTAAGCGGCACTTTACGGAAAAATTCAGAAGGGGTTGCATTGATGGCTCTGTCAGCGATTTTCCAATTCGCTGCACAACCCCTCCGTAAACAAAACCAAAACTGTGGTGAAGAGGCAGCCACAAGTTGCTCTAGTGGCCGCCAACTTCTTTGTCCGGCGGACCACCGAGCGTCAACCTACTGTGCCTCTTCAGTCTTGACTCCCCTCCCACCCCCCCTCCCCACTCCCCTGGCTTACGCTTGCCACATAGCCAACACCTGCAAACCATCTGTCCTTTCACTTTGCCAGTAATCTCATCGCTAAGAAATTTTCATGTTTGTCTGTTCCTTGATGAGTGGTGACTGGCCAAGTTTTTCTGTAATTTAGATTTTTTATGTTGCTCATAGCCTGGGAAAAAAGACAAAATCTACTAAGACTCCCAACTGGCAACTATTGTCGGAATTTCATAACTTAGACTCTCTCTCAGTCGTACAGTCCGTTTAAGATGACACTTAAGTCTTAAATACGATAAAACTGGCTGGTTTTCGTCTCCAAAAGTGACCAAAATTAGTTTGCTGCTGACCATGTCATAATATCATAACAATGGTAGAGACAAGATATTTATCCATTAATCTCTCTTTGATACGTACAAAGAATAGGCTACTTGACAATTGTTGAAGACCTATTTTAAGGCATTCAATAATCAATAATCAATAATCAATATAGTACATACAATATACATTTGTGATATACTCATTAATTACAATATTTTTTTCCATAAATTGAAGTAGTTAAAAAGGGGGGGGGGGGTCACATGACTCTATATGTGACGGCATTTGTGATGCCGCGGAATAGCCACCAGAAATAGGATTATTAGAATAAGTACTATCCGGAATGTGACGTCATTTTCCCGGTTACCCATGTCTGCTGGCGTTTTGGCTCTTGTAATCCACAGCTACACACCACCACCATTAATTTATTTATTTCATGCAAAAACGTATTGTAATATTATTATAGACATTATCTACCATATTTTAAACTTTATTGTTACAACTGTAAAAATAGCCTATTATATACACACATACAAAACAAATACAGCTTATACAATTAGTAATGGAACAAAAAAGTTCTTATTTATTTATTTATTTATTTATTTATTTATTTATAAATATACAATACACAGGTACATCTTTGAATTTGTAAATAATCACCCAAATTAAAAGCTAACGTGCCCAGTCCAGTCCAACCCAACATCCTGTCCCTATAATGACCGTAGGACAGAGAAAGAGCTCCAATGTTACCTTTGGGTTAGAAACAGAGACTCCCGCAGGATGATCAAGGATAGGGCTTTCATATGGTGATTATTTTTTATCTTAACCTGGGATTAAAAATACAAGGAACATAATTTTTGGATGGAATGTGCTACTCAAAATTCATTTGTTTACATTTTTAACACCAAGAATAAGTTAATACCAAACGTCATGGTAGGTCCACTTATTATGTAAAAGTTTACATTTCGTTTTGTGTTCTGTTAACTTTCGGTATGGCTTAGTTTTATACACTGGATAAGGTGGGGCTGCTCTTATCGAATTCAAACAAACCAAGGGTCTCTAGACAAGGAGGGGGCAAGGGTAATGGTATTGTCATAATACTGGCTGATTTTTGGTATGTTCATCTAATATAGGGTGGATATGTATTAAAAACAGTTTGAAATAAAAAAATTTCAGTACACTCAGTAAAGCCCACCAAATTACAATGTTAATAATGAAATCTACTTTTCTAAGTAATTTTGGTTTTTCTAAGAAGAGGGGCATGAGCCTTCTAGGGGAGCCCATCCTTGCCCAAATCTGTCGCGGCACCTGTTGGAGACTAATGTCCAATGCAAAAAAAAAAAAAAAAAAAAAAAATGTATGAGTAGTATAGAAAGGGCGGTTCTGGGACTTATCCCACCCCCCGTCGAGCTATCCCATCTATCCCACCCCGTCGTGCTATCCCCCGCGGGTGGTCTATCTATTTTTGCGTGTTATCCCTCGTGGGTGGTCTGAGGTGCTGGGACTTATCCCACCCCCCGTCGAGCTATCCCATCTACCCCTCGTGGGTGGTCTGAGGTTCTGGCGCTTACCCCCCCCCCCATCGAGACCCGTGGGTGGTCTTTCTATGGCACTATGATTTTTTTTTTTTGTATAATTACTAATTTGTGAGATACAGAGTTATATTTTTTTTTTTTTATTTTTATTTTTTATTTATTTATTTTTTTTTTTAATGGTGTTAATTGAATTAAAACGGGACTTACCCCACCCCCCCGTCGAGCTATCCCATCTACCCATCATGCTACCCCTCGTGGGTGGTCTGAGGTGCTGGGACTTATCCCACCCCCCCCGTCGAGCTATCCCATCTACCCCTCGTGGGTGGTCTGAGGTGCTGGGACTTACCCCACCCCCGTCGAGACCCGTGGGTGGTCTTTCTATGGCACTATGATTGTTTTTTTTTTTTTATAACCCAGGTAAACATAAGATAAATATAGACACCCGTAGTATTTAAAAACCTTAAAATAAATTAATATAAATTTTTTTATCAGCTATATTTACATCGATGAACACGCTTGAGCTAATGCATAATGTTTAGTACACTACATTGAGTAAACATAAGCTAAATATAGACACCCATAGTATTTAAAGACCGTAAAATAAATTAATATAAGTTTTTTCTTAATTATTTATTATCAGCTAAATTTACATCGATGACCACGCTTGAGCTAATGCATAATGTTAAGTACACTACAATAAGTAAACATAAGCTAAATATAGACACCCATAGTATTTAAAGACCGTAAAATAAATTAATATAAGTTTTTTTCTTAATTATTTATTATCAGATAAATTTACATCGGTGAACACGATTGTGCTAATTAATAATGTTAAGTACACTACATTAAGTAAACATAAGCTAAATATAGACACCCATAGTATTTGAAGACCGTTAAATAAATTAATATAAGTTTTTTCTTATTAATTTTTATCAGCAATATTTACATCGATGAACACGCTTGAGCTAATGCATAATGTTTAGTACACTACATTGAGTAAAGATAAGCTAAATATAGACACCCATAGTATTTAAAAACCTTAAAATAAGTTAATATAAGTTTTTTCTTATTATTATTTTTTTTTTTTATCAGCTACATTTACATCGATGAACACGCTTGAGCTAATGCATAATGTTTAGTACACTACATTGAGTAAAGATAAGCTAAATATAGACA